>OY751533.1:9132025-9720948 GCA_963570955.1 Caenorhabditis afra | reverse complement strand
TAAGCCTAAGCCTAAGCCTAAGCCTAAGCCTAAGCCTAAGCCTAAGCCTAAGCCTAAGCCTAAGCCTAAGCCTAAGCCTAAGCCTAAGCCTAAGCCTAAGCCTAAGCCTAAGCCTAAGCCTAAGCCTAAGCCTAAGCCTAAGCCTAAGCCTAAGCCTAAGCCTAAGCCTAAGCCTAAGCCTAAGCCTAAGCCTAAGCCTAAGCCTAAGCCTAAGCCTAAGCCTAAGCCTAAGCCTAAGCCTAAGCCTAAGCCTAAGCCTAAGCCTAAGCCTAAGCCTAAGCCTAAGCCTAAGCCTAAGCCTAAGCCTAAGCCTAAGCCTAAGCCTAAGCCTAAGCCTAAGCCTAAGCCTAAGCCTAAGCCTAAGCCTAAGCCTAAGCCTAAGCCTAAGCCTAAGCCTAAGCCTAAGCCTAAGCCTAAGCCTACGATAACATTAGATAGCAGCGCTATCTGGGTAAGTGGTTCCGAAATTATTTGCTCAGGTGGGTCTGGCCTAGGCCTAAGCTCCCTGGGCCGAAGCCTAAGTCTAAGTGACTTACATATAGAAAAAAACGCGACACTGATTTTATCAGTGAAAATTCAATTCAAGGCGTGGCATGGCGTGGCACGTCCCTCCGTTTCTCTCCCTCTGCCTAACCCCTCTCTCGATCACGCAATGATTTGATCAAACCACGCTCCTTTTTGTTCGCTCTTTCTCCATTTGTCATGACGTGGCGGGGCATGGCGTGGCATGACGTGGCGTGGCATGGCATGGCGTGGCGGGGCATGGCGTGGCATGGCATGGCGTGGCATGACATGGCGTGGCATGGCATGGCGTGGCGTGGCGTGGCATGGCGTCGGCTTTCTGGCTTTCAGCCTACGATAACATTAGATAGCAGCGCTATCTGGGTAAGTGGTTCCGAAATTATTTGCTCAGGTGGGTCTGGCCTAGGCCTAAGCTCCCTGGGCCGAAGCCTAAGTCTAAGTGACTTTCATATAGAAAAAAACGCGACACTGATTTTATCAGTGAAAATTCCATTCAAGGCGTGGCATGGCGTGGCACGTCCCTCCGTTTCTCTCCCTCTGCCTAACTCCTCTCTCGATCACGCAATGATTTGATTAAACCACGCCCCTTTTTGTTCGCTCTTTCTCCATTTGTCATGGCGTGGCGGGGCATGGCGTGGCATGACGTGGCGTGGCATGGCATGGCGTAGCATGACGTGGCGTGGCATGGCATGGCGTGGCGTGGCGTGGCATGGCGTCGGCTTTCTGGCTTTCAGCCTACGATAACATCAGATAGCAGCGCTATCTGGGTAAGTGGTTCCGAAATTATTTGCTCAGGTGGGTCTGGCCTAGGCCTAAGCTCCCTGGGCCGAAGCCTAAGTCTAAGTGACTTTCATATAGAAAAAAACGCGAAACTGATTTTATCAGTGAAAATTCAATTCAAGGCGTGGCATGGCGTGGCACGTCCCTCCGTTGCTCTCCCTCTGCCTAACCCCTCTCTCGATCACGCAATGATTTGATCAAACCACGCCCCTTTTTGTTCGCTCTTTCTCCATTTGTCATGGCGTGGCGGGGCATGGCGTGGCATGACGTGGCGTGGCATGGCATGGCGTGGCGGGGCATGGGGTGGCATGGCATGGCGTGGCGGTGCATGGCGTGGCATGACGTGGCGTGGCATGGCATGGCGTGGCGTGGCGTGGCATGGCGTCGGCTTTCTGGCTTTCAGCCTACGATAACATTAGATAGCAGCGCTATCTGGGTAAGTGGTTCCGAAATTATTTGCTCAGGTGGGTCTGGCCTAGGCCTAAGCTCCCTGGGCCGAAGCCTAAGTCTAAGTGACTTACATATAGAAAAAAACGCGACACTGATTTTATCAGTGAAAATTCCATTCAAGGCGTGGCATGGCGTGGCACGTCCCTCCGTTTCTCTCCCTCTGCCTAACTCCTCTCTCGATCACGCAATGATTTGATTAAACCACGCCCCTTTTTGTTCGCACCTCCTCCATCTGCCGAACCTCTATCTTGATCACGAAATTATATAATTAAGCCACGCCCCTTTTTGTTCGCACCTTCGCCATCTGCCGAACCTCTATCTTGATCAAGCAATTATATAATTAAGCCACGCCCCTTTTTGTTCGCTCCTCCTCCATTTGTCATGGCGTGGCGTGGCATGGCGTGGCATGACGTGGCGTGGCGTGACATGGGGGATTTAGTTGAGTCACGGCCCTTTTTTGTTCGCTCTTTCTCCATTTGTCGTGGCGTGGCGGGGCATGGCGTGGCATGACGTGGCGTGGCATGGCATGGCGTGGCGGGGCATGGCGTGGCATGGCATGGCGTGGCGGTGCATGGCGTGGCATGACGTGGCGTGGCATGGCATGGCGTGGCGTGGCGTGGCATGGCGTCGGCTTTCTGGCTTTCAGCCTACGATAACGTTAGATAGCAGCGCTATCTGGGTAAGTGGTTCCGAAATTATTTGCTCAGGTGGGTCTGGCCTAGGCCTAAGCGCCCTGGGCCGAAGCCTAAGTCTAAGTGACTTACATATAGAAAAAAACGCGAAACTGATTTTATCAGTGAAAATTCAATTCAAGGCGTGGCATGGCGTGGCACGTCCCTCCGTTTCTCTCCCTCTGCCTAACCCCTCTCTCGATCACGCAATGATTTGATCAAACCACGCCCATTTTTGTTCGCTCTTTCTCCATTTGTCATGGCGTGGCGGGGCATGGCGTGGCATGACGTGGCGTGGCATGGCATGGCGTGGCGGGGCATGGCGTGGCATGGCATGGCGTGGCGGTGCATGGCATGGCGTCGGCTTTCTGGCTTTCAGCCTACGATAACATCAGATAGCAGCGCTATCTGGGTAAGTGGTTCCGAAATTATTTGCTCAGGTGGGTCTGGCCTAGGCCTAAGCTCCCTGGGCCGAAGCCTAAGTCTAAGTGACTTACATATAGAAAAAAACGCGACACTGATTTTATCAGTGAAAATTCAATTCAAGGCGTGGCATGGCGTGGCACGTCCCTCCGTTTCTCTCCCTCTGCCTAACCCCTCTCTCGATCACGCAATGATTTGATCAAACCACGCCCATTTTTGTTCGCTCTTTCTCCATTTGTCATGGCGTGGCGGGGCATGGCGTGGCATGACGTGGCGTGGCATGGCATGGCGTGGCGGGGCATGGCGTGGCATGGCATGGCGTGGCGGTGCATGGCATGGCGTCGGCTTTCTGGCTTTCAGCCTACGATAACATCAGATAGCAGCGCTATCTGGGTAAGTGGTTCCGAAATTATTTGCTCAGGTGGGTCTGGCCTAGGCCTAAGCTCCCTGGGCCGAAGCCTAAGTCTAAGCGACTTACATATAGAAAAAAACGCGAAACTGATTTTATCAGTGAAAATTCAATTCAAGGCGTGGCATGGCGTGGCACGTCCCTCCGTTTCTCTCCCTCTGCCTAACCCCTCTCTCGATCACGCAATGATTTGATCAAACCACGCCCCTTTTTGTTCGCTCTTTCTCCATTTGTCATGGCGTGGCGGGGCATGGCGTGGCATGACGTGGCGTGGCATGGCATGGCGTGGCGGGGCATGGCGTGGCATGGCATGGCGTGGCGGTGCATGGCGTGGCATGACGTGGCGTGGCATGGCATGGCGTGGCGTGGCGTGGCGTGGCATGGCGTCGGCTTTCTGGCTTTCAGCCTACGATAACATTAGATAGCAGCGCTATCTGGGTAAGTGGTTCCGAAATTATTTGCTCAGGTGGGTCTGGCCTAGGCCTAAGCTTCCTGGGCCGAAGCCTAAGTCTAAGTGACTTACATATAGAAAAAAACGCGACACTGATTTTATCAGTGAAAATTCCATTCAAGGCGTGGCATGGCGTGGCACGTCCCTCCGTTTCTCTCCCTCTGCCTAACCCCTCTCTCGATCACGCAATGATTTGATTAAACCACGCCCCTTTTTGTTCGCACCTCCTCCATCTGCCGAACCTCTATCTTGATCAAGCAATTATATAATTAAGCCACGCCCCTTTTTGTTCGCACCTTCCCCATCTGCCGAACCTCTATCTTGATCAAGCAATTATATAATTAAGCCACGCCGATTTTTGTTCGCTCCTCCTCCATTTGTCATGGCGTGGCGTGGCGTGGCGTGGCGTGGCGTGGCGTGGCGTGGCGTGGCGTGGCATGGGGAATTTAGTTGAGTCACGGCCCTTTTTTGTTCGCTCTTTCTCCATTTGTCGTGGCGTGGCGGGGCATGGCGTGGCATGACGTGGCGTGGCATGGCATGGCGTGGCGGGGCATGGCGTGGCATGGCATGGCATGGCGTGGCTGTGCATGGCGTGGCATGACGTGGCGTGGCATGGCATGGCGTGGCGTGGCGTGGCGTGGCATGGCGTCGGCTTTCTGGCTTTTAGCCTACGATAACATTAGATAGCAGCGCTATCTGGGTAAGTGGTTCCGAAATTATTTGCTCAGGTGGGTCTGGCCTAGGCCTAAGCTCCCTGGGCCGAAGCCTAAGTCTAAGTGACTTACATATAGAAAACAACGCGAAACTGATTTTATCAGTGAAAATTCAATTCAAGGCGTGGCATGGCGTGGCACGTCCCTCCGTTTCTCTCCCTCTGCCTAACCCCTCTCTCGATCACGCAATGATTTGATCAAACCACGCTCCTTTTTGTTCGCTCTTTCTCCATTTGTCATGGCGTGGCGGGGCATGGCGTGGCATGACGTGGCGTGGCATGGCATGGCGTGGCGGGGCATGGCGTGGCATGGCATGGCGTGGCATGACATGGCGTGGCATGGCATGGCGTGGCGTGGCGTGGCATGGCGTCGGCTTTCTGGCTTTCAGCCTACGATAACATTAGATAGCAGCGCTATCTGGGTAAGTGGTTCCGAAATTATTTGCTCAGGTGGGTCTGGCCTAGGCCTAAGCTCCCTGGGCCGAAGCCTAAGTCTAAGTGACTTACATATAGAAAAAAACGCGACACTGATTTTATCAGTGAAAATTCCATTCAAGGCGTGGCATGGCGTGGCACGTCCCTCCGTTTCTCTCCCTCTGCCTAACTCCTCTCTCGATCACGCAATGATTTGATTAAACCACGCCCCTTTTTGTTCGCTCTTTCTCCATTTGTCATGGCGTGGCGGGGCATGGCGTGGCATGACGTGGCGTGGCATGGCATGGCGTAGCATGACGTGGCGTGGCATGGCATGGCGTGGCGTGGCGTGGCATGGCGTCGGCTTTCTGGCTTTCAGCCTACGATAACATCAGATAGCAGCGCTATCTGGGTAAGTGGTTCCGAAATTATTTGCTCAGGTGGGTCTGGCCTAGGCCTAAGCTCCCTGGGCCGAAGCCTAAGTCTAAGTGACTTTCATATAGAAAAAAACGCGAAACTGATTTTATCAGTGAAAATTCAATTCAAGGCGTGGCATGGCGTGGCACGTCCCTCCGTTGCTCTCCCTCTGCCTAACCCCTCTCTCGATCACGCAATGATTTGATCAAACCACGCCCCTTTTTGTTCGCTCTTTCTCCATTTGTCATGGCGTGGCGGGGCATGGCGTGGCATGACGTGGCGTGGCATGGCATGGCGTGGCGGGGCATGGGGTGGCATGGCATGGCGTGGCGGTGCATGGCGTGGCATGACGTGGCGTGGCATGGCATGGCGTGGCGTGGCGTGGCTTGGCGTCGGCTTTCTGGCTTTCAGCCTACGATAACATTAGATAGCAGCGCTATCTGGGTAAGTGGTTCCGAAATTATTTGCTCAGGTGGGTCTGGCCTAGGCCTAAGCTCCCTGGGCCGAAACCTAAGTCTAAGTGACTTACATATAGAAAAAAACGCGACACTGATTTTATCAGTGAAAATTCCATTCAAGGCGTGGCATGGCGTGGCACGTCCCTCCGTTTCTCTCCCTCTGCCTAACTCCTCTCTCGATCACGCAATGATTTGATTAAACCACGCCCCTTTTTGTTCGCACCTCCTCCATCTGCCGAACCTCTATCTTGATCACGAAATTATATAATTAAGCCACGCCCCTTTTTGTTCGCACCTTCGCCATCTGCCGAACCTCTATCTTGATCAAGCAATTATATAATTAAGCCACGCCCCTTTTTGTTCGCTCCTCCTCCATTTGTCATGGCGTGGCGTGGCATGGCGTGGCATGACGTGGCGTGGCGTGACATGGGGGATTTAGTTGAGTCACGGCCCTTTTTTGTTCGCTCTTTCTCCATTTGTCGTGGCGTGGCGGGGCATGGCGTGGCATGACGTGGCGTGGCATGGCATGGCGTGGCGGGGCATGGCGTGGCATGGCATGGCGTGGCGGTGCATGGCGTGGCATGACGTGGCGTGGCATGGCATGGCGTGGCGTGGCGTGGCATGGCGTCGGCTTTCTGGCTTTCAGCCTACGATAACGTTAGATAGCAGCGCTATCTGGGTAAGTGGTTCCGAAATTATTTGCTCAGGTGGGTCTGGCCTAGGCCTAAGCGCCCTGGGCCGAAGCCTAAGTCTAAGTGACTTACATATAGAAAAAAACGCGAAACTGATTTTATCAGTGAAAATTCAATTCAAGGCGTGGCATGGCGTGGCACGTCCCTCCGTTTCTCTCCCTCTGCCTAACCCCTCTCTCGATCACGCAATGATTTGATCAAACCACGCCCCTTTTTGTTCGCTCTTTCTCCATTTGTCATGGCGTGCCGGGGCATGGCGTGGCATGACGTGGCGTGGCATGGCATGGCGTGGCGGGGCATGGCGTGGCATGGCATGGCGTGGCGGTGCATGGCGTGGCATGACGTGGCGTGGCATGGCATGGCGTGGCGTGGCGTGGCGTGGCATGGCGTCGGCTTTCTGGCTTTCAGCCTACGATAACATTAGATAGCAGCGCTATCTGGGTAAGTGGTTCCGAAATTATTTGCTCAGGTGGGTCGGGCCTAGGCCTAAGCTCCCTGGGCCGAAGCCTAAGTCTAAGTCACTTACATATAGAAAAAAACGCGACACTGATTTTATCAGTGAAAATTCCATTCAAGGCGTGGCATGGCGTGGCACGTCCCTCCGTTTCTCTCCCTCTGCCTAACTCCTCTCTCGATCACGCAATGATTTGATTAAACCACGCCCCTTTTTGTTCGCACCTCCTCCATCTGCCGAACCTCTATCTTGATCAAGCAATTATATAATTAAGCCACGCCGATTTTTGTTCGCTCCTCCTCCATTTGTCATGGCGTGGCGTGGCGTGGCGTGGCGTGGCGTGGCGTGGCGTGGCGTGGCATGGGGGATTTAGTTGAGTCACGGCCCTTTTTTGTTCGCTCTTTCTCCATTTGTCGTGGCGTGGCGGGGCATGGCGTGGCATGACGTGGCGTGGCATGGCATGGCGTGGCGGGGCATGGCGTGGCATGGCATGGCGTGGCGGTGCATGGCGTGGCATGACGTGGCGTGGCATGGCATGGCGTGGCGTGGCGTGGCATGGCGTCGGCTTTCTGGCTTTCAGCCTACGATAACATTAGATAGCAGCGCTATCTGGGTAAGTGGTTCCGAAATTATTTGCTCAGGTGGGTCTGGCCTAGGCCTAAGCTCCCTGGGCCGAAGCCTAAGTCTAAGTGACTTACATATAGAAAAAAACGCGACACTGATTTTATCAGTGAAAATTCCATTCAAGGCGTGGCATGGCGTGGCACGTCCCTCCGTTTCTCTCCCTCTGCCTAACTCCTCTCTCGATCAAGCAATTATATAATTAAGCCACGCCCCTTTTTGTTCGCACCTTCCCCATCTGCCGAACCTCTATCTTGATCAAGCAATTATATAATTAAGCCACGCCGATTTTTGTTCGCTCCTCCTCCATTTGTCATGGCGTGGCGTGGCGTGGCGTGGCGTGGCGTGGCGTGGCGTGGCATGGGAGACGCCTTGAATGGAATTTTCACTGATAAAATCAGTGTCGCGTTTTTTTCTATATGTAAGTCACTTAGACTTAGGCTTCGGCCCAGGGAGCTTAGGCCTAGGCCAGATCCACCTGAGCAAATAATTTCGGAACCACTTACCCAGATAGCGCTGCTATCTAATGTTATCAAAGGCTGAAAGCCAGAAAGCCGACGCCATGCCACGCCACGCCACGCCATGCCATGCCACGCCCAAAAAAACGCGAAACTGATTTTATCAGTGAAAATTCAATTCAAGGCGTGGCATGGCGTGGCACGTCCCTCCGTTTCTCTCCCTCTGCCTAACCCTTCTCTCGATCACGCAATGATTTGATCAAACCACGCTCCTTTTTGTTCGCTCTTTCTCCATTTGTCATGGCGTGGCGGGGCATGGCGTGGCATGACGTGGCGTGGCGTGGCATGGCATGGCGTGGCGGTGCATGGCGTGGCATGACGTGGCGTGGCATGGCATGGCGTGGCGTGGCGTGGCGTGGCATGGCGTCGGCTTTCTGGCTTTCAGCCTACGATAACATTAGATAGCAGCGCTATCTGGGTAAGTGGTTCCGAAATTATTTGCTCAGGTGGGTCTGGCCTAGGCCTAAGCTCCCTGGGCCGAAGCCTAAGTCTAAGTCACTTACATATAGAAAAAAACGCGACACTGATTTTATCAGTGAAAATTCCATTCAAGGCGTGGCATGGCGTGGCACGTCCCTCCGTTTCTCTCCCTCTGCCTAACTCCTCTCTCGATCACGCAATGATTTGATTAAACCACGCCCCTTTTTGTTCGCACCTCCTCCATCTGCCGAACCTCTATCTTGATCAAGCAATTATATAATTAAGCCACGCCGATTTTTGTTCGCTCCTCCTCCATTTGTCATGGCGTGGCGTGGCGTGGCGTGGCGTGGCGTGGCGTGGCATGGCATGGCGTGGCGGGGCATGGCGTGGCATGGCATGGCGTGGCGGTGCATGGCGTGGCATGACATGGCGTGGCATGGCATGGCGTGGCGTGGCGTGGCGTGGCATGGCGTCGGCTTTCTGGCTTTCAGCCTACGATAACATTAGATACCAGCGCTATCTGGGTAAGTGGTTCCGAAATTATTTGCTCAGGTGGGTCTGGCCTAGGCCTAAGCTCCCTGGGCCGAAGCCTAAGTCTAAGTGACTTACATATAGAAAAAAACGCGACACTGATTTTATCAGTGAAAATTCCATTCAAGGCGTGGCATGGCGTGGCACGTCCCTCCGTTTCCCTCCCTCTGCCTAACCCCTCTCTCGATCATGCAATGATTTGATTAAACCACGCCCCTTTTTGTTCGCACCTCCTCCATCTGCCGAACCTCTATCTTGATCAAGCAATTATATAATTAAGCCACGCCCCTTTTTGTTCGCACCTTCCCCATCTGCCGAACCTCTATCTTGATCAAGCAATTATATAATTAAGCCACGCCGATTTTTGTTCGCTCCTCCTCCATTTGTCATGGCGTGGCGTGGCGTGGCGTGGCGTGGCGTGGCGTGGCATGGGGGATTTAGTTGAGTCACGGCCCTTTTTTGTTCGCTCTTTCTCCATTTGTCGTGGCGTGGCGGGGCATGGCGTGGCATGACGTGGCGTGGCATGGCATGGCGTGGCGGGGCATGGCGTGGCGGTGCATGGCGTGGCATGACGTGGCGTGGCATGGCATGGCGTGGCGTGGCGTGGCATGGCGTCGGCTTTCTGGCTTTCAGCCTACGATAACATTAGATAGCAGCGCTATCTGGGTAAGTGGTTCCGAAATTATTTGCTCAGGTGGGTCTGGCCTAGGCCTAAGCTCCCTGGGCCGAAGCCTAAGTCTAAGTGATTTACATATAGAAAAAAACGCGAAACTGATTTTATCAGTGAAAATTCAATTCAAGGCGTGGCATGACGTGGCACGTCCCTCCGTTTCTCTCCCTCTGCCTAACCCCTCTCTCGATCACGCAATGATTTGATCAAACCACGCTCCTTTTTGTTCGCTCTTTCTCCATTTGTCATGGCGTGGCGGGGCATGGCGTGGCATGACGTGGCGTGGCATGGCATGGCGTGGCGGGGCATGGCGTGGCATGGCATGGCGTGGCGGTGCATGGCGTGGCATGACATGGCGTGGCATGGCATGGCGTGGCGTGGCGTGGCGTGGCATGGCGTCGGCTTTCTGGCTTTCAGCCTACGATAACATTAGATACCAGCGCTATCTGGGTAAGTGGTTCCGAAATTATTTGCTCAGGTGGGTCTGGCCTAGGCCTAAGCTCCCTGGGCCGAAGCCTAAGTCTAAGTGACTTACATATAGAAAAAAACGCGACACTGATTTTATCAGTGAAAATTCCATTCAAGGCGTGGCATGGCGTGGCACGTCCCTCCGTTTCCCTCCCTCTGCCTAACCCCTCTCTCGATCACGCAATGATTTGATTAAACCACGCCCCTTTTTGTTCGCTCTTTCTCCATTTGTCATGGCGTGGCGGGGCATGGCGTGGCATGACGTGGCGTGGCATGGCATGGCGTAGCATGACGTGGCGTGGCATGGCATGGCGTGGCGTGGCGTGGCATGGCGTCGGCTTTCTGGCTTTCAGCCTACGATAACATCAGATAGCAGCGCTATCTGGGTAAGTGGTTCCGAAATTATTTGCTCAGGTGGGTCTGGCCTAGGCCTAAGCTCCCTGGGCCGAAGCCTAAGTCTAAGTGACTTTCATATAGAAAAAAACGCGAAACTGATTTTATCAGTGAAAATTCAATTCAAGGCGTGGCATGGCGTGGCACGTCCCTCCGTTTCTCTCCCTCTGCCTAACCCCTCTCTCGATCACGCAATGATTTGATCAAACCACGCCCCTTTTTGTTCGCTCTTTCTCCATTTGTCATGGCGTGGCGGGGCATGGCGTGGCATGACGTGGCGTGGCATGGCATGGCGTGGCGGGGCATGGCGTGGCATGGCATGGCGTGGCGGTGCATGGCGTGGCATGACATGGCGTGGCATGGCATGGCGTGGCGTGGCGTGGCATGACGTCGGCTTTCTGGCTTTCAGCCTACGATAACATTAGATAGCAGCGCTATCTGGGTAAGTGGTTCCGAAATTATTTGCTCAGGTGGGTCTGGCCTAGGCCTAAGCTCCCTGGGCCGAAGCCTAAGTCTAAGTGACTTACATATAGAAAAAAACGCGACACTGATTTTATCAGTGAAAATTCCATTCAAGGCGTGGCATGGCGTGGCACGTCCCTCCGTTTCTCTCCCTCTGCCTAACCCCTCTCTCGATCACGCAATGATTTGATTAAACCACGCCCCTTTTTGTTCGCTCTTTCTCCATTTGTCATGGCGTGGCGGGGCATGGCGTGGCATGACGTGGCGTGGCATGGCATGGCGTAGCATGACGTGGCGTGGCATGGCATGGCGTGGCGTGGCGTGGCATGGCGTCGGATTTCTGGCTTTCAGCCTACGATAACATCAGATAGCAGCGCTATCTGGGTAAGTGGTTCCGAAATTATTTGCTCAGGTGGGTCTGGCCTAGGCCTAAGCTCCCTGGGCCGAAGCCTAAGTCTAAGTGACTTTCATATAGAAAAAACGCGAAACTGATTTTATCAGTGAAAATTCAATTCAAGGCGTGGCATGGCGTGGCACGTCCCTCCGTTTCTCTCCCTCTGCCTAACCCCTCTCTCGATCACGCAATGATTTGATCAAACCACGCCCCTTTTTGTTCGCTCTTTCTCCATTTGTCATGGCGTGGCGGGGCATGGCGTGGCATGACGTGGCGTGGCATGGCATGGCGTGGCGGGGCATGGGGTGGCATGGCATGGCGTGGCGGTGCATGGCGTGGCATGACGTGGCGTGGCATGGCATGGCGTGGCGTGGCGTGGCATGGCGTCGGCTTTCTGGCTTTCAGCCTACGATAACATTAGATAGCAGCGCTATCTGGGTAAGTGGTTCCGAAATTATTTGCTCAGGTGGGTCTGGCCTAGGCCTAAGCTCCCTGGGCCGAAGCCTAAGTCTAAGTGACTTTCATATAGAAAAAAACGCGAAACTGATTTTATCAGTGAAAATTCAATTCAAGGCGTGGCATGGCGTGGCACGTCCCTCCGTTTCTCTCCCTCTGCCTAACCCCTCTCTCGATCACGCAATGATTTGATCAAACCACGCCCCTTTTTGTTCGCTCTTTCTCCATTTGTCATGGCGTGGCGGGGCATGGCGTGGCATGACATGGCGTGGCATGGCATGGCGTGGCGGGGCATGGCGTGGCATGGCATGGCGTGGCGGTGCATGGCGTGGCATGACGTGGCGTGGCATGGCATGGCGTGGCATGGCATGGCGTGGCGGTGCATGGCGTGGCATGACGTGGCGTGGCATGTCGTCGGCTTTCTGGCTTTCAGCCTACGATAACATTAGATAGCAGCGCTATCTGGGTAAGCGGTTCCGAAATTATTTGCTCAGGTGGGTCTGGCCTAGGCCTAAGCTCCCTGGGCCGAAGCCTAAGTCTAAGTGACTTACATATAGAAAAAAACGCGAAACTGATTTTATCAGTGAAAATTCAATTCAAGGCGTGGCATGGCGTGGCACGTCCCTCCGTTTCTCTCCCTCTGCCTAACCCCTCTCTCGATCACGCAATGATTTGATCAAACCACGCCCCTTTTTGTTCGCTTTTTCTCCATTTGTCATGGCGTGGCGGGGCATGGCGTGGCATGACGTGGCGTGGCATGGCATGGCGGGGCATGGCGTGGCATGGCATGGCGTGGCGGTGCATGGCGTGGCATGACGTGGCGTGGCATGGCATGGCGTGGCGTGGCGTGGCATGGCGTCGGCTTTCTGGCTTTCAGCCTACGACAACATTAGATAGCAGCGCTATCTGGGTAAGTGGTTCCGAAATTATTTGCTCAGGTGGGTCTGGCCTAGGCCTAAGCTCCCTGGGCCGAAGCCTAAGTCTAAGTGACTTACATATAGAAAAAAACGCGAAACTGATTTTATCAGTGAATATTCAATTCAAGGCGTGGCATGGCGTGGCACGTCCCTCCGTTTCTCTCCCTCTGCCTAACCCCTCTCTCGATCACGCAATGATTTGATCAAACCACGCTCCTTTTTGTTCGCTCTTTCTCCATTTGTCATGGCGTGGCGGGGCATGGCGTGGCATGACGTGGCGTGGCATGGCATGGCGTGGCGGGGCATGGCGTGGCATGGCATGGCGTGGCGGTGCATGGCGTGGCGTGGCGTGGCGTGGCGTGGCGTGGCGTGGCATGGGGGATTTAGTTGAGTCACGGCCCTTTTTTGTTCGCTCTTTCTCCATTTGTCATGGCGTGGCGGGGCATGGCGTGGCATGACGTGGCGTGGCATGGCATGGCGTGGCGGGGCATGGCGTGGCATGGCATGGCGTGGCGGTGCATGGCGTGGCATGACGTGGCGTGGCATGGCATGGCGTGGCGTGGCGTGGCGTGGCATGGCGTCGGCTTTCTGGCCTTCAGCCTACGATAACATTAGATAGCAGCGCTATCTGGGTAAGTGGTTCCGAAATTATTTGCTCAGGTGGGTCTGGCCTAGGCCTAAGTCTAAGTGACTTACATATAGAAAAAAACGCGACACTGATTTTATCAGTGAAAATTCCATTCAAGGCGTGGCATGGCGTGGCACGTCCCTCCGTTTCTCTCCCTCTGCCTAACCCCTCTCTCGATCACGCAATGATTTGATTAAACCACGCCCCTTTTTGTTCGCACCTCCTCCATCTGCCGAACCTTTATCTTGATCACGCAATTATATAATTAAGCCACGCCCCTTTTTGTTCGCACCTTCCCCATCTGCCGAACCTCTATCTTGATCACGCAATTATATAATTAAGCCACGCCCCTTTTTGTTCGCTCCTCCTCTATTTGTCATGGCGTGGCGTGGCGTGGCGTGGCGTGGCGTGGCGTGGCGTGGCGTGGCGTGGCGTGGCGTGGCGTGGCGTGGCGTGGCGTGGCGTGGCGTGGCGTGGCGTGGCGTGGCGTGGCGTGGCATGGCATGGCGTGGCGTGGCATGGCATGGCGTGGCGTGGCGTGGCATGGCGTGGCGTGGCGTGGCGTGGCGTGGCGTGGCGTGGCGTGGCGTGGCGTGGCGTGGCGTGGCGTGGCGTGGCGTGGCGTGGCGTGGCGTGGCGTGGCGTGGCGTGGCGTGGCGTGGCGTGGCGTGGCGTGGCGTGGCGTGGCGTGGCGTGGCGTGGCGTGGCGTGGCGTGGCGTGGCGTTGCGTGGCGTGGCGTTGCGTGGCGTGGCGTTGCGTGGCGTGGCATGGGGGATTTAGTTGAGTCACGGCCCTTTTTTGTCGCACCTTCTCGTGACATGGCGTGCCCCCCAACACAGGTGACGCTTATCAGGAATTGGCGATGGCATATGATTTATTATCTATCGACCATCTAAATTCGTATGTGGGTAGTGCTGGTGTGCCTAAAAGAGTCGTGGTCTCCGGTATATATATTATCCGTTTCTCTTTAACTAGACCCGGGGACGAGAATCAGGAAACGGGCGGTTCTAAGATTTGCCAGCCGGCGGCCGCGGCGGTGTGTAGATCAGTAGCTCTAACTCAGGTCGCACTTATTTGTGTAATATAGATGGTATGCTAAACACAGTGATTACTTGACGATGTCTTCTTCTGATATCACCTTTTGACCACATTTGACGCCGATTCGTGTTTGATAATCGTCCTTCAGAATGTTTTTTATGGTTTATATGATCAAACTTCTCCCTTTCTAAACTATCACGTACAAATCTGCAATGGTATTTGTATTCACGTTTATGACCTTATGGATTTTGTCCATAGAAATCGCATCGGGTTCGTAGTGATCTATCCAGTTTGTTTTCATTTCCCTTCAGACCTCCAAACGTGGAGACCGACCGATATCCATTGTTTTGAGAAAGAGAAAATTACCGGAAAAGGGATTTTCAAATGTTCACTGTTTTCAGTTATTTCGCGTTCTTTGGAAGACGCAGCTTGTCGGGTGAACCCAATTGGCTGCAGCAGACTCGATAAAACCAAGTTAGCAAACGACTCTGGATTTCGTTCCGTGCAACGTGATTTTTTTGGGACTCCGTCATCGTCAGAGTTCGAAAAATGGATGAAATATGAAGAAACGGCCAGTGGAACAGGGTTACTTAGGCCGGAGTATGGAACCAATCCGGTCCCTTATGGTCGAGGTGTGTTCATGGTATTTTTCGCAAACGCAAAACCCTTAAGGGCCAACTGATCTCATTGGAACGTTCATCAAGGCTTTTGGCTCGCAAACTCCGTTAAACTAGAGAAACAGCGAAGGTGGTGTTTGTGAACAACACTCCCTACAACGCGAGTTAGAAATATCGTTTCATTAATATCGGTTTCAGGTCTCGGTGATATAAACATCAACACAGGCCTTGGGGTCGAGTATCCTTTTGGGAGTCTAGGCATTGAAAGAAATTTCGGCATTTCAATGGGTGGAAACGGAAGGATTGGTGGTTTTCCAATCGGTTGGGGGAACGGACAAACTAGAACTATTGGTTCTGCGCCATGGGCAAATCAATGACCAATGTTGTCTAGTTTCAAGGTGATCAATAAAAATGCAGTTCAATAAAGCTTTTTTTTAACATATCAGCGTCATTTTTTCAGATTTAATTTCGCATTCGGAGCTGCCTGCTGATGCGTTTAAATTTTTATCCAGTTTTGCACCGATCTTGGCGTATCGTAGTTAAATTTCCGTCATTTTTCCAACTCCCACAGCGTTCGTATATTCGTTTTGAAAGAATTCGCTCAATATTATTAATAAAATGAACATAAATACAAATAAAAATTAATAAAATGAACTAATTAAAAATTGAGATATGTTGTCACAAAATAGGAAGACTGAAACATTTGATTAAGTAAACAAGTTTTCGAATTAAAAACACAACTCCGGATACACAGATTCCCTAATGATCAGAGAGATGTTGAAATGACAGAAGAAACTCCATGAACTAAGAGCGTAGGTGGAAGACCGTTGGTCAAGTTGCGTAGAATATTTAGGTATCTGGAATCAGACTTCTACAATGTTTTAACGTAACCCATAGAGCATTGCTCATTTAGTTTCTTTCCGCATATGGTATCTTTTTGTGGCCAATGAACCAATAAAAAATCACTTACTTGTCGGAATCATCAGCATGGCTAGGCGGTAGAGGCAGACTCAAGAGCGTTATGGCTGATTCTTCTGAGTATCTTTTGACCATATCATTGAATGCAGTTATATAAGATGAAGGCAATTCTACGGATGGGCTGGAGGAAAGGATACCATTTAGGTGGTTACTGTGACACGTCCCCACTTACATAGATGTGTTCACGTTGGAGTTGGAAGAAGAGGCATGCTCGTAGTGACAAACTACATGATCCCACGGAACAACCGATGACTCTCCGTTTATTCTAAGAGTTTGCAGCATGTTTTTGAGCTGTCTTTCACGCCTATGCATGTCTTGTAGCGAATTGACACATATGAAAACTCGTAGTTTTGTAAATGTCCGCCACCGCGAAGACATCGAGAGAATACATGCTAGTTGTAGCAAGAATAGCGAGCTGAAAAAATAATTGCAGAAAAATGTGTAACCTGCAGATCAAAAAATTCAACATTAAGATAGTAAACGAACCTATTATCCCAACCTAAGCCTGTTTCCTGTGGCTTTTGCAAATCTACCGGCCAAACGTCAATAAATCGTTTGTTTCCTCCGTTCCATCCACTTGCCAGTGTGTCCTTATCTAGCTTTCCGAAATGCCGAGCAACGCATAAGTTTTTCGTCATGTGCAACACGTCTTTCAAAACAGTTACATACTCCACAGATGATAACCTTTCGAAATTTCCATTCAACTCTTTCGGCATGTAGTCTCCAGCGGTGAAATATTCCACGACGGCGGCTCTGTCTATCTTGGAGAACCTGAGGTCTTTCAGCAGCTGAGATTCTTGAAGGGTGGCGCTTGATGGAGACAATTCATGAAAACCAATCACAACAGTGTTGGGTTTCATTGCCCCAAGACCTGACAGGCGCATCAGTTGTTGGATTCCGTGTCGCACATTATTGCACATAGTCAGTTCAACAAAGGCTTTCAATTTTAAGTAATCGACTAAGCTGAGCCAATAGGGGAACACTTGCTGGAGGGGGTCAACTACTTGATCGGAATCCAAATCTCCTTTTTGAACGTGACCGATGACATATAATCCAGATTTTTTCAAGTCATTAACAAAATCTAGGAGTGGACAGGCTGAAGCAGGTCTTGAGACGAGCAATAGGATTTGTGGTCGCCAGTACCTAAATTTTATAAACTAAATATCTTTCTGATTGAGTAATTAAGGTCTTGTTTTTGTGTCCACTTACTTAACATGTTCTTTTCTCACATCAAGAAGTAAGAGATATTTTCGGACCTGATGATAAATCAAAGCTTGCGATATTGAACCTGATGACACGCTCGGAGCCTGAGAAAAATGATAATGAAAAATCTCGGAAATAAGTGGCCTTTCCAATTATTTTAGGGAACCTTAATAAAATAATCCTTCTTACTAATAAAACGAACTTTAATTTTGTTCATTCTGGCCGCTCGAAGAGCGACTTCGCATTCTGGTAGAAAGACAATAAGATTTATTACAAAAGGAATGAGTAAACTCAAGGTGAGACGAGCTTCAACTCCTTACGAGTATCATTTCTCTTATGTATTTAGCTTTAAGTTACTTACTTGATAATGAAGCACCATAATTAATGTCATAAGCACAACAACTCCTAGAGCACTCATTGAAGCATCCACAACCAGCATCATCGTACCGGTTGCTACAACACCGAGTGCACAGGTCTGCCAAGAAAAATATTTGAATGTTGGCCTAAAATCGAAAGTTAGAGAAATTTATAATGCTGGAATCTTAACAACCTGAAGTTCGGGGCACTAGTCAATTCTAACGCTAACGTAGCGACATTGACTCCCATATAGGAGAGAAGGAAAAAAATCGACGTCAGCTTGGCTATCTTATTCATCGCTCCTACAAGGAATACCAAAACCACGCATATCCATGTGATGACCACGGAAACGACTGGGTTTCTGTCCCCGATTTCGATTTTAGCAGGTCTTAGTAAACATCCGAACAGCTTGTCGTGTGAAAGTCGGTTGAGAACACGTGATGAACCTGAAAAATGTATGAAAAATGGAATTGTCCCACCACGGCTACTGAAACCAGAATAATTTTTTCTAATGTTTTCCAATGAAGTAACGAAACGAACCAATGAGATTACTCATAGAAGAAAATAAAGTAGTAGAAAAAATTCCTATCAAGATGAACACTTTGTGGAAATTCGTATCCATCATTACCTGAAACTAATAAATGATTTAATATCACTTAATTTCCAAAACCGTATAGTCGTTCTGCAGAAGGTAACGGCTAGAAGTTGTAGCCATCAAAAATGCAGTCATTATATAAGCCAGTAAGGTGGTGAAAACGGCTTGAACAGTTCCTCTTGGAATAGACACAGAAGGGCGTGCCAATTCTCCCGACATGTTCGCTCCCGCCATGAGACCTTAAATGCGGGGTACAGTGGAGCAAGTACTCATATATTGTTCGTTTAATAATCTTTCCACCGGAGGTCAAAAATGTGTTCTAATTTTCAAAAGAGCGGGGAAACGTACACTTTCGATTTTCAGGTATCTAAATTTTAGAGGGGAGGCTGATAAACAAATAGATATAGACGAACCGGTAACTCCCGAAAAAATTATAGCAAACATTAATGCGAAATCTGTCGGCTTCTCAGTTGTGTAGTCCATCGTATAGTTTGGGAACATGTTCTCACCGAGTGTATGAAAGCTGTAAAACTCAGAAATTACGATAATTTTTTGTGATCATTTTTGCACCTCAACCCACTATAACTTGCTGTAAGCGTCTGGTTGAAGTCTTCAAAAGTTCCTTGCGAAGGATCTGAAGCATTGATAAGAACTCGATAAGCGGGAGTGTTCACCTGAATGAATTCTTTTTTGACATTTACTGTTTTAACTTTAAAGTCAAGTTCTGTTGCCCAATTGACTGGTGTTATTTTTTACATCCAACTCTGGTCTACTGTCCAAAAATTTCAATGCCCGCCCAAAAGCTTATCAGCTTCTACTTAATTTTTTTTCGCTTCAGCGCCGAAATGTAATATTGAAACAACGGATTTCGCTTTGGCAGTACCCTCGTTTGGTAAATACTTTCTTTTTTGTAAGCAGTCGGAAAAACACGGTTCGACTTCAAAACGACGCCCACTTTGAGTTACCGTATTTACTCTAATATAACGGCATGCCGTTGAGTTTATCAAAAGTCTTTTTTGAAAAAAAATTTCGTAAAATCCACAGGAGTGACCCTTACAATGTTGGGTTTTAGGTGCCGTTCTATTAGAGGTGCCGTTATATTAGAGTAAGTACGGTAGGCGCAATTTAAGCTCCGCCCACCGCAGAATCAGAGCGCGGACTCCTCCTTATTAAGGAATTTTTTGTCTTTGGAGTTCCGCAAACACCGCGCAAGGCTGTTTTCAGTGCTTTTTGACGTGAAAAGTACGGTAGGCAACGTTGGCGTGGTGTTTGCGGAACTCCAAACACAAAAAATTCCTTAATAGAAACGCAAAAAATTGTTGTGATGAAATTTAATTAGGCAAAGTTTGCACAGTGCCGCACCCTTGCAAAATGGGCGTCGCAAATTGCTGTCCACAAAGAAACCATAATATTGAGCTCAAGCTTTGATCAGAATATCGGACGGTCGGCAAACTCGTTGAATGCAAAATGCGGGGATGGTGTTTGCGGACCATGTTTCTACAAAAGCGGGGACCGCTCCATTTTAAGTATCTCCTTTTTTATTAAGGAACCAGAACGGTTATAATAAGGAAGGTTTTTTTGTGTTTGGATTTCCGCAAACAACGCGCAACGCTGTTTTCAGTGCTTTTTGATGTGAAAAGTATGGTAAGCAACGTTGCGGACGTGTTTGCGGAAATCCAAAAACAAAAAATGTCTTAATAATAACCGCGTGATGAATGAATGAAATGTCGACGCACTTTTGGTATTGGAACTTCCATAGGGCCGTTAAAAAGCACTGAGAATATCCATGTCGAGTAACAGATGCAAATGAGAACGAATGTTACTAGAGCAGTTTTGGCAAAAATAGCAGAACCGAGAAGCGAGAGTACAAGGAGAACTAATGAAACGAGGACGCAATAAATGAAGCGCCAAGTAGGCGAGTCCGGGAACTCTGAAAAGAAACTCATACTTGAGAAACGTTCAATAGTCTTGCCACCGGAGGTAAAAATTTACGAAAAGACGACACGGCCAAATAGGCACCGCCCATTTTTCCGCAAAGGCACGGTTGCACACAACATTGCATGTGTACTACGTATTGTCGTTTTTTTCGGGAGGAACCGTGCGAATTGTCGCGCGCTCCGAAATTAGGGGCGTGGCCAATGTACAAGTGCCGCACGGTTGACACTCCGCCCACTTTTGGAATTGTCATCACGCCAATCACTGCGCTTCTGAGGCGGAGTCACGCGCGCTGATTGGCCGCCACACGTGAAAATTCAAAAAATGCAATGGGCGCAGTTTCAACCGTGCGGCACTTGCAATAGGCCACGCCCCCAATTTTCGGAGCGCGCGAAAAATCTCAGGGTTCCTCCCGAAAAAAACAACAATAATAACGAAAGTGCTTTTGACTGTTTTAACAAGTTTCGAAGTTTTTGAAAGCGGGGGGTCATTTCACACGCACACTCTAACGCGCAGTTGAAATTTCATAGTTTCAACTGAGTAGATGCGTTCTGTGAGTTCGTTGTCTTCGTTTAAGTAAACGCAGTAAACCCGCAATGTTTCGTGTGCCTTTGCGGAAAAGTGGGCGGTGCCTATTTTGCCATGTCGTCTCTTCGTACATTTTTCACCTCCGGTGGCAAGGTTATTAAAAAGACAATATTGTTCTTCATTATTTATCGCTAATACAAAATGATGAGTGTGTACTTATTCTACCTAAATAGTAATTATTTGCGATTCCATTTTCTTGCCTTTTGAGATTCAACGAAACTCAGAAAATGCCGCGCCCCGCCCACTTCAGTATTGAAGTGTTCATGCATGCAACTTTGCCGTAATAAAATTAAATCGGGAATGTGCAGTTCCAGGATCAGGCGAAAACTCACGTCCGTTGCTGATATTATTTATCAAAGCCTCGGTGAATCCAGAAATGTACAGTGCGCAGGAAAAAACGTTCGCAACGAAAAACAAGACACCAATAGCTCCTCCGAATTCCGGACCCAAGGATCTACTTATCATATCTTAAAAATTAATAGAAATGTCAAAAAAACGAATACTGTAAAACCTTTATTAGAACGGCATGCCGGTCTAATTTTCGACCGACAATATCTACAAAGCGAGATCATATTACCAGAAAGGTATTGTCAGTTCAATCTTCGTGGCCCCGTAGGTCGAAGAAATAAAAAAAAAACAAAAAGACGAGATGCCCAAATAGGCTCCTCCCATTTTTCGCAAAAGGCACGGTTACACGAAACATTGCGGGTCTACTTTGGCTGTCTCGTTTTTTTGTATTTTTTTATTCCTCCGGGGCCACGAAAATTGAACGTTCAATGTATGTGGTATATTTTTTAACCTAAATCATAAAATATAAAGACCTACAGTAAACACCTCCTCCTTCAACGGCTCCATTCGATGAAATTGCGCAAAGCGAGAGTACAGTAAGCATGACAATTGCATACGCCATGGCTAGCTGCACGATTGTAACCAAAAAGCCTAATTGTCCCACAACGAAACCTAGAATTTTGTTTAAATTCAAACTGAAATCTGTATTCTTTAAAAATTTTCTTGAACTTTTTGGAGCGGGATTTGCAGACATTGGTTCAATCAAAAAAACACGTAAGATTTCAAAAAATGTTTGGTTTGAAGCACCCTTTTGTGCACATATTTTTCGTGGTCCTTTGGGTTTTCAGGTTCTCGTATCTCACCGGATTGAATCCATTTTGATAAATTGATCTGATCGACAGATTATCAAAATCCGTCACTTACCCATTCTCATGAAAAGAAGTATGCTGAACATGCTGAGAGCGACCGGCGCGAATACACCTGATATAGTCGACAGACCGCCGGATCGATTCGTAGCATATTCCAAACTTGGAGAGCTATCATGTTCAGTTCTAGGAACTGATTGACTGTCTTCATCTGCAGAAAGTAAAATTTACGTCTTCGTTTTTAATCAAATTAAACTGTATGAACAGTATTGCGAATTTATGGCAAACTGTATTTGTCTCCCTCGGTTCGCTTCCTATTAAAGCTTCATTGGCTGCCGGACCAACCCGCAAAATGAAATTCTTGATTTTAAAATTTCGAATGTCTAGAAACTGGAATTTTCCGAAACTGGAATTTTTTTCGATATCACTTTCTCTTCTCTCTTCTTTTGCTGAGCCTCTTCATCAGTGTGCGGATTTGAGACCGAGATGAGATGAGACAACTCATCTCAGAACAAATGTTACTAGAGCAGATCGCTCAATGAGATGAGTGCTCAAAACTCATTTTTTCAGACGCCGTCTCGCTCAAGTGCGTACACTGCTCTTGAAGATATGAATTTGCATAGAGATGGTACGAAGTTTGATTAAATTTGGGCCTTGAAAGTAACATAGTTACGATAGATAATCTCTAATGGATAGTCTTGGTAGTGCAATTTTTTGAAAACTTGAAGAATATAATCGAAAATGTATTGCAAAACCAAGACGATTCGTACAATGATGTTCATTTCAGTAAAAATCTATCTTTTATTATGAAAGTAATGATGCCACGGAACTTTCACTTACTAGAGGCCATTGTGAAATTCGGGTTGTCAATGTACGGCCCATCAGGTATTGGAACCCTCATGTCCATAGAGCTCGTATTTGGTCCGTAAGTAGGCGGTTCAGAGGAGCTCATTTCAATTTTTTCCTTTTGCATGGAAAGAAAAAAACCGAATTATTACGCAACTTATATTCGAATATTTTTCTCCATTCGCAAATGCTCGCTGGTTTCTTCCGTTATGGCTATTCAGCGACGTAGGTTTCTACACAAAATGTAAACATTTAGCAGAGAGAGAGGGGGGGGGGGAGAGAGAGAGAGAGAGAGAGAGAGAGAGAGAGAGAGAGAGAGAGAGAGAGAGAGAGAGAGAGAGAGAGAGAGATTTAAACATTGACAGTAAAAAAATATCTTCCCAAGCTCGTATGGTCAGTGAGTAAGATTTCGGAAAAATCGATTTTTGCCGGGGGGACAAAAACGAAACGCTATCAGTACATGTTTAAGAACTTTCTTGAAGAATACAAAAAAGTATTCAACGAATTCCAACTGTTCTGTTTCGGGGAGTGAAGCTACGTTCATACAAATTGATACGGTCCGGGCGCGAAAGGCTCAAGTAGAAGGAACGGTTTCGTTTAATCTGAGACATGGCATCATAAATAGGAGATAAAATGGCTAATCAAAAAGTGAACGAAAAGTCACCTCAAGTACTTTTTGTATGATTCACAAATTGCTTCTAAAAATGCGAATGCGCGCATCAACGGAGAGCTGCTGAGGGTGAATTTGAGTATTTCTCTCTGCGTCTCTGCTCTTGACACTGTTAAACATGTATATCTTTCGGGACTATGCCTCCTAGTGTTACAAGAAGTACAATTGCCTTATAACTTCACTGCGTTCGGTATAATATCATCGATTTTGCATAAAAGTCGATCAGAGAGTTATCCAGTTCGCAGGTATTTAAAAAAAAATGGTATGACTTGTGTGTTGTTTCATAATCAACAAAATAATCATGCAATAACTCAGAATGCTCTTTCTTACAATTGAAAGATTATCGTCTTCCAGAAACACGTCTTGATTCCGTTTTTGAAAACATTCAATATTAGTTTAAAAATTGTAGAAGGAACTGAAAATGAAAACTAAGAACTCACTGATAAGAGGTGTTGCTCTCTTCGGGCTTATAGAACTTCTCGGAAAATTGTTATCACTACCATCGAACATTTCGTTGACTACTCCGCCATAGGTGGTGAGGCTCGTAGCTCCTAACTTTATCGGCTTTTCGCCCATTCCTGAATCCGAAAACATACATGAAGGTTCATACATTGTTTGAAAACAACTTATTTTTTATTAAGCTTACCATAAAAATAACGTTATGCAAACAATAGAGCTACTTAGAGAGAGTACATCTGTGAACGTCCAAACGGATCAATACTGGCAGTCGAATAGACCGCCGTTAAAATACACCCTTCTTGCGCAATTCCTCACACTGTTTGTGAGATAGTACACAGAAAAGAGATACGGGGAATCTTAGTTCATCTTCTCTAAATGATTTTCTGTCAGTATCTTCTAGTTCAACTTCTCATATTGAACAAAATTAATTTACGGATTTTCATTAGTATTTTTCACATACGAGTTTTCATTCTTACATAAATCATCATATCGGAAGTTTCCAGAGACGAAAATGACAACGACCAATACATCTCTGATGGAAACAGTTAATATCAACGTTGATGATTTTTCAGAGACGTTTCTCACATGCAGCACATGCTTATATACGTTTGACGGAGTAAGTTCAATATAAATACTTATCAGAGATTGAGGATATTACCAGCGGTTAGACTACCATTGCGCCTATAGTTGCCATTTTAAATGTTTCAATGTCCCACCAGTTCCATTCGATACATCTCTCTCCCAACACTCCTCCTGTAACATTCTCTACACTGGCGGGACGTTCAAATTCATCAGACATGTTACGGGCGATGAACCAATTTTCACCTGCCAGGCCCGGATTTTCAAAATGAGACGTTCAGTCGTCACTTTTTGGCACTAATACCGACGTTTTGACGCTCAAATCGCACTTTTTCTTGAAAAAATACGTGCATTAAGATGTATCTAACTTTAAAGGATATATTGCAAGAAAAACAACACAATTTCCCGAATTCCTCTTTAAAAATGTATTTTTCCCTAAATTTTCTCGATCCGGGCCGATATTCGACAAATCTGAAATTCACTTTTTAGAAATCAAGGCGAGTGAGTGATTTCCGGTTATTGTACCCTCCTCAACTTTCACCAATAACCACTTTATGAAATCCTCCCATTCCCCAATGGCAACTGTAACTCCATGTTACGTTCCCATGAACACTTAAGACAATCGGTTCAGTATGAAAAGACAATTGGTTTAGCAAAAATCACTGTTTCTACTGTAGGTAGGGGGTGCCTCCGCGCGGGAGGAATACAGGAGTTGGGCCAGAAATGTGCGGAATTCCGCGACACGCTTGCCGCGGAGATTATTAGTTCCGCGGTCCGCGTCCGCGTTCCGCAAAAACTTTCCTGGATTCCGCAGTCGGCGTCCGCGTTCCGCAAAAATTTTCCTGGGTTCCGCAGTCCGCGTCCGCGTTCCGCAAAAAATTTCGTTATGCTTCCCTCCCGACCAACTCAGAGATGTGCGGAATCGACATTTTTCCCGACCAGGGATTCCCGACCAAAAAACAATAGGGGTGGAGCGGAGACCCACAAGGCTATGCGAAATATCAGCCAGCTCGGTCCCAAGACTGAAATGTTGTTCCGGGTTAAGGTTAAGTGAGAGTTCATAAGTTCTGAGACCGCAGTCTTCTACAGTGCCCTCTATAAGAATGCCACATGCGGGAAGTTATGGGATTAGAACAGCATGAAGTTCGAATAGATTAAATCAGCAACTAGGCACGGCTGCCGCCGCGCCAAAACGGCCTCCTCGCAACTTTTAATCTCCCACCAGTTTCACTCTATACCCCCTTCCCTGTTCTTTTTCTGGAAAATTCCATCAGTTGATTGAAGAATCGAGTTCACTTTTTGAGAAAAGAAGGCGAGAGAGTATGTGAAAGTGAGAGACGTAGACAAATATTTGTCCCTCTGTTTCTACCGTTATCCGAATCGATCGATATATTCCGCTTACTGTAACTGTAGTACATTCCCCACCTCTCAAAAATAACGACTGTCCCCCTATCCCCCCAACGGGAGCTGGAACTGTTCGAAAAAGTGCCATCTCGAACTTTGGTCACCGTATCTACAGTAACCCTACCGTAATCTCTTAGATATTTTCACATTCCTATTTTTTTGTCCAAAGAATGTTACCATGAAAGTTTGGAGCCAATCTGTTCAGCGCGAAAAATGTCAAAAATCGAGCATGGTACTGTAGCTTCCGTAATCCTACAGTAACCCGACCCACTTTTACCCCTTGGTGCGCCGCCCATATCATGGGTCTATGCCAACTCCCATCCCAATCTATCCACTCGTTCTAAAGTTATTCAGGGCTAACCAAATTACAAACAGACAAAACTATCCAAATAGTATTAGTAAAGATACGGTCGTTTTTTCCCGTTCTTTAAATGCACGTTTTCTCAAACATGATGAGCGTTGGTGTAGGGTTCAATTTTTTTCAGGAAACGCGGAAGCCAAAGCTGTTACCATGTTCTCATTCAATTTGTTTGTTTTGTGTCGCTCAGATAGCCGGAGTGAGTCCAGAGGTGAGCAGTTCTAACTTTCGATATATTATAACTGTAATCTTTCGAGACGCTCGACGTCTCCGTGAAATATTAAGAGAGAGACGCGTTATTCCATTTGGCGTGGTGCGAAATTAGACGACGCTTCCTTTTTCACGAGTGTGGCGTTGAAACTGCGCCTACTTCTTGCGGGCTTGCTCGCTGATTGGTGGTCAAGCTTTCCCACTGCACTTCGTGAAAAATCATAAGATGGACGACAGTGTTAATGTGCTTTCGGGGGTGAGAATCTGATAGTGGAAGATTAACCTTCTTGATAGACCCATATGTAGTCGACGATGTATTTGCACGTGTTGTATTTGGCATAGACTTTATTCCTACGGTTCGGCTGTTGAGAGCCATCTTCAGGGAATAACCTAAACGACAAAAAGATGAGTGATCGTGAAAAAAAAATTGTGGAAAATGCCGTGGGCGAGTCTCACTCGCGATGCACTCTAGCAAAGGTGATGCTTCCTTTATCCGCACCGCGCCAGACGTTTCCACCAGCGCAAAAAAACACGACAATATGTTCTCGGAAACATCCCGCCTTATTCTAGACCGATCCTGCTTCCTTACGATGTCCACTTTGTCGGGAAGTGTGTGTGATTCCGACTGGCGGAGTACAGTGTTTCCCAGCATCATTTTTCATCAACCAGTTGTTGGATATCATCCAGGTATCGCTAAAGCTCGAAAGAAACTTCTGATTTTTGTATACAAAAAGCACGTGGTATTTCCCAGAGTTGTCGAATTTTGGCCCGGCCCGGACAAAAAAAAAGATTTTTCGAACCTTTTTCCGTTTTTTAGGGTTTTTTTTTAAAAACTGAAATACAGTAAATACTTACGGACCGTGTTACGGTTAATGGCCTTCATCAACATCTTCTTCCAGAAACAACGGAAAGATGTGATACCTTCATGCTCGATACATCCAACTCACCAGCTTCTTTACTGTGAAACTTGTGACTTGGTTTTCTGCGAGAATTGTCAATCTTCAGTGATTAAGTGAGTCGATATAATTTAGATTTTTATCAGCGATAAAAAACAATTCGCGATAAAAAAAACCAATTTCCAATATTTAATTAACAATGGGGAAAAAACAATTACTTGAGTAACCAACCAGTATTTACAGCAAAAAATGTGACGAACACACGGTTGTGCCACTTTCAATAGCTATCAAGCGAATGTCGGAAATCGTCGTGTACAGGGCAAAAGGGCGGCTTCGTGCCCTTAATGATGCCCATTCCGCCATCAACAAGGAGATAGAGCAATTGGATGGGAATGTGGACCAAATTATAGAACAAATAAATTCCGCCATACAGGTTGCGTTCTATGTTTAAACTCATTTTGTTGCAACCCGTAATATTGTCGTTTTTTTCGGGAGGAACCGTGCGAATTGTCGCGCGCTCCGAAATTAGGGGCGTGGCCAATGTACAAGTGCCGCATGGTTGACACTCCGCCCACTTTTGGAATTGTCATCACGCCAATCACTGCGCTTCTGAGACGGAGTCACGCGCGCTGATTGGCCGCCCCACGTGAAAATTCAAAAAATGCAATGGGCGCAGTTTCAACCGTGCGGCACTTGCAATAGGCCACGCCCCCAATTTTCGGAGCGCGCGAAAAATCTCAGGGTTCCTCCCGAAAAAAACAACAACAACAATAATGGGACCAATTAGCCTAATTGGGATTCAAAGGAAGAAAGAGCATTCTACTATGCACGATAGTGCCGACGTTTCGCTAAAAAAAATTTCAAAACAGATTTGAACAAATACGCTTGAACTTTTTAGGAAGTTTCAAATCTGGTTGAAAGTCGCCGACGCGCTCTCATTGAAACAGTGCGTGTGCGAAGAGATGAGAAGAGAAAAGTACTCAAGGATCAGCTAGAAGTGATACAGGATGGAAAACAGAAGTTACAAAAAGTATGTTTTAAAAAAACTGCGTAACTCTCGTTTTTGAAACTCCTGAAGTTCGCAATATACCCAACTATTGACGTTTTTTTCGGGGAAACCCTGTGACCTTCTACGTATGCCGAAATTTGGGGGCGTGGCCAATTTGCAAGCCTCGCACGGTTAAGGCTCCAGCCAATCTTTACTACACTATTTGAGTTATGGACTCTGTCTCGCACTAAAACCGAAATAACTATCCAGCCTTTATACCGACCGGTCTGATATTTTCCATAGCCTTATGGGTCTCGGGACGCTTCACCCCTATAACATTTTTGGTCCGGATTACGGTAGGATTACGGTAACTACAGTAGAAACGGTCATTTTTGAAACTTTTTCGTACCGAACTGATTGACTCCAAATTTTTATGGGAGCATAATTGGGGTGAGCCGCGCTTAAACACCATTTGCATTTTTATTTTTCCACGTGACTCCGCCAATGTGCTACATGTCCCGAAATTTGGGGGCATGGTCACTTGAAAAAAGTACAGAGGGGTCACGCTTTTCAGTACTTTTTAAAGTGGCCATGGCCTCAATTTTCGTGACACTTGGCACATCTCATCCCCCCCCCCCCCCCCACGAAAAAACTACAACATTGACGTTTTTTGAGGGTAGAGCTGCCACGTGTCGAAATTTTGGGGCGTGACGCACCCGATCAGTGTGACCTGAAAATTTCGACACATGTGGCACGAAAGAAGCAAAAAATGGTGGAACCGTGCTGACGCATATTCTCGTACACATCAAGGGATCCCGAAAAACTTAATTTTTAGACGAACGTGAGAACTGATACAACCAAATTTGGATTTTAGGACCTCGGATCGTGTAACTTTGACATCAGATCAATGAGCCGTCAACTAAAAGACTGCTCTGCTGAAGACAACTGGCAAAAAAAAATCACTGAGCCTCGTGAAAATGCGTTTCTGAGGATAAATACGAATTCAGAGAAAATGTTAATTGGTAAAGTCAGACATATAAATAAGACATTGTGGAACAAATTGTCTGAAAATTGTCAGAATAACATTTGAAAGTCAAAACATTGCAACTGAATTCTGCTTAAACGCATTTTTTTTTAATTGAGCGTAGTTCCTTTAAATCTTTGTAGCAGCGCTTATACCCATTCAGTGTGACCCCGCACAGCTGGAAAACAGTTATTCTCGTGAATCGACACAGAAACGGTGCGACATCGGTGGCATTTTGAAAAAAAATAAATAGTATTAAGAATTAACTGATATGAATAATGTTTTTATTATTTTACCAGAACGCGAAGCCGCTCTTCGAGCGGCCAGAATGAACAAAGTTAAAGTTCATGAGCCCCCCCCCCCCCCCCCAAACACTCGGCCACGTGCGTGGTGACATTTTGATTTCTTTTTGGAATGCGGACAAATAAACAGACACACACACACACACACACAGACAGACAGATGGATATACCCCTCACGCTTTTTATTAATAAGAAAGATTGGCTTAATTTTTTAAAGCCCAAATTGATCCACTACTGGTGTACTCGCTATTAAGTGTTAGAAAAGTGGTTGAGAAGTTACTTAAATTTCAGATATCGAGAAAAGCTTGAGTGAGTTTGGCAAGCTCTACGCGTCTAGTACTTTCCCTGGTACATCTACGATAGAACTGCCACAATATATGAGTGTTAACGTTGAATGCAAAGCAGTGCTTATGTGAGTCACTACTCAAAAATTTAAAAAACGGAGCTCAAATACTCGTAAATCGAAATCGTTGTGAGAGACCATCCGTTTCGCATGTACCCTGTCTTCGCTGTATTAAGGAATTTGTTGTGTTTGGAGTTCCGCAAACACCGCGAAACGCTGTTTTCAGTGTTTTTGTGTGAAAACTACGGTAAGCAACGTTGGCGCGGTGTTTGCGGAACTCCAAACACAAAAAAATTCCTAGTATACAGTAACGCCGGCCGGGTCACCGTCATGGCGCTGTTGAATCTTCGCTCACTTCCGGAATTTTCATCACGCCGATTACCGCACTTTAGGCTTTCGGGACCGAGAGCTCTCCATGGCAAAGAGTCATTGCGGTTGGCGGAGTCTTGCGCGTTTTTTTTCTAGATATTGCACGGCGCGAAGAAACACCGCGTCAATTCGTCGGGAAAAAAACTTTCGCCAAAAGCGTTCGGGAGGATTACGCGGTTCATAATTCGCACATGGCAACGAACTTTCTCGGCGCCCGATTCATGAATTGCATTATATATTGAACTTCCAAAACGCAAGCAAAAGGTAACTTTAAGAACTCGAGATGTTGATGGGACTAAACGGAAAACCGGAGGAGATCCAATAGATATACGGTTAGAAATGGACCCTGTGCATGTCGATACTCAAAAGGTACTAGATAATGGAGATAATTTGGAAGTGCGTCTTGTAGACAATAATGACGGATCTTACGAGTATTACTTCAGGTAAGGTTTTCTCAATCTGATTTAATTCGATTGGACTTTTTTTTTCGAAGTGTCCGTACTGAGTGTGTATGCTGAATTGTGTTTGCATAAACTATAATTCAGAGTGGTTAATCCTGGCGAATATCGAATTTCCGCTAAAATATTCGGTCGTCCGGTTTCCAATAGTCCGATATCATTTCATGTGGAAAGTATGCAGCACTATGATTGGCACCTGCCAGTATCATTGAAATATCCAACGAAGTGTTGGTGGGATAATGATTCTAACCAAATGTTCGTTCTGGACAGTGGAAACAAGAGAATCCGGGTTCTACGAGAAAATGGTGATGTGATAACAGATGTGCACAACGAGCAATTCAAAGTGAGTTTCTCTCATTGAATTCAGTTGTTTCGAGTGGAACGTACCTTGCGAATAGCTGCATGGCCTTAGAGTGGACGACCTACGACCTGAATGTTTGTGGTCTACAATACTAGCCATAAAGATCTTTAATATATTGTTGTTTTTTTCGGGAGGAACCCTGCCACGCCCCCAATTTCGGAGCGCGCGACAATTCGCAGGGTTCCTCCCGAAAAAAAAAACGACAATAGTATTTAAGTTACCGGCGTTGTCTTGCGCTAAAACTGGAATAACTATCCAGCCTTTAGACCGACTAGTCTGATATTTTGCATAGTCTTATCGGTCTCGGGACGCTTCACCCCTATAACATTTTTGGTCCGGATTACGGTAGGATTACGGTAACTACAGTGGAAACGGTCATTTTTGAAACTTTTTCGTACCGAACCGATTGACTCCAAATTTTTATGGGAGCATAATTAGGGTGGGGGAATGTCAGTGCCAAAATATCAAAAAAGTTGTACGAGGATTACGGTAGATACGGTAGATGGAAATTCGTAACACCACTTTTTCAAGGAGTTCCAGCTGCCGTTGGGGGAATAGGAGGACCGTGGGTGGTGGTTATTTTTGAGAGGTGGGGAGGGTACTACAGTTACATTAACCAGAACATATTGATCGATTCGGATTACGGTATAAACAGGGGGACGAGTTTTCGTCTGCGTCTCTCACTTTAACACACTCTATCGCCTTCTTTTCTCAAAAAGTGAACTCGAATCTCCCACCAACTGATGGAATGTTTCAGAAACGGAGTGGGAGTGAGGTTTCGATAGGATTGGCAGTAGTTTGAATAATATATGTAGGGAAGGACCGTTTCGACGGGAGATTCAAACTTTGGGTAGAGGTCCCTTTTGGCGGGAGACGAATTCGTATTAAAAGCCGTTTTTCAAAAAAATTTTGCAACAAAAAAGCGTGGCGTAAACTTCAGCGAAAACCAGTAGGTAGACGCTGCGGTAGCCGCGTCTAACCGCTGGTTAGTGCCTACAGTTCGACACGGGTTTATGATCTTCCAGCAAGAAAAACTTTCTTTGAATTCCTTATATTTTCAAGAGGCTTCTTAACTATCGATAAAAGCAAGCAAAGCGTGCTCGAACGTTCTATACAAAGGGAGACGTTAATACTCTCTGAACATGCAATTGTAATTGCAGACTGGTACCGTTGGAATGGTGTATTTGGGAAACGACGAGTTAGTCACTTTATCGTGGCAGCAAAAAATGATAAGCAAAATCAACATCCGTGGTGAAATTTTGAAAGCTGTCCAGTTTTCTGAGTTCTATCAACCGACCGATGTTGCAATAGATTCGAAAGGAAGATTTTTGATAGCTGACAAAACGAAAATTTTCATATTCGATTCTTCGCTGAAACCTACTATATGTTTCCCAATTCGACAGTCAAAAGGTGCTCAAGTAACATGTGTTGCAGTCGGCCTAGACGACGACATCATTGTTGGAACAACTGACGAGTTATTGCTTTATGACAGAGGTGGAAAACTACTGAGACACTTAAGCGTATCTCCGCATGGAACGCAAATGCCTAAGACTGGGTAAATCTTTTTTTTTTGAGTTGGTTAGAGGTTTTTGCGCCTCTTTTTTTCTATGGAAACTTCGGTTATCGTAGAAACCTGTATTAGAATAGCACCTGTAATCGACCAGCACCTTGCCTTAAACCGAAATAAATTCCCATTCAATTTCCCGGCATGCCGCTCTAATACATGCTTTCTTATCCTTCTTACGGCTATCAACTAAGACAGAAGCCTCGCCTTAAACTTTTCGGAAAGAAAAATTTCAGTGGACGATTCACCATGAATACAGTAGCTTGTGATAGGAGCAGCGCGCAGATAATTGTTATATCTACAGACAAAAAATCTTCCAAGACTTCTATCAGGGTCAGTTTTTCTCTTTTGTACGTACTAATACTTTCCAATACGATTTGAACCCTCTATTATCGGGATCGAATTCGGGTGACGGGGTTTATCTATATTGGACAGAGTGGTATCGGGACTGGTTGGGATAGTAAAGTCAGAACTAACTGAAGCCACTATTGTATTTTCAGGTGATTACCTACAAAGGTGAATACCTCTACTCAATCGAACCTCAAACAAATGAGCAATTTCTAGCACCATGTGGAATATTCTTGCACGATCGTAACGTTTTTGTTACGGATTTCGAGCGTTGCACTGTACGAAGATATAAGTATAAATAAACATATTTAATAAAATATTTCGAGTCTACAGTACTGGCCGAAGCGAATGTCGCATTGCCGATTTTCAATCTCATTTGTTCTCGAGAACCGAAAGAGCTATTGTCGTGCCATCTCGTCTCTCCGTTTTTTGACCTCCGGTATCAAGAACGGAAAATACTACTAATGTCTTTTTTTTTTCGGGAGGAACCCTGCGAATTGTCGCGCGCTCCGAAATTGGGGGCGTGGCCAATGTGCAAGTGCCGCACGGTTGAAACTCCGCCCACAAATGGAATTGTCATCACGCCAATCACCGCGTTTCTGAGGCGGAGTCACGCGCGTTGATTGGCCGCCCCACGTGAAAATTCAAAAAACGCAATGGACGCAGTTTCAACCGTGCGGCACTTGCAATAGGCCACGCCCCCCAATTTTCGGAGCGCGCGAAAAATCTCAGGGTTCCTCCCGAAAAAACAACAATAGCAAAAAGTTGCCAACTACAAAGTGGTAGCTCGCTTTGCGCTCAACGACTGTGTAGTGCAACTTGCCTGAATAACCCTTGAGACGGCATTATTAACCGATATTTAGTACAAACGGTCACTATCATAGGGTCACATAGGCCCAGCCCATTTCACGGGGTTACGTCAGGTTACGTCAGTAAATACGCTCTATTGCACACCTGTACAGTTTAAAAACGACTGACACAGTACCGTACTGGTCTCGATGTGACGTCTGTCTCGTTGGAAATGAGCTGGGTTCTGATTTACGGCTAAACAGGGCGCGGTTGTCGGACAAACGGAGCATCGTTGAATTTGTTTTCATTGGGCCGAAGTTCTCAATAGAGCGTATTAAGTGAACAGTAAAAACTTACTATAACCGTGATTCGTGTTTCAAACGCGCTTCATTGAACGCAAGCCAAATTTCTAGGTGGCGGCGGCGAATTTCTTTTCTGTTTTCGGCCGTTTCTCTCGATTTTCACCCGATTTTCTTCATTTTTTCGACAAAAGCAGTTAAAATTTTGGTTTGAGGGCAGCTTATCAACATCTTCATTCAGTTTTTCTCAAAAGAATGAACGAAAATTGGCGAAACACGACAAAATGAATTTCGGCCGAGGCGAAGTACCCTGTTTACTCCTCGTGTCATTTTGCGTTGAGGCACGGAAAAAAGGGACATTTGTCCATATTAAACTCTCGTCTGCAGGTTTTTTTTTCAATCTCTGGGACCAAGACAATTGACTCGACAACATAACGATTGGATAAATAATTTTCAAAACAGCAATTATTCGGTTCTCTGTCGTTCATCACACCCGCACTTAGCAAAATCACTTTCGGAAGAAGAAGATCTTTGAACTTCACCCCGTTTTACTGATTTTGCTTGCTTACTGGACTTCGTTGATTCTGAAAAATTGTGTGCTAAAAAATGGGGAGGGGGGGGGGGGGTAGAAAGTCGTGTTAAATACAGTAGGATAATTTTCATACTTGCAAGATGACGGGCCGGGCCGAGCCGAGCCGGGTTGTTACCGGGCCGGAGAACCCGGAACTCGGCCCGGGCCGGCCCGGCCCGCCCCAGGCAATTTTTTAATTTTTCCGTAATCGAATATGGAGGGTTTCAATTCTTCGTTTTTGAACCTTTTTAGGTCTATACAATCAAAAATAGTATTTTCGGTCACTTTCATGCCATTTCGCCCGCCAGTGGCCAGTTCGATGCACCTAAATTGGCTGGAATCGCTAGAAAATCGTTGCGGACCATGTTTTTTGGCCGCCATATTCCCGGAATTTTCGAGAGATCGTGTCAGAAGTGAAAATATCTGTCGATGATTTACTAGCAAGTGCAGTCAATTTGGGCGCATAATTCGTGTAAAAAACCGCCAAAATGGTTAAATTTCAGCCATTTTAGGAAAATATTTGCCGTTTTGATGGCAATGTTTGAAATTTTAAGTGACAACTAGTGCCAATTAATTAGAATTGAAGTTATAATGAAAAAATAGATGAAAAATGGCGGTAAGCAGACATTGTTAGGCCAAAATCTGTTTGGAAACAAATTTATGTTTTCTATCCGGGCCGGCCCGACTTTCTAAAAATCGTCCGGGCCGGGCCGGCCCGGCCCGCTGCAAGTATGATAATTTTTTCTTGCCACTGGAGACAAAAACGCGAAAAGCGACAAGGTAAAATTGGCCCCGCCCAATTTCCCGTTGAGACACACAGTGTGCAATAGTGCGGCGCTCCTTTTCCCGTTCTTCTCTAATGGATCCTGGTTTAATACTAGAAAAGTAGGAAAATAAGAACAAAGGTGTTTGCGGAACTCCAAACACAAAAAAATTCCTTAATAAATAGAAAACAACGGAAAAAGTGCGTCGCACTATTTCATGTACCACTGCGCCTCAACGCGAAAATGGGCGGAGCCTATCTGATCGTCGTTCTACTTCTGCTATCTTTTTTGTAGAGAGCTATTGTCCGCAAACACAGCCACGCGTTTTTTTTCGATTTAAACGTGGCTGCGCAGACCACAGCTCTCTAGTATTACGGATTTTTATTAGACTCGGCTACCGCCGGGTCTACCCACTGGTTTTCGTGGAAGTGGGCGGCACGATTTTTTTTTTATGTAGCCGCGTCTTACTGCTGGTATTATGCTCGCGCGTTGCTGCTATAGCCGTGATTCGTGTTTCAAACGCGCCCCGCTGAGACAGTACTTCGCCTCGGCCGAAATTCTTTTGGAGATTTTGTCGTTTTTCGCCAATTTTCGCCCAAACTCCTCTATTCTTTTGAGGAAAACTGAACGAAAATGTTGATAAGCTGCCCTTAAACCAAAATTTCAACCAGACACGGCGCCCTGCGGCTGCAATCCGCAACGCGAAAACGGGACCACGGTGCGGGGGAGCGCGTTTGCATCGCTCGGTTCATTTACCGTTGGAGAGGGGATTTTTTAGCGGAAAACTCGCGCGCGTCGGAATATTTCAGATTTTTGTCGAAAATGCTCAGCTAACTTTTGTAGAGGAGGGTATTGCGAACATTTTGACACCAAATATTCGCCGGTTCGTCGCGGAACCAGGAAGTTATAAGAGTTTTAGTGTCGACGTTTCGACACTTTTTCCAGAATATCGAGTTTGGCAAAGTTGTATGAAATGGAGAAGGATATACAGGTAAGTCCTAGCTGTAAAACAACTTTGTGCACCTTTTTGGTCATTTTGGGTTGATAAGAGGCGGGCAGCGTTGATGGAAACCGCTGGACAGCGCCGAAATAGCACTGTGACATCTGACGCTTGCACTTTGGCAACCGTAAGAGATATCGAAAAATGATCAACTACAACCTGGTAGAGCATGAAAAGACAAACAGAATGAGCTTAGGCGCGCCGCTCAGTTTTGAGTTTTAGCTTTTTTATGACCCCTCAAAGTATGGTTATTTTGGCATATCCTATCTTTACTCCTAGGCAAGATATTGACACGCTCTTTTGACTAAATTGTAGATTCAAATGTCCTTAACAACTTTCTAGTTGATCACTTTCTTCTACCTTGCTTGCCCGAGGCGCGGGAAGCATTTCAAGCAAAGCAATTTTTCGGGGGAACGAAAAAAGTACGCAGGAGAAAACTAGCTCCCGCGCCTCGGGCAAGCAAGGTAGAAGAAAGTGATCAACTAGAAAGTTGTTAAGGACATTTAAATCTACAATTTGGTCAAAAGAGCGTGTCAATATCTTGCCTAGGAGTAAAGATAGGATATGCCAAAATAACCATACTTTGAGGGGTCATAAAAAAGCTAAAACTCAAAACTGAGCGGCGCGCTTAAGCTCATTCTGTTTGTCTTTTCATGCTCTACCAGGTTGTAGTTGATCATTTTTCGATATCTCTTACGGTTGCCAAAGTGCAAGCGTCAGATGTCACAGTGCTATTTCGGCGCTGTCCAGCGGTTTCCATCAACGCTGCCCGCCTCTTATCAACCCAAAATGACCAAAAAGGTGCACAAAGTTGTTTTACAGCTAGGACTTACCTGTATATCCTTCTCCATTTCATACAACTTTGCCAAACTCGATATTCTGGAAAAAGTGTCGAAACGTCGACACTAAAACTCTTATAACTTCCTGGTTCCGCGACGAACCGTCGAATATTTGGTGTCAAAATGTTCGCAATACCCTCCTCTACAAAAGTTAGCTGAGCATTTTCGACAAAAATCTGAAATATTCCGACGCGCGCGAGTTTTCCGCTAAAAAATCGCCTCTCCAACGGTAAATGAACCGAGCGATGCAAACGCGCTCCCCCGCACCGTGGTCCCGTTTTCGCGTTGCGGATTGCAGCCGCAGGGCGCCGTGCCAGAAAAGAAATTCGCCGCCGCCACCCGGAAATTTGGCTTGCCTTCAATGGAGCGCGTTTGAAACACGAATCACGGCTATAGTATTAAGGTATTTTATGATGCAATCACAAATTTCCTTATAGATTAGAGCAACACCTCTATTTGTACGGCAGCCAGAAATAGGGAGAAACCTAAAGCCCAAAACCGTAAGGACCCCTGTGTATTTTAAAAATTTTTTTCAAAATTAGATCTCCATGCTGCTCTATTGCAGGTTTTACGGTAACCAAAAAAGTAAACTAGGGCAGTCGAGCATCAACCAGGCAAAAGTCAAGCGATTTAAATCTCATCTTCTTGAAAACCTGTGTCAGTATTTGATTTGCGCTTTGCTTCTTCCTCCTCTTTAATAACGGGTAAGCTTTCGTTGAACCAAGAAGGAGGTGTTGGCTGTAAAAACGGAATCAAATAATCCGGTAGATCCCATAAATATTCGAACACCAGAAGGTCAAACAAAGTATTTTCGTTTTTTTTTTCGATTAGTTTTTTCGGTGAAATTCGGGGACGTGGCCAGGCTTCTCGGCCGCGGCCACCTCCCGAAATCGAGGTTTTTCTCGCGATTTTATCGGATTGTTCGATTTTTTGCACAATTTCTACACAAACTGCATTGATATACCAAAAAGGTGGTTTTGAACACCGTGTGAGACAGACAATACTCCCCTTGCACTCACATTATGTGTAAAGTCGATATGATCGGTAACTGCGGAAGGATTTGCTGTTTCGCGTTCTTTCATCCCATCAGTGTTATACTTCACATTGAGATGTGAACCGAAGTTTTTATTCTCAAAAAAAAAACACATTTAATTCCACAGCGTCATTATGGGCAACAATTTCACTCTGCCTTGATTGAGAGGTCTCATTGGCTAAATAAGGTTGCGGTCGCGAACTAGATAAGAGTCATTTTAATTAACGTTTTTAAACGTTCCAGATGCCTCAAAAGCACTGTCCCGTAGACATGATACGGGCCGGGCCGGATCTTACACCTATCATTTACTGTGTGATTCAATCAAATAAATAAAAACATGCCTATCCGGAACAACCCTTGAGCAGGCTTTGTCAACTAATAGGACCAATAGGCACTATGATACATGATAACGGCCCCGCAAGAAAACGTGGCGACCTAGGTTTTCGAAACTCTTCCAAGTGTTCGTTCAAACGTGAACGGGTAACACTAGTGTTCTAATAATTCCGCACTGCGTTGCAGATTTCTACCTGCGCGCAAAAAACGGTAATAGCAGTGATCGAAAGTCTCTTAATGATTACCTTTAGCATTTCTTCTAATTGAGTTTGAGGAAGAGAGCTCCACATTCTTCCTGTTTTCGAAACGCCGGATGTCTGTTCGTAATTTTCAAAGTCACCATCTATGCTGGTTTTTCTGAAAATCGTTCTTTTAAAAGTTTTCTTTGTACTGTCCGTTCAAACCAGGGATGAACGGGATGTGCGAGAAGTTCAAACCGCGCCGCACATTTGCAAAGGGTGCGTGGCCTTTTTGGAATACGGTTTTTTGCGGAACCAACGTTAGTATTTACAATGGAGCGGGTTCGCATTGCAATTTTTTCGCAATACAAACAATATTTACATTATTGTATATTCGATCGAGCGCCGCTCTTTTTTTTTTGGTGTTTGTTTCCCATTACCCACTTCTGATTTCCATTCTCGAAGTCTTGTGCTGACGAATGTCTTTTGCGATATCGGTCACCAATGCGACTTCCAGCTCTCATTCTTCGTAGCATTTCACTCAATTTTCTTCCTCCTTGTGCAAAACTGTTCGAAAATGCTAATGATTCGCCAGACGCATAATCGCTACCGTCACGATGTTTCAAACCCACAACTGGAATAACATCAGCATCTTCCATTTCTCTATCCCAATGAGACAGCCTCGAGAGCGTGCGGCGCCGTGGTCGTACCATAAACGGTTCTTCCTCTGTGGACCTTAAAAAAGTTATCCCAATTGTATTTTTAATTCTTTTTGATGACTGCACGTTGTAAAGAGCATTTTCTTTGAAGGCCGGCCACACTTTTTCGTGTGCGTCGAAGAGGTATATTTACGAACCAATGTTCTCTATACAAAGTCCGGTCTCAATAATATTCTAGTTTTTTAGAACAATAACTTTCCAGCAGCTTGCGTTTGAAAAGTATAGCCCCTGCTCCGAACAAAACCCTGATCGGCGTTTTTCGCTCACCCTCGCACGGAGACGCACAAAGGCTCGCTTACACGATGCGTCACCACCTTCGGAAACCAATCTGCAGACAGACTCACACGCTAACACGTGTTCGGCGGCTGAGGATGATAATTCCCCCGAGGTCATTATCTCGGCGACTTGGTTAATTTTTTTCTCATTTTCACTCACCCTATTATTCTAAACCCCCTCTCCCTGACGCATAAGTAAATAAGTTTCTGTAAAACTGACTATGAACTCACATTTCAACACACGAGCCAACTTGGGGGTTTAATGGTCTCATGGCACTCTCTGCGGTGTATAAAGGTTCCGGTATAGCGTCTTCCCAGAATTGGTCTTTCTCGAGACCGGGGTAACGATTATATGCTGTATCCACAACCATAAGCCCGACCTTCAAACTTTTCATCGAATTTCTCCGAGCTCAACGAGGTTAGTGTAAACCTGAAGGTTTCTATCGAGAATCCAATTGCACTCAAAATCGTCATCATCTTCTCCAAGTGGGTTCAACAAAACTTCGGCTACCTTCATCCACCCGATGAAAAAAATAAACTGCAGGAGTGACATAATTGGTACATATAGATCTATTGTTTGTTTGTAGTCCGGAACACGGATTTTCTCCGGGTGGAGGTACTGTCTTCCCAGTAATGCCACCAAAAAATAAGACCTTACAGCGAGATGAACCACCTGCGTATAGACCAGTGGAACTGGGACCCAATCGAATAATGTTAACGAAAGAATATTCACTCGAAATTGCCGCATTTTCTGAAAAATTATCTTGTACCGAGTGAACAACCTGTCCATGAATGAAGTGCAGTTCATAAACACGGATTATATATAAGTGAAAAAAGATACAAACGCACAGCCTTCTACACACAGACTTTTCTATAGAGTAATTTGGCTCAATCTTTGTGGACAGGTACAGTTTGTTGTGTGAACATACTTCCATCAAATCGACATATATGATATCGCTTGTAATCATACCCTCTTCTCGAGCAAGAGTAATCATTGAAAACAACCAGTGCATCGGTTGCCAGTACTTGGCATGAGGGCTTGGGATAGCTTCAAATTCTTTCATCTCTTTTTCTGTCATAAGGCCAGCCGTGATGAGATGATTGAATGTCGGGAAGCGTTTTCGAACACTTGCAGCTACATCCCGATATACCTGTACTATTGTCGTTTTTTTCGGGGGGCAGTGTGGGAAATTCCACGTATGCCGAAATTTGAGGGCGTGGCCAATTTGCAAGTGCCGCACGCTTGAAACTCCCGCCCATTGTATTTTTGTTTTTCCACGTGACGTCGCCAATGAGTGCGCGTGACCCCGCCTCGGAAACGCGGTGATTGGCGGAGCCACGTGGAAAATCAAAAATGCAATGGGCGGGAGTTTCAACCGTGCGGCATTTGCAAATTGGCCACGCCCCCAAATTTTGGGATACGTGGAATCTCCCACACTGCCCCCCCCCCCCCCCCGAAAAAAACGGCAATAACATCTTTTGTCCGTGTTCCATATCTTGATACCGGATGTCAAAAAATACGGAGAGACGGCATGGCCAAATAGGCCCCGCCCAAATTTTGCTATAAACTGTACCACGCATTTCCGTGGCTCCAAAAGGAAAAATGGGCGGGGTGGCCATCTCGTCTCTCCGTTTTTTGACCTCCGGTATCAAGAACGGAAAATACTACTATTGTCTTTTTTTTCGGGAGGAACCCTGCGAACTTCGCGCGCTCCGAAACTTGGGGGCGTGGCCACGTTGCAAGTGCCACACGGTCCAAGCCCCGCCCACTTTCGGAACTGTCGTCGCGCCAATCACCGCGTTTCTGAGGTGGAGTAACGCGCGTTGATTGACACAGACGCGTGGATAAAATAAAATGGAATGGGCCGCCCTCAAAATTTCGGAGCGCGAAGGTTCGCAGGGTTCCTCCCGAAAAAAGGCTCTAAAACACAAGTTCCGAAGATTTATGAAGTAGCTTTTATATCGTGTTCTTGGAAGCTGCGTTGTAGACGTAAAAAGTACGGTAAGCAACGAGAGTGAAACTCAGCGGATTTGCATCGGAACGTTTTGTCAGTACCATTGCTTGAGTCAAAATAGCATATCGGATGCAATTTCTTCTGATACATTTTGCCCTTTCGGTCTCGCCTTTGATGTACTGAGTTATCCATAAGCAGGGCCTAAGTGTATTGTTCTAATTTTTTCTTCTGAGTATCTCACGTGTCTATCCAACCGATATTATCGAAAATTTGCCACCACCGTGTGAATACTGCAGAAACGTAAAACCCAAGCATGAATGTAATTGGAATAAAATTCGAATAAGTATCGAAGAATATACAAAGATCCTCGAACGTACTGTAATCATGAAACTATTTCTGATTCATGAAATTTTTTTCCAGAAACTGTCACTTTTTCGTGGGCAGTCAGAAATTTGAGAAGCGGTTCGTAATTATTCAACACCCCCTTTGTTAAATAACAATGTCTGCGCAAGTTGCAAAAAAAGTAGTAACCGAAGTACAGGAATATTTGCAGACCTTCGAAAAGTATTTTGAGATTTTTATTGGTCAAATCACGGTCAAAAGACCTTGACCTGGAAATTCAATAGACATCACACCTATGATGGCTTAATGCATTCGATGGAACATCTCTGCATTTCTATACGATTTTTACTGATTCCCAAATGGCGGGTCAATTGTTGGAGACCTGGCCACTTAACCTTGGTAGGTACACTCAGTAAATTGGAAAGAGAATTGAGCCTTCATAGATTTGATCAATCTTAATTTTAATGGAAGCACTTACGCTTTTTGATTAATAGTGAGAAGACAGCGATAGATAGTACTCAAAATTGCATACAGGAACAACCATACAACGAGCTCTGCCCAAACTGACTTCCATATGGATCCCTGTTTTTAGAACATGTTCGAAGAATAGGAAGTGGGTGTGTGTCAGTCAGATTTAGCATTACAGCATAGATTTAGCATAAACTTATTCGACGACACACACGACTCAACAAAAAAACGCATCTTTCTGGTACTGAATGTTATGGATACTATATTTACAATAGACTTACCTTCCACCTGAAGAGTAATTTATACAAGCAAAAAAAAGACGAGGAAGCAACGTCCAGAGAATATGTGACAGTCATTCTGAAAAAGAAAGTAATAATTAGTTGTTTTCGGAACTAATAATAAAACCCGAAGATTGATACTTGTGACCTACGGAAGACAAAAACGGAAATACAGGTTCTTCAGTGTCAATAAGCTATCATTTGAACAGTACGTGCAAAACTGGCTAGAAGAGTAGTTCATATCCAGAACACATTTAATTCTTGACTTTTCGCAATCAAAGCAATACAACTACAATCTCAAGAAATGTTTCCAGTACTTGAAGCACTGGCCAAGGGATAATTATCGGAACTAAAAGTTTTTGACTTTTACATGTTTTGGAGAAAAAGGAATTAATGTTTTTCAATCATCTGACTTCTCCAGAGCGCAGAGAAAATAGGATAGATGACAGAGAACCCACATACAGTGACAAAAACTAGGGAGGTCGGTAGCTAAGTCGGTAGTGGTGGCCGCTGGCAATCGAGAGGTCATGAGTGCAAGTGCGCCCTCAACCCCCCAGGTTCACCTAGCCTCCAAATAGGAAGTAGAGCAATCTACGAAGATTAATCGGTCACAATCCCTGGCCCGGACGTGACTTAAATCAGGCCAAGCGGGACCACCACCGGAGGTGCTACGCATTCCGAAATCCCGAATCCGCAGTGCATTGGCGCTTGAAACAAACGGATCATCTTTAATCTTTAAAAAAAGCAATTAAACTACAATCTCAATAAATTTTTCCAGTATTTGAAGCACTGGCCAAGGGATAATTATTGGAACTAAAAGTTTTCGACTTTTACATGTTTTGGTGAAAAATAAATTCACGTTTTTCAATAATATGACTTCTCCAGAGCGCAGAGAAAATAGGATACATGACAGAGAGCCCAAATGCAGTGACAAAAACTTGTTTTGTTGTATAAATATATAAAAATTACCATTTTCAATAGTGATATAAATATGCTAATCGGTTTCCATTTTTATTTTCGTTACTCTTCTCTAATTTCTCAGTGACATGACAGTCACTTATTCCTTGGACGTAGCTACGTCAAGCTTATTCACGCAAGTAAAAGTACTTCTCCGATGGAAAGGATCTGTTTGGAAGTCCATCTGGTTGGAACTATTGATTTGGTTAAGTATATATGCGATTATTTCTGCTATTTATCGTATCTTGCTTAACAAGTATCAACGGGAGTAGGTATCACAGTGATGAAAAAAAAGAAAAACCACACAACTTTGAGAACTTTCGAGCAACTATGCACTTTTTTCGATACGTTTTCTGTGTTTATTCCAGTTACATTCATGCTCGGATTTTATGTTTCGATAGTTTATAACCGATGGACTAAAGTTTTTGATAATGTTGGCTGGATTGATACGTATGTGATCCTGATATAATATGTATAGTTTGGAGTGACCTTCAAAGGTGGGCTAAAGTAGCGGGCTTTGTAGAGTTATTTCGCGCGGAAGAGCAGGTTTTCCTCGTGGCACTTGTCGACGATTTAGGCGAGAATTTTCACAATAAGGGCAACATACAGATTCAGTTTTTGTGCTTTTTTTGAATTCACTCCAAGAAAAACGGATAACGGTCTTTTTCGGCTGGTTTTTTAGTGGAAAACTTTCAGTTCTGCTCTCACAATAGCTCAATACATAAGAGGAACATCTGAGAGAGCACGCTTAATACGTCGAAACTGTGTTCGATATATGATTGTGGCACAAGCAATGGTGTTCAGAGATGTTTCACCTGCAATCCGACGTCGGTTCCCAACTATGAGACACTTAGTGAATGCCGGGTTGTTATCAGAAGACGAACTGATTGAATTCGATGCTGTTTCAAGTCCCCAAAGCAAATACTGGCAGCCTATTCAATGGTTGTTTTCGTTGGTTACTGTTGCTAGGGATGAGGGACTTATCTCTGATAATTATATGTATGTGGATTTAATTGATGTGAGTGTTGATTCCGATCATACATCTTTACGCCCGGCTCGTTCCATGGCAAACAGTTATTATTGATCTTTCCCACTGAAACGGGTATTGCACCAAACAAAACGGTTGGAACCTACCCTTAGTGGGCATGAGAATCCGAGATGGGAAGGCTCCGCTCCATTATTTTTCTTTCGAGATTACGGTACGATTACGATAGCTAAATATTAGCCAGTTTTCTCGAACAGACGCGAACCACTTAATATCTCTGAAAGCATATTCGGGGTCATTACTGAACATATGATAGGACTGCGGGGAACAGTAACTTTTTAAGACATGCTTCGTACTCCGATAAAGGAGTTATAGTCGCGAGCTTCAATTTATGGCCTATTTTGTACTTTTGTACAAAATAGCTTTGTACTTTTGTAGAGAATATTTTCCGCAAACGTCAACGGTTACTTTTGCTTTTTAACGTGGGGCAGTATATGCGAGAACTTTAGAAAAACTTAAGACTCAATTCTTCAACGAAGTCACTAGGGAGAAGCAGAAGTTTCGGCGTCGTGAAATTGTTAATTCCTCTATTGGATTTTCATTTTGAACATGATATTGTTCTAACATCGGGCCCCTTTGCAATAAAAATCTCTTTACAGAAGATGCGTGACTTTCGTACAAAAATCCTTAACTTAGTAATATTTGATATGGTTCCCATTCCACTCGTATATACACAAGTCGTCAATTTAGCCGTTCGCACTTACTTCCTTCTTGCCTTATTTGGAAGACAGTTCTTGGATGCAACGAAAGATATTCCTGGTGCCAAGCCCAAGTTCGATATTTACTTCCCTGTGATGACTTCTCTTCAAATTATTTTCATAATTGGATGGCTTAAAGTTTCCGAAGTCATGTTAAACCCGTTGGGCGAAGATGATGAAGATTTTGAGACTAACTGGATCATAGAAAGAAATTTGCAGGTAATGTGAACTGTAAAGTAGAATATGCTCCAAATAAGCTTTGAAACCTTTTTTGAATTCAATTTTATTCCAGCCAGGAATAAAGGATTTAAAAAATCCGCAGCGGCAGATTCGCTGAGTCCCTCCCATTTTTGCTTTGAGGCAAACTTGCGCGCAGCGTTCTTCTTAAGGGTTTTGCGCATGTGTACACATTGTGTATCTTTATTTAAGGGAATAATCTAACGAATTTCAAAATTCTTCAAAATGACAACTCTCAAAATTTAATTTCCGACGTTCTCTTATCAATTACAGAGTCTAGAATCTAGAGCTTGAAGAAATGTGTAATTTAATAGGTTGGTTATGCTGTAGTCGACCAAGCATATGGCAGATTCCCTATTATAAAGAGGGATCCTTTTTGGGAAGAAGACCATCCACAAACATTAGATACGCCGACTTCTGCTCGGGTTCCACGTACACACATGCAAGGGAGTTGTACTAACATGTGAGTTATCACTTTTTATTATATCGCTTTAAAATTATAATTAAAAATTTATTTATCAAGCTTTCATAAAATGACTTTCCTGGAACTGGTGGACCAAATCGGAAAACGCAGAGCCTGATTTTGACGTATTTTTGACGTATTTGACGTACAAAACAATTAAATATTCTCAAATTAAGCTGACGATAGAGTAGCGGACCGCAAACACCGTCACGTTAAAATCAGGGAAAAAAAGTGGACGGTATTTTCGGATAGTGTTCTCTACACAGCTTGGTCATCTACCGTATTTATTCTAATATATTGGCACCTCTTAAACATAGAACGGCAGTCACTAATATTGTCTTCCTCTCGCGGCGTCAGGCCACTGTCTATGTACCTCCGGGGCCGAGTTTAGGCTAATCGGCCGCCGTCACCCTTCAACAACGTGGATTTTGAGCGTTTTTATTGGGTTTTCGACTATTTTTGCATATTCTGTGCTCAAAAACGTTTGTTTTGGCATCTCAATGCACTTTGTGTAGAAAATGTGCGAAAATAATCATAATCGAAATTTCCGATGAAAACGCTTAAAATCCACGTTGTCGAAGAGTGGCCGCGGCCGAGAAGCCTAAACTTGGTCCCGGCGTTAAATATTGTCTGTCTCACGCGGAAACAAGTGGCGGTCTATTGTTGGTGTTTGCGGTCGTTTTTTTAGTGGGCATTATTATTGTCTGTCTCTGGCGGTACAAAGGCGCGGTCTAGCTGCTGAAAATTCCGCTAAAATCGCTGAAAATCCATGTTTTTGGAGAGGGCCGCGGCCGAGAAGCCTAAACTCGGCCCCGCAGCAGCTAGACCGCGCCTTTGTACCGCCAGAGACAGACAATACCCATTCACATTTGAGTGAACACTTGAAGAGTTTCGAAAAACAAGGTCGCCATGTACTTTTTTGGGTCCCGCAACGTTTCGCGTGAAAATATTTCTTTGTGCGTCTGTCGTCTCTCACGCGACAGGCGATCTCTCGCTCAATCGAGAAAAAAGTTTATTGTAGTTCGTTGTGGGATCCGGAAGAGGACATGGCGGCCTAACTTTTCGAAATTCTTCCGAGTTCACTCAAGCGTGAATAGGTAATGTGAACTTCCACTTATGCCGAAATTTGGGGGTGTGGCCAATTTGCAAGTGCGGCACGGTTGAAAATCCCGCCCATTGCATTTTGTTTTTCCACGAGGCTCTGCCAATCAACGCGCATGACCCCGCCTCAGAAACTCGGATATTGGCGAGATGACAATTCCTAAAAGGGGCGGGATTTTAACCGTGCGGCACTTGCAAACTGGCCACGCCCCCAAATTTCGGCATACGTGGAAGTTTAGGCTCTTGGTGGTTTAACGGGTTCATGGAAAGTTAACGGGTTCATGGAAAGTTAACGGGTTCATGGAAAGTTAACGAGTTCATGGATAATTAACGGGTTCATGGAAAGTTAACGGGTTCATGGAAAGTTAACGGGTTCATGGATAATTAACGGGTTCATATCAAAAGTTATGATGTGGAAAGTGATTATGTGTCTGAAAATCAGTGGCAAGGCAGGAAAGAAGCAGAGTTTCCATAAGAATGTAAGTACAGTAAGAAATAAGCGACATCTCTCCGCAGGGGCCACCGCCAACTCAAATTCCATGTTAGAACGGCCAGGGGGCATTGAATGAGCTGGCTTTAGCTTGATAACTATTTGGCAAAGTGTTCACTTAGTTTCTTGGCCGATGCTTTGGTTTGTGATAGTGATGAACACGAATAAGAGGGTTCATGCAACTGTGTATGGCCACATGATTTTCTTCTTGTTTCGTTTTCGTTTTCATTACTCTACACGTTTCACTCTTTTTTCAACTTCGTGCAGACCATGCTTATAAAAAATGATATAGTTTGCTATCGTGCATCAGGTAGAAATGAAAAAAAAACTGCTCCTTGCTTGTTGCCACCAAGACCGTGGATGAGTTTGGACCATGTTTCGGGACTGTCCTCGACGTTGTGGTTCCAACAGCTCTCGCAAGAACTGAGGTAAGCATTAACGTTCCGCATTGAATCGACTTTCTGACATTAGTTGACAAAGTTGACTAGTCGACTTCGATCAACAGCGATTCAGTCACGTCAAAAATCGACTTTTGATTCCGATCCGTGCCGACCCTGCCCGGACCGCTGCGATTTTGTTATCAGGCGGCAGGGGCTGCATCAGTGCGGATAGTCCCAAAATAGCTGTTCTTCCCTTCCTCCGATCTTTCAACTTTCCAAACCGAGTGTTCCTCACTGGAAATAGTTTGACAAAGTTTGACTGACTTTGACTTTAGTCAGAAAGAGTCAAACGTGGATGACTATTTTTGACTATTCCACGTTTCAACTCGTTTTGACATTTGACAGAGTTTGACTAGTAAGCATCTACTACGTCCTTATGGGGCTTAGGCTAAGAGTCTGTATGTGACTTTGGGACCTTAATGTAGTCACGGTTGTCTGATCGAGTAGAGCTCAGAGAATTTCGCGTTGGCAGGCGACCTATTGTGTGAGTACGGGAGCGCGTATGGAAATCCGGAATTGGGAATGTTGGGTACGTCGGAGAAGTAGTCTAATCGTGAGTGTAGTAGGTGAGCTTTTGTGGATCACAGATGTGAGATAAAACGTTAAGGGGGTTTTGGTTAGTGATCTGTGTCACGTGACGTGACGCGTGACGTAACATGGAAGAGGAGGAGCCTAGCCCAGTCGTGCCTCCACAAGATTTACTTGAAGAGGATCATTTCGGACCGTTACAACGTCGAGGACAGTCCCGAAACATGGTCCAAACTCATCCACGGTCTTGGTGGCAACAAGCAAGGAGCAGTTTTTTTTTCATTTCTACCTGATGCACGATAGCAAACTATATCATTTTTTATAAGCATGGTCTGCACGAAGTTGAAAAAAGAGTGAAACGTGTAGAGTAATGAAAACGAAAACGAAACAAGAAGAAAATCATGTGGCCATACACAGTTGCATGAACCCTCTTATTCGTGTTTATCACTATCACAAACCAAAGCATCGGCCAAGAAACTAAGTGAACACTTTGCCAAATAGTTATCAAGCTAAAGCCAGCTCATTCAATGCCCCCTGGCCGTTCTAACATGGAATTTGAGTTGGCGGTGGCCCCTGCGGAGAGATGTCGCTTATTTCTTACTGTACTTACATTCTTATGGATACTCTGCTTCTTTCCTGCCTTGCCACTGATTTTCAGACACATAATCACTTTCCACATCATAACTTTTGATATGAACCCGTTAATTATCCATGAACCCGTTAACTTTCCATGAACCCGTTAACTTTCCATGAACCCGTTAAACCACCAAGAGCCGAAGTTTACATACTGCCCACCAAAAAAAATGAAGATTATATCCGAATTGTTTCAATTCAGTTCGCGGGCCGGGCCGGGCCAAAAAAACTAGAAATACGGTATTTCGAAATATTAACTCAGTTAACTACAGGAATACAGCTGACTTGGAAAATGGACTGATTTCTTATGTTCGCCGTAGATCCCGGTCAATTGGTGACGATGATTCAAGTTTCTCGGATCTAACAAGGACATCGAAGTTTGTGATAGTTTAAGATTCAATGTTTCGCTCGTTTTGAACGCCGAACGTACGCTTAGCAGGCACGGGATGGGCTGTCTAAATATGTGATAATCTCGGCCGCCAACCAATGAAAAGGACTCCGCCCCACCATGATGACAATTCCACAAGTGGGCGGAGTTTCGCAAATTCACATCAATGCGCAAGAAATAACAGTAATTTGAGACAATTTAAAATTGCAGCAGTATTAAAATGTTCCCACGTCACATGTTTTCGCAACAGCGCAACAAAATATCAAATGCGATTACCAAACTCTACAACACCGACACAGAACCAAGACGGAACAGTGTTTGTAAGTTAAGAACCAGGACGGATTTGTCCCGTCGGTACATTACATGAATGGTACATTGAAAAGTGGACGGCATTTGATCGTTTCGTGGTGAATTTGATCAATTCGTAGAGGAAAGTCGGTAGGGCAGACTTGACTCTACCCGGCCCGGCCTATTTTTCCCGAAATTTCCTCAATCCGAGCCGGCAAACTTTCCTCGGCCCGGCTCGATTTCGAACAAGTCTGCGTCAGTTCGTCTTTCCATTTTTCATCTCTATTAGCGAAAAATTGAACAAACAATATTTTTTTATTTTATTGTCGTTTTTTTCGGGGGGCAGAGTGGGAAATTCCACGTATGCTGAAATTTGAGGTCGTGGCCGATTTGCAAGTGCCGCACGGTTTAAACTCCCGCCCATTTAATTTTTATTTTTCCACGTGGCTCCGCCAATCAGAAGATTTCTGAGGCGGGGTCACGCCCACTCATTGGCAGAGCCTCGTGGAAAAACAAAATGCAATGGGCGGGATTTTCAACCGTGCCGCACTTGCAAATTGGCCACGCCCTCAAATTTCGGCATACGTGGAATCTCCAACACTGCCCCCCGAAAAAAACGACAATATTTCTTGAATCCTTTTTAAATTTGTTGTGATCTTATGTATATATGGGTTTATTAAGACCATATGAGAGTAGACAAGATCTACGACCGCTGCGTAGATCACTGGTGGGTCAAGATCTACGACCGCTGCGTAGATCACTGGTGGGTCAAACGGATAATATTTATGTGGCGCGGGCCACAACACTTTACTAAAAATTGGATAAGGAAATTGCTTTGAATTAATTGTATTGTCGTTTTTTTCGGGGGGAACCCTGTGAACTTCCACGTATGCCGAAATTTAAGGGCGTGGCCAATTTGCAAGTGCCGCACGGTTTAAACTGCGCCCATTGCGTTTTTTGTTTTTCCACGTGGCCCCGCCAATCACCGCATTTCTGAGACAAGGTCACGCGCGCTGATTGGCGGACCAACGTGGAAAACCAAAAAACGCAATGGGCGCAGTTTCAACCGTGCGAGACTTGCAAATTGGCCACGCCCTCAAATTTCGGCATACGTGGAAGTTCACAGGGTTCCCCCCGAAAAAAACGACAATATTAAGGTGTTGCGGCTCTCGACCTGAACAACAGAAGAGTTTCTATTGACGCAAGTGCGAAAAAAATAGATTATTCAAAAAGAGAACTGGTCGGTAAAACATCCAGAATGCCTCAAGAGCAGATTCATTCTGCTGAGAATACGGAAAGTCGAACAAACAATTGTGGATCATCAGAGCTGGCACAAAGAGAGAATATGACAGCCATCGAAGATAAATCTGTGGTAACGGTGTTTTATTTCATCTATAATATTTTTAAACGTTAAAGCCGTCTCCTCCTGGAAACATTGTTAAGTGGTTCGTGGAAGAACTTCCTGTGATTGAAGAAGAAGATGAGAAAAACCATCGCGGAGCACGTCATATCTGAAAACTTGATGCTGAAAAAGGGGGTGGGTTTAATGGACACATCGGCCCGATGATATGAAGCACATTATCAAAATTCTAAAGGAAGACCAATATTGGCAAAAACATCACAAATAATTGTTCTCGCATGCTCATGTTTTTTGAGTGAATAATTTACTTTCAAACGTCGAGGGACATAAAATTAGATCTGTGAGTTATTCTGCAGTTATTGATAGAACTCAAACTTGGTTCGGCGCCCCCAAAAAGCTGCTCGTTTTTTTGTTTTCGTACTAAAGAACACTCATCATTCCTGCTGATCCTAGACGAAACAGAGACGGTATCTTGACTATACTATTTGAGTTAAGGTGGAAAAAACAGGCGTTTTCAGGCGCCTGTGCCTGAAAAAAAGACACAGGCCGCCTGGACCTGAAATGAAACAGGCGCAGGCTTCAGGCATTCAATCGCTTGTTTCTTTGAAAACCTGTGGTCGGCCGCAAAAACTTGAAAACAGGCGATGGAACGCCTGCGCCTGCTATTTTCAGGAGTCAGGTCACCAGCCTAATTTGAGTAGTTCTGTGTATCTTGCGCTAAAACCGAAGTATAATATTTCAGCCTTTCGACCGATCGGTCTGATATTTTGCATAGTCATATGGGTCTCGGGACGCTTCCCACCTATATCATTTTAGTCGGGATTACGATAGGATTACGGTACCCACAGTAAAAGTCATTTTCGACATTTTTTCGTACTGAACCAACTGACTCCAAATTTTGATGGGAGCATAGTTATGGTGGGGGAATATCAGTACCAGAATATCTAAGAGGTTGCACGACGATTACGGTAGATACGGTAGTCGGAATTTCGCAACACCACTTTTTCAAGGAGTTGCAACTGCCGTTGTGGGGAATGGAGGGGAGGCTTTGCGTTTTGGTTCCTTAATATTGTCTCCGCGATTTCAATTTTCTTGCCCCGACAGTAAATAGAAGTGGGTGGAGCTCCAACCGCCATTTCAAATTGGACATGTCCTTTTAGCATTGCACCCAAAAAGTAACAATAATTATTCAATCTCAAAATCAAATTTTTGTTTGAGACAGTGAATCGAAGTTTTCTTCAACTGGGTCTAAGCGATGAGTGTTATCTTCAGTGCTGTCGTAGTGTAGCTTGAAATCAGAACTTCTCGAACTTAGTGATTGTTCTAGTGGTTCCAAACTCTGTCCAGCAATCCGATGCTCATAAACGACAGGCTCTCTGGAAGCGAAAGAAGGAAAACGCGATTGCTGTTGTACTTGAGGTGAAACATCCTGGTCGTTGTTTGGGTATGCATCGAAAAATTTGCATTTGGTAGGGCGAAGACAGTACGTGCATAGAGCTGAGAGTAGCATCATTTCCCATGTGCACATAAATGACGCCCACCCTTAAAAAGGATAGTTGAGGTTCAATTAATGGGCATTTGAGGATTCGCGAATGGGGCTATCTTACTATTTTAGGATGTTTTTATCAGAGACATCTTTTTAAATGATTCCTCGAAGGTAGGGAATGAGAAAACTATAAACTTTATCTTCTATAAGACATTCGGAATTCTGGAATAAAACTCACATAAGGCTTTTGCCGCTGCGGGAAGGTGTCTATCAGATGTTATCAAACCAACAGCGGCTGCGAATTCGAAAACAAACTTTTGAATAGTATATATGCATTGCGCAATATCACATGTACGGAATAAGAAGTCGAATCGATAAGGAGCATGCTTCTGCTGTAATAAAATTTTAAAAATGTTTCTCTTATTTGTAGCTTCCATAAGAGTGGCTGTTTTTGGGAAACAGTGAACAGAGAATCAAAAAAAAATACTGTCGCGCCGCCACGCCCAACTTTTAAAAGTGCGGTACGGGCAACACCGCCAAGTTCTGGAAGAACCACATTCTCGCAAAAAAAAAAATATTACCCTTCCAAGAGGCACCATCACATAGCAACCATAAAAAGCGATGCACATAGAAAGTAGAGCCATCAATTGGGAAAAAACAAACCATCTGCAAAAAGAACGCTTCAATTTTTTCAACCTGTTTCGTATACATGCTCTCTCTCCTCCCTTCTTGTTCCATAGAAACCACTACTGATATTAATTCTAATACTGTCCTAATAATAGGTGTTTGAAATACGAGCCATTCTATTCGTCGGAGGTTTTGACTGAAAATATTTCTCATCAATCAGTATTGAGATTTACGATAAAACTGTTTCAATCTGCGAGGACACGATCAAATAGGTTCCGCTCATTTTCGCAACAAAGTAATCAGTGTAGCAGATTCGGATAGGAAAGTTTGGGTAGTACTGTCCGTTCAATATTCATGACACCGGAGGTCAGAAAACTACGGAGAGACGGTATGGTGAAATAGGCCCAGCCCATTTTTCTCAAAAAAAAGGGCCAAAAAAATTTATTCCGTCCGTCTTCTGCGTTTTTAAATTAGAATTCTACTTCCGCACAACTAAGTCGTTTCCGGTTTACTGAAAATTGGCGGGGCCTATTTGGCCATTTCGTCTCTCGGTACTTTTTTACCTCCAGTGTCAGGAATTTTGAACGGACAATTTATTGTGTATTGAATATATTACTCTGTACTCTCCACTGTTGGAATGAATTTGCAGAAACATAAAGGTGGAACTGTAAAGTTCACTCGAATGTCTCTTTGAAGCAAGTAGGCACTCATCTCCTGCCGACCTCCAAATATGTTGAACAAGAGAGTTACCATAATAAATAGCGTGAACATGAAATAACTGAAAACGAAGAAATACTTTTTAAAAGTTTAAATTTACTAACACTAAAGACACGGCATACAAAAAAATAGCAGCTCGCGGAATGAACATTCCGATTAAACTAGCAAACGTGGTTAGCTGTAAACAAGATAATATTACAGTATTGCGGCCAATCAGAAATCAACAGTTCATTCTTTGACTATTATTTGCTTTGATATATTTATTTCGATGGCCCCAACTGTATTTATGAAAGAGACGTATTAGGTTTTATAGGAAAAAAAACTTACTGGGAACATGAATACTAGCGCGTATAAATCATTCCGTATTCTTTCGTTTGATACATACTTTAATACAAAAAAAAGATGAAAAAACGATAATATGAAGGTTGTTGCAACAAAAATAGAGGCCATTGTCAGACAGGATACGTGCATCACTGACATATCTGAAACGTCATACGTTAGTCGATAAGAAAACCGAGAGGTGATGTTGAAAAAAATTATGCTGATATTGTTCGGGGTATCAAGAGCGAATGGGAGCCCCATAAACGAATAGAACGTCCGAGGGGTGTTTTTCAATCCCATGGGCTTGCACCCGAGGTCAAAAAGATTTGCAAACCACGGTCCAGATCAGTCCCCTCCCTTTGCGCGTCGAGCAGGAAAGAAAGAAACTGACTTGCGAGCCATTCTGTTGCTGATGGAATAGGAGGCTCAGAAGACGTACTGTTGTGAGGTATGATTGTTTTGACTATGTCCATGCTGAAAATGTTATATTTTAGAGCTCTAAAATCTTTTGCTTTGAATTTTTATCATCGATCATATTTCAGATTAGAAAACAGCAGGGCGCTGAACCGAGGTTGTTCAATTCCGGCCGGGTTTGGACTGGAAGGTCTTTCAACGCTTCGTTACTCACACTTTAAAAAACTTTTCCTATGTTTCTGCCAATTTCGATACTAAAAAATGTCTTCTAAAACTAGAATGGGTTTCGAAATTCGTACGGCATCTTTGGACCAGCCCGTTCTGGCCTCCGACAAAAAAGTGCATTTGCTTTATTTAAAAATCGTTGTTTATTAAAGATCTCGATAATTCAGCTTGAGCTTAGAAAAATAGCTAGTGAAAAGCAGTGGCTTAAATCATGACACAATGAAGCTATGTTGCCATGGTAACATAGTTTGTGAACGAGAACCGGAGACCAAACACGTAATATCATTATTCTCTCAAAACCGCGGGAAGAGAAAAAGCTTGTCGATGCAGAGTCGAAAGTGCGGGAAGTCTATCGAACAGGTCGGATATAAGATGTGTTAAAGTTAGTTATTAAAACGGTCTTTCATGTGATCACGCCTCCGAGTAGGCGTAAAGCCGGGCGAAAGACGGAAACAGCGACTCCTCTACCAGAGCGCGAGATGGGTACCCGCTCGGAGTCGGCTGGCCAAGAGATCACAATTGGTTCTAGTTGCGAACGCCAGTTTCACCCGCACTCGGCTTTCAAGACGGCTCGTGAGAGTCCTGAACTCGTTCGTGCTCCGGCAATCCCCCGCGCCCTGGTAAGGCAGCAGAGGTAGAACACCCCCTTCCCACCAAAAATTCAATAAACGCAATAATCCCGGATGGTATTAATTGCCAGGACCCAGAAGGCGGCCGGCCACGGTCTTCGCCGACCGCCTTCCCTGTCATCAGCTGCCGGAAGACCACAGACGCCCGGAAACTCAAACGCCTAGCAATGCTCCGGCTCGGGTCGTGGAACTGCCGCTCGGCAAAAGACAACTCTAGGCTTCTCACAGCCGTCGACTACTGCAAACTGTCTCAATGCCACATAGTAGCGTTACAAGAAACACTCCACCCGTCGTCACGCTCTTCTCTCGATTTCCCCGACGTCCAAGTCATCTTCAACCCACGCAAAAACTCCAAGGACCGTGGTCAAGCCTTCTTTGTTACAAAGGATCCTCGTCTCGAAATCATCGAAGTGAGGTGGCCGAAGCAAGGTATTGGCGTCATGGATTTCAAATGGAAGGGAGTCCGTAGCTCGCTCCTCAACGTCTACGCTCCAACCTGCAAAGTCAACTCAGAACCGGAGGCCAGAAAGTTCTTCACGACCCTCTCCTTCGTCACTTCTTCTACCAGAAAGTCGTGCCAGGGCCCGGTCATTATCGCGGGCGATATGAACGCGGCTCCCGCTGGCTGCGCCGATCGGGAATTCGCTCCTTGGGTCGGACGTCATCTTCTGAACAATCCCAACTCGCACGGTGACCTGCTCCTGAACTACCTGGCCGCTTCCAAGCAACACTTGCTCAATTCAAAGTTCCCCAAAAAGAACCGCTGGACACACACCGGACAGACAGGGAGGACCGAAATCGACTTCTTCATCTCGAACCGAGTCGATCTGGTCCACGACGTCAGCACCTTCTCCGACCCGTCCAACCTGAGCGACCACCGGATGATCAGATTCAGATGGAACTTCGGACGAGGAAGAGAACGAGCCTTCTCTCAGCGTATGCGACAGCCCCCAAAACCTTCTAATCTGGTAAACTGGGATCAGTACGCGGAGCGGATCGAGAAAATTCACGATCTCACTTCGCCCTCCCAATACGACGAGATGGCCGCCGTGCTTCGCTCAGCAGCCCAAGGCCTGGACCCCGTGAGTCCGTCCAAGCGCAGCCAAAAAACCAGCTCTCTCTTGCTCGACCGGTGGAACCTTCTTCAAGCTACTCAGCTCGACCTCGAAGCTATCAAGAAGATTTCCAAGGCGGCCAGGAATTCAATTGAATCCGATATCGAGTCCCGGAGACTAGCCATAATCGAAAGATGTATCAGGATTCGTTCTTCTAAACCCCTCCAACGGAGTGGTCTCCGCGAGATTCCCCTGGCAACTCTGGAAAGACCCGATGGGTCGACGACCGCTAATCGTCAGGAGATACGGAGTATGGTGAAGGCTCATTTCGAGACGTTGTACTCTTCCAACTCCTCGCACGCCGCATCGACAGGACCCCTCCCAACAACAACGCCGCCTCCGGCGCCCATTCTCCCCGATGAGGTTCGCCACGAAATTCGACGTCTGAAAACTCGTGCTGCACCCGGATTGGACGGCGTAGACGCAGAAATGATCAAGAAGGGTGGTGAGTCGGTTCTCATGTCTGACAACGCTTTTCAACAAAGTGTTGCTCCTCAACACCGCTCCCAGTGCCTGGAAAACGTCGTCCATCCGACTTCTCCCCAAAACCAAGAACCCTGCGAAGATCAAAGACTACCGTGCCATAGCTCTGCTTCCGATCACGGCCAAGATGTACTCGAGCACCCTGACCCGCCGAATCTCCAAATCCCTCGAAGAATACCTTGAGGAATCTCAATGTGGATTCAGGAGAGGACGTGGCTGCTCGGATCAGATCCACACCGTTGCTGCTCTGTTCGAGAAATGTTCCGAGTTCAACATCCCACTTCACTGCGTATTCGTCGACTTCTCCACTGCCTTCGATAAGATAAGACACTCGTCGGTCTTGAGAAGTCTACAGCTGGCGGGAATTGACGCCAATCTTGTCGAGGCGTTTCGAGCTCTCCTCAGTGGAGGAAACGCAGAAGTCGTTGTCCACGACCAAAAGGTGCGCTTTAATCTCGGCTCAGGAGTTCGCCAAGGCGACAGCGCGTCACCGGCACTCTTCGCAGCCGCGCTTCAGATGGTTCTGGACGAGTGTGATGCAGAACATCCAGGGATCGGGATCAGAGTCGACGGACGCTTCATCAGAAGACTCGAATTCGCCGACGATCTCGTGCTCATCGGTCCCAACGCTCTCGATTTGGCGAAACGTTTGGAAGTCTTGAGTAGAGTGAGCGCGCTCCATGGTCTCTCCATCAACCCCTCCAAGACAATCTTCATGGCGAACGGAAAAGGTACCAGCAACACCATAACTCTTCCCTCAGGAGACACCCTGGCTGCCTCTTCTGGTTGCCGCTACTTGGGGAGATGGATTGACGCTAACGGCAAGATGGACAGCGAGATCTCTCGGAGAATCAGAAGTGGGTGGGCCGCACTCCACTCTATCCAGCCAATCTTGGCGAGGATGGACGGCAAGGCCCGCCTCCTCTTGTTCAAGCAGAACGTTCTGCCCGCGCTTCTCTACGCGAGTGAAACGTGGACTCTCACCACCGACGTTACATCAAGGATAGAGCGGGCCGCCCAGGCCCTCGCAGAGCACGCCGAAATCAAGCTGAACTCGTCCTTCATCACCGCTCTCATACGCACCAAGAAGACCAGGTGGGCAGGTCACGTCGCAAGACTCAAAGGAGAACGATGGACCAGGATCTGCATCGAATGGCAGCCCCGATACGGCCACCGGAGCGTGGGGCGTCCAAAGAAGCGATGGGACGACGATGTGAAAGACGACTTCAGGAAATTCACGGACGAGTTGGCAAGGGACGGTCGCATAGTGGACGGCAGAAGAAGACTGGGAAGGCTCATGGCAAAAACTTCATGGGCAACCTGGGCCAGAAAGGATCGTTCGCAGTGGTCTGAATTTGTCCGCAGTCTCCAAAAGACTTGATCAAACGGACTCCAAGTATCCAAGTAAGTATTTACTAGTCACTCAAAATGGAACAGTTGCCGCGACCAAGTTGATGGCCTCTTCTCACAACCCTTTTTATCAAGGTTGTCAAGGGCCGGGCCAATCCGGGCCTGGCCATGAATGTGAGCCCACCGGCCCAAGATACCAGTGAAAATGTGGAAGTACATTTTTACCACTGAAAGAATTGCTTTATAGTATTTATCGAATTTATCGAGACGCTTTGTTAGGAATTTTGTTCGCAATTATCAGTAGCCTATCCAGCTTATTCTTTCGCGTGTGACGTTGTGAGCGGACCACTATTCTCCACAAACGAGACTTTGTTGTGGCCCGCGCCACATTAATATTATCCAATTGACCCACCTGTGATTCACGCGGCCCGCGTAGATCTTGCATGTCATTTATGCCCGCCAATTCTCCACCCTTGTTTGTAAGAGAACGCATTCACTGTCTCTCTCTGGCCCCGCACCCACACTCGCTACCTTCTTCGGCTCTCCTCTTACTCACTATCTGCATACTCTCATGTGGTCTTAATAAATCATACACAAGATCACAACAGACTTAATGCCTGATTTTTTAAATATCAGAGGTGCCGTTACAGTTGAGTAAATAAGGTATCTCCAATAACAAAAGCTCACATAATAATGAAAAACCACTATGGTTAATAGTGAAGGCTCGAGGGATCTTTTATTGTTAGAAATGACACCGTGCCAGTCTCCCTGTGTCCTCAAAATGAATTCAGTGCGGCCGAAAACGTAAAGTTTTAGCATCCAGATTCACGTGTGTTTCGTGTTGTAAGATTTTCCGTTCAATATTCGTGCCACCTGAGGCCAACGATATACGGAGAGATGGCCAAATAAGCCAGGCACACAAGACAACTCATTCCATCTGACACCAAACCGAGGAATCCAGGCTGCAGTGCAACAGTAGCAAACAGAGATACACGGAATCGAAAAATTTTTCTTGTGTCCGCAAACAGTGTTCTTGTAGTTGAAAGAAACGGGAAAAACACAAAACTGGTTTAATAGTAACCAGAGGTTAGGCGCGGCTAGAGCCGCGTCTGAAACTCTTGCCAAACGGGACCCCTATCCAAAGCTTCGAATTCTCGCAGGTCCCTCCACAAATTCAAATGTCGTGCCAATACTATTCAAATCCCACCTCTCCACTTCCTTTCTGGAGCATTCCACCACTTGAGGAAGATTAAAGCTCACTGTTCCAAAGAAGGAAGGCGAGGGAGTGCGTGAAAGTGAGAGACGCAGACGAAATTTCTTCCCCTCTGATTCTACCGTAATCCGAAATAATCAATAATTTCTGGTTGCTGTAACTGTAATAGTACCCTCCCCACCTTTCAAAAATATTCACTCTCCATGGTCCCCCAATTCCCCCATCGGCAGCTGTAACCTTATGAAAAAGTGGTATTTCGAAATTCCAACTGCCGTAGCTACCGCAATCGTCGTACAACCTCTCAGATATTTTGGTAGTGATATTCCCCTACCCTAAGTATGCTCCCATAAAAATTTGGAGTCAATCGGTCCAGTACAAAAACAGTGTCAAAAAACGACCGTTTCTACTGTAGCTACCGTAATCCTACCGTAATCCCGACCAAAAATTTTATTGTCGTTTTTTTCGGGGGGGGGGGGGCAGTGTGGGAAATTCCACGTATGCCAAAATTTGGAGGCGTGGCCAATTTGCAAGTGCCGCACGGTTGATACTGCGCCCATTGCGTTTTTTGGTTTTCCACGTGGGTCCGCCAATCAGCGCGCGTGACCTTGCCTCAGAAATGTGGTGATTGGCGGGGCCACGTGGAAAAACAAAAAACGCAACGGGCGCAGTTTCAACCGTGCGGCACTTGCAAATTGGCCACGCCCCCAAATTTTGGCATACGTGGAATTTCCCACACTGCCCCCCGAAAAAAACGACAATAAATTTAAGGATGAAGCGTCCTGAGACCCATAAGGCTATGCAAAATATGAGTCCAATCGGTCCGACAATTGGAATGTTATTCCGGTTTTAATGCGAGACAAACAAAACTACTCAAATAGTATAGTAAAAGATAATCTTTTATGTATTCTGAACCGCAGCTTTTATGGAAAAGAAGTCAATAAAAACTGTCGCCGGCTTGAAGGTTTGCACTCGACATTGTTGGATTGTAAACCTTCTTGTATCCGTAGCATACTCCTACTTTTGTGTATCCTGCCGCAATTAAAGAATCCGTTCTAGTCGTTTCCCAGGAATAAACAAGCGCTGAATTTTCTTTGCACGGTTTCTTAGACGAACTAAGCTCACATGAATTATTCGGCCCAGCTAAAAATTCGATGGCCGCAAAAGCTCCACACACTTGTTCTTTCATACAATACCCGCTTCCACTACGGTAGAGCATGTTCCCAACGGTATCATTGCAAGAAGGTAGTGTTGAAGGTTGGTTCACGGTCAGAGCACATGCAGTGGCTGAAATTTGTTGTCTTTGCCTCGGCAAGAGTGTTCATGAGGACTAGGGTGGGAAAAGCAGGCGTTTTCAGGCGCAGGCCGCCTGAACCTTTAAAAAACAGGCGCAGGCGACCTGCGCCTGAAAAAAACCGGCGCAGGTCGCCTGAAAAATTTGAAAACTGGCGACTGATGAGTTTGCATTCAGGCGACCAGTCGCCAGTTTTCAAATTTTCAGGCGACCAGTCGCCTGTTTTCAAATTTTTCAGGCGACCAGTCGCCTGCCATTTCAGGCGCAGGTCGCTTGCCATTTCAGGCGCAGGTCGCCTGCGCCTGTTTTTTTCAGGTTCAGGTCGCCTGAACCTGTTTTTTTCAGGCGCCTGTTTTTTTTTCAGGCGTCCAGTCGCCAGCCTAATGAGGACAAAAACAGCAAGCTAGGCTGCTGTTCATAATATAACGGTATCGATATTAAAACTACATTTGTAACCCAAATTCGTAAAGGTTCCTCATGCGGTGTTTTCAAAATTTTTAGTAAAACTAGAAGGTTGAGAGTACATCTCAAAACATACAGGGACCGTTAAATACTCTTGCCACCGGAGGTCAAAAAATACGGAGAGACGATATTGCCAAGTAGGCCCGCCCATTTTCGCGCCGCACTGTTGCACGAATTTCCATGTCTCAACAGGAAAATGGGCGGGGTCTGTTTGGGGTTGTTTCTCTGTTTTGACCTCCTGTGTCAAGAGAAATTGATGAACAATATTGTTGGGTTAACTCGGATTCTTTCAACCAATCTTAAGTATAGGAGGGCCTGAAGCGCCCGACTGCATGAGGTCTGAGAGCGACGGTATGCGCGGCGTCTAATGGTGAATAGTGCTCACTGAGGTTTTCGTACAGTCCATCGAAGAGTCTGACCATGTATCCCTTGCAAGTTTTCCAAAAGCCTGACTCGGTAGTCAAGGCGACTCTGAAAATCAAGGCGTAAGTAAGACTTTTACGCACAAACGGGCTGGTGAGTAGTGCTCGAAAAATTGGTGAAGGCAGCCTACGCTTACAAAAAACAAACGCGGGTGACCTACATTTGAATTGAAATACTGTATGCTCTCTTTTAACCATTGTTGCAACAGGCCGCGTCGGCCCGGCCTGGAATTGCACGGAAATCATTGAGGAACATGTTTCTCTCATTTCTGACACATTCCCCTCTCTGAAACTCAGAAAATATGAAATTTTCACCCAATTTAGATTGTTCCTCAATGATTTTCGAGCAATTCCACTCAATTTCAATACTCAGAAAGGTCATTGGGGGCGAAAATGACATTGAATTGACCGCAAAGTCATTTTCAATAGTTAACACAAAAACTATTCGAAAAATGAAGTTTTGGAACTATTTACATACGATTAAGTTGTTGAAAGCAGGAAATCAGCAACTGTCTCCAACAGGCCGCGTCGGCGCGGCCGTTAATCTTGCAACCCTGCTTTTAACAGTTTTTCGATTTATTTCCAAATTTCTCATCACGAGATGACCAGTGGTTGCGGCCGTGTCTACGGTATCAGAGATGGGCAGAATTCCGACTTCCGACTTCCGCCTTCCGTCAAGAAACTTTTACTTATGTCTTCCGCCTTACGGATTCTTCAAATCCACTTCCGCTCATCTCTGATCAGTATCCAAACTAAATAGTTCAACCTTCAAAAATAACCACTTCTCACCGTCCTTTTAACATTCCAACGACCGCTGGAACACTTCAAAAAAGTGCAACCTCAAACTTTCTGCCATATTCTACAGTATTCTACCGTAACCGTTCAGTAATTTTCAGTCTCATTCTTTTGTCTCAATTTGAGAGACTCAAATATACTATTCCAAGTTGGAATTTCCAACTTTAACTTTCTTGCCGCTTGAGATCAGAAAATTGAAACGAAAGAGCCAAATAGGCTTTATCCACTTGGTTGCGTTGAGGCACCTGTTATGCGTTCAATATTCTTGCCTCTTAAGTTAAGAGTCTTAACGCAAACCCTCGCCTAACGTGCCCTCCAAATTTCTCAGGTCGGAAAATAGCATTACGTCGTAATCCAACCAACATTGATCAGTCCAAGAGAAGTTTCCGAGTTGATAGCGATCGAAAAGTCTAAAAAATTAATGTTTTTGAGTCGAAATTAGTTATTCTCTCGTATTTAGCTAAAGCATTATTCTATTCAAAGACATTCCATTCCAAGCCCAGGCGCCAAAAATCGTCTGTTTCTCTTCCCGGATATTAAGCTCACGCTTTGAATAAAATACTGGTCCGTGAAAATCTCTCGTTTAATTGCCTTTGAAGGCAAGAGGACGATGTTTGCGGACATTTTTCTCTACAAAACTAGGTTTTCATAAATAATGCCAGTTCAATTGCCTTGGGGAAGGGCCTAAATTGGTACTGCCTGCGGCGGATTCTTCACGCGTGAGGCACAAAAAAACCGACATTCATTTAATAAATTTCATAATTTACATGCACTCATTGCATTGTATGACGAATATCCGCATGTCACACCGCCCATTAACGGGGCCGAGGAACTAGTAGAGTTTAGAGTTTCGCAATAACGAATTGTTGCAGGTGTCCAATCTGCAAAAGAGAAACGTAAATATCAGGCAAAACATTTCATCCAGTATATAAATACTGGTATTCCATCAGTTGGTGGGATATTCGAGTTCATTTTTTCAGAAAAGAAGGCGAGAGAGCGTTTGAAAATGAGAGACGCAGACGAATATTCGTCGCTCCGTTTCTACCGTAATCTTGATCAATACATAATTTCCGGTTACTGTAACTGTAGTACCCTCCCCACTTCTCAAAAATAACCATTCCCCATGATCACCTTATCCCTCCAACAGCAGCTGTAACTCCTTTAAAAAGTGGTCTTTCGAAATGCAGACTCCCGTATCTATCGCAATCGTCGTACAACCTCTCAGATATTTTGGAATTGACATGCCCCCACCCTAATTATGCTCCCATAAAAATTTGGAGTCAATAGATTCAGTATGAAAAAGTGTCAAAAATGATCGTTTCTACTGTAGGTACCGTAATCCGGACCAAAAATAGTATAGGGATGAAGCGCTCGGAGACCCATAATGCTATGCAAAATATCAGACTGATCGGTCCGAAAGGCTGGAAAGTTATTACAGTTTTAGCGCAGGACGAACACTGTAGCTCAAACAGCATAAATTGTAAAGATTTTCTGAAAATGAAAACGATAACCTTAAGTGTAGGTGCCGGTCTCTTTTTAGGCGCCTCGTTTTAGGAGCCGGTCTAAGAGAGGTTTTACGGTTAGTTCGTTTTACGTTCGTAAAAAGCTTACAAGACGGCTTCGCTTCACTTACTGCCATAAACTGATAGCTGTCCACAAATAGACGGGATAAAAAGTGATAATGCCAAAAAAAAATAGCGGTACATGGGTGACAGCAGTTTTCTGAAGAATGACTCCCGAACAGTGCACTTTATAGAGGCGGAGAGAACACAAGTCTCCTGGAAGTGGGGGTTAAAGTTTGTTCTTCGCGAACATTCCGAAATTCTTATGTGAAAGCACATTGAAAAGTGAAATTCTGATACTGTATAAACGTTGAACAGGCTTACATGGGAACCATTACATTCATTCAATTAAATAAATAAAACATCATGCTGAATATTTTTCGCGAGAAAAACGCAAGGAATGGGCATTCTCAAATATTTGAGAGAAGAAGATGGGTATGATGACCAAGTAAAAATAGGTTCCACACAGGTCCAAAAACGAATTTGATTGGTGTGGGCGAGGAGGACAAGTAGTTTTTCATGAGAATGTCACAGAGAGTCAGTGTTTCGTTCAGGCGCTTCTTCGTCGCTACCAGGAACCCAGAGCCCAGAATCAATGCAGCGCTTGAAATGATACGAGAAAACCTGCAAGAATATAATCATGTGGATACTATGATTTTTGGAAGGAAATTCGAAGGTGTTAGCAGTCATTATTTGAAACTTACTTCTTCGTCCATTTTTTGGGCAACTTGTTTGAGCGCTTCTATATCGTGAGATTCGAAGCACTTTCTCATTTCTTCAGGAAGCGCCTCGAACACCTCTTGCGGATCTAGCCCTCCAGGTGAAGCCTTGATCCGTTCCTCCCGTTCTTCAGCTTCAGCTTCAGCCATCGCTGCTTCACGTTTGGTTTGAGCACGAGTCCGAAGGCGGCTTTCGAATGCTTTGACTTCTTCATGATATTGGCCAAGATAAACGGGTTCTGCTGCTTGAAACTTTTTGAAAAACTGTTTCTGGACATTAGTATTAGAAGCAGTGGCATTCAACGATTTTGATAGTTCGAGAAGGTACTGAATTATAATGCACTGCTCAGCCATTCTTTTCATCTCTGTTTCTTTTTCATCAATAGCCGCATTCAGAGCTTCGATTGTCAACCAATTCGCGGTATACTCGGAAGCCATATGTGGATGCTCACTCAAATAAATTTCAGTGGCTTTAGCACCACCATTCAAAGTGGAAAGTTTGTGAAGAAGACCATCGTTTTCTTCGAAGAACTTGCTCATTGCACTCGTGTCTTCTTCTTCTGTCAATTTCTTGACTGGTTTCTCAGTGATCTGAAAGCATTAAAAATTACTTTTAAAAAAGGAACGATTCTCAGAAGCCATGCACAGGTAAAACTCGTAAATCTTCCTTATATTAAGGAATTTTTTTGTGTTTGGAGTTCCGCAAACACCGCGACAATGTTGCCTACAGTAAAAAAAGCACTGAAAACGACGTTGCGCGGTGTTTGCGGCCCTCCAAACACAAAAAAATTCCTTAATACGAACTTTCCTTTTGTTCATTCTGGCCACTCGAAGACCGGAATTGCGTTCTGATCTACAAAGAAACACGCGGTGCAATATCGAAAGGATACATCCTATCATCGAAAACTATTCTCCTTAAAACCTCCGGATATCATACGCTAATGCCAAGTCCCCTGCCAAAGAGTCCGAGTTATCTAGGCCAGCGGTGAATATAGAAACAAAAGTAGTAAAGCTGAATACAACTAAAGGAAGGATATTAAGGTGAACTACAACACTTTTTAAATTTATAAGGTGAGGATGAAACCAACCTTGTTAATTCTGGATGTACTGAACGCTTCATGGCCGATGGTATCAACGTTCCATGGTTCCAAGCGCTCTTTCTCTTCCAATTCTTTTTCCTTTCGTTTCCAAGCAGCTTCTTGCTCTTTAACTTCATCGATCTGCTTTTGAATGTCAACTATGCCACCAGATCCGACCTCAGATGCAGCCAACTTAGCTTCCAATTCCTAAGAGTGAAATACTCGTGTTTTTTTCATATGTGCAAGGTACCTCCATTTTTTTGCAGGTTTCGCCCTTTTCTTTTTCGAGACGATCCTTTTCTTGTTTTTTTTCAGCCATCCGTTCCAGACGAGCTTGATGACGCCATCTGAATGTTCTTATTGAAAATAGTTCAGCAACGCAGTAAAAACCTATAAAGTGATGGAGTATCAATGTTTGGATGAGTATCGTCTTCATCGTCCGACACTTCGATATCCTTCCATTTAGAGTAGTCGATCGGCATGGTTCTGGAAAAATTAAATTTAATGACCAGGAAAATAACAGAAGGAACCACACAGAAATGAGAAAACGATCATAAAATAAATTTAACTGAAAAAAACCCGTATTCTTTCTATTATAACGTCACCTAAAACTCAAAATGGTAAGGGTCCCTTGTGGATTTTCCAAACAATTTTCTAAAATTTTGCGTTAAAAAATATAAAAAAACGAAAGAAAACTGATGGGCTTCCGAAATGATATTGCAGAACAAATTGCAAGCTCTAGAATTTTCTAGTTTTGACAAGGAACGGCACAGTTTTATGCAATGCTGCGGCGCGAATTTCCGGACATGCGCGTATATTTAAATGCCCAAAGTGTACGAACCGTAGGATGGTTTTTTCACACTAACTATTTACTTAAAGTTACCTTTTTAGATACATATTGCGAGTATGGCACTGATTTCCTCAAAACTTCGGTACATTCTCTTGGTTTATACCCTCTTTGCTGGTATTCAGTTCCTTCTCCGGTGGAAGAATTACGAAATTTCTCCCAAGCAGTTCAAATTAATTGCCGGAAAATCGTCAGGTATTCTCAGCTTACTAAAGTAATAGTAGAAATTAGTGTTACGCACTCACAATCAGTTGCTGCCCAATTCGCCCGCTAAAAAATACGGAATTGATTTTGAACACTTGTCTGCGTCTTTTTTCAAATTTCTGTATCCCATTTTTTGCAGCGGCAGTTACGGCAAAAGAAAAAGTCGATGCATTTGCAAAAGGAATGCGGGATCACTATGGGTATGTGATCCCGGATACAGTTGAATGGCACGCTATTCAGATTGGAAGCTTGAATCTTCGCGTAATATATTTGTATATGTAGAAAACGACACGACAATCCATTTTTTTCAGGTTTACCCTTTATTCTTCTCTCTTACCGAATATGCAGCCGTATTTTCTAGCCCGTTCGAGACAACTGGACGTTTTGGTTTTCATTGGGCTAACTCGACTTGTACAGTAATGAAAGGCCAAGTACAGCGGTTTTCTGATGACAATCAAGACGAAATTGTGGAGACCTTCGCACAAGGGAAACATTTTCGCCATGGACAGTTCGAATCATACTTGTATAATTTGCGGAGTGGTGTTCTGCTAGCTTGTTATGGTGAGTTTTTTTTCGTAATTTTCTTTAGCACCGCCTATTTTTCCGCAAAGGCACGGTTACACGCAACATTGCGTGTCTACTTCGTAGCAAAAGTGCTCTTTTACTGCTTAAACGAGTTTCGAAGTTTTCGGAAACAGGGGTCAGTCCCCACACACTTTATGACTAACGCGCAGTCGAAATTTCATACTTTCAACTGAGTAGATGCGTTCTGTGAGTTCCTTGTCTTCGCTTGAACGTAGTAGACACGCAATGTTGCGGGTAGCCGTGCCCTTGCGGAAAAATGGGCAGTGCCTATTTGGCCGTGTCGTCTTTTAGTAATTTTTTTTTCGAAGTTTTCCCTCCTTCGCTCGTTTTTTCACGAAAAAAACAAGCAATACTGAAAAAAAGCATGATTTGATGGAAAAAGGAGCGAATGAAGGCAGAATTCGAAAAATATTTATTGTCGTTCTTTTCGGGAGGAACCCTGCGAACTTTCGCGCGATCCGAAATTGGGGGGGGGGGGAGGGGCGTGGCCAGTTTGCAAGTGCCGCACGGTTGAAACTGCGCCAATTGCATTTCACGGCGTGTAAAAGTGTACGCGCCCACGGAAATTTTGGGAAGTTCGGCCAGTGGGCGGAGCCAGCCAATGAGGAAAAATTGCAAAGGTGCCGCACGGTTTTTCTGCACATTTCATAAAATTTTGCACAGATTTTCAAAAAATTTCTTATCAGAATGTGGTTCAATGAGTTGCTTATTAATCGAAAAATAGCAAAATCCAATTTTAGGCACACGGTAGGCGTAGTTTCGGCGCTGGCCTAGAAACCGAACTATTGGCAAACTCGCCAAACCATTTGCTTTCGCGCAGACACGATACTATTGTCGTTTTTTTCGGGGGGAACCCTGTGAACTTCCACGTATGCCGAAATTTGGGGGCGTGGCCAATTTGCAAGTGCCGCACGGTTGAAACTGCGCCCATTGCGTTTTTTGGTTTTCCACGTGGGCCCGCCAATCAGCGCGCGTGACCTTTCCTCAGAAATGCTCTGATTGGCGGGGGCTACGTGGAAAACCAAAAAACGCAATGGGCGCAGTTTCAACCGTGCGGCACTTGCAAATTGGCCACGCCCCCAAATTTCGGCATACGTGGAAGTTCACAGGGTTCCCCCCGAAAAAAACGACAATATTCTGCGCTCTTTTTTTTAAAAGATGCAGAAAAAAATTTCGAACAACTTTGGAAGTGGAATTTTCGAATTTCGTCCTATTTCTCGAGAAAAACCTCAAAAACCACCAAATTGGCGGTGGCCTAGCCGGCGCCCATGGCCGTGGCCTGGCGTGCGCCCACCGAGTTACGCTTTTACACGCCGTGCATTTCTGGTTTCTCACGACAATCAGCGCTCGTGAGTCCGCCTTAGAAACGCGGTGATTGGCGTGATGACAATTGCAAAAGTGGGCGGAGTTTCAACCGTGCGGCACTTGCAACTTGGCCACTCCCCTAAATTTCGGAGCGCGCGAAAGTTCGCAAGGTTCCTCCCGAGAAAAACGACAATATTTTTATAGCTCAAACTACGGTAAGAAGTGCTATTAGGCTAACTACTAACTATGAGTCCGCAAATTGCGTATGCGTACTGTTAAGTCCTCGCGTTGTGCGAGCGCAGATGGAGAGGGTTGAAGAAGAACCAAGTTTATTTGAAGACTGAACTGAACTCAAGCCCAGTACATAGGAAAGTGCACGCCTATATAGCCATAGAAATGGGCTACTAGAATGTTCCACGTTATTCTATGATAGCGTGAGGTCAGAGTTCTGGTTATGTGAAGCGGGGTTCACAACACCTCCCTATGTGAGTGAGAAAACACAGGTTAGTATTATAAGACTTCGACGAGGGGTCGATCGTGATGCGACGGGTTGGACGCGAAGCACGAGTAGACTGACGCAGTGGTGGTTGGACGGCAGTGGGGCGACGGTGTCGGCCAGCTGGTGGATTCGGCTTGGCGTTTTCCGGGTTGTCGTTGTGCTCGATCGGTGACGAGGCTGACGGTGACGAAGGTGGAAGAATCGGGTCCAAGTCGACGGCGTCCAATAGCGTGTCTAGGATGGATGCTTCGTCTCGAGGACGAGGTTGGTTGGCGTGACGAGTGCAGGGACTGTCGTTGGAGTTGGGACTTGAGGTGCAAGAAGTTGACCTGTGGTGAAGCGGGAAGGTCAGAACCGGGTTTTCCGTGGTTCCTTCCCCCTTCAATTTCGGAAGTCCTCGTTTGAAGGTGTTGACAAATCGTCCAGATTGTCGGAGTTCATGCGTGACACTAGGGAGTGACGCGAAAGGGACGGGGCGGGCCGTTTTGAAGACGGGAGCAGCGTCTTGGTTGGAGAGAAGAGTCGCTTTGGTTTTGGTGCGTTGATCCTTGTGCTGGTCGCGGCAGCTGTTGCGCGGTGCCGTCGGATTGTTGAGCTGGATGGTGTTGGTCTGGCGGGTTGGGTCGTCGCGCAACGCTTGGATGAGACTGATGTCGTTGGTGATCCAGTCCATGCCGAGAAGCGTGTCGGTGTTGGCGACGTATGCTTTGCCAGTAGTGTGACGTCCATTGATGATGTACGAACAGTCGAAGCTTCCCTTGACGTCGATTGGCTGATGCGCAGCTGACTTGATCGAGACGGTCGGTTTGGCGAGCTTCGGTTTGTCCAGCTTGTACCAGTCGCGGATGCTGATGAGAGTGATGTCGGCTCCAGTGTCGAGTTGCATCTTGATGTCCTTGCCATTGATGTTGATGGTTCGGTAGACGCGTCTGGCGCCCTTCGCTATGGTCGAGCCAACGATTGATTTGACTCGGGATATTCGGCGGTTGAGGGTCTGCTTGTGGTTGTGACGCTTCTTTTGCTTGCAGTAATCCTCGATGTGTCCATCCGATCCGCACGAATTACAGGTTACATTCGTGACTTTGCAGTCACGGGCCCAATGCAAACCTCCACAGCGGTAGCATGGTGATGGGGGCGACTTTGAGTTGTCCCTCTTGGTCTTCTTGATGAGGTGGATCTCGGGGGTGATAGTCGATGGTGCTCCGACTACCTTGGAATCGGCGCGAATGTCAAGAAGGCGCAGGATTTCTGCTTCCAGCTCGAGAAGAGTGATGGACGGCTTGTTTTCCATCACTTGAAGCGCTTTCGTTCTCATTTCGGTGAATGCTGGGTCACGGAGTCCACAGATCCAAGCCATGCAACAGATTTGATCATCTGACATCTTCTTGAACTCGGAAGTGACGAAGTTGCGGAGAATCGAGCCAGTGTACTCTTGGAGATTGATGCCGGTGTACTCCATGCGCAGAAAGTCGTGACGTCGTCTGAAAATAGAGCTGGTTGATCTGAACGTCTCTTTCAGCGTTTTGACGAGGTCGTCGAATTCGAGATCCTTGGGCTCCTTCGGAATGATGCGGTCCGTGAATAGACTGTATTCCTTGCTGTCGAGCTTGGATATGACGAGTCTGCAACGTGCGGCGTCGTCGAGCTTGTCTCCGTCCTTGACGATGATGTCCTTGTAGCGGTTGTACCATGCTTCGAAGGTTTTACCTGCCTCCGGGTCGTAGTTGAACGTGGGAAGACGAGTCGAGAGCGAGTTGATGACGTTGGTGAGGTCGGACGTCGTTGCATCGGCGGATCCGTCGTTTGAATTCGTGAAGCGAACTCCTGATTGAGCCATCTTGTTGAAGGCTTCTACGAGCGCAGCGATTTGATTGGTGAGATCCTTCGTTGCCATTATCCTGATCGCCAGTTGTTAAGTCCTCGCGTTGTGCGAGCGCAGATGGAGAGGGTTGAAGAAGAACCAAGTTTATTTGAAGACTGAACTGAACTCAAGCCCAGTACATAGGAAAGTGCACGCCTTATATAGCCATAGAAATGGGCTACTAGAATGTTCCACGTTATTCTATGATAGCGTGAGGTCAGAGTTCTGGTTATGTGAAGCGGGGTTCACAACACGTACGAGGTTCGTTTTCAACCGTGGGATTTCACAATGCATACCCCAACCAATATTGTCTGATGCGCGAGTCACCAAGGCGCGGTTTAGTTTCTGCGGGGCCGAGTTTAGGCTTCTCGGCGGCGGCCACTTCCTGAAAACGTGGACTTTCAGCTTTTCCATCAGAATTTTCGGTTTTTCACAAGACTTCTGCTTTAAAAATTATGCTCCAACCGTTTAAATGCAAAAAAAATCGAAAAAAGCAATGAACTCAAAATGAACAGAATTGAAAGTGCTATAGTGGTGCCTGTTCTTCTCATGCTCTCCGGTTTAAGGTCGCGGAGTTCTGCCTCTTTCGACTACATGGCATTTGTCGTCTTCGATCGCTTCTGGGGAACCAGTGTCCGCCATCAAATTCTACTTATCTCAAATTGTTCCCTATTACAATTCATTATCAAACTTTTTCAATCGGAAAGTGAAAGAGTTTCAGAGTCATCCAAATGGGGAATTGTAATCCAGTCTCGAAATTACACAATTTTGTTTTGTCTCGAATCTGTTTTCTGAAAAGTTTGTGATTTCAAATCACAAATTATTTTTGTCAAAACGTTCCAATTTGATCCGTTTTCGAAAACGGATCGCGAAATCAAAAAGATTTTTTCATTCAGAGCTGCATCATTTCATATTTAGTTCATGCCTTTATTTATTTATCTAGATTGAATGCTGCCGATCAACTTATTTTTCGCTGGTATGAGAAATTTAGCTTATTAAACATTCCGACTTCTCTCCTAGTAATGGATATTTCATTTATCATTTTTCAAAACTGCATAATTACGTTTACGTATTTCCAATGAATGATAAATCCGTTCTCTTACGCTTTGAAGCAGCTTGTTAAACTTCAATACCACCGATGGGCTCGCTTTGTAGAGAACACTGTCCGCAATCGTCCAAATTTCTCTCGATTTTAACATGGCGGCGATTGCAGACCAAAATTCGATATTGTCTGTCTCACGCGGTTTCAGGGCCGCGGTCTGGGTACCGCCGGGGCCGAGTTTAGGCTTCTCGGCCGCGGCCACTCTTCGACAACGTGGATTTTAAGCGTTTTCATCGGAATTTTCGATTTTTTTCGCGCAATTTCTACGAAAAGTGCAGTGATATGCCAAAACAAACGTTTTTGTGCACAGAATATGCGAAAATAGTCGAAAATCCAATGAAAACGCTCAAAATCTACGTTGTTGAAGGGTGACCGCGGCCGAGAAGCCTAAACTCGGCCCCGGTGGTACCTAGACCGTGGACCGACATCGCGTGAGACAGATAATACAAAAAAAGCGTAATCTCTGATTCATGTAGAGCTGAATGATTCGGAAAACCCCACAAAGCCTTTATCAGCAGTTTCGGTTTTCAGGAATGAGTTGTGCACAGAAAACGAAGGTTCATTTACTTAAATCAGAAGAAACTTTCTTCAAAGCAAAGTTATTCCAAGCTTTAGAAGCACTTGGCAGATAAGATTCACGATCACTCCAGGACTATCGCGGTCAATGTGTTTTACTATTAAATACCTTAATTTCATTCCTTAGCGTATCTTGTTTCACCCCCTAAATTCGCCCTTAACAATTACTTAATCGATTTTCGCAGCAAATAAGAGCTTCTACTTGAAAACGGTCGGAAAATATTTTTCCCACCCGGGTCGAGTCACATTAAATATATCAGAGTTGCAAGATTGAGGGCCGGGCCGGGACGGGCCGGCCCAAATTCCTTAATATTTATGTAAATTGCTAGGTGTTGCTCGAAAATCGTTGAGGAATTTGCGCGAAAGTTTCATTTTTCTGAAGTTTCAGAGGCGTGAAAGAAAGATAAAAAATGATTAGAAACAGGCACCGCTAGACGGAAACTTCTTGAAACAAATTTTTGTTTTTTTGCCCGGCCTGCGGGCCGTCGTGGACCGGAAAATTTCGATTCCTGCCGGGCCGCCCCGGCCCGGCCCGACCCGACCCGCTGCAACTCTGCATTATATGTAGCAACAGAGATCTTTTCATTCTTCGAAAATGTTGGTGACTGTCCAGAGATTAGCACTTCGAATAAATCCCGTGCCAATTACAGTTTTCCGAGTCTCAGCAACTTGAAATTCACATTTCCTTCATTCCTATCTTCTTTGTTTTATGCTCCGCCCCTTTTCCCTCACCGTACTTGTCTTGCGCGCAGGGGAACGAGAAGTGATACATCTGCGTCTTCCGAAAAACACGCTGCATCGCATCGCATCCGTATCTCTTAGGACACCGGCGCCAAGGTCTATAAAAGCGAGGGCGGTGTCTTACGAAGTTCGTATCCGATTTTCAGTCCAGCGGACTTCCCGATTTCTGTCCCACATAAACCGCATTCTTATCTATTCAGCATTTCGCACCACGAACACACGAAGTCTTCGACTTTCATTCCTTGTAGAATATAAACCTTTAGTTCCAATTCCTGTATTGCAGTGGTCAAAAATGATGGAGACAACGGAGCACAAGGAGCTCCGGCGCGTCGCTTTCTTCGCGATTGTTGTTTCAACAGTTGCTGTGATTGCCGCCATCGTAATTCTACCGATGCTGTATTCATACGTAGCTGGGTTCCAAAGTCATCTGATTATCGAGGCCGATTTTTGCAAGGTATATCCTGGCTTCACGATTCTTAATCTCAGCTTCTACCAGTTCAGACTCGTTCTCGTGATATGTGGGCCCAAATACATGACATCGATCGACCTCACTTATTCCGACAGAAACGTCAATATTCTTCTCCAAATCCGCCTCCAGCAGTAGGTGGCTACGGAGCTCCGGTCACGAACTCAGAGCCCGCTCCCACTTGCTGTTCGTGCCAACAAGGACCAGCAGGACCGCCAGGACCCCCTGGAGACGACGGCACATCGGGCCAGGATGGACTCCGAGGCAATGATGGAGAAGATGGAAAAGAAGGAAACTTGTTGGAGAGTGCAATTGTAAACGAGCCGTGCATCATCTGCCCACCAGGGCCACCAGGACCTCAAGGAATGGCTGGCTCAAAAGGACCCCAGGGACCGAAAGGAGGAAACGGAGAAAATGGACCTGATGGCAAACCGGGAGCGAATGGAATGCAGGGGCCGCCAGGGATGATGGGACAGCCAGGCCGGCAAGGTGTCAGCGGCCCAAAGGGAGCGCCTGGAAGAGTTAATCAAATCAATGGTCAACCAGGGCCAGTCGGACATAGAGGAGTTCGCGGTCCGCCAGGTCCACGCGGTGAAGCTGGTTTGGATGGAAGTAACTCGGAAGGACCACAAGGAGCATCGGGTGACGCTGGAAGACAAGGACCAGTGGGAGAGCAAGGACCACAAGGACCAGAAGTAAAACCCGCCTTATACATAAAAATATTCCAAAAAAAAAATTTTAGGGACCACAAGGACCACCAGGAGAACCAGGCGGTTGTGAGCACTGCCCAATCCCAAGAACTCCTCCTGGATATTAAACCTATTAATGTTTTTCAACTGCCCGCCCGCGAATGGGTGTTTTTCCATAAAAAAAAAGTAACTTCATAGAATCTTGAATACATCTCAGTGCTAATATCACTGACCTGAAGAGGGGCATTGCCTCAACCGATAAATTCCATATACAGGGAGAACAAAATGAAAACCTTAAGTTATTGTTTGATAAACGAGAAAGATAATGGACAAAAAATATTTTAGAAAACAATCAAACTGCCATTTCCATCGTGATCTTTTTGTGACACTTGTAGTCTTCAAGAACAATCATATCAGACGTGAAGTCATCGATCGATTTTACATCTTCAGCGAATCTGATTTTTGGAAAAGGGTACGGCTTTCGTGTCAGTTGAACTTCTAAAGCTTCCACGTGATTCTGGTATACATGAGCGTCCCCTAGAGTATGAACCAATACCCCAGCTTCCAGCCCACAAACATTCGCTATCATGTGAGTGAGAAGACCATAGCTAGCAATATTGAAAGGTACACCGAGACCCTGAAACAGAAAGAAATTATTATGAAATAGGAGTGAAGGTGGCAAAAACGATCTCCTCTTATGATCTTCGCAATCCTGTTCATAACTATAGTGTCTGACTATGAGATAGGGCTAGAATAGTTTTAAAACTCACCATGTCTCCACTGCGTTGGTACAACTGACAAGAGAGCTCCCCATTTTCCACGTAGAACTGACACATAGTATGGCAAGGTGGCAAAACCATACTTTTGAGATCGGAAGGATTCCATGAAGACATTATAATTCTTCTGCTGTCCGGATCTTCTTTGATCAGCCTGATAACCTCAGCGAGTTGATCGACTCCCTGTCCCGTATAATCCGTGTGACAGTCGATGTATTTTGCACCGAAATGTCTCCATTGAAACCCGTAAACAGGGCCGAGATCGCCTTCTTCACGAGAAGTGAAGCCTAATTTATCCAAGAATGTTCGGTCACCATTTTTCTCCCAGATCTTAATTGATAATTGGTAGGAAGTAATATTTCTGAAGCCTCACTTTGACACCCTTTGAAGTAAGGATTTTTGAATCGGTAGATCCAGAGATAAACCAAAGAAGTTCTTCAACAACTCCTTTCCAGTATACCCTTTTTGTTGTAAGTAGGGGAATGGTTCCTAAACGATTTTTTTTGTCTGGGAGCAAAATTTGACAAACCGTTTCTCAGAGTGTACTTTGATTGCATGCCAAAAATAGACACAGTGCCAGTTCCAGTTCGATCTGCTCGCACGCATCCGTTCTTCAGGATTTCTTTCACTTGCTCTAGATAATTTATTTCGTCATTATTCTGCATTGGTCGTTGTTCTTCGTTAATGCCATTAGATAAGTTTTGAGCGATAATAAGGCTTTTGTTAAAAGTGTCTTCCATTTGCTTCGCTGAAGAGAAAAACTGCTAATAAATACCCGAACGATGCGAAACAAGTGAAGTTTTGTCGTGAATAACGCATTTTTCAAAACCGCGCGCGCAGCGTTTGATAATACAATACAGTAGAGCGCAATTGCTGACCCCACAAAAACGGTTACAGCTGAGTGAGTTATTTCAGCGACTGGAACTGAACATACGCCGTTATAAATACAGATTTTATAATTCATACCTTCTTACCTTTTCAAAATGTTGCAAAAACATATTCTCCATTCCTTATTTTCAAAACTTTGATTTTTTACCTGCCCTCAAAGAAGCCAGTGCGGTTGGACGAGCATTCGCAGCACTTCTATAGAGCTTATAGAGGTCCGATTCTACTGATGTTTCTCGTTGCTTTGACGGTTAGACGAAAAGAAAGACAAGCGATGCAACACTCCTCATCTTTCCTACACGCACCGTTTAGTCACCGCCGGGTTGCTCTCTTTCCAACATCGCCGCGTCATACTCGTCCTCAATACTACCGCATTGTCATGCATGATAGCCACTTCCCGCGTTTGGAAGCCTACCTCAGACAGGCTCGTACTCCCAGATACCCCTACATGGTCTCGCCCGAACTCTTGGTACCGGGGTCGTTTTTGCACGTGCACCTGCCTCTTTGGAACAAGGTCGCCAAGCTTATGCCTAGAAGAATCTCCGCAAACGCCTTCGATAGTCTCTTAGATGGTCTTCCGGCAAAGTTCCTTGTTCCCGGCCCGCCCTTAGACTCCTCATAGCTTTTCATTGTACTAACCTATATATTTACCTTTTTGTGTCTTATCCCCTAACTCTTGCCCACTCCCATCCCACCCCACCCACCTCACTCTAACCGGCTGTTTTTACGGTCAAATATTTAGATTGTTGAATTCTATCTCGTATCGATATATTACACTCGCCACTAACCTTTCCTGTACCTTTTGTATATTTACGAAATAAACAATTATTACAATCTTTGCATGAATAATACATGATGAAATAGTTTCCGAACCAGAAAAGAGTAGTTTTTACTCGAACAAAAAATATCTCAATGAACAGTGTGAAATGGCAACTTTAAGAAAAATTATCATCACGCAGCCGTCGAGTGCCTCGCAAAAAATACGTGAAAAATGGCAAAACATCTTTATCTGTCCAAAAACATGATTTAAAAAAGAGATCACATACTGAATTAAGCCTAATCAAGCGCTTCATCATTTAACGTGCTGCAATCGCAATCAAATCCCTGCTAGAAATGTGATAAATGAGGAAACATTTTAAAGAAAAAAGAGGTTATCATAATCCAGTTAGTTCTCACAAGTATAGCGGTTACGACCTCCGAAATTGATTCGACGAGGTAATCGTTCGCAGACATCGAACGTCAGCTTCAGACACGAAATCTCATTTTCGTAAAGAAGCCACGGAAGGTAATCTTCTCTGAAAACAAAATTTGGCGTTTTATTTTAAAATGTTTGTGTTTTACTTATGCCATAAATTCTTCCTGTATTCAATATACCATTGACTGAATTTGTCGAACTGTCCATTGTTCACATCCCAAGTTCGACGACGCTCTTCCAATTCTCTAAAATCAGCTTAATCATTGCACATTCTGCAAAACCTGAAATGGAGCGTTGACCGCTTGAATAGCGTTTCATTTTCGAGACAACCTACTCATTCGATCTTTCTATTTACAGAAACATCGCCAAAAATTAGGGTTGTCAACGGGCCGATTCCGGGCCGGCAAATACCTCCCAAGATTCATGGAATTTTTTTACAAGTTATCTGGTATGAAAAATGTAGATATCGGCGCCCTCTACAAAATGGCGCTGAGTTTGTGAACTTTTATCGAGTACCAACAAAGTTAGAAGCCGAAAAGTGGCCGGGCCGATTGGTCGGCGACTTTTAACAAACTCAGCGCCATTTTGTAGAGGGCGTCGAGATCAACATTTTTCATATGTAACTTGTCCAAAAATTCCAAGGAAAAATGGAGATATTTGTCGGGCCGGAATCGGCCTGCTGATAACCTTGCCAAAATTATATTAATTGCCGATTTAATTATTTTGACACCGGAAAAAAATCAATCAGCACACTGCGGTCCAAATAGGACCCGTCCATTTTCGAGCCGCATCGTTAAACTCATTTCTGAAGTTTCCGTGGCCTCAACGCGAAAATGGGCGGTTCCTCTGTCAAGTTTTTTCACCTTCACCTTCAAGGGCAAGACATTTGAATCGACAATAATAATATTTTTGACGATATTTACATCGAATGAGAATTTTAAGTGAGCTGATGCTTGTTATTCACCCACTTTGCAACTGTTTCTTCAATCTGTTCTTCTTTTAAATGTCTTTTTCGTAACACAGATCCGGTGGCATTGAAAGCAAGCCTGATCTTCGCAATAACGGAGCCCTGGAAAATCCACTTCTTTTCGAAGAATGTGTAGCGAAGCGAACGGTATTTGTTTACCGCATTTCATGTATTAGTGGGGCCAGCCATTTTATTTTTCAACCCTCCCCATAGCTCTATAACAGGAAATATTCAAGCAAAATGACTCTATAAAAGGCCATGTACCGCGTTGTGAAGGGATTCCAGACTCCCCCGACGAGGGCGGCTTGGCGCGATGACCGAAATTTGATAAATTGGTTCTTTTTACAAGATAAAACCTGTCAAAATCTCCTTTTGGGACCATTTTAGCGGCTGCGAAATGTCCGGCTGCGAAATGTCGCGGCTGCGGAATGTCGCGGCTGCGAAACGTCTCGCTGCGAAACGTCCCGGAGCCCTTACCCTAGGGTCACCTTCCAGGCATTCTATTGCAGTAGGAGCCGATGTATTGAAGGTAAATTTACTACAGACTAATAAAAAGCAAATTTAATTCGCTGCTTTATTAATTTCAGAAAAAAAAAAACTCACGTATCCAACTTGTTGGAGACTACCCAATGCACTTTTGTAGTCTCCACGGTCGCCTTGCAAGAAATCCATTTCACAGTCTCCATCAGTATCGAAAGCCGACCAGTCGTTGAAACAGAACTCCTTAATTAAAACAAAGTAAAAGCAATCAAACAACAGTTTGTTTGTCGACTGCGAGTGTTGTGCCGAATCTTTCCAGTGAAAACTCACTCCGCTGTACTATAGCCGTGATTCGTGTTTCAAACGCGCTCCGTTGAGACAGTACTTCGCCTCGGTTGAAATTTTTTTCGAGATTTTGTCGTTTTTCGCCAATTTTCGCCCAATTTCCTTTATTTTTTCAGGGTAAAACTGAATGAAAATGTTAATAAGCTGCCCTGAACCCATATTTTCAACTGCTTTTGTCGAAAAAATGAAGAAAATCGGGAGAAAATCGAGAAAAATGGACGAAAACAGAAAAGAAATTCGCCGCCGCCACCGAGAAGTTTGGCTTGCGTTCAATGGAGCGCGTTTGAAACACGAATCACGGCTATAGTACTTTCAAGCATCGATCGACATCAGTGGAGAGGATTTGCATTGTTTTGACAACATATTAACGGGTATTCAAATGTTCAATCTTTCGCCGAAGGGTTTCAATCACAAGGTTCTAATTTCCCCCGGAACGGTATATATTTCAGAATATCAAACTCCCCCTAATTCTATCTGAACCCCCTCTCTCCACTATTTTGATTAAAATTCACTTTTTGAGAAAATAAGGAGAATTGGGGTCAATTGGTTCAGTATTAAGAATTTTCAATAGACCGTTTTTATTGTATCCTACAGTAATCCATCATTCACGGCCGAAATTTCCTACTTCACGACGTGAAACAGTTTTGAAAAATGCAGTCTGCAAACGCCCGCACAATGCTACTCATTTACCGTAAATTTTATGGCTCAAGGGACAATATCCAGTGCTGTGCGGTGTTTGCGCTTCTCGTCAAAGCGAGGCCTTACACAGCATTTAATTTTTTCAAGTCAAAATTGTACAAAAAAATTACTTTTCTGAAGGTATAGAATCCTGGCTTTTGTGGACAATTTATTCCTTTCAACTGACTTGCAAGAGTGTTCGATGGTTCTTCATGATTATCTAAATTGATCAAAGACTCGCACACATCGCAGAAGAAACTGAAATTAATATTTATCAAACAATATTTGCAAAGAAAAATCAAACCAGTAGACTGGGTGTCTTACCAGTTATTCCCGTAGCCTCCACATCCATTGTTACTAGCATTTTGACATTTCATGCTCGAAAAATCTTTCACGTTCCACCATTGGTACTCGGCTTTGGCGAAGAAACTGTTATCCAATGCTTCGGGGAAGTCTTTCACCTTTAAAAACAGTAGATTATAGCCTAGCTTTGTAGTTATTGTCTGCAAACACCGTCCCCGCTTTTTGTCGATTTTAACATGACAGTATTTGCGGACCATAATTACTATGCAACGCGTGAGGTATCTATGGTCACAGAAAAAGTGGTGGTGTAAAATTTTATAGTGGTGGTGTAAAATTTTATAGTACTTGTCTCTACGTACCGATGGGCTTTCAGTTTTCAGGCACGGTATCTCACAGAATTTGTTCGAAATGTATTAATTGCAAGAATTTTCGATAATAATTGCAAGAATTTTCGACCAAAAAAAAACTTAGTAAAAGAAATTTTAATGCAAACGCGCTCCAACGGACTCGATTTTTTTCAAGTTCATTTTCCTCCATCGTTTCTCAGTTTACGAATTCGTGCTTTCCTCTCCATCCCCAATGGAAACTTTGAAATTCATAACTTTGCCAGAGATTTCTCCAGAGCATATCATGCTTAACCTTCAATCAAGTACGTGCGAAAAAAGCATTTTTGTAACGCTCGTCCAAATATCGGTCTTTCAGGGAAAATAGCGATAATGTTCCAATGGTTTTTAACGATGAAAGGTGACATTTGAAACACTTACAGTGTCTATAGTTGACAAAGTCATAACTTTTCTGAAACTATTAAAGCAAGCGGTTAAGCTTGGAATACCAAAAGCCCTTCGGCCCATAAATGACAATTCTGGAAATAATCAAGCGTTTGACTTATTTTAGGTGCTTACGCACTTTCACATTCTTGATCTCTAACGTGAAACAACCAGGAAAACGCACAACGTCCGGTTTGATGTGAACTTGACTAGGATTAATGTCAAGTACTTTCTTGGCACCTGGTCTAGCTGAAAATAACACGTGTTAAATAGTACTGTTGCGAGGGCGCGTGGTCGCCCACGCTGGAAGTAGCGTGTCCCCTGAAGAAGGACATGCCGTGAAGATATGAAGACTGAAGAGACATTCATTCTTTGCTCTGGTTCTCGTATACCCTAAGTATTCCACTTTCCCTTCTCTCAATAAAGTCACTCTCTCGAACGCGGAACATAACAAAACTGGCGATCAGGATTCCGAACAGGACAGGTGAGAAATGACGGAGGAAGCCAATAAAGGTGAGAAGATGCCCGCTACGGTGCAAGCGGCTGAAAAGGGTGAAAAGGTTGTTGCGGCCTTAAACGCAATCCAGCGAGAGCTCGCGGAGCATGCGCAGGCGCATGCGCAGACCGCGGCCATTCTGAAAGCGCTGATGGAGGCTAGCAATAGCCGTAGCCAAGAGCCAGAAGGGCGAGCGTCCGCCGGGCGCGAGCAGGGCGATGTGGCGAAATGTAATACGCGGACGATGGCGGACATTTCGTCCCGGATTCCGGAGTATCGGCACTCAGTCGCCGAACACGATGGGTTCCAGAAATGGATCACCCGCCACAAGGTGACAATCGTCAAGGATGGGGGGCAGCTATCCGAAGGCGAAAAGACTCGAGTGCTCCTGGGGCGTTTGGAGACGGCGGTCTTCGACTCTTATGTCGAGATGCAAGTCGATGTCGCCGACATATATGAGCTAGCTTTGGACGAGACCGTCGCGGCGCTCACCAAGTTGTTGGGCACAGAGAGAAGCCCGATGACACGCCGGCAGGACGTGATGGAGATGTCGCGAGCCTCCGGACAGTTTGTCGATCTTCGGGATTTTTTCAACAAGATCGGAGCGGCCGTCAGATCCGCGGAGCTAACTAAGATGTCACATGATGAGTGGTGCGTGTTCGTCGCGCTCCGAGGCCTTGATGCATCGGGCGACCAGCCGCTTAAGAACTTCCTAGTGCAACATTGTGAAGCTGCGGAGCGGAGGAAGGAATCGGTCAACTTGTCGCGTTTATACGATGAGGCATGTCGGTTCGAGCACCTCCAAAAAGACTCCGGGAATCTTGTCGTCAAAACCCGCCGAAGCCCGCAGCAAGTGAACGCGGTGCAGAAACGGGACTCGAAGACGGCGTACGCAGGGAAGCGCGGATCGGGTAGCTCGCCGACGGAGGCGACAACCGCAGCGCGGAAGAAAAAGAAGACCCCGAAATGCTACATATGTGGCGTTCTCGGGCACATAGCACCGAAGTGTCCAAGGAAGGGAACGGATGCCGATACCACGTTCAAGAAGAGGGTCAAACCAACCCGTTACGAGGACGAGGTAAATTGCATTGAAGTAAACACGGTTTCAGGCTCAAGGGAGAACGTGCGTGTCGTCATCGAGGGCATCGAGCTTTCGATGCAATTGGACACCGGAAGCGACATAACGCTGATAGACCGGACGGCCTGGAAGAAGATCGGCAGACCTCTATTGGAGAAGGTCCAGCAGGACATCCGATGCGCGAACGGCACCGTGATGGAAGTGGACGGTCGAGCTCAGGTACGGTTCCAATTAAAAAAGTCGACATATTTCGACTATGTCTACGTTCATCCGCGGACTAAGTGTCTGCTAGGGATGTCATGGGTGCGCCACTCGCCGAAGATGTGTGAAGGATTGTCAATGATGGTGGCACCTGTCACAGTGAAGGATGCACCGTCGGAGCCCAAACGTCTGGAAGAGGCTCTGAAATCGAAGTTTCCGGATGTGTTCGAGCCGGGACTGGGACTATGCACAAAAGAAGAAGCACAACTGCGAGTCGCCGAGTCGTCAACGCCAGGTTTCAAGAGGGCTCGGCCGGTCCCGTACGGATCGTTGGAAGCGGTGGAGTCAGAGCTAGCGCGTCTGCAGGAGATGGACGTTATCGAACCGGTCACTCATTCGAAGTGGGCGGCCCCGATCGTCGTTATAAAGAAAAAGGCGACGGGGAAGGTGCGTGTTTGCGCGGACTTCCGCTGTTCAACGCTCAACGCGTCGCTTTTGGACGAAGTCCACCCGCTTCCAGTGATGGAAGACATCTTCGCGCAGCTGCGAGGCAAGATCTTCTCTCAGATCGATCTCCGCGACGCGTACCTTCAAGTACGCCTAGACAAGAAGTCGCAGGAGTTGGCAGTGATCAACACGCACAAAGGGCTTTTCAAATACAAGCGACTGCCGTTCGGAATACGGACGGCGCCGGCGATTTTCCAGAAGGTTATCGACAAGCTGATTAGTGGACTGCCGGGTTGTGTCGCGTATCTGGACGATATCCTCGTCGCCGCAGATACCGTAGAAGAGCATGAGAGAACGTTGCAGAGGTTGTTCGGCCGACTGGAGGAGTACGGGTTGCGTGTCAGTCCCGAAAAGTGCGCTTTCGCAAAACCGGAAATCCGTTTCCTCGGGTTTGTAGTGACGGCGGAAGGGCGACGACCTGACCCGCAGAAGACGTCGGCCATCAAGGCGATGCAGGCGCCCGAGAACACGAAGCAGTTGCTCGCGTTTCTCGGAGCGATAAGCTTTTATGCTCGTTTCATTCCGAGCCTGTCGGAGTTACGAGGTCCGCTGGATCATCTTCTGAAGAAAGATGTCGAGTGGAAGTGGTCTGACGCGCGTCAGTCGGCGTTCGAGCAGCTGAAAAAGGCTGTGGACGACATAACGATGTTGACGCACTTCAACGAAGGATTACCGCTCGTCGTAGCAGCCGATGCGAGCCAGTATGGAATTGGTGGTGTTATCGCGCACCGGACTGCTTCAGGCGAGTTGAAGCCGATCGCGCACTTCGCACGGGCTCTGACAGAGGCGGAGCAACGATATGCGCAGATTGAGAAAGAGGCACTAGCTATAGTGTTCACTATCAAACGGTGCCACAAATACGTTTTCGGACGACGATTCCTGTTACAAACCGACCACAAACCGCTGTTAGCTATATTCGGCTCGCGGAGAGATTTACCGGTGCATGCGCAAAATAGAGTCGTCCGCTGGGCTCTATTCCTCTTAAGTTACGACTTTGAGCTAGAATACGTGTCGACATCCAAGTTCGGGCATGCCGATTGGCTGTCCCGGATGATCGTCGAGTACCCACGAGACGATGGGGACGTAGTGATCGCTGCGATCGACGAAGAAGAAGACGACGAAGGGGATCCGTACCGGTTCCCGGGACCCGTCTCAGAAGCCGACATTCGTCGGGAGTCGAAGGGAAGCGAGGAGTTGTGCAAGATAATGGAATGTCTGGAGACCGACAAATGGAATCGGAAGGCTGATAGCGAGGAGCTCGCGTACTGGATGCGGTTGAAGCATCGCCTGAAGATTCTGAAAGGATGTTTGCTGCTCGACGATCGAGTCGTCGTGCCGCAATCGCTGCGTGTGAAGGTGCTAGAGCAGCTTCACGAAGGTCACCCAGGTGTGGTGAAGATGAAGCAGAAGGCACGTTCGTTTGTATTCTGGCGCGGTATCGACAGCGGAATCGAGAAGATGGTGCATGCGTGCGATACATGCCAACGTCATGCGAAGATGCCGCGAGTAGTTCCATTGGAACCATGGCCGGAGCCTACTCAGATCTGGAGCAGGGTCCATATAGACTTCTGTGGGCCATTAGACGGCGTGTGGCTGCTTGTTGCGGTCGATGCAAAGACGCGTTATGCCGAAGTGAAGCTGACGCGCACAATTTCAGCGGTCGCGACAGTAGATCTCCTAGAGGAGATGTTTGCTACTCATGGGTATCCTAATGAGATCGTTTCGGACAACGGAACACAGCTAATCAGCAATCTGTTCAAAAGAATGTGCGCCCGAAACGGCATACGACATCACACGACTGCCGTCTATCACCCGCGATCGAATGGTTCAGCAGAACGATTCGTCGACACGTTAAAGCGAGGAATTTCGAAGATTCGTGGGACCGGGGCGGTGACGAAACAGATCGTCACAGCGTTCCTACGATGTTACAGGACGTCGCCGCACGAAGGATTAGGCGGTCGGACGCCCGCGGAAGTTCACTTCGGACGCACACTGCGCACTAGGATGGCGCTGATCAAGCCGCAAGAGACCTCCGAAGAGACAACGACATCCGCCTACCGACATCGAATGAAGGCTCAGTATGATGCGCATCATGGCGCGCGAGCAAGGGAGTTTGAGGTCGGCGATGCCGTCTACGTTCGCGTAGTGGATGGCAACAAGGCGCGCTGGGAGCACGGCGTAGTAAGAAACAAGTACGGTAAGGTACTCTACGGGGTACAAGTGGGACTGCGTCAGCAGCGGGCTCACGCAAATCAACTTATGAGACGCGCTGGGGACCCGAGTAAGGAGGAAATCTTTACTAATGTAATTTTCCCAATGTTCCTTGAGAACCGGGGAAATGAGGGTGCCCAGGGGGGGTCCGCTAATCGCGAAGAGTTACAGAATCGTGGGTTCGAGCGGAAGAGCGGTTCCGGGTCAGCCGTTGGTGAACAGAGGGGTCAACGATCGCGGACAACCGGGGAAGATTTATTCTACGAATTGAACGAACATGAAAAGAAGGTTGACGCGAGAGAGACTGACCCGAAGGACGCCATCACGACTCGCAACAGCGCCAGAGCACCTACGACTCACGACAACGCCGGACCACCCTCACCATTCAACGACGAAGTGGACACCGCGCGTCCCACCAGCACCACCCTTTGCCATTCCCCACGGAGGAGTACCCGGAACCGTCGTGCCCCGGATCGGTTCGTACCCACTCATACGAAACGCGGTCCCGGGAATTCTCGAGGATCGTCTACCGATCATGCCGCCGCTCGAGCACGAGGTCAAGCCCGTAAATCCGAGACTCTTCGTGGGGGGGGGAGGTGTTGCGAGGGCGCGTGGTCGCCCACGCTGGAAGTAGCGTGTCCCCTGAAGAAGGACATGCCGTGAAGATATGAAGACTGAAGAGACATTCATTCTTTGCTCTGGTTCTCGTATACCCTAAGTATTCCACTTTCCCTTCTCTCAATAAAGTCACTCTCTCGAACGCGGAACATAACAAAACAGTACTGTGAGTAGAAATGAGAAATCAAACAGAATAGGGAAAATGTGAGATAACTTACTGCAACTAGCATCAGCTCTGCCTGGTACTAGCCAAATGTCTTCATAATTGCACTTATGATTCAGCCTCCGACGCGCGTCGGTGTGTCTGACTTCGTTCCTGAGAGTATCTCAATTCTTGAAAGGTTTAGGAAATTTTTCCTTTTTACCTATATTTCGCACGACAAACCGGGTCCAGGATGTCGCAATCTAGTTGGGCAATGACTGTAGAACAGAAAGACATCACAAGTAGCGATATGACTAACTGACATTTTGAGAAAAACATTCTGTAAAATTCAACATGTCGTGCCTCCGGGAAAAAATTTAAAAAAAAAGGTATTTTCCCAAGTAAAAAAAATTTGGCAAGCCTTGCTGTTTATTTTGGAAAAACGGAATGTATTTCTTCGCCTATTATGTTCATACAGCAGACCGTTCCGGAAAAATCACTTTTAACGTTGACGTCAAAAATAGGAAAGAACGGCAGGAAAAGGAATTCAATTTTTAACTTTTGAGGAGTAGAGAAAGAAAGACAAGCAGACAATTTTCTACGTAATTGAATGGGTAGGGGAGAGAAAGGCAGCCGAACTGGATTTGGGAGGGGCAACGACAGTTCCGATGAAGCGAAACGAAAGCGATTTGATTTCATATCCTTGCATAATTGTGTTGCAATTTGCGAAGTCAACTGTTTGAATCATAGATGTATAAATACAGCAAAAAGGTAATATAAAAGCGCTTGATCGTCTGGTGATTTGTTTCACTGCTTTTCTATTGTCAAAAGGCATGTGCAGGTGAAATTTTTGTAAGAGTACCGTTTAATGTAAAACGATAATGGCGCCGTGGTTTGTGTTTCAAACGCGCCCCGTTGAAAGCAAGCCAAATGTCCCGGAGGTGGCGCCGAAACCTTTCATCTGTTTTCGCCCGTTATTCTACTTCATGTCGATTATTTTAAAAATTAACTAGTTGTTCAATGTTTTCTAATTTTTTGTGGCTTCAAGAATAGATATCAACGTAGTTCGGAGCAATGAAATGATCCTAAATACAAGCAGAAATATATTTTTTTAAATAATTGAGAATAAGGTGGAAACTTTATCAGCTTCAATCATATTTAACTCTCAAAACCGCGCTTCTAGAATTGAAAAATATATTAGTGTTTAGATTCAGTAATTGGTAGATTAGTTATACAGAAACTATTGTGAATAGTGAAATGATCACGAAAAACCTTTTTAAGTTTGAGAATTGTAAACACGAAGAACAACGGAATCGAACTGTAGAAACAAGTGGTGGAACGACGTACCCAACATTCAAAAAATCAGATACATTTATGAACTATGGGTTTACAAGACGACTGGGTACAGTTGTTCAGTTATTACTTTGAAATAAATCAGAATACATAATAAATTTTGAAAAACAGAGATTATTGACACATGTTCTTCTTTCACGAGTTCTTTCATATATTTTTTCAGTCTTGTTCCATAAATTTTTCGATCTTTGAATGATGTTTATGTTTATGGTTATAAGATTCGATAAACTGTGCTGAACTCAACCCATTAGATTCCGTGTCGTATCTGAAAACAACTTGATTTTGCGATACTGTTAATTTTTAAAGAAGAAGTCTTGTGAAAAAATTGGCGGGAGGAGGAAAATTCATATTGAAAAACGTTTTCCAAAAACCTTTTCGCACAGAAAAAACGTCGCGCCACTACAGTTACAGTAAGTTTTTGAGAAGTGGGGATGGTACTACAGCTACAGTAACCGGAAGTTATCGATTAATTCGGATTACGGTAGGAACAGAGGGGCGAATGTTTGTCATAGGATTGCCGGGAGTTTGAATAATGTAGGGAAGGATTATGGGAGAAGGCTGACCGTTTCGGCTGGAGATTCAGACTTTGGGTAGAGGGGTCCTTTTTGGCAGGAGATTCAGGCTTTGGGTAGGGGTTCCTTTTGGCGGAGGAGGAGAATTCATATTGAAAACCGTTTTCCAAAAACCTTTTTGCACAGAAAAAAAAACGTTGCGCCTTGTTCTGCGAAAAGCCAGTGAATAGACGCGGCGGAAGCATCTGGTTGTGACCTACTTCTGTGGTATCGGCACGTTGAGCACTTCAGGCAACATCCATGGTTTTAGCCAGCCCACTAACGGTGACTGACCAGGTTCGTAGACAACCGAGTTGTGGTAAAAAAGAAGACCATCGAGTCGAAAGCTGAATTTTTAAAAAGGTTATTATTTTTAAATGGATCTTCGTTATGCTCAGTTCATTTCGGAAAATAAACTGTTCCCTCAGAAACATTGCACTTACTCAATCTCCATCGACATCAACTTCATCATTTCTTCTCGCGAACAGCTACATGCTGGAGCAGCAACAAACACATTCCGAAAACCAGGTGATGAAATAGATAGCTCCGGAGACTCGTCTAATTTGGAGCGCAGCATGAATTGGCGAAAGTCAAAAGGATTTTCGGCGTATTCATGAGCATTCCACGATAGCAAGTCTAATACAAAATATGTCTGATTTTGGTAGATGCAATCAAGAATAGTCCATGACTGATCTAAAAGTAAAATTATACAACAAAACAAATCTCCTTTTCTCACTTTTTCCTCGACTGTTCCCTCCCGGTAAATGTGACTGGAATTGAGCCACCTGACGGCCACCTTTGTTGTATGCGGTCGTGGAACCCTAAACTTTTTCAGACTATACAGATTTCGACAACAGTACTAGAACATACTTTTGAAGCGACAACGAGGGTCCTTTTGCCTATTGGAGCCATAACCATGGTCCAGTCACTCGAGAGCTCGTCTGGAATATCGACAAGCCATTCACTGAGCATAAGTTGATCTGCGTATCTGCAATAAATGTTAATTTCCGGATAGCTTTCTGATATCTCCACTTTTTTCGTTGCTTTCTTCCTTTTGAATCTGAGGACGCAGGAACTTCGTTCATCATCTCTTCGCTATGCACATGTTCTTCATCACAACTTATGTCATCAAATGCCAAATTTCGCAACTTCATAATTTTCTCTGAACGTCCTTCCTAGGTAAAAAAATTGATTGAAGTTTAATATTTTCATATATTCAAAGCATTACAATACCTTTTGCCTGATTAATCGCTCTTGACGTCGTAACAGTTGTTGTTCAGCTGCTTTTGCCAAATTTTTGAATTGAGAAAATCTCGGATGTTCGCCTAAGTTACATTATTAGTGTTACAAATCCCTAAAACTGGTAAATAAATACCTAACGCTGCGGGATCTACTTGAAAGCCTTGGCTCAACTGAGCCGTTAGCCCATCCAATTCGTCATCCATCGTTCTACAAATTTGCTTAACTTTAAATTTCTTAAACGCAAGTTTCAAATGGAAAAATACGAAAGAAAAAACCCAATCGGTGCTGAAAAAGGCCGTTTAACTGTTCAAAAAAACTGTTTTTTGGATTAAAAAATAGATTTCTCTTCGACGAGAAAAGCGCCAAACAAAGTTTAGACACGCGCTAGCCCTGCGTCTCCTCTTTCTCGCGCGTAGCCGTATAGCGCGGCTGCATCACTTCATGGTAGAAACCGCCTCATATTGGCGAATTGTGGAAAAGTTTGAAAGAATTTCTGAGAATTAATCGACGAAACGGACAGAGAGCGCATGCGTCTGAGACATATTCATTAAATATAACTATAAACTTTCCTGCCTTTCTGATGCTCTATTCAATGCACTATTCAAAGCTAAAACAAGAGCAATGTGATTCTTGCTGTCCATTAAGAACGATATTACATTTCTTCAATTTGAAAAAAAGGTAAATAAAATAAACATTTCAGTGCACTTTCTTCGACACAGACTGCAGTTCTCTTCGGTACATAATACTTGTTAGACCCTCTAGAAATGACTTTAAAAACCTGATATCCTTAACATTTCTGACTTTAACCTTTCATCGCCTTTCTAGATCTCACACCTTGTCTTAAAATGGTAAATGCAGTTTTTCTTATTTAAAGAGAACAACTTAATCGTGTGATTTCTGCCTTTCGAGTACCCAATTCCAACGTTCCATATGGCTTCACTTCACTAACACTTGGTGAAGATTACTTCGGTGCCGATGACTACACGTGGAACTTCCATTCATCAACACTAAATGAAAACGAAGAGAACCAAGAAGACGCAAGAAAAGTTGACCTGATATTCAAATGCAAAGGATATCACATGAAACATTCGTTGCCTATATCAGCAGATCAAGCCATGCAAATGCTGATGGAAGAATATCTAAGAGATGATACTCGATCAAGTTTACTTAATGTTTGGGCGGTTCCGAAGAACATCCCATCCAATGTTAAAATTAATGTCGAAGACGTCAAACTGGAGTATAATCCGAAGGAAGCCCTACAAAAACTTCTTCCATCCATTGGTCATCAGAAGTTGAAAAGTATTCAGTTTCTAGTTACAAAAAAGACTTTGGATATGTTCAATGAACCACTGGTAAATATTTAAGAAACATTTCCAATGCAAACATTAGTTTTTTTCAGGTAAAGGATTGTGAGAAATTGATTTTGCAGTTTCCCTATTACGACGCAGTGCCATTGGATGCACTTTTACAACTTCCCAATAGTCATATCCATTGTTTTCATATTAATTTCCCAATCTCTCAGCTACAGAACTTGGCCAATGTGAGCACGGTTTTATATTATCGCAATATATAGTATTTCTCGCGTTTCCTTAGAAGTGGCTCCACACTAGCCGTTCTATCGGTGACACTTTCACGCTGGGAATCGAACATTATACTTTTGTTCTGGACGTTATGGATCATTTCATCACCAAAATCGGAGCTACTCCATCAAGAATTATTTCCCTCGGGTAAGCTCCTGTAATCTTTAAAAATGACTACCTTGCTTTTGATTTTTAAATTATTGGCAGACTGTCTTTGTCGTCCTTCATGAACAGGAGACTCAATTTTGACCTGTTTCAGATCAAGTTTTTATTCACACAGTGTTTCGGTACCCATCGATGATACTAAAGAATTAGTTGTCACTGGAGGATCTTTGAAAATGAAATGGCCACCTTTCAAATGGGTCTTCAAAATGGAAATAATGAAAAAGGAAGCAACAATGAAAAAATAAGAAAATGGAAACACTTCTTCTAAATATGTCAATGAATATAAATTCTGTTCTTTGAATCTAGATTTCTACTAACCTGTGTGATCTTCTTGTATGGTTAATCTGAGCGCACGGCGCCAATACTCAAAACTTCGTGGGAAGGGAAAAAGGATTACGGTAGCTTCGAAATAGTTCAATCGACTTTTGAGCAGATTTTCATCACAAACCTTTTAACATTTGCTAAAGTAGTGGGGTACCAGTGTTTAGGCGCGGCTAGAGACGCGTCTGAAACGAAAAGTAAGGCGAGAGAGCGTGTGAAAGTGAGAGATGTAGACAAATATCCGTCCCTCTGTTTCTACCGTAATCCGAATCATTCGATAATTTTCGGTTACTGTAACTGTAGTACCCTCCCCATCTCTTAAAAATAACCACCACCCACGGTCCTCCTATTCCCCCAACGGCAGCTGGAACTTCTTTAAAAAGTGGTGTTGCGAAATTCCATCTACCGTATCTACCGTAATCCTCGTACAACCTCTTATTTAGATATTTTGGCAGTGACATTCCCCCACCCTAATTTTGCTCCCATAAAAATTTGGAGTCAATCGATTCGGTACGAAAAAGTTCCAAAAATGACCTGTTCTACTGTAGGTACCGTAATCCTACCGTAGTTCGGACCAAAAATATTATAGAGGTGAAGCGTCCCGAGACCCATAAGGCTATGCAAAATATCAGACCGATCGGTCTAAAGGCTGGATAGTTATTTCGGTGCGAGACAGAGTCCATAACTCAAATAGTATAGTAACCAGCAGTTAGGCACGGCTACCGCCGCGCCAAAACGGCCTCCCCACAACTTTGAATCTCCCGCCAATCCTATCGAAATCCCCCCTCTCCCTGCTCTCTTTCTGGAACATTCCATCAATTGATTGGAGATTCCAGTTCATTTTTCGAGAAAAGAAGGCGAGAGAGTGTGTAAAAGTGAGAGACCCAGACAAAAATCCGTTCCTCTGTTTCTATCGTAATCCGAATCGATCGATAATTTCCGCTTACTGTATCTGTAGTACCCTCCCCACCTCTCAAAAATATCCCCTCCCCATGATCTTCCTATCCCCTCAACGGCAGCTGGAACTGTTCGATAGAGTGCCATCTCGAACTTTCGGCCACCGTATCTACAGTAACCCTACCGTAACCTCTTAGATATTTTCACAGTCTTATTTTTTTGTCCTAAGAATGTTACCATGAAAGTTTGAAGCCGATCGGTTCAGCGCGAAAAATGTCGAAAATCGTGCATGGTACTGTATCTACCGTAATCCTACAGTAACCCGACCCACCAATTTTACCCCGTGGTGCGCCCCTGATATCATGGGCCTATGCCAACTCCCATCCCAATCTATCCATTCGTTCCACAGTTATTCAGGGCTAACCGTGGAACATACAGACAAAACTATCCAAATAGTATTAGTAAAGATAAAGATTATCTAGTACTTTAGCACTTTCTCCTTATTACTTAATTACTGTTTATCCACTGTTGAACTAATAATTCGCCCTGGAAATACAGTACAAGTACAACTGTATCGTTATTACACTTTAGAAGTTTTGAAACCAGTCGGTCGATGTTGGACAGAGGTCAATTACGACTCGTTATAGACCACTCCCTAATGCACCCCCTTTAAAAAGGAATAGGACCTGCTTCTCCATCACAGAGTCATTTCAAGATACGATCAAGCTTCATGAAACTACTTCTCTGCATTATCTTCTTTGAATGGAATCTTGCTGCTCCTGTTCCATTGCCATTGGAGGAGGATTTCAACGTATTTCACACAAAACAGGAAAATCACGGTGAGCAATTTTCAGGACACAAAAAAATACATGCTCGATATCGTGAAACTTGTATTGGACCGCCAAATACCTGTAATAAAAGTGTTGAAAAAGTGGTTGAAAACTAGACCGGAATCCCGGATACCAATTTCATGGTGATTATGAAAAATCTTCACCTTCACAACAACAGGGCTATTTGAAAAGAGCGGAACATTTTTCAGAGCAAAGGTTCCTTCGGGTGGATCAAAACAAAGACAAAGTCATCACTTTTGATGAGTTTCTCCATATGGAACTGGCATACGTTGATGCAAAAAAAGAGGAATACGACACACTCGACAAAAATCGTTGGTTTGAGCCAGAATTTAGGAAAACATTTCTTCTTGTAGACGATGGGAAAGTGAGTTTGGCGGAGTACGAAGAACATTTCCATGAAGCATCAAACAAAAACGAAAAGTCAAGAACAGCGTATTTCGCGAAAGTTTTTGAGGTGATTTTTTAAAAATCGTTTTATTTGAGAAATAAAATTGTTTCAGGATTTCGATGAAGATTTCAATATGGCATTGAATCGCGAAGAGCTGGAAAGGGTGTTGGCCGAACGATTTTTGGTGAAGCCCAGAGAAAATTTTCCTAAACTGTTTTTCAAGTTTGATGTGGACAAATCTGGAGGGCTGGACTTAACAGGCAAGTAGCGTTTACCCTGGGAAACGATAGTGTTACCTTAAATTTGTTTTTAGAATATATGAAGTTCGACGCTGAGTTCCCGTTCGACCAAACTGATCCCGTTGGAGGGAAACCATCGAAGGTATTCCTTAAAACTTAAAACTAAGTAGTTGGCGGCGGGCGGGCAAGAATGAGGGGAACTTTTAACTCTAAGCCACGTATTTTGAGGATAGAGGATTTAATGAAACGTTTTGTTCAGGCCAATGACCACCATACACAAATGCATACCGAGATACCGAACGATGCTGATGTGGCTGCAATAGCCGCTGTTCTTGCGCAGGCATCACCCACGTTGAACAAAACCCCCGTTGGAGCATCTACAGATGTCAGTTCTACAGGTCTCCATCCAGTTGCTCCTGGGTCAATTCAATCAGCTATTCCAATAAAGAAAGTATGAATGTGGATCTTCGTGGTTTCTTTTTCTAATCCCTTTGTGAGCCTTCTTACTGGTATGGTATGCTTTCATACCTTTGAATAAAGTGATATGGGTTTTATTCACATGTGGTGGTTATAGCAGTGTATTGACAGTTCAATTTTATTGCCAGTGGAAATAAAAATATGGAAGACGACAAGGCTAAGTAGGCCCCGCCCAATTTCTGCGCCTCCCTGTAAATAAATCTAATGGGGTTATGCGCGGGCGGGAGAAAAAGGAGAAAACAAGGAAAAGTACTTTTTTCCTTATTCTGGAACCGGAGAAAACAGGGAAAAAGTCGCACTTTTCTCCGCACGGAGAAACACCTATTTTTCCCGCTTTTCGACTTTTCTTCTTTTTCTCCGGTTCCCAGAATAAGGGAAAAAGTACTTTTTCCCTGTTTTCTCCTTTTTCTCCTTTTTTTTCTCCCCCTTCCGCGCAACTCTGAACCCAATGGATAGACGTGGCGGTAGCCCGTCTAACCAACAGTACTAATCATATTTAGAGATCATTCTCAAATTATTCATTGTCAGTTTAAAGACTTTCGAACTAATACGGATTGACATCTTCAGTTTGTATTGTAGCATTCACGGTTTTCTCGACACTCGAATCAACACTTGTACTGTTCCCACTGTCAACTGGAAGCCCAATGTTGAGCTGAATTGGCGTAGAGCCTTCGGAAACATTGAAATGTGGACTAGATGCAGGTGGGGAAGGCTGTTGGTTAACATGATTCCCAACACACATCTTCTCGTCCGTGCATATTTTTTTAGAATCATCGTTCCGGAGACGGTCCAAATTCACACGATTCACTACATCGCATAAACTGTTTGTTTCTACTGTTGAGTTGATACATTCAGCAAGAACAGTCTGGAAAAAAACCATCAATATAGTGTCGAGCAAATTTTCATGTCACCGTAATTCTCATCGAAAATGAAAAAAAAAACAGATCGAAACTGATAGTGTTCGTTCGGAAACATGTCCGTTCAATATTCTTGACACCGGTGTTCAAAAAAGTATGGAGAGGCAGAATGAACAAATAGGCCCCGCCCATTTTTCCCGCCGCACTGTTTCATGCCAGAGTTGCGCGGATTTCCGTCTTTCGTCTGCCGCGTTTCCAAAATGCTATTCCCGCGCAACTCTGTTGAACGCATTTCCAGACCTCAACAGAAAAAAGGGCTATTTGGCTACAGTATTCATCACGATAAATAAACAACCTTCTCGAAGTCTTTCTCGGCTGTCTGTCGATCTTTCAACTTCAAAATGACGACTTGGCAAAAATCGCACAGGAAATCTAGCGGAATTATCTTTAAAAAATCAATTAACATATTTTGAGCACGGATTTTCTGAAAAATTCACCTCTATAAAATTTTTGGTCGGGATTACGGTAGGATTACGGTATCTATAGTAGAAACGGTCATTTTTGACACTTTTTCGTACTGAACCAACTGACTCCAAATTTTGATGGGAGCATACTTAGGGTGAGGGAATGTCACTACCAGAATATCTATGAGGTTGTAAGACGATTACGGTAGATACGGTAGTCGGAATTTCGCAACACCACGTTCAAGAAGTTACAGCCGCCGTTGGAGATATAGGAGGATCTCAAAGAGTGGTTATTTTCAAAGTATAGGGAGGGTACTACAGCTACAGTAACCGGAAATTATCGATTGATTCGGATTACGGTAGAAACAGAGAGACGAAAATTTGTCTGCGTCTCTCACTTCAACACACTCTCTCGCCTCCTTTTCTCGAAAAATGAGTTTGAATCTCCCGACAATTGATGGAACGTTCCAGAAAGAAGATGAAGAGAAGGGGGATCTCACGGAATTTTAAACAATGGTTATGGGTACCGTTGGGCAAGTTTCAGACGCGGCGGTAGCCGCCCCCAAAGAGAATGTGTTGACCTAGGTTTTCGAAATTTTTTCGATCGCTTATGTATACATGACCCCGAACAGGTCATTTCGGTCATTATCGAAAAACAAATTTAAAAAACAGACCAATTTATTCTTCTGGGGCGAGACTAAATACTTTGTTTACCAAATCTAGGCGTCGGGCTCTGTTTCTTTATGGGCCCTACCTTCCCAAAAAACATAGGACTGCTCTTACAGGTCTTCAGAAATGCTTCTTGTTCCAAGTGTTAAAATTAGACAAACCTGGAGCTCCGGAACTTGTTGATTCATAACGTCAGTATTGTTTTCGTGCGTATACGTATATTTCACCAGTTTTTTGGTTTCTCTTACTTCCTGAAAAATACGCTCGTAGTCCACCTGTTTGAGAGTCATGACCAAGGATTTATATTTGAAAACAAACCAGTCGATGTGTGGAAGGTGGTGTGGGAACACAATGAACTATAACAGCGAGAAACAGCAGTGAGATGACCATTTTAATGTAGAACTTTCTTCAATCTTTTATACAAAGTCACATGTATTTTCTCGCACCTGCAATTCACTTTTCTATTTGATTGCTTATCATAAATACGCAAGAATCCAGTTTTTTTAAAACAACAACAGTTAAATGTAGACAATAAAGAAAAACCTGGGGAACAATATTTACAACACAAGTGAATTCGAAGAATGGGAAGAATCGCAATGTTCTGCCTTATAATCCTACTGTTCTCGAAGAGTGGAACGAATTCTTTAACCTTCCAAAACCTCTCATTCAAATGAGTTTGCGATGGAAACAACTGAGATGTCTAAGTTAAACTGCGACAAATAAATATTGAAAGTTCGGCAGAATCACCAAAAACAAAAAGATTGGCATGGTTGTCACGGGCTGGTCCGGACCGACCATATGACTGCCCCGGCCCTGAATTTGACAATACTGAAGATTGGCAGGTCCATTGGCTTCCAAAATTTCTGTACGAAACATAACACTTTGAAAAAAAGGGGTATATAAATACTAACATTAAAAGTGAATCCATATAAGAACCTCTCCGAGTGCCCGTCCATAAGGGGGTTGCTTAAACGCAGAGTGTGCACGCACGAGAGAGACGCAAAGCAACAGTTTCGCTGTAATTTAACTCAAGTTCACTCTAAAAGAAGCTCATTTGCACTGAAGGGTTTTAAGAGCTCACTGATTTAAAACATTCCAATTGCCAAATATTTTCAGTCATTCTAATATTTAGAAGCGTATTTCTTGTTCCTTCCTGGCCGATAATTGAATAAAATCGTCAAGTTCAAATTCTACTTGATGTATCTTGCGATCAGTGTAACCACGTATGAAGCACAGGATCAATAATTTATGTTACGGGTGTTTTTACACATCAAAAATTGCGGATTGAACGCTTCACGTTATGGGGAGTATTCAGAAAGGGGTTCGACAAAAATAGATCAGAGCTGTATCCCAAAAAAAATGGATTAAACAGGTTTGTAGTCAAGCTTCGTTTCGAGTCTCTTCGCATCCCCAACCTTGCGCACAGCCTTCATAAAGTCTTCATCAATGACGAACTCACGTTCGGCGCGAATTGCGAACATACCTGTAAGGTATAAGACATGGACTGCAGTAACTCAATAAGAAAAAAACATACCAGCCTCGGTGCACACGTTACGGAGGTCAGCTGCAGAGAAGCCGTCCGACAACTTCACAACTGCTTCGAAATCAATTTCCCCGTGCTTAGTAATTTTGTTCGAGTGAATTTTCAGAATTTCGAGACGCGACTGCTCATTTGGAAGACCGATTTCGATCTTACGATCAAGTCTTCCTGGGCGAAGAAGGGCTGGATCGAGGGTATCTGGTCTGTTCGTCGCCATGATAACTTTAACTTTTCCAAGCGAATCGAATCCATCCAGCTGATTGAGTAACTCCATGAGCGTTCGTTGGATTTCACGATCAGCAGACGTTCCTTCGGAGAAGCGTCTTCCACCAATCGCGTCGATCTCATCCATGAATACAATGCATGGCTGATGATCGCGTGCATAGTTGAACATCTCTCTGATCATTCTAGCCGATTCTCCGATATATTTATCGACAATCGCCGAAGAAACCACTTTAAGGAAATTGCAGTCCAGTTGAGAAGCAACAGCTCGTGCGAGAAGTGTCTTTCCCGTTCCCGGTGGACCAAAAAGGAGACAACCCTTGGGAGGAGTGATTCCTACACGACGGAAAAGTTCGGGATTGATTAGAGGAAGCTCCACAACTTCGCGCAGTTCACGGATCTGCTCCGCGAGTCCTCCCACATCAGAATAACTGATATTACCAGGATCTTCGTGCGACATCTTATATACAAGTGGATCAACCTCACGAGGCAACTGGCGCCTGCAATAATACTATCAAACTAGAACATAATTTGTAGTTTTTACATGATCGTGAGAGTAGTCATATCCAAAGACACTCTGGTTCCTTGCTTCAAATCTTCCTTATTAATGCTGCGTCGACACCCGACAACATAACGAGGACCATTCGTTGCCTTCACAATGAACTTTTCGTCACTCAACTGCTTCAGAACTTCGCCGACAATTTGTCCCACCGATTGCAAAGACTTGATGTCATTTTCGGACTTGTCATATTGCTTCGTCATTTCTACTTCTTTTTTACGCAAATCTTTCAACTTCTGCTCAATGTCACGACATTCAGCAAGTTTGCGCCTGTAGTTGTTCAAAGCCCTTGCACGCTCATCCTCGACAATAGGTCCAGTCGACTCCACCATACCTTTCTGAAATTAGAAAATCATATTCAAGGAAGAACAGTGAAAGGTGCGAAGAAAGCGAACAGATAAAGAAAAAACATATTTACAAACTTAAATAATCTGTGAATGGTTCTGACGAATTGTCAGCTTTTTCGTTAGGGCGCGTTTTCATTTGGTGTGAATGATCGTCACCGTGTCCCATAATACGCAGGCAGTCTACATTACGACAAGAAGGATTACTCTTAATATTAATATTAATATTAGATAATAACATCTTATGAGAGGTCTTAAAAGATCCTACACAATTGCAACTTATATAGAAAAAAAACGTCTGCATGTTTCCTATATAAAATATATATTTAAGAACCAATTATCCCCATCCGATTTATATTTTCGCGCATTTTTAACATATTCACAAGAAGCGAACAATACAGAAGTGGATCAAAATGACGGCTAATGAATATCACAAACGAAGTGTACGTTTTTCACTGTATTTCTCCCTTAATGCATTTTTTTAGGTAACTCCTGAGTGTACGAGTTCCCCTCTTGACGAATCGGTAAACTTTCCAATTTATTGAATACTATAAACCTTTCTCGATTGGAAATAATTTTCCTCGGGATACAAAAGCAAGATTGCGAGGAAAATAAGCATACTTCCAAAATAGCGGGCTGGGCCGGAAAACCAAAAGTCGGCCCGGCCCAGAATTCAATAATATATGACCTGGTTTTTATGAAATTTTCAATAGAATACCGTTTAAATAATTAAATATCGAAATATATTGTGAGCTTGAGCCACAATAAAAAGAAAAGATTTTCCATCTTGTTACATTCAAAACCAAAAATCACCCAAAGCGGTTTAAATTGTCTGTTTTGAGCCCAAATTCATACTTGCCGCGAAAGGCACTGCACGCAGCAAGTATGGACGTTTTTCGATGTCTGTGCTTTCTGTATTCCCACGAACTAGGGTGGGAAAAATAGGCGTTTTCAGGTGCCTGTTTTTTTCAAGCGTCAGGCCACCAGCCTACAACGAACTGTGTTAAATCTCATATAATAGTGCTTAAATATTTTAATTCGAAAATGTTTTTTTTTTCAGCGTAAATTTTTCTTTTTCAGCGTACAGAGCGGAAAAACAATTCGGGAAGTGATCGCTTGTTTGATAGTGCTCCATTAGCAGGAGAAGGTATTTCCTTAGCAGTCAATTCTACCCTGCCCTCTGATAACCCCCTACCGCCCGCGAAATACACATGCATGACTGAATTCACAGAAGAGTTTTGGAAAGAGAAGAAACAAAAAATGATGGAAGTTCGAGAAGCTGATATGCTCAATAAGACGAAAAACATGAGCGTTCCCATGGCGAGAGTAAAGAAAATAATGCGAATCGATGATGACGTCAGAAATTTCGTATGTTGTTTCAATTAAATTACAGCTTTTTTGTATTGTGTTTTTCAGATGATAGCATCAGACGCTCCTATTTTCATGGCACAGGCAGCAGAGTTTTTTATCGAAGAGATGACGGGCATGGGATGGCAATTCGTTTCCGAATCAAGAAGAAGAATTCTCCAGAAAGTATCCCAGGAAACTGGAAACAAAATTACTTATCATCACTTTTGCAGGCCGATATCGGCACTGCTGTGCAGAAAAGTGATCAATTCGACTTTTTAATAGATTTTCTTCCTTCAAAAAACAAGAATCATCAAGCATGCTCTAGTTTAAACACAGTTGGTTATAAGCTTAATATCTTACATGAGGTTAAATTTTAAGCCAAGCGAGCAGATTTTCGAGGGTCCTCCTTATGCCGACGAAGCCGAAAAACCCGGAAACAGTATAGGAACGACTACTAAAAGAAACTTACAAATAAAAAAAACAATAAATTCACATTCTGGTAAATGTTTCTATAAAAACTTGTTCCAACTTAATAGTATATTTGCCGAAAAAATGTTTTTGAACTTTACAGACACAAATGGGAGATTTCGCTGCGTTTTGAATGAAACACCTCGTGGAAATGAATATCAGGTAATGTTTTTGGATCTATTCAAGCCGATTGCGTTCGGCCGCTACCGGTGCAGCCGTAGGAAATATCACTCTTAGTTGTTTTTTTCCTGAACGGGTTAATCATACTCGATAATGTTCATTCTATTCCGTGACAAGTTCTATTACGGGCTAGTTCTGTCCCTGTGAGTTCCCAAGGGGTACCGCCAAAAAAAAAACCATTGTCCATTAAATTTTTTTGCCATCGGGATTCAATTAAAAATTTAAAGCAGTGTTGTCACGGGTCGGGCCGGGACGACCACCTGACCCCTCCGTCCCGGCCAGGAATTTGACACCCTGATCAAGAGGGCAGGGCCACATAGGCTCCGCTCGTTTTCGGATCTGCCTTACGCATTTTCGTCACTCTGCGCGGAAATTGGCGGAGCCTATTTGACCTCTTATCTTTCGTTTTTGTCTAATTTCGGTGGCATGAAGGTTCAACTGACAACACATGTTTCTAACGAGTCCATTTCTTACAGATAGTGGAGATGAATGCTCCTAATAATGTGGTTCCTACTTCATCTCTACACTTTTCTGAAAACACATCCGGAATACGTTCGACTGGATCTGCCATCACGACTTCACAAGGGAATAAATTCGGAACTGCTATCAATCCTCGGAACAAACATAAATAAAAATAAAAATAAATTTTGAAAAACTCATAAATAGTGTTGCTGTGAACTCGGCAAATACCTGCTCCGATTTGCTCGAAGACACGAAACAGACGATAAACTACCCCAACGAGCCATGATATATGTAGCTCAAATACTTCCGTTGGCCGTGAAAATAAAAACATGACGTTATAATACTAAGGCGTACAGTATTGTCCTTTCACAAATCAAAGTTTACCTTAAGTTTTTTTTTTGCACCTTATGAAAATTTCAGTAAGTGAAGTTCACCATGTGCGTCTCTATAAGAGGAACCACTCTTTTATAATCCCAGGAGATAGCCGCTATAAAACAGGAAATCAAATATTTCAGGTTTTTCGCGATGAAAAGTGCATAAAAAATTTCATCTGCGCTGTCCGAAAAATATGCGATTCATTTCACTAAATATGTTTAAAAGCTGACAAATTTCGAAAATCTGCAAACATATTTTGAAATGTGCGGAAAAACCGTGCGGCACTCTTGCAAAACTTTCCTTGGCCGACTCCGCCCACTGGCTGGCTTCCCAAATTTTCCCTGCTGCGCATACACCTTTACACGCTACAGCGTTCTGAGTTTCATTTTTATTGTTTTTTCGGTTAAAAATACTCAAGTTTGTTTCAATTAAAAATATTTAAAAGCGTCAGAATTACAGAACGCCTGGGATGCTCGAAAAAATGTGGGTTTCGAGCGATGAATTGAAGTTGAAGAAGACGGATATTCAAGTACGAAACGCAGAAACAAATCAAGATTTTACGACTGCTGACATAGTTGCATCATTTTCCCACAACCGACCTCGCAATTTGAAACAGGTAGGAAGAAAGAGTTTCACAAATCTTAAATTACCAGAAACTTTTCTTTCAAAATTAGTGTCGATAAATACTGTTACCGTATTTACTCTATACTGCATGCCATCAAATTTGTCAAATGTCCATTTTTTGAAAACAATTTCGGAAAATCCACAGGAGGTACCCCTACGATTTCGACGTTCTGTAAGATTCTGCCGTTAAGAACGGCAGCCCTCACCAGGCAATGGTGAGGAACTTTTCAGAAATCAAATCCCTTCCGTGAAAAGTCGGGGAAAATGTCAAGTGGGTCACAGATGGAACTTAAAAAATTTTTTGCTCGCTTCGCTCGCAACTCGAAAAATCAAGTCCTTCCCGTATTTATCCCCAAAAAATCAAGTCCTTCACTTGTTTCTGTATCACTAGTGGTGAGGGCTCTAACGGCAGCCGTTAAATTAGAGTAAATACTGTATCCTCCTTTTTGAGGACGAGGACGAACCGTTTGATCAAAAACAATAATTAACGAACACGGAACAGTTGAAGCAACTTTTCTAATGCTAATTGAGGGCATGAAAAGATCATAGAACTCGGAGAACCAGAGAAGACTGGACTGGTCCCTCTTAAAAACTGCTTTTAGCTGGCCTTCGAACGTCATGGAAAAACTGGTCGAAAAAAAGCGCCTGTAATGACTGTCAAGAACGCAACAACTGAATGCATTTTAGAAGTAGGAAATGATATCAACTGTCTTCAAGAAGGATTCGATTTTGCTGTCGCGATACTAGAAAAGGTAATCTTGAAAAAATAAGATTTTTCCATGTTTTTTGAACTATATGGTGAATTTGTAACAAAAAATTTTTTAGGACACTGAAAAAGTATCGTACCGACCGGCTCGATTCTATTCGTTCGAAAGTAAGTACACGGAAGATCCCGACAAGCTGGTTGGTAACAAGTAAGCATTTAAAGTTTGAAATTTTGCCCCGAGGAACGTATTTTTTTCTAGCAAAACTTTGACACATTTCATCTGATCTCATTATGTTCAGTCATAATCCAGAAAAAAAATGTTGTCACCCTTCAGCTCATTTCACCTTTTCTAGGAAGAATCCAAAAGTTATTGAACATTTCAACGAAGATCACTCCATCGGTGCCGATAAGTGGGCCGAAAAGAGGCGTCAGCTCACATCTAACTTTGGATCTTCGAAAAAAATTAAGATGGATGAAGCTGCCCAGAGAAGAACAATTAACCAGGAAACGTTGGACGAAATGAGAAAAACTGCCTTTGCTTCAAATTCAAATATCAAAGTAGAAGAAAACCAGGATATTAAATTGGAAAATATTACTATGATGAGCAAGGTTTACAGTATTGAAATCAGAAAGATGATTTTGTACTTCCTCTCTGTTTAGGCTGCATCGTCTATTCTGCCCCCTGCGGTGCAAACAGAACTATCTCGTGACATTTATCCGTTGTCACTATTCCTGGAAGATGTGGAAATCGATGCGGTAGCGGAAGTCGCCACAGATTTCATGTCAAAAAAAAGAAAGGAAAAAATAGATGGAGGTGAGTAAAATTATTCGTTCTATCACTTATAACTTCCAAATATTCTTCAGGAATACCCGAGTGTGTCACTTTGATCCTTTACAATGAAAGAACGAAAGACCGGTCCGCTGCTTACCTTCTCTTGTCCACGATGATCGAAATATTAGCGAAAATGGGCAGAGGGCGCCAGATTTTGCGAAAGGAACTAAATGAGCTTAAAATGCCTGATGTGCTCCGTCAGAAAGTTCTTGCTCAGTTCTTCAAAGGTTATAATTGGTATGGTAGCCAATATGACCATATGTTAACTTTCAGACAGTACCAGCGAGAAAGACTACACTGGCCGAGGAGCTGAGCGTCTTAGACTCAATGTGACTGACTACGACCGTTTCGTTGCTCACACTTTGGCTTTAGCACTGACTTTGGCACCTGAGCACAAAGTTCCGATTACGCCATTTCAAATGGCGTTTGGTTACCAACCGAGTAAACTCGAGAAGGTGATTTTATTATTCAACAATCGGTGAAACTTTTTTAAAGATGTTCCAAGCTTTGGGAAGTGATTTGATTCGACTTGATGTTACTTCCGCCCAGAGCCTTCGTTCTTTGCGTGCCGCAATTCTTCTGAAGCCACCCAGTTTGGAACAAAAGGGACCTAGGAAAATCATACGACGATAGACTTCAAAAAAAAAAAACTAATAGCTGATCCACTTGACTTTTGACCTTTCCGAAATACAGCGGCGGAAATCGACAGCTTCAAGTGCTCGTCCAGTGGAGCGCACTTGCTCACCTCCACCGCGAAGGCCGCGCGCACTCTATATTTTCGAGTTTTTGCGAAATCCATGTTCTTTTTGACTCACTATGGCAAGAAAATCTGACGGTAAGCGATAAAATTCAATTTTCTGACGAGAAATATTATTTTTGACATAGAAATACTATATTTCAACTGTTTTCTGTTTTGTTTAGCACTATTATCAGTAAGCAAAAATTGTGCTCAGCTTTCATGAGAGCGGACAGGTCAACTGGGCGTTGGTCGACTTTTTGAAAGGGAGCTTCAGAACTTCTTCCGCATCGATCATCGCAACGTCCAGGACACGGAGGCCGTTTTCATCGGCCACTACCCGACGTCGACAGACCGACTTCTCGCGCACATAGTGGCGCACAGGCGATCGGATCACTGAGATTCGGAATCGCCATGTCACCTCTGTCGTCACCCGGATTGCGAATCAATCCGCTCGAAATTTTGCAAAATCTTCAGGGCATCGAGCTCAAACTCTGAGAAACTGCTAATACAGTATTTCTATGTTTAAAATAATATTTCTCGTCAGAAAATTGGTTTTTATCGCTTACCGTGAGTGAGAACGAACATGGATTTCGCAAAAACTCGAAAATATAGAGTGCGCGCGGCCTTCGCGGTGGAGGTGAGCAAGTGCGCTCCACTGGACGAGCACTTGAAGCTGTCGATTTCCGCCGCTGTTTCCGAAATGTCCTTCTTCGCGCTGTCTCAATCGTTGCTTTTTAGGATGTTTTTCGTTTCTGTTGATTTTTCGAGATTAATGTTATTGTTCAAAAAAATTGTTTTCAATTATTGTTTTCATTCTTTCTAAAAGGTTTCCTTCCCTCTCTCATTTCTCTTAGTAATTTTGTTTGCCTTATTAGATTTTCAGTTCTCCGGAATAAAACTCGCCGGAATAGAACTTTCCGCAACACTGTCGCCGTAATTTGTGTTACAAATGCGCATTTTTGAACGCAAGCCAAATTTCGCGGCTGAAAATGCAAACGCGCTCCATTGAGGACGAGTTCTATATCGTCCGAGTTCTATTCCGTAGTACCACCGGCACCGGAGTTCAAAAAAATGTGGAGAGAAGACATGGTCAACTAGGTCCTGCCCATTTGTCCTTCTGCAGTGTTGCACGTGTTTCCGTGCCTCGACGGGAAAATGGGCGGGGCCCAAAATATTGAACGGACAATTCCACCAAATTTTGCTCGAGCGTTGTCCAATTATCCTCTTTTTATAGAAATAATTTGGGCCCCGTCTAACCCAGCCCCGCCTTTGACGGCTCGGTTGTTTAAGTCGAAGGAAATGGACGAATCTTAGATTAAATTTTCAAAAATTAAAAAATTAAATTAAAAAATTAAATCAAAAATTAAAAAATTCAAAAATTCTGAACTTTTCAAAAATTAACCGTCAAAATACCTGTTTTTGAGTCGTTAAAAAACATATTCATCGAAGTTTTTTATTCTCAAAGAACAAAAAGCACGTAACGGCTAGAGATGCGCAACTCTGAATCGTTTTGTCGTTTTTTGTGCGCAGTCTGCAAACTGCCACAGGTGTCGACATTGTGAGGCGTGACTGTTTTCACTGTGCAGCACGGTTGAAACACCGCCACTTTTCTTTTTATTTTTTTTCCGGTGGGCCGCCAATCAGCGCGCGTGACTCCGCCTTAGAAACGCGGTGATTGGCGTGATGACAATTCTGAAAGTGGGCGGGGTTTCAACCATGCCTCACCCTGCAAAGTGGGCACACCTTGAAAATTCGACAGACTTGGACGTTCGCAGACTTCCCACAAAAAAAAGACAACAACAGAACTTGCCACTTATCACACCGTTCCTCTTCCTTGCAAATTTCAACTTCCGCCGGATCGGTTTAATTCGGGCACAGTGTATTGTAAGCTAAATTTCAGAGATCAAGTATAGTTTGGAAACAATAGAACATGAGTGAGCGAGATGAACTCGGTTTTTCTAACGAAGATTTTAATGGTGAGTAAATTTATATTCTGAAACATTTAGCTGAATAATAAGAATTTAGAAATGCTCAATGTATATTCCAATGCAGAACCGACTAATTTTTTTGAACGGAACCCAACAAACGATCGTACCGCTGTCAGCACAGTCAATTTCTTACTAGAAAATATTGTAAGTTGCAGAACACAATTTCCATGTCAGGTTACAAGTCGTGATTTGATATTTATTATGGCCTCGTTTTGTGAACAGCGATGGTCCGCAAACACCGCCAAAAAAAATTCCATAAAATCAAGAAAAAGCGCGTTTGCAGACCTTCGTTGTTTACGAAGCGAGCCCATAATATTTAAAATTTTCAAATAAGACTGCATTTTTCAAAAGAAATTGCTAAATTAACTAAAGTATTGGTTTTTATATATTCTGTCTCCGTGATTCGTGTTTCAAACACACCCTGTTGAACTCAGTAGCGAAATTATTTTTGAGATTTCGTCGTTTTTTTAAAATCAATTTTCGCCCAATTTTGGGGAAAACGTTTGATGAAAATGTTTTGGATCTGCTTTTAAAGTTTCATCTTCTAAGGCTGCTCCAGAACATTTAAACATCTTCATTCGATTCTTCGCCAACAAAATAAAGGAAATTGAACGAAAATTGATATAAAACGACTGGAAACAGATAAAAAATTTCGGCGCCGCACCCTGAAAATTTGGATTGACTATGAGTTCAACTGGGCGCGTTTCAAAAACTATTCGCAGCGACAGTAAGTAGAGTTTCTGAAAGTAGAAAAACGAAGAAAATAATTTTTCCGGTGAATCACCTCGCTCGACCAATTAGTGCGGAAGCCGAGGCGATCACGAAATGGGTCATTTATAAACAAGCCGGCCCCCATCGTCATCAGAAGTTTTTTGGATACTTCCGAAGAATGAGTCGACTATTGGAACAATACAATGATTTGAAGCTCGCTAAAAAACTAGGCGGATTTCTTAAGGTTTAACTATGCTGCTTTAAAAAAAATCATCGAAATTCAGAAAGCTGTGAGTAATGGAAACGTATTTCATCGCACATCACGAGAAGCTATACGATATTTCGGTTGTGCTTTCCTAAAACGAATTTACTTGCTTGATAAGGTTACTTTTTTTAAAAATGTTGCGATAATTTACCGTAAAACCTGTATTAGACCGGCACCTCTGTTTAAACGGCACCTCTAATAGACTGGCACTCAAAACCCCAAAATCGTAAGGGTCCCCCTGCAAGGGGGGGGGGCCCTGTGAATTTTCGAAATTTCATTCTAAAATTGGAAGTTTGAAAATTAGACCGGCATGCCGTTCTAATACAGGTTTTACGGTATGTACTTTCACGAAATTTATTTAAAATTAAGACGGCCATTCTGCCCGGCAAATCCACTTCATTGCATTCCTGCTGATTTTTTGTAAAACTTTTTTGAGCGCCGAAACGTCAGCGTTAGTGTCCAAAAGTGTCTACTGAACTTCTCATTTCAAAAGTCCGGGCCGGTGAAAATTGGCTCATCGGCCCGGCCCTAACATGTCTGTTCGCTACTGCGCGAAAGTGCGACAAAACGGTTTAAAAAATACAGCGTACCACATCATGAAAGTACAGTTTACTAGCGGTTTTGAATCAAAAGATTTTGACTGGAAACTATTTTCACGCAAAATTAAGATCTCTTCTGCTGCATTGTCATGTGCGAATATGACGTTAGGACTACTGGAGCTGGAGCACTGGACCAACCTATCCCTAGTGATAATTTCAATTTGTGCACAAGTTCGTTCGGAGGTTTCCTCCCAAGTTTCTCTCATGGAGAAAACATACAAAAATGGCTCTCCAATTTTCATAGACGTAGATAAAAGGTAATTATTCTCGCAGTACCACTCAAAAAAGCAGGATTGTCGAATTCCGGACCGATGAAAAATTTTCTCCGGGCCTTAAATATCTCTTTTCGAAGTTATTATGGCCTCACTTTTTATTTATTAAGGAGTTTTTTGGCATCGCGATGTCTTCGCAAACACGCACGCAACATTGCTTAATACCGTACTTTTCATGTCTAAAAGCACTGCAAGCAGCGTTGTTTGCGGTGGGCCGCAACAAAAAAAGTTCCTTAGCTCAAAGTTTTGAAGAGAAAATTGCCCGCAAATACCGTCCACACTTTTTCGTGTATAAAAAAAATATCGTGGCTGTGCTTTCGGACCAATACTCTATTCAAAGAGCTTAATATATCACATCAGTAAATAAAAACAAGTAATTCAGGTTTCCATTATCATTGAATGATCTGGCTGTGACGCAGTTGATTAAGCTAAGAGAAAACAATATAGTTGATGGTGATCAAAGCTCGATGTTATCAAGTCGTCTGTTCAAGTTTTCCGAAGGAGTGTTGCAACTAGCTCTGCTTGAAAATGAAATCAACCTGAAAAGGTATTTTTTCAAAACATCATTATGGCCTCGCTTTGTAAATAGATACCGTATTCAAAACCTGTATTAGAACGGCATGCCGGTCTAATTTTCAACCCTCTAATTTTAAAATGAAATTTCAAAAATCCACAGGGGAGCCCTTGCGATTTTTGGGTTTTGGGTGCCAGTTTATTAGAGGTGCCGTTCAAATAGAGGCTCCGGTCTAATACAGGTTTTACGGTATTATCCATTCACGTTTGAGTGAACACTTGGAAGAGTTTTGAAAAGTTAGGCCGCCACGTCCTATTTCGAGTCCCGCAACGAACTACAATAAATCATACTTGCAGCGGGCCGGGCCGGGCCGGCCCGGCCCGGGCCGAATCAGAATTTTGCCGGCCCGGCCCGGCCCGGCCCGGACGATTTTCAAAAAGTCGGCCCGGCGGCCCGGCCCGGCCCGGCCCGGGCCGGCCCGGATAGAAAACAGAAATTTGTTTCCAAACAGATTTTGGCTTAACAATGTCTGCTTACCGCCATTTTTCCCCTATTTTTTCATTATAACTTCAATTCTAATTAATTGGCACTAGTGGTCACTTAAAACTTCGAAGATTGCCCTCAAAACGGCAAATATTATCCTAAAATGGCTGAAATGTAACCATTTTTGGCGGTTTTTTACACGAATTATGCGCCCAAATTGACTGCACTTGCTAGTAAATCATCGAAAAGCCAGTTATTTTCACTTCTGACACGGTCTCCTCTCGAAAATTCCGGGAATATGGATATTTTCGGCCAAAAAACATGGTCCGCAACGATTTTCTAGCAATTCCAGCCAATTTCGGTGCATCGAACTGGCCACTGGCGGCCGAAATGGCATGAAAGTGACCGAAAATACTATTTTTGATTGTATAGACCAAAAAAGGTTCAAAAACGAAGAATTGAAACTCTCCATATTCGATTACGGAAAAAATTAAAAAATTTCCTGAGCCGGGCCGGGCCGGCCCGGGCCGGGCCGAGTTCCGGGTTCTCCGGCCCGGCCCGGCCCGGCCCGGTAACAACCCGGCTCGGCCCGGCCCGCGGCCCGGGCCGGGCCGGGCCGGCCCGGCCCGGCCCGTCATCTTGCAAGTATGCAATAAATTTTTTTCTCGAGCGAGCTAGAGTTCTCCTGTCGCGCGAAACAGACGCGCAAAGAAATATTTTCATCCGAAACGTTGCGGGACCCGGAGCAGAATGTGGCGACCTAACTTTTCGAAGCTCTACCCAGCGTTCACTCAAATGTGAATGGGTAATAGCTATGATCCGCAAAGACCGCTACTCATTTTCTCGATTGAAACGATTTCTCTACAAAACTGATCGAAAAGTAACACCTGCCAGTCGTTTTTTTTAGCTTGCCGCGCTGAAACATTTGACATCATTATGAAATTTTTTTGTGGTTGTTTTTTTGCAACCACCGCGCAACGCTGATTTGCGTGCTTTTAGACGTGAAAATTACGGTAAGCGACGTTGCGCGCATGTTTGCGGACATATTATCCTTTTTTTTTGAGCTGACAGCGGGGACGAGAATCGGGAAATGAGAGGCCGAATATCCGACAGCGGCGGCCGCGGCGGTGTATTTCGATTAATTATTAATCGCCAACTTCCGTCTGTCTGTCACTATGTCCGCGGCCGTATCTCGGCTCCCACTGGACCAAAATTGCCCACTCTTCGCCAGTAGGTCGGTAGTTAGGACCGCATGACGCGCAACTTTTTTGGAGTGGATTGGTTCAGTGGAAGTAGGTCAACAGGAAGCAAATGTGCCTTTTTAGGCTTTTCCGCTCTTTCATTTCCGAATTTCGAAAGGGGGAAGGGTCACGTTTCCGTTTTGTAAAGGTTTTCGTTTTGTCCGCTTTCATTTCTTACAAGGCGGAGTCAGCCGCCTAAGGCCGCCTGGTTTCGATTAACGAGCGAAAATCGCTCATTTTCAACCATTTTTTCTATTTTTTCGTCGTAAAACGAGAAAAATGGTTGAAAACGGACAATTTCCGCTTGAAATTCCACAACTTCAAAAAGCCAGCGCTCGTAAATGGACACACACCGCCGCGGCCGCCGGCCGGCGAATCTTCGACCGCCCTTTTCCCGATTCTCGTCCCCGCTGTTAGCTCAAAAAAAAAAACAGATATTAAGGAATTTTTTGTCTTTGGAGTTCCGCAAACACCGCGCAAGGCTGTTTTCAGTGCTTTTTGACGTGAAAAGTACGGTAGGCAACGTTGGCGTGGTGTTTGCGGAACTCCAAACACAAAAAAGTCCTTAATAAAAACCACATAAATATTCAAGGTTTTTTTTTCAAATTTAAGGACGGAAGTTCTTACTGCTATTCTGGCTGAGGAATTATCAACTGACGTTACCGCACCGACTTCGAACAATAATTTCGGAATTACGATTTCCAGAGAAAATTTGATTTTACGAAGTTCTGGAGAAGTTTTAGGCTAAGACTTGTATTCACATTAATTGTAGGCGACGCATGCAAATCTGAGAATTCAAGACTCGATACTCCAAGACTGTTAATGTCTTCATCAGTTCGGATTGAAACCGAAACTAAAACAGGAGGCAACGATGAAACGACGATTAACAAGTCGAAGCGTGCTGGAAAAAAAAATAGTTTCTTTGTTTCCACGATGAATCTCCATAAAAACCAAAAGAAGAAATCCGATAGAAGTCTAAAGAACTGCACATAATTTTTTTTAGAATGTGTTCCTATTATATAATAATTTCTTTGTTGATAAATTGTTTTTTTTTGTTCTCTCATTTTTTAAACTGAGTTTTGATCTCCTTACCAGGATCTATTTCATTATTTCGCTCGTCCTTTGTTATATATTACCCAAAACGCGAAAACTGATAACGGTTGAAGTTTCATTGAAAAAAATGATTTGACAGAGAATTTCATATCATTATTGAATAAGACGCGGAATTACATTGATAAATCGATGTTGTAGTTATTTCCGTGTCCAGTTCAGAGCATCTCATGTTTGATGTTACGTGAACGTTTACTTGTTTGGATAAAAATTATGCCTGCTTTTTCTCCTTTCCTATGTTGACATGAATTGTAAACAATGATCTGGCCGAACGTGTTGATCATGTTAGAAAATAACCTAGTTAAAACAAAGCTACAGAAAGAGCAGGTTAAGGTTGTGCAAATACATCCGAAGCTGGAGACGGAAACATTGTTGACTTGGCAACCTGTTTCTTTTTCTGTGGTTCGTTGGTCTCATTCACCAATTTTTTGGGTGACCAAGCGAGCATTTTCGCATTTCATTCAAAAACTATGATTTGTTTTTAATAAAAACTTATGCCCTCCTTTGAGCTCATAGTAATTGATTTTTTTTATTTAACATTATGGCCGCGCTTTGTACTGAAGTTTGCAGGAGTCATTGATAATCTGAAATCGAGTTGACCGAAGCATGAATGCCCTTATGGAAATCCTGCCGGAAAACTGGTTTCATTACTTACTCGATACTATTCTTGTTGTTTTTTCTGTCTACTACTTTATGAGAAATAGAGCTAAGCGGCAACAGGAAAAACTTTCGAAGAGACTGACGGAGAAGCAGAAAGACGAACTAATCGCTGAATGGAATCCTGTTGCTCTCGTTCCAGAAACACCTCAAGACCATCCAGTTTTGAACCCGAAGTTTGCCGATGGGTAAGATGTCTCGACTTTTTTCGTGAAAGTATTTTTTTAAAGAAAAATGACAAAGGAAGTTTCTATTGATGGAGAAAATTACCTGAATATGGCATCCACGAATTTCCTCAGTTTGATTGGCGTCAAACGAATTGAAGAACGCGCAAAACAAACTATTTTCAAATATGGCGTAGGCTCATGCGGTCCTCGTGGTTTCTACGGAACTGTTGATGTACATTTGGATTTAGAGAAAGAACTAGCCAGGTATTTTCGTCAAATCTTCAGTTTCAGTAAACGACTTCCAGGTTCATGGGCTGTGAGGAAGCAGTTTTGTATAGCTATGGATTTGCAACTGTGTCGTCTGCTATCCCAGCATACGCAAAAAAAGGAGATGTCATTTTTGTGGATGAGGGCGTGAATTTCGCGATTCAAAAGGGTCTACAGGCTTCCAGAAGTCGTATTGAGTACTTTAAGCATAACGACATGGAACATTTGGAAAAACTCCTTCTTGATCAAGAAGAAAGGGACAAGAAAGTAAGGAACGCCTCAATTCGAAGTTTTTCGATTGATAATGTGACATATTTTTAGGATTTGAAAAAAGCAAAATTGATTCGACGATTTATCGTTGTCGAAGGACTGTATGTGAATCACGCCGATCTTTGTCCGCTTCCCAAACTTGTTGAGTTTAAATGGAAATACCAAGCACGGATTTTTATCGACGAAAGCTGGTCGTTCGGCGTTATTGGAAAAACAGGAAGAGGTAAATATTCTTTATTCGAGTTAAGACCATTAGACAAATTGGGAACTATTTCTGTTTAAAAATAAGTACAAAATACAACTATTCCCGAATCGAACCTGAACGGAAAAAAAACTATGGCAGTTAGGAATTGAAGATTGGATGATACTATACAAATATGTTGAGATCCTCAATGTTTTAGTTTTCAAAAAATGCTCAGAAGTTAAGAATCAATAACATTAGTAACAACAACCAGATCGTTTTCGTTGAAGATGTCTTTGTGTCTTCGTTTAATTTTTTAAATGTTTTACGCGGGACTTCAGGCGAAGGCCGCGGTGAAGAGCTAACCGTTCCAACTAATGACTCTAATATGGGGCCGTTATACTTCAGTCGGTCTGAGTAAGTCAGAATGAGGTCAAGAGCTGCTCCATTCGTCCACCCGAAACCAGCCTGAAACTGGATGAGATTACTTTTGGGTAACTTAAATTATCTACCTGAACTTCATACTCGCCTCCTGACGCGAGTTTCGCATCTGGTTCTTGAACGTCGTACTTCTCCCACATAGCATTCGATACGTTGAAGGTTCGCATATTAGTTTCTAACCATCTTTTTGCTAGTGTGAAAGCTTTTTGCTGAAGGGTGGGATTAATTGATTTCCGAAGTCCTTCAATAATCATATGGTTCAAAGGACTCCATCCATTCGGATAATCCCACTGTTGTTGTGTTCCTTTATGCAAGCTGAAAAATCCGCGATTTACTTTTCGTGTTGACAGGTCCGACCTTGTCGGGACTCCTCCTGGAAGTTCGAAAGCTCCATTTCTGTTCATTTCATTAAAAACATCTACTGCTAACTGAGAGTTCAATGGGTCATAACATTGAGCGAACAGTGGTGCTGCGTTCGACGGGAAGAAGTCGGTATTGTGGCTCTTAGTGCGCAAATTATAGTCATACCACCCCTTACGCGATGGAACATAGAACACTTTTGTGAATGATTCACGAAATAAGCGAAGCCTTGCCGACCATTCGAGGTGTTTCAATGGATTTCCTGTGTAGAGTATTTAATTTTTTCTCTTAACGAAGATACATACCTGTTAGCTGGTAGAAAAACTGTAGTATGTTCATATTATAACAAATGAACGCGTTAAGATCAACGGGTACAATTGACGTTGTTTCGATGGTAACTAGGGTTTTCTGGTCACTAAACCAACGACTCGAAAAGTCCCATCCACTTTCTGCGGCACTTCCCATATCGCTGAAGAACTGCCTCTTACGTTGACTGCCTTTCAACTTCTCAGCGCTAAGAACATCTTCCCGGAAGCTTTCAGGCCTGGGAGTTTGAGCTTCAGTTCTGTACTGGAACATGTGCATCGTCTCGTTGATTGTGTCTTCTACTGTAACATTGACAGACCGTCGTCGGGCCCAAAAAGTGTACTCCTTCTCAATTGCGGGTATCATATCGGAAACAAACTGGAGATCTTGAGTAGCTATGTAATAATCATACACCATTGGGGCGAAGAATGGAGGTTGAGATCGTTTTAAATAATACACTCTCCCACCATTGGGAACAAAACCGTATTTCTCGATTATATATGCAAAGTTTCGAATCATGTTCCTAGCTGTGGTATAGAGCTGAGACCCGAGAAGGCCTTTGATAATCCAGTATGCGTCCCAGTAATAGAATTCACGAAAACGTCCTCCCGGTAGAATAAACTGGTGTGGAACATAAATTAGCGAAAACCTCTCGGGGTTTTCAAATACTTCCTTTTTTATTTTTCGACATAATTGAATCCAAATGAAATGGAGACGCTGGGAAAAGGCCCGATATGTCATATCTTGAACCTCATTTATTCTAGATGGAATCGGAACCCAATCCGGAAGCTCACATCTGTAATATCCTAAATGCAGCCGACGCTTTTTTGCAATTAAATACTTACACATCTAGTTCATTCCCTTCCTTATCGAAAAACTCGTTAACAAATTTTGTCAGTTCAATTCTAGAAACGTTTTCAACCGACACTGGAAATCTCTTGTCGAACTCTTTCATAACAGTTTCTGCCGACATGTTTCTTTTTATCGGCTGATCGACAAAAGTCTTGGAATCCCGGTGAAGCTTGACAGCCATAACTGATTGAAGTAGTTTTCCGCTACAGTAAATCATCCACTGTCCTGGAGCAGTCTCATTGTCACACTGAAGAACACTTCCAGTGAAGTAGTCAGCTCCAATTAGACGTGCCACTTCACTTTCTGCCTGAAAATTGTTACAAAGAATAGGAATGAGAAACGAATTAGTGAGTTAGACGAGTGAAGTTCCACATACCAGCTGGCTATTTTCAGTTTCAACCTTGTTGTCATGTACGGGTGTCCCGAAATCAGCACTGTTATCGATAATGTTTGGACCGCGGGGGTCTTTTTGAGGTTCTCCTGTTGTTCTTGACACTTGCACTAAATTGATAAACAAAAGGACAAGCGTAGTCCATTTCATCTGAAAGTCTTGAAAATGGAGTAACGGTTGAAACTTTCAAAACGTCTGAAGTAAAAGTAAAAAGGATCAGAACAGTTCGAATCTATAGAGCTTCTTCACAATCGCGTACGAATTGATACATTTGGAAGCTTGAATCTCTCACATTTCTCGGAAACTTGAAAAGAGTGAGCTGAGAGTTACAGAACACATGTTACATTATAAAAATGATATAAGCAGCCAGACTGAATAAGTAAAATATTTTTGTGTCTTTAAACACCTTTGCACTTAGATACTGTCTGAGGGGACGCGAATAGATTTCACAGATCAGATTCTGTATGACCAGAAAAACACAGGTTCTTCGCAAGTCTTCTTCACACCTGACGAAGGGGAAAAGTGAAAAATGAAAGTCGAAAATTTTCCATGAAACACTGATTGTACAACAAGTGTGATAGTCAGCGTAAAAAGTTCGTTTTAGAAGCATTTCAGAACTAGAAGACTCCCTGTAACAACTCGCCCTACATTTAGAACTGGAAATAGTTTTAGTACTTCTGAACAACTGATTTTTTAAAATGTATCATGAGTGTTTCCAAAAAGGTTCAGTGTTTTTCACCATAAAACTAATACTGTATTCAGGTACCATAGTATAATAATATAGAGTAAATACAAAATTTACAGTATTTAAGTCTTAAAAATGACAAAATTATTTTCGAATCTTTAAAGGTCACTCCTATCTAAATGTTTTTTGTAATCGAAAATCATGATTCGTGAACTCGTGGTAATCTAAGTTTCACATGTTTTGATAATCGCATCTCGTGGTGAAATACTACTGTAATATGACCAACTAGTTCCCCATTGTCACATACGCGTATCCACATACGTAAGCTGTAGCTATAAAAAAAAGTTTTTGACACTCCTTCGAACTAGTAACAGTGAATATGAGCGGTGACTGTGAGTTTGAGAGGATTATAGTTTTCCTGTATCCACAGTAAAATCAAATGGGACGACGGATTAACGTGATGACTCGTTGAATTAAAAACAAAAATATTTAGTAAATGCACCATCAACTGCAAAGCAAAGGAAAAATTTATTCAATCTGATGGCTCAAGAAACAAAATCGTACAGGATGAATAAATAAAATACATAACTTTTTCTCAGGAGTTACGGAGTACTTCAATATTCCTATCGATGATGTAGACATGGTCATGGCGTCTCTCGAAAACGCGTTGGCATCCACTGGTGGATTTTGTGTTGGCCGCTCTTACGTTGTTGGTCATCAAAGACTGTCAGGGCTTGGATACTGCTTCTCCGCTTCATTACCTCCCCTTCTGGCCACGGCAGCTTCAGAGGCGTTAGCAATTATTGATGAACAACCAGGAAGAATTGAAAAAGTCACTGAAATCGCAATTGAAGGGCACGCTAAGTTGGCGAAAGTCTTAGAGGTAAATTCGATTTTCAAAAAAAAAAACAGTTTCCAACACGAACCTTTCTCAGTATCCGAATTAAATACACTCCAAATTGACCCTCTACTACTTACAAAACTTGAATATCGCGCCAAACAGTTCCCTAAAAATGTCCAACTCCTGCCGAACTACCGTAAAACCTGTATTAGAACGGCACCTGTATTTGAACGGCCCCTCTAATAGACCGGCATCTGGAGCGAGGGGTTCAAAAATAGACCGGCACCCTCCATTAGAACGGCACCTTCAATTGACCGGCACCCTGACGTAAAGCGGTTCAAAATGCTCAATCAATTACAATGAGAGTTTTTTGACACGCAGTCAGGACAGTTGCCCACGACGATTTAGATGTATATCAGTGCTGTACAAAAAGAAAATTTGTCAAAATTTGCAATTTCTACTGCAAATTTTTCAAAAATCGCACATGTCTGTCAAAAAATTCAGTAAGTTTTTCTAGTTTCTAATAGTGCCGGTCTGAAGAAAAATGTGTTGAAAAATAGACCGGCACCCTTTATTTGAACGGTCCCTTTAATAGACCGGCGTCTCGAGAAAGGGGTTGAAAATTAGACCGGCATGCCGGTCTAATACAGGTTTTACGGTAATTGCAGTATTGTCTGTCTCACGCGCAAATAAGTCGCGGTCTAGCTGCTGCAGGGCCGAGTTTAGGCTTCTCGGCCGCGGCCCTCTCCGAAAACGTGGATTTTCAGCGATTTCAGCGGAATTTTCGATTTTTTTGCACTCAAACGGTTGAATAACAGTTTTTAAAGCACAAGTCTTGTGAAAAAAATCGAAAATTCCGCTGAAATCGCTGAAAATCCACGTTTTCGGAGAGGGCCGCCGCCGAGAAGCCTAAACTCGGCCCTGCAGCAGCTAGACCGCGACTTATTTGCGCGTGAGACAGACAATATCTTAACAAAAACTTAAATGATCTCTTTCATTTTTCAGAGCACCAAATTCACTTTGCAAGGTTGTCCCGAAAGTCCGATGAAGCATATTTATTACGACGGTTGCGACGAAGAACAAAAACTGGATGATCTCGTTGGAAAGGTAAGTATTTTTTTCTATTAAGAAATTTGTTTGTGTTTGGAGTTCCACAAACACCGCGCAACGCTGTTCGCGGAACTCCAAACACAAACAATGTCTTAACATTAGTTGTATTCATCTTGCTTTAGGTTTTTTCTCGTAACAACGTCCTCCTCACACGAGCTAGGTACCTGGATAAAGACGAGATGTTCAAAATTCGACCGAGGTGATTTCTTACGGGGGCGGGGGGGGGGGCCTTTGAGTCTGGCCTGGCTTGGCCCGACTCCCTGCAACGCCACCCGTGGCATAATTTTAATTCTCGATTTTTACAGCGTCCGGGTGATGTTCCAGTTTGATTTAACCTCATCGGAAATTCAGAATGCGATTCATGCCATTGGTGATGCTGCACGGCTCATTTAATTTGTGACGACAGCAAGTGTGCTATTAAAAATTCAAGAATAGGAAACGTGAAATTCACTTATTCCGAAAAAATTGTTCACAAAATAACGGCTCAAGATATTTAATAACCTACCTGAAAGTTTTACTTTCCCGCTATCACCTGCGATGGCTAGTGTGTTTTAATAATATTTATTGCTCTCATTTTTATGTCAACATTGTTTTTTTTTAGATTATCAAGTAAAATCAGTTTCATACTACTCTGCTTTGTTAATCAACCGGTCCTAGGGTAATTCTTCCTGAATGAACTATTGTCACAATGTTCAATAAAAACCCATCCCATTGAGTGAAAGTGCCTTGGAGCTATATTCATTGAATTTTTTTGCAGTTTTGCTATTACCCATTCACGTTTGAGTGAACACTCGGAAGAGTTTCGAAAACTTAGGCCGCCACGTCCTCTTCCGGATCCCGCAACGAACTACAATAAACTTTTTTCTCGAGCGAACGAGATCGCCTGTCGCACGAGAGACGACAGACGCGCAAAGAATTATTTTCACGCGAAACATTGCGGGACCCAAAAGAGAACGTGGCGACCTAGTTTTCCGAAACTCTTCCGAGTGTTCACTCAAATGTGAATGGGTAGAGGGCCTCTGTGCAATGGTGTGCATCCGGTTATGTAACCGGTTGTAACCGGTTTTTTAACCGGTTTTTCAACCGGTTGCACACACTGGGTAGAGGACGCCGAGATCTACATTTTTCATAGGTAACTTGCCGAAAAATTCCAAGAAACAATAGGAGATATTTGCCGGCCCGGAATCGGCCCATTGACAACCCTGGAAACCCGCAACACTGCAATACCGTACCGTGCTTTTAGCTGTGAAAAGTAAGCAGCGTTGCGAGTAGGTTTGCGGAGTGTTCGCAAAAAATTCTGGAATATGAGTGTTTCGCACAAAACGCTCAATGCAACGGTGTTTATGAATTTACTAATACTTACGGTCTCGTTTTCAATACAGGGTTTCTTCTTCAAACACAGTCTACGTTTTTTCTCGTTTTTTTTTAACTCTATGCAGGCACGTCGCCAAACCTCCCCCTTTTTTGATTTATAAAAAAATCAAAATTTAGATGGCGTATCCAGGTCGTGTTTCTAGCGGCGTATATTCAGTAGACTCCAGGAAATATCGACAAACAGCTTTTCAATTCAAACGTGCGTTTACTGCGGGCCCAGAGACTACCGAGTCATTCAAAGACACTCCTGATATATATGAAGATGAACCAAACTTTGAATGCACTGTTCCACGTAAGACCGCCTCTTTTACTACTGTTGCAGGAATCCTTTCTCAATAATGATTTTTGATGTAAGTATATTAACGTATCATACTTACTTCCAGGCAGTCTCAATAATCTCAAAAATAAAATTGATAAGTGCAAGTTGAACGAGGAAGCTGGAAACACAGGTTAGAACTAGATACCAAGTCTGGTATTCAATTATAGGCGCCTTTTGTAGAGAACATTGTCCGCAAACACCGTCAAAGCTTTTTTGCGTTTGCTGGGAATCGCGGCAACGGTGTTTGCGGACCAATTTTCTATTCAAAGCGTGGTCTAATATAAAGGTTAACTGAAAACTGATAAGGCGATAATAGGACTAATGATAATAAATATTATGGAATTTTTTTGTGTTTGGAGTTCCGCAAACACCGCGCAACGCCGTTTTCAGTGCTTTTTGACGTGAAAATTACGGTAAGCAACGTTGGCGCGGTGTTTGCGGAAGTCTAAACACAAAAAAATTCCTTAATAGCATCCTTGCAAAAAATGTATATCTTCAGTATGGGTAGATACCGAAGACAAGCGGATCAAAGTAATCGACAACAAGAAATGGGTTGCTTTGTGAGTGAAAAAAACATTCAGATGGTACCTTTATTACCGGAATTCCTCCAGTGTCTCGGTGCCTGATTGTTTCATGGGCGCATTAATTGGAACGAATCGCCGTTCTCTGAATGCTCTCGAAAACGACACGCAATGTAGGGTTAAAACCCCAAGAAAGGGCGAAAAAAAACAATGTGGTGAGCTAGACACCTAACTTCGTTACCCGGAACTTTTTAAATCAAAGAAGTTACATCTATAATCAGTATCGAGAGTGTGCAGAGGTGTTTAGATCGAATCCAGATATTTCTCGATGATGCGCGTAAAAAAGTAATTTTCGCGAACAGGCTTCTTTCAATTAAAAGAATTCAGGCCCGACCTACCCACTTTGTCGCTGTTCCTTGCAACTTCGGTGAAATTCAAGATAATGTAGAAAAATTCAAGACAGCGGTTTTGGAAAGTGATGAATATGATGTGAGTTCGAAACAGATTTAACGTTCAGCAAACCAATATTTAGGCATCTTGTAAAAACCCTCAGCTATTCACAAAAACCCACCGACTTCACTTCACACTAGCTGTCGTTAAAATTTTTGACGATCATGATTACGACCAATTCATCGACGCTTTCAAAACTTTGGAAACTGGAATTAGGTAATCACTGCAATAAAAATCTGAAATTAAAAAAAATCAGAAACACGTAAATAGTTAGGCCTATTTTGCAGGAAAATCGTGGATGCAATGCCGGTTGCAAAAATATATGGTATTGATATGATGAATGACGATCCTACAGAGGTTTCTGTCCTCTTTGCCAAAGTTATCGGCCCAGACGTTCAAAAAATAGCAGATTACGTGTATCAAAAACTTTTACAAACAAATCTCTGCGACTCGAAAGGCGGAGATACAGTGAAGCTACATATGACACTAATGAACTCCCGATATGTCTCGCAGGTACTGTAATAAAAATTTTCCGGGTATACTTCAAGTAGAGCCCCTCATCCCAGTGGCACCCCCACCGTGTTAAAAACCCAAGAAGAGCCCCCCTCACCCAGTACTAAATTGGTCCCCACCGTTCAAAAATGAGCCCCCATCCCCCATTGTTTTAAATTGTTACAACTTCGCCTTGAATTTAAAATTCGAAGTTTTTTTACGGGCTCTCCTAGATTAAAAGCAAAAAACGGACGGAACGAGCGCGCTTCCCAAGAGTTTATCCCTATTCTTGGCATTTCTCAAAATATTTTTCCAATTGAAACGAGACATCAAACAAAGGATTGATCGATATAAGCCGCAAATAAATATTTATAATTACAGTCATCATTCCACAAGAGAGTTACATTCAATGCGATGAATGTACTCGAAAATTTCAAGAAATGTTCTTTCGGAAACGTGCAGATCAAGGAGGTAAAAATTTTCTGTTTCAGAACCGTAATTTTTATGACCTCGCTTTGTACTAGACAGCTATGGTCCGCAAACACCGCCACGTTAAAACCGAGAAAAATGGTGACTGTTTTTGCAGACTATAGCTGTCTACAAAACGAGGCCATAATAGAAGCTTTTGCAGATATGCTTTTGTCCGCTCAGTTCATCAGATGCGCCTGAACAGTTTTACGAAAAGGTTGCTAGCATTCAATTTGCTGACTGATTCAACAACTTTTTTTAAATGAATGAGAATCTTTTATTATCACATAAATTTTTTAAACAAAGTTAAACCCAAAAACTGACTGTCAGTAACAACATTTCATTGCTGAAGGGATACTCGATTATGTATCAATGGCTTACTCATCAATACGATACCCGGTGAAAAAACCAATCGAATAGCGGAAACAAAGAAAATAAAGATGTACTTGCCAATGCGTCCCGAGACATCTGCTCCCTTCTTCGCGTGACTGTTTTCTTATTATGGCCTCGTTTTGTGAACAGCGATGGTCCGCAAACACCGCAACGTTAAAATCAAGAAAAACGCGTGGCGGTGTTTGCGGACCATCGTTGTTTACAAAACGAGGCCATAATAGATTTTGCTATTATGGACAAGACAGTGACAAAGAGCAGATCTCATTAGGTTACTGCGTTGGCAGAACGAGTAGGGAAAGAATGGAGTTAAACTTAGACACAAGTCAACAATGAGGGGAAGACTCTGAATTTAAAAGATGAGTTGTATCAGAAGAATGCCGGGAATGTGTTGGGGAACGCCGGAAATACTTAGAAGCCGTTGGTGTATGCGGTAGAGCAGAGTTGATGAGTAAGGCAAACATCACCATCATGGCACCAATCAGAAATGGCGGACCTGGTATGAATTGCCAGTCAAATGCCGCTGCGCGTTCCACTTGTTGACGAATCTGAGAAAATTACTTTAAAATTAACGCACCGTCGAAACGTTTAATTGCGCACTCTCGCCGCAATAGAGCAGAAAATACGGAGATTGCATGGTCAATCAGGCTCCCCCCCCCCCCCCCCCCCCCCTCACAGATTCCAGAATGTACCCCCACAGATTTCAGAAAGTTTCGGCTTCTCGGCCGCCGCCCTCTCGGAAAACGTAGATTTTCAGCGATTTCAGCGGAATTTTCGATTTTTTTGAACTCAAACGGTTGAATAACAGTTCTTAAAACATAACTCTTGTGAAAAATCAAAAATTCCACTGAATTCGCTGAAAATCCACGTTTTCCGGGGAGGGGCGCGGCCGAGAAGCCTAAACTCGGCCCCGCAGCACCTAGACCGTGCCTTTGTACCGCCAGAGCGATTCTGGAAAATTACCGCAAGTCAATAATAATCGGTTCACAGCAGACATGTTACAGGCCGGGCCCATGGGTCAATTTTCACCGGGCCGGCAAAATTTCCAACAGCCCGGCCCGGGCCGATTTTCGACAAGACAAGTCTGGTTCACAACATGAGTTTAGAGATCACACAGGGACTTATTTACGAATTTTCAATAAATGACAGTGGAACCTTACCCATGATGACTCGTTTCGACTCGGAGCTAAGATCTTCTCAGTTATCTTCCTGGGAGCCATGAGGGAAAGAGCTCCTCCTGATGATTTCTCGTCTTCCAAGTCGACATCGAAGAGATAGAATACAGCTCCGAAAAGAGCTGGACCGAAACCGGTGCAAAGGCCTCGGATTCCGGTAATTACCCCTTGTACAGTTCCCTGCTTATCTTTGTCAGATAAAATAGAAACGAAAGCAGATATTGACGGATACGTGATACTACTCATCGCAGCCAAAACTCCAGCCGCCCACATCATCCAGTATCTGTAAGATTCGGCTTTAGCCTTTGCGATTGGCAATTTAATATCACTTACTGTGTACCAAGACCATACCACGTGAGTTGAATTAGTTGGAAAACGAGACCGAGGGTGATAGTATGTTTTGTTCCTACTTTATTTGTCAAATAGTGAAGTAGACCTGTTTGAGCGACAACTGATAGGATTCCAACCAATCCTATGTACATAGCTACAGCTTCAGGAGAGAAGCCAATCACTAGTTTCAGGTACACAAAGAAGCAGGAAAACTGCCCTGACTCTGGGAGGTAAGAGAGGAATACTATGGTTGCCAACTGCAGCACCTAAAGTAATATGATTAAGAAATTAGTCGGGGGGGGGGGGGGGGGCACTAAGATCTACTGTCGAGTCTGTTTTCCTTTCCCCGGATGTAAAATAGAAGCCTGAATCTCCACTTGCGGGATTTTTTAATCATCAGGAGGCAAGACAATTAAATCGACAGAAATTGTAAAAATTCGACGGCTACCGTAAAATCTGTATTAGAACGGCATGCCGGTCTAATTTTCAACCCTCTAATTTTAAAATGAATATTCGATAATCCACAGGGGGGACACTTACGATTTTGGGGTTTTGGGTGCCGGTCTAATACAGGTTTTACGGTATGTAAAAATCAAGTTCAGGCTATGACATCCTGAAGGTAAAAGACTCACTAATTTGTCTTCCCACACGATCCTAAGAGAGCCGAAGGGGTCTGCAGAATGCCAATTGAAAACTTCGTTCGGAGTGATTTGCGCTGATCCCGGAATCGCTCTCCGCGAAGGAAGAGACTCTGGTACGAAAAAGACGATGAACACGACATCCGAAACGGCAACCAATGTGGCTAGAAGGACAACAAAACTATCTCCGTATGCTTCAGATATGTATGCCCCGAGAGCTGGCGATGTCACAAGAGAAGCTGCGAATGTCGCGGAAACGAGACCATATGCAGAAGAACGTTCCTAAATATCAGATATAAAAGACTTCTACTCGATATATTTTTTTCTTTTTACAAGTCACTTACCGTTTTGTCTGTAATGTCCGCTACATAAGCGAGAATCACACTAAATGTCACTGAGAAGAGTCCACTTAGACTGAAGAGGGAGAAGTACCACCATGGACTGATTTTCAAGCACGGAATCGGCATACACGTACAAAGTACAGTCAAGATTAAGAAAGCTTTTCTTCCCCATACATCAGACAGGGCTCCTACAAGTGGAGCTGAGAGAAAGGACAGAAGACCCTGAAATGATACTGTTCAGTGCACTACAGAAATAAAAAGTAATTTTGCATAATGATTATCTGACGAAATTTTTCTTTAAAACTCACTTTTACTCCCAATACTAAGCCGTTCATTAGAAATTTGTTTGTCGGAAAAGTTTCGGCAAGAACCTGTAAAACTGGCATATCACACCTAGGTTCGGTAAAGAGGCGAGAGCACTTACATTGATCACTGGTACTGTTAATAAACCCCAAGCGAAATACTCTAAGAAAATGACAACAAGTGCGTGGGAAACTGATGCCTGGGAAAAAAAGGTTTTTTGTATTATTGGATTAGGGATTCAGGCAAGTACCTCGACATAAGGATGTCCCTTCTCAACTCTGTCTTTCATTTTTCGTCTTCCGAATACCATTGAGATGATCGAACGACTTTTTCTCAACATACTATCCTGTAAAGCTAAAGTGAACTAGAAGGTTTCGTAAGCTCAACGAGATAAAATTGTTTGAGTATTTGACGGTACTAGGAGCTCGTAAAGTCGAAGTTATTGAATAATTTGCAGTGGTGACAGTTTTAAAAAATCAAAAAATTGGGATTTGAAAAGTTACGAAAATCTTTTCTGCTCGGCAAAAGCGAACATTTGGAAAAACGATGCGTCATGATTGGTGGAAGAAAATAATTGAGATAATGTAGAAACTTACCTCAGGAGTTGTGATAAGTACACGAGTACTGAACTCTGAAGATAGTTCGTCGCCAGGATTAACCTGTAGCGATTAATAATTATTTAAAAGTCAGAAAATTGTTCTTACCTTCAGTATCTGCAAAGATGCTGTGCTCCGTGGCGAAACTTGCTGGCTCATTCCATTATTGCTATAGAAAAAAAAATGTGCGAGAAAATACCAATAAATGTTTTATAAATCAAAAGGTGACGGAAGGAAATGCAAACGCGCCCCACCGAACACTTGTTCGTAAATTTATTTGAAGAAGTTCGTGAGAATCCAAATTAGTTTGAAAGTTTGATACGTCAGACAGCTTAGAACATTCTAACAGGGTGTAAATCGAAAAAGACAAAAATGCCGGTTTTGGCGCAAGAGGGGCAGCGTACAGAGAAGATGAATATCGCTTAGACTTGCGGGCGGTGGAGTGAAAATAGTTTGTGAAGACAGAGGAACGTGAACAGGTATGCAAAGGAAAGATGGCGAAGAGATACGCGGACAAAATTCGTGATTTCATGAAAGTTCATTTTGCGGATCACACTGTTAAATACATATTAAGTGGCACTTATGGAACACGATATAAATGACCGCCTCCAAAGACTTCAAATTGTAATGTTAAGAAATTGTAGTAATCAAAATTTGGTCTTCACGTATTGGACGCATTGCATAAAGCAGATAGGATCCTGAACTTTTATTTATCAGCTGTTACAGTCTCATGTGAACCTCGATAAGTGACTCTTTGGTGGAAGCTAGACAGTCCGGCTTCTTGAAACGACATATAACCTACAATAATAAAGGAAGTTGACAATAACTTCGCAATATCTCACCCCTTCTCTAGTACACGTGCACATAGTGCATGGACTTATTTCCCTCGATGAATGAAGGGGGATCTCTTTATTTTTATGAACACAGCTCTCCCTATCAAGCCAGTTCGACAGGTCTATTTTGTGATGTAGATCGCAATTGACCAGAACATTCCTGAAAAGTGGAATACATTTTTGTTCTTCTGCTTCTTCCTTACGAGTACGAATCGGGGACAGAAAAAACGTCTTTCGCCACTTTCGGTAATTTTGTGTTGACACAAATCAGGGAGCTCATTGTGGTTTTACGGATTTCCTTAAGCTGTTTCGCCGAAAACTTTGTATATTCATTCTCATTTTCGTAGTAAAACCGATCGCACTTCTTCAGTCTCTTGAACTGTTCTGAGATTATGCATGCAGCTGTAGGCCCGACAATAGCTCCAGGAATGGTTTTTTCAGATACTATTCCAGTGAACAAGTCAATGTCGTCTGGTGATTCGTAAACTTGAGAAATCGCGCTCAAGTCATCTTGGTCAATATCCGAGAAAAACGAATAGAATGATGTGAGACGAGCTAATCCACAGTATTCTCTATTCAAAAATAAAATAATATAATTTTCGAAAAAAAATACCTAAACTGATTGTACGGTGGAATTCCATGATCTCTTCCTCTTTGAATGTTAATAGCAATTAGGTCCAAACCTGTTCCCCGCCTACCACGGTCAGAGAACAAGAAATTCCTGAAATTTTAAAAATTCGACCGTGAGATATTCTCAAAACCTTATAAGAGCTTAATTTTTGTAAATTCAAACTTGTAATGCTAACCTAACTGCATCATCTACAAATCGATCAGTCATCATCTGTGGCTTGCTGTGCATCCCGCCGAGAATCTGCTCAACAGATCGTTCATTGTATATTTTAGACATGTTGAGGAACTGAGAAGCAAGATCAACGACGTGTGTAGCAGGAATATCAAAAGTTTCTCGCATGGGCGTGAATCGGGTTACTGTAGAGTGACCGAAGCGGAAAGCAGCGGTCGCAAATGGTTGAAGTATGGACGAATCGCAATTTTCATAGCCTATGAGACATGTTGTTTTTTTTGAACCCAAGTTAAGTATACCGTTATAAAGTTATTACGACTTACCGTTATAATATCCTTCTGGCAGTGGTCGCAAAGAATGTTCATCAACTATTCTTTGACCAATTATGATTGGAAGATACTCATTGTAAACTATATGCGTAAACTGTGCAGATACGAGTTTCCTAGTTTCTTGGTATATTTTTTCATCTTCCCAGTGTGGGTTCATTTCCTTGAATACTGTAGACACTCTTTCGTGCTCTCTGTGGAAAACCGTGTGAACAGCGATAAGTAGAGTTTGTTGCGAGTTCCTGTCGTCTCCTACGTGATTTGTAAAACTTTCGTGAGACAATTGATATTTTGATACAACTACCTGCTATAAAACAAGGCGCGAGTGGAGCTGAAACGCATCCATCTTGCTCTGACTCGTCGGATTGGCTAAGAGTTATTCCAAAGTGTCTACGAGCTTTGGATATTTTTATCTTTTTCATTTTTCCATCTTCAAAGGTCCGCAGACGATCCCCTTCGCATTTCGTTGAGCCATACATAACTGAGCCATCCAAATATGCGCTGACCTGAGTTAAAAAAGAACTTGCCCACAATGAAAAAGAAGAGAGTTACTATAATTACTTGATTCATTTGGTTTCGAAATCCTAGCGTCTTCTGCGCTGGAAGAGACCTGACAAAAGATAGGCACGACGTAGATTCAAAAACCAAATCGTTTTCTGGTACGGGGATCGGGAAACATGACGAAGATACAGCTTGATGAGAGTCGCACCTAGAGCAGTTCAATGGGGTCCCATCAGGATTTTGATCGACTGGCGAGTGTGTGATATCATGATCAATAAACTGGCCAAACTCCATCAAAAAATGGGAATACTTGGCATGTTCTATTTTCTTTGAATGATGGACTACATTAGAAACTGTTCGAGGAGATGGCAGCCAACTGCCTGAAGTTGACTTCGATCGTGGAGAACTTATTCCATCGTTGTAAACTGGGGGCAAAACTCGTTTCAGCTCGCGAAAGGTATTTGCAGTTGAAGGAAGTTCCAAGTTGTTACACCATCCCGTGAACGACCTAAATTTTAAAACCGTTAAAGTACTGGACCGAACTTTCAATTTATGCTTCTCACCTGTATGGATCTGTTGGATCACACGGAAAAGGTTTAGGATTGCAACGCTCATCGCCTTTCTCGCTAAAATCTTCACCGATATAGATACCTTGCACGTTTGAAAGATCTACGTTTTTAAGTTTAACTAGTTTTTCCGTAGCTTCCAAGAGTATAAACGATATGTTTGCTTCATTTACAGCTTCGTCTTTGGCCAGCATCATGCTGCCATATGATTTCAGAGCCACGGAGTTGAATAGACCCTCCTTGTAGTTGGATGGGGTTTGACGCTTTCTAGTAGCAACCTCTTGAATACACTCCTCTAGAATGTCGTCATACATCTTATTTTTTTGTCTTCCTTCTTCTTTCTGTATCCAATTAGACAAGTTTACTGTTGCGAAGACTGAGGAGTTACAAGGAATCGGAATGTTTCTGAGAAAAAACAATTTACGTGTTCAAAATAGGCTGAAAGCCAAAACTCACTGAAAGTTGTCCGGAGAGCTGAAAGCGTTTTTTTGAACTGTCGCTGTTTTTTTATGCCTACACATTAAGGCACTAATTGAAACCTTATTGATTTCTCCCAGCTGATCATTGTTCAAAATATGGGTATACCAGAAAGAATCTGCGAACTTCGCCTGCAATTTGCATTTGGATTAGCTTTGCGAAAAGAACCCACACCTTCTGGAACTGAAGGGCCAGAATGCATCCGAAAGTTGGACCCACTAAACTGCCGTAAACTTTCTGCTCCATGGAACCAAGCAGTACCAGGTCAACATCACGAACCTTAAGTCTGATATCGGTGGTTCTAAGAACGAATTTCTAACCTCTGGGAACAAACCATGAACTGTTTTCAGATAGTTCTCATCAATTTGCCCCATGAGCTCTTCATACGATTCTAATGACCCTCCTCCACACTCTTCTCTCCATTGCGCATAAGTTCCAATTCCATGATCTCTTCCTCTCATTATTAATTCCGAGATTTCCAGTGAAGAAGAACTAGAAAACCCATCAGAAAAAGAGAACGGATTTGATAATTGTGATTTTCTTGAAGTTTCAATGAATCTGTGGAACAGACCCACAGCTGATCCATACTCGTTCAGAGTGTTAGCCTCGACTTTGTGACATGATCCTCCATCGCAATGAACGGCGCCAAGGTCATATTTATCCTGTAAGCAAAAAATGGAACACGGAGGGATCTCGAACAGAACTAAACTAACCATAGTTTCTGCGCCCAACAAAATAGGAAGAAAATGTTCGAATGTGATGTGTTGAATCTCAGCGATCACGAATTTCCTCGCTTCCTCGAAAATTATTTCCTCTGATAAGTCCGGAAACGTAACTTTCAATTGGTCCACTATCCAGTTGTGTTCGTCAATGAACAAGTCTCGCACAATAGACTTTGAGTCAGATCCAAAAGCGAGCGACGAAATTTTACCTTAATGAATGAATAACTTTCAAGGGATTACTGCAATAAGAACCTTTCGAAATGCTTTTCGTGTCCAAATTTTGGTAGATTGGGCCCGCATCAATGAAGGAAGTTGCGGTATTCATCTGTTCTCTGGCCCCAAATGCACAGAAAGGCAATGGTGATGGTGCTGATCTAACGTAACAATCCAAAACGCTGCAAACTTTCATATGACTCAGTTTATCAAGTATTGCAGATATACCGTAAAACCTATATTAGAACGGCATGCTGGTCTAATTTTCAACCCTCTAATTTTAAAATGAAATTTCAAAAATCCACAGGGAGGTCCTCACAATTTCGGGGTTTAGGGTGCCGGTCTATTAGAGGTGCCATTCAAATAGAGGTGCCGGTCTAATACAGGTTTTACGGTATGTTATATATATAGTTAACCTCATTCCTATTTTGAGACACTCTCCATTGTCTGTTCCGCAACATCCGATTCCATCTTGATGCTTATGGAACTGTGCTAAGTCATTGTAAAGAAACTCCGAGAATTCAACAAATGTCTCGGCCAGTTGGGGAATTTCGGTAACCGGAATGTTGGGAATCTTGCTTTTTATCAATTCTGGGCTTGGTAACCGGAGCTTGTGAAAGCCGTGAGTTCGTGGAGCGGAGATACCTAAACTTTTGATGTGGAGGGTATTACATCTACAATAATGTTTTCGTTCTTCTAGAAATTCTCCTTCTGCGGATCCATATGCCTAATCGAATTTTGAAAAAAGTTACCGTCATCGTAGTTTGGACTTATCCTTCTCGAGAATGGCATATATCGACTTCCAGATAGAGGCGAAAATATGTTCGTGCATCTTCCATCACTTTTTCGGAACTTTCCGTGGAAGCATTTGTACTTCTTGTAGGGGCATAGCTCGCGGGGAAGCTTGTCTTCTTGATTTCGATGCCTAAAACCCACTTTAAATGTCAAAGGCTATTTTTTCAAGTACCGAGCTCGTTGCGCTAGTTTTATGGCGGCTAATGCAGCCACACTGTAGTTCAACATCAGATCATTTTCTTCAGGGAAATGTGACCGGAAAGAAGCTGTTTCCGACCGAGCTTCCCGTAAAGCATCTGAGACGCTTTCACCAACACGACACTGATAGATTTGAAAAGAAATCGCGATAAACAGTAAAGATAATGCCACAGACATTTTATTCTAGACGATCTTGCAGTGAAGTAATATGAAATGTGACGACTGAAGAATGGAGGATCGACGAAGAAGACAGCATCCAAAAAAAAGTGGAGAACTACGATCTTTCTTTGAAGACGGCCCGTTGATCTAGTTTCTTGAATGCGATGCATTGCAGCATGTGCTTTTTCCAACATTCCGAAAGTATCCTGTTTCCTGACAGCTGAACTACCTCATTTTGCGCTTTATGTGGTTTCAACCAATTTTTTCATACCGGTTTTGTTGGAAATTCGCAAACTCCTTTCGTCTAAGTCCAAGCCTTGGAGATTTGCCGAAATTCAAACGGAGCAGGCCGGCGTAGATCTTGCCCCTCCATCTCAAACTCACATCTGTTTTACAATCGGTCCGTCACCGACGACGTCCTGCGTCTGTGTGTGTGTGTCGGACGACGGACACGACCACTACTAAATCATCTTGTTTTATGGCTTTTCTTATGTGTTGCTATATCCCCATTCTTCTCTCCGGACGCGAAACAGCTCACTCTCTCTCTCTCGTCTGCCGAGGTGCAATTCTTTAAACAAGAGCCGAATGGTCCCTGACAAATTCTTAAGTGCTTTTAGAGTTCTAGAGAACCACCAAGATTACTGTAGCCAGTCGGTCATTCACATTTCTGCTTTCTAAAGGGATGACACTGCTCTATTAGCTCACATTTTGTTCATTGGCTGAAATTTCTAGAAAAACTCGTTATTTATTCGCAACATCAGTATGTGTGCTTTGTAGATCTGAATTTTTTGTGATTTACTGAATTTCTATTTCGCCGTTGCGCTCATTCCCCCCGAAATTGGTCGCATTTTTCTCTGGTCGTTTTTTTTTCAAAAATAAAACTTTCAGGATTATTATGAAATGCTGAAAACCGAGATACTGTTATTTTTGGCCGTTTTCCCCATAGTTGAAAGTCTTTCTTGGCTCTCTCTGGGTTTGGCTACCGGAAGATTCGATAAAGACAAACCCGGAACATCATGCAAGTCCACAAAAGGATTGACAAGGAGGCAGATGAGGTGAGAAAAAGTCTCGTGGAGGATCCCAAACCACATTCTTCAGGTTTTGTAAAAAAAACATAGACTTGATGGAAAGCGTTCGAAGTGGGGCTTTGGCAGCACATGCTGAATGCCAGTTCCAGTTTCACAAAAGAAGGTATATTAACTACCCAAAACACCATTTTGTTGTTTTATTTTCAGATGGAATTGCACATTGATCGACCCAACTACTTATGAAGTCATACCAGACGTATTTCTTAACGAGAACACAAGAGAGTCAGCTTTTGTTCATGCTATATCTGCAGCAGCTGTAGCATTCAAGTCAGTTTCACGATCCTAATGTTTCGTGTAGCATGAAATACCTTCCCAGAGTCACTAGAGATTGTGCACGAGGAATTAGTGAACGTTGTGGATGTGATTACTCAAAAAACGAAGGAGCGGTGAGAAATATTTCAATTGCTTTAATTACAAATCAAACTTTAGAAAAACTCATTCATGTACCAGGGATGTTCTGACAACGTGAAATACGGCATCGGAGTATCAAAGGAGTTTGTAGACTCATCTGAAAAACGGGCTGTCGTCAGAATTGAGAACGGAACTTCTAAATTAAATCAGCTGTCTGCGGATGGTATGCACATGATCAACTTGCACAACAACCAAGCTGGAAGACAAGTAGGTGGTGCCATTGCATTTCATTGAAAACTCCCTAGATGTTTTTCGAAAATCGTGACTTGCCAGCACGATCAGAATCAGTGAAAGTTTTTTCAGGTTCTCGAGAAATCTCTCAGGCGGGAATGTAAATGTCATGGAATGAGTGGGTCCTGCGAGATGCGAACTTGCTGGGAGTCTCTTCCCAGCTTCAGGTAGGAAACGAAACATATATTCCTCTGAATTTGTCTTCTTGGAAACTCAAACTTGTATTAATCTTATTCAGGCATATCGGGATGGCAATAAAGGACAAGTTTGACGGTGCTGCAGAAGTGAAGGTCGTGAAAGAAGAAGGTCTTGAGAAACCGAGGATCGTAATGAAAAACTCACAGTTTAAAAGACACACGAATGCAGATTTGGTGAATACTCCGTATTGAAACAAAAAAAACCGATCTTCTTATCTTCTTCAGGTTTATATGACTCCATCTCCTGATTTCTGCGAAGCTAATCCCCAGAGAGGCATTTTGGGGACAAAAGGAAGACAGTGCACTCTCGCGCCTAATGCAATAGACGATTGCAGCTTGGTAAGATAGTTTTCACAATTCAGGACTGATTTTGATGGTTTTTCCTCATAACCCGTGAAAAGACTAGATGTTAATGAAAGCTTATGGATGTAGAGAAAATGTTTGATATCTTACCGATCTATGAAAGTTCTTTTCAGCTTTGTTGTGGACGTGGCTACGAGAAGAAAGTTCAGGTCGTTGAAGAGAAATGCAACTGCAAGTTCATCTATTGCTGTGAAGTCCGGTGTCAGCCTTGTCAGAAGCGCATCGAACAGTTTTTTTGTTTGTAATTTGGCCAATAGATAGACAAGCGATAGTGTTCCCTAATCTCCTCGTTTTTATCCTTTCATCACAACTTTATGGGTCCACAATTCCTAGTCACTCTTTTTTCATCCGATTCTTTACCAATTACCAATTGAAAGTCAACTTTAAAACGAATAAACTGGTTACGTTTGGTTTTTGAGTTTCTTTTAAAGCATTATGAAAATCGGTCAGATCGCATTTGTCTGTGACAATCGACCTGAAAAAGCTTCAACGGCGGTCAGACGACGAATACACGACGAGGTTAGTATGTGATGAGTTGCAGCGAGAAATGCTGCGTAGAGTCGCCCTCTTCTATCGAGTCATGTGGAGAGAACATTACGAAACTCATCAGAACATCTTGTAGAACCAAATCGGAATCTACGAGATCATGATGAACAAGGCATACAGGAAAAGGTCTTAGGACCACCCATTCGGTATGCCTCACTTTTAGTTGGTCTCTGTCTTCGGACGGATCACTAATTACCTCTGGTTCTGGGTATGGTACCACTCGTTTGGTGACTTTACCATTCATTCGGTTTTGGGACAATGACTGTCAAAGAGGGCCCAATGGCCATTAGCGAATACAACCGAACTCTCCAATCGGAAACTTCCATTCGGGAGTACCATCTTCCGTTCGCCTCTCGCTTTGTTTGTTATCCTAGGCGTATGTAAACGAAGCGAAGCTACAAGCCTACAAATGCACTAATGAATAGGAAAAAGAAAGTTATGTGCCGCTAACGGAATTCGTTGATATAAGGAACGACCATTCATAGCACAGAGTTCTTACGAAGTTCTTATGTCACAGTGCGCTCATGTTGTTATCAGTTACCAACATACAAGGGGGGAGAGTATGGAATAATCAAACACGGTGAACCATCTCTAGACCATTAATGTATCTGACTTTGACAGGCAACAAACGGTTTATTTGCCTCGCCTTTGCGTCTCTAATTCTCTTTTACTTACGTCTCTATCGTTTCCTCGCTCACTTTCGTACCGTTCACGTTCCTACCACCCACAATCGCATGCATACTCAAGCGTTCTTGAGGACAAGGTCAACTTTTCGTTTGCCTTGTTTTTTCCCAGTTTGTTATTTTCTGAATATTTACTTCGGACGTCGGTTCTTTGTGCAAAAGTAAAAGCAATACAGTCTTGCAAGGACCGCAATTTCCTTGTCTGGAGGGAATTCCAAACAATCGAAGAAACTTATTGACTATCGACCAGTCTAGGAAAAATGACTCACAATACTTTTTGTATTTCCTGTCAATTTCCCATTTGCTACTCTCACATTCTTCCTCACGATGTTTCCATACGCGCAGCCAGTCCCCAGCCTGTACAAAACGTTTCATATACTTGGCAGATGACGAAATATGTTTCAACCAAATAGAGTGTTTTCTGATTTTGGTTGTCTCGTTCGCTAGCAAACACAGTGTTCGAAACGGACCTTAGACGCACAAAGGGTTCCTTCTCGCCACGTGAAAAGCACAAACTACAATTGATATTCGGGTTCGAACGAATATTCTTTTTTATGTCTAGCTCCTACTTAATCCTGATCTCAAACAATCTGTTCTTTCACGCTCGGCAGCGAGCAGGTGAGAAAAATCAGGATATCCTGCCGAGACTATCAAGCTCACTTTCCAATCTACTGTTTGCTCACACCTGGTCTTATTCTTTTCCATTCTTTTCACCGTTGGCTAGTTTTCTCCTCGCTTAAACGTTCTTCGATTCCACTCTTTGCATATTCAAGAGTGTACATATAAATAAAAAATCGTTATGTTTTCTGAAGAATATGAGATTTCAGCCTCGTGACTCAAAATGCACTTTCTGTTGGCGCGACTTCTTCACCAACGGCAACTCAATGTTTCTGCTAAACTTTTCCACGTCAGTCATTATGACGTAATCACAGATCTAGTGAGTTTCTCCCGACCAGATGTTACCTAATTGAGAGTGTTATTTCAGTCGGAGACGTTTGCTTGTTTAAAAGAAATCATCAATGAACCTCAATATCCAACAAGCAAATTAGACCAGAGTGTCGTGGAAATAGCGATTGCTCGAGTGACAGCAGCTATAAGAGAGACTGGAACCATAGAATCTTACGCTGCAGAGCTCGTCGATCTTTTGGATGAAGTTATCCGACATCCTATGACGACTTTTGATGACAAAAGCAAAGATGTAGACAGCCCATATTGCAAGATCGCTTCGGATCTTCTCTCCAGCCTCTTCTTGGTTCGATCCCATACGCTTCTTAATACAAAAAAACTGTTTTTCAGCAATACGGTAACAAATCTGTGATGACATTGACCATTCCGGTTGCCTTGAAGTGTTTGAACTCGGAAAACCTGGAACTTATGAAAAACACCACTAGCTATATCTCGTTGGCAGCAATTCATAATGGCAAATCACTTTCTTCTTACGCACTTCAAATCATTTCAAACGTGGTGAAAGGTTTGTGACGGGTCCGAAAGTATGTAGTTATCAAGTTGAGTGTTTAGGAAATCACGCTCTCATTCGTGTTCTGCCACATATTTACATGGAAAACAAGGAACCCTTCCATGCAAAGTTATCGCAACTAATGGATGTTTGTTTTTCATTTTGATTTATTTTCATCACCTGATTGTTTTAGCTACTTCAAAATGAGTCCGTCGATTGCAGTGAAAAGCTTTCTCTTCTCCAACTGGCCTCGATGATCATCAATTCAAAACCTGAGGTCACAATCTCCCCTTATACTTGTTCAACAAATGGTAGCTTCTTTGCAGGTCCTTATTCCGTTCCTACCACGCTTCGACGTCTACCTGCTCTCTCCACAGATGTCTACGGCTCTTCTCAATATTTACATGTCCTTGATCTCACAGAACAGGACCAAGTCCTTATCTCAATTCCTGCCTACTTTGAAATTAGCGGCTCAATCTAACGATTACATCAATAACCGAACAACAATATGCAAAGTTGGGGAGAACGATCGGAATAGCTACCAACCTTTTTTACTTTTAGATTATTGGCAATATCGGCCGCGTTTCTCAGTCGTTGGCTTCTGAAGCTGTCGACGAACTTGTTCTCATGGCACGTCACAACTTAAAAGATTCACATTTGTTACAAACAATACTAAACGAAGTGGAAGGGGTTGGATCTCTATACCCAATCACTCTACGTCGTCATGTGGCTTTCTTCCAAACACTGCCTCCCAGTCGGACAATCGACTTGATTCTAGCCCATGTTCATAACGATGAGGTTTCGTCCGAGATGGCAAGCTCGAGTGATTATCGGATAAATATAAATGAACAGTCGACAGAATCCTTACTGTCTAAGAATTCGAAGATAGTGGGAAGTTTGATAACTAGGTATGACCGGAGAAGATGACTTGAATGAAAAAAGTAATGCAGCGGTGCGAGAACTGTGTTCGACGTTTGTGAATCTCCAACACTCGAGCTTTGCGAACTAGACAGAAACACTCACTCACTCGCAATGCAATACCAAAACAACCGATCGAGTGGATCTCTTAGCCGACGAAGCCACGCGAGCATTGCTCATTCACTCGGAGCAGGTACTCAAGGGTAAGGCTTCTTGAAACAATCAATGTGGGCGTCTGACATTATCAAAAATTTATAGGCTTTATTCTAACGCCATGGAATCACGAGAACTGTCTATGATGTCAGTTCCATCGAGTTCGCGAACCAATGTTCTCCTTATTCCACCAACGCCATCCTCTCGAAATCAGCCAGTCTCACAATCGTTTGCTCCGGCACTGACCCAGATCCAAATGGGAAAAGATGGGAGAGTAAGACCGATCGGGGGAGGTCGAAGACCCGCTCAATGGCCAGCTGGGAGCACCGAGACAACTTTCCCGGCACACTTGGGTCCAATAACGACTTCGAAGATGTGCTCATTGAACGAAGAGGATGAGAAATGGATAAACGTCCGTTTTGGTTGCGTTTTGTGTATGCACCTTGCCTGTTACAGAATGATAGAAATGATGTGGTTTATAAGTTTGTGGAGCACAGAAAAAACAAAATTCGAAGATACATTGCCGATATAAACAGCCGTTTTTCAGTACCAGTTCAGTGCACTGTTGAAGGATCAAAAGGTTCGTGAATCTTAAATTTCCAAAACCATTTGGTTAACTTGAAGGTTCGAAACACAGAATGGTGATTCATTTCTCGTGCCAAACTCGGTCATCCGCATGCTGTGTTTTCACGAAAGAATACCTTTTTGCTTTCAAAACAAAGTATCCAGCTTTCTGGTTGCATCTAATGTTTTTGCAAATGGAATGCTCTGCAATCACTCAATTTGGAGAGGTTGTCGGTAAAGACTCTCAACAATATCAGACTTTGGAACACTGTTGGAAGTGTCTTCCAAGCTCAATCACCAAGAACATACCTTTCGATACTATGATCACAGCTGCTTTTCCCAACTCAAAAGTGAGAAAAACTGATTCCGACGGTTTTCCTTAACAACGTGTTCAGGATCAAGAGAAGTTACTGAAAGAACTTGACGAAGCCGGTTTTTTCGCCTGCTTCACAATGGATTCATCGAATAACTACTGGAACTGTATCAGTTGTACCAACCCCGAAAAGGTTCGGTATTTCGTCGAAGAAGGTGGCGCTGAGAAAGTACTAGAAGGACAATTGAAAGAAAAGAAAGGTAGATGGCGGTTCTTAAAGAGGTGGAATACGAAGTATTTCACACTTTCTTCGGCGGCCCTGAACTACAGTACGCAGCACATGCCGGTAGGCTGAAAAACATGAATCTGAACATTAAAAACTTTATCGCCCTTTAGACTGATTCGAGAGCTTTACTGCCATCGATTGATCTTCGCTCCATACGATCTGTGAGATCTCTAGGACGTGGGAAGAAGTCTCGGAAGAGCCTTAGGAAAGCGTTTGAAATATTCACTTCAGATAATACTTCTCTCATTCTTAAGGTAAGATTGTGTAAGAAGACGCATAACGGTCTTGGTTTTAGGCTAAGGATGAGAAAAACGCAGAAGAATGGTTGCATTGTCTCCAGATTGCCATGGCTCACGCGAGAAGAGAGCTCTCTTAGCTGCAATCCTTCATTGCATAGTATCAACCGTTTCAATGACATGAATATGGTTTATTATTAATATAATTATTGAATTGCACTCTCCCTAGAGATTCTGGTTTTCTGTTTGTTTTGATGATACGGATAGAAATTTCGAGGAGATCAGAGATTGCCAACATCAATTGTAGTGGAAGATCGCGTTTCGGCAACTTTGGCTGTTTCCGCAGCGGCCGCTCGCGCCATGTGGTTCAAAGTTTCCACTCCATCCAACCCCATACGGTTCATGATCATTCCTACAGACGGGAATCCTACTGCTGTTCCTGTGTTGACGCCGACTCCCACAAAGGGCACAGCGAAGCCCTAAATGACTCATTGATTACATAACTGTAATACCAGACGGATACATACCTTGTTCCAAGATACACCTCCATTGAGCCAGTCGACTCCGACTCGATCGGCCAGTCCCATGAACGGTCCCACGTGATATCCGTTTGTGACAGTAATCGGCTTGCCCAACTCTCCTTCTTTAATTGGGACCGAAACTTGAGCTCCTTGTCCGCCCTCCACTCCAACTCCTTGAACTATTGGTATGCTCCATCCAGTCTTATAGCCATAAAGGCCTGAAAAAGGAAGTTTGACATGCTCAACTTGCTGCAACTACCAACCTTCGTACCAATTGGCGCCGTACTCCTGCGTTTGGGACCAGAAGTCACGCACTCCGAGGTTGTCTGAATAGCCACCTCCCCAGGAACCGAAATCAACTTTTCCATGATGACCGTTCCCAACAGACCCTTCTTCATTAATCGGATAGTATGGAATTCCGTTGACATTCCAATCGTAGTATGTCAATCCGACACCAGATGAGAATGAGTTAGCAATTGCGCCAAGGGGGCGAGCCTTGGCGATGAAGTCAACACAGTCTGTTTGATAGCCTCTACATCTTTCCACAAACTGCTCTTCTACTTTGCTCTTGTAGCAGTGCTGAAGTTGAAAGTTTGCAAAGACAATCAGTTAACAACAATAACCTGATTAGCCATCGGAGCGAACTTGGCGCAGAGGGCGTAAACCTCTCTCGCTGAAAGACCAACTTCGTGAATAGATTTCCGAGCAGTTACCTGTAACTAAGATTGCATTATGATTTTCCTGGTTGTTTTACCTGAGAAACTCTGTGCTCCGCGGAGAGCAATGTGGAGTCCTCATCAGGATCCACTTGTTTCCCATTTTGAGCAATAAATCCTTCTTTTTTCTGTGATTCGCTGGTACCCCTTTCGGTGTCCTTGTCAGATGCCGTTTTCGTCACAGCGGCGTGTATCTTCGGTCGAATTTGAACGCTATCGAAAGGATTACTAAACTTCTTTTCGGATTGAGTGCCATGATTGACGAGTTTGGGGAACTCGATAATCTGAGATGTTGTTTTTTTCTTTTCATTTCATCCTTCATATGCCCTACCTCTTCATTTTTTCCTAACGGTATCAATGCTTCAGACGAGGTGCGTGGTCTCGTTATGTCATAAGAAGAGCCAATGTAAGATCTCGGCTTCGGATAGTAATAGTCCGTGTAGGTAGAGTCTACCTGTGTGTGTTCTTCTGTTTCTTTTTCCGTTTCGTTCTTCAAGGCTGGTAATTGAAGAAATGGAAACACTGAACAGATGAACTTCATCATTTTTTAAACCTTGATGCCTTACAAGCTTTCGAAAAGTCGAGCAGTCCTGTTCCCTGTTCATTAATGTTTCCCATCTCGATGTTTCCCAATCCTCCGATTGACATCTGATGGGCGAACTAATCAATTTGAACTTCCCAATAAGTTTTACCTTCCCGGTGCTCCCCGATCTTTCTCCCATAGTCGTTTCCCTGTCCATATAACCTAACTGCGGTCCTTTCTTATCATCAATTTCGAATGTGCCTCCGTTTGCAGGCTGTCCCTCCATTCCTTCCGGCGTGAAGAGAGCAGTCACTTGACTGACGTCACCCACTCCGAACTGACCGAGAAGTGGAACATGCATTTTAGCATCGTCGCCTTCCTTTCTTCCGAATGCCAGTGGCCCCATCATTTGGAGAACAGCTGGCGGTTTCCTCCTTATCTCCCGAAGACTTCGGGCGACGGGCGCGGATGTTTCGTAAGCCGCTTCTCGACGCAATCGTATCACTGTCCGATGAAAGAAGAAGATGATAATGATAAGAAGAGATGACCACCGGTCATTTGATTTTCAAAGATTTCCGTGTCTAGACTACGGTGGAATAGTTACGGAAAGCAGTTTCTCGAGAAATCTTTTCTCATCGTGGTTTCAGTGCTTGCTTCTGCACGTGGGCTGAGATAAAGCCGATTTTTGCTTAATCGAAAAAAAAACCAAAAAAATACTAAAGGATTGTTGCGATACTGAACACGGTTAATCTTGTCCGATAGTTTCAAAGTTTCGAGGTAAAAGTGTGGAAGAGAGCTTACCGTATGCATCAGCTGAAGAATGGAGCAATAATAAGACAGTAGAGAACTTAAATAAATTTTCGAGTTTTCTTCGCATCGTGTCGGAAAATTGAGGCAAAATTCGCAGGAATCCACTGATTCGGATTACGACTTCTCTCCCCACTTTTTGAGGTGGGCAAAACTTGAAAAACGAGATTTCTCGCGTCATCCATCCAGATGCTTGCTTCTCTCTGCCTCGGCTTCTAACGCTTCTCGTGAATGATTGGTGATAAAAAATAGTGACAGGAGGGATGAAGAACAATTGCGCAACAATCTATTAAACGTTTTTATCAACAGGAAAAAGCTAAAAAAAAGCCAAACAAGGAAAAAAAGTGCAGTAGGAACGGGGAGAGAGAGGAAAATGCAATGCTAACCGGTGACATATTTATAAGTTAAATAAATTAAACATTTTCAGGAAGCTTCATTCAAGGAGTATTGGCAGCAACTGCTGAAGCTACAGACTCGTAAGTGGAGCTCTTGGAGAACTTTTCGGCATCGTGAACCTCTTCTTTGCTATGATGTATACCATACCCGAAGTAGATTGCAAAGCCGATGCCCATCCAGACAGCGAATCGGATCCAAGTTATCCAAGCGAGATGAACCATCATGAGGGTGTTGATGAGAACCGACAGTGCCGGAATCAGTGGAACCAAGGGAACCTAAAAATGGTTTCTGAATAGTGTTCAGAAATTTTTCGAGTACTTTGAAGTCAAGAGGGGTATTGTTCGGGTAGTGCGCACAGATGAACAGGAAGGAGAGAATCACCAGGATTATGTTGACAATGAGGAAAACTTGGCATACCAATGAACCGTGTAGGTAGCCTGCAAATGAATACAGTACTTCTCGAAATTTAAACAACGATGTACCTGAACTAAATCCTAGACTAGCCAGGAACATCGAAACAATCATTACACTCATTCCATAGTATATCGAATGACCTGGCTGCATGGTGTCCAGAAAGCCGAAGAACGGAATTCGGAATCGAAGTTTCCCTCCGTTATCAAATTGACCTTCGTCAACACTAAATGCCGGCTGATATCTGAGAATTATAACACATGCAGAGACGATCGAGTAAGCCAGGAGAGTGCCGATAGACAGGAACTCCACCTAAACTGTTTTGATTAAAGTACTGAATGACCTGTCGACTGACCAAAGTGGTTATATCGAAAAGGAGTGCGATGATGGAAGTTAAGAATCCGAAAATGACCAACGCTTGAATTGGAACTTGTGTTTTCGGATTGACCGAAGCTAGAGAGCTGAACAGAAGACCATCATCTGCCATCGCGAACACACATCTCGGCAGTGCGAACATTCCTCCTACTAAACTGGTCGTCATTCCGAACAGTGCACCAAGTGAAACTGCATATGAGGCGAAGTTAGCCCCTCTCATGGTGAATGCGTCGGAAAATGCGGCAGTCGGATGCACCAAGTTGTAGGGAACCATGAGTGTGAGTGATGCAGACATGAGGACGTAGGAAAGAGTGACAATAGTCATAGAGGAAAACGTAGCTATCGGAATAGAGCGAGAAGGATTTTTGGCTTCTTCCCCGGCAGTGGCAAGACCGTCAAAGCCGATGTAGGCGAAGAAACAAGATGCTGCACCAGCGAACATTCCGGATACACCATAGGGGAAGAACCTAAGTTCAAAATTGTGTTTGTTTGAATTTCCATTGCCAGTGTGATTACCTGGAGTTGCCATTTTCATCGACGCCACTCCAAAGAGAGAAGTCCGCAAATGTAATTCCGTAGACAACTACAACCACAACAACTCCGATGTTTAGAATGGTCAAGAACGAGTTGAAGTTTGTTGAAACTTTTGAGCCAAGTGCCACAAAAAAAGCGACTAACAGGATCACCAGAAATGCAAGCAAATCCGGATAATCGCCGAAGAATGATGACGCCTGAAACAGATCAATAGTAAATAAGTGTTGGCTCATTCCTAACAAACTTCATGAAGATGTCCCGTTCTGGCAATGGTGGCGTTCGAGATCACGTTTCCGAGCAGAGAATCCAAATATCCCGACCATGACCTTGCCACTGCTGCAGCTCCGAGCATATGCTCTAGCACAATGTTCCAACCAATCACAAACGCCCATAGCTCGCCAACTCCAACGTACGCGTAGGTGTATGCACTTCCAGCTTTCGGAAATCTGGCTCCAAATTCAGCATAACAGAGAGCTGATAGTAAAGATGCGAATCCTGCGAGCAGGAAAGACAACACAATTGATGGTCCAGCCGTGTTATGGACAACAGAGCCGGTGAGCACATATATTCCTGCTCCAATCATGTGTCCAACACCAAGAAGAGTTATGTCGAAAGTGCTCAAACATCTTCTCAGTGGTGTCGCGAGCTCTCCAGCGGGTAAGTTTTTCAGCCGAAAGACACGCTCTCGGAGCGCCGAGAAGCGCATCACGACCTTTTGGCCTGGAATAAATCATCGATAACACTTTATAGGAAAAGAGGAAGTGAAAATAAAAGTTATGGTTCGGTGTAGTTTTACGAGAGATGAATAGAGAAGAAAGGGAGCGGAACAGGAATAAATGAAAAATATTTATTGCCATGCGAATAAAAGCTCTTTGAAAACACTGAAAACTTTCCGTCTCCAAAAAAGGAACGTTCCACATCATGAAGACCAATCGGATAAACCTAGACTGTCTGCATATAAACGGTGACGCTTTGAACGGTGTTAGATAGACGAGAGACCACAGGCAAACAAAACGGGAAAATGAGCGGGAAAAGAGGAGAAGTTTTCAAAAAGAGAAAATAGTGCACGCTATGGGAAAACGAAAAAATCAACAAGAAATAGCTCCGAGCAGGAAACGCTAGAGAGCGAAATGGGATGGCATGAATATGGGAAGACGGACGCATCTGCAGTATAAGGTCTCAATGTTTTCTAGGAAGCCTCGAAGGGGAATGTGAAAGGAAACGAGAAATAGGAAATAGGAAAGAGGCTGACGGGGAAGATGGTTCAGGCATCACATCTGCGTCTCTCTTTTGGCTCCCCTCCTTTTTAGAGCCCATTAATTGCCGCCTGAGGCGACTCGTGAGCCTAGAGTATTCAGCAAAGCATGTCTCAGTTGGATGTAAATCAATTAAACACAAATCAGTGCCCTTCCGACAGTGAAACGTGGTATGGAAATGACTAGCAGCGGGTTTTTTCCTGCAACTAAATATATATCCCTTTCCGTTATTGAAAATAATTGAATTTCCTTTCGAGGGAATGGAGCGAGCAGAAAGAATTTAGCAAAATATTGGCTGTGTCATTGTGTGCAAAAGACATTCTTCATTAGATTCGCCTTTCTCTAAACCCGGAAACCGAATTTTGTTTGCCAGAGCGAGCGATTCATTTTCAGAACCTCCACATGAAATTCATTTATTTAGAGCTGGAGGGAGCACGAAGGGGAGTGGGTGCAATGACAAAAACAATGACGTGGCAGGCAGAGCAGTGCCATTTCAGGAGAGAAAGCTTTCATACGAATAAAAGCGTACGTGAAGAAGTCTTTGAGAGCGGAAAGGGTTAGAAAGGTCCGGTGACGTGCGAGCAGAGAAGAAAAGGAGTTGACACTCCAGTGGAGCTAAACGTTTAACGATGAATAATATGGGCTTTATTCAGTTGTAAAAGAAAAGTGTGGTTCGTTTTGATATCCACGGTATTCCAGTAACTCAAGGCTGCATCGAGAGTTTTATTTCTTGCTGAAAAACGAAGTATTAGATAGGACTACAACGAACTCGGTACCTCGATTAAGGTGACTGCATCACTAGTTTTCGGACGGATGATTTGAATTTCCACCGAGCCTTTCTCTTTCAAACATTCTATCAGGCGCTTCTTGCACTCGTTCTTATTTGCCACCATTCTCTTATCTACCTGAAGAATTTGATCACCACACCGCAGAACACCGTATACGAGCGAATCTGAAACAGAGTCAATGCAAAAAAGGGAAAATCGTTCCGATTTCTCACCATTCTCAACTTTGCACACCAAAATACGTTGATGTACAAGAACTATTCCGAGACCAAACTTCTTGTCGTTCTTTTTCCCATTTCGTTCAACGGTTACCGAAATTTTTTCGAAACGATTTTTCATTGCACCAGATGTGTTTTCATTGTCATCTTCGGCGAAAGTCTGTCAGAAACCGGGTGAAGGGCAGTTTTTCATCTCGTGAAATCAACCTTATCGTCCTCGGTGTTTTCGATTGACTTGAGCTTCTCGTTGTTACGCCCCGAAGACGGATTGCTCATCTTGCTTGTAAAACGTTTCAAGAGAAATGGCTCATTCTTTCGGTATGTTCAAAATAAACAAGAGCACGCCTTTTCACAGTCCATGACGTCAAATAGGTTCCTTTTAAATTTTCAAAACAAAGTATTATCTTCCCAAAGAGTTTGAGACGATGGGCAGCTGATAACATAAAAAACATTTAAGAACGCATCTCAAAACGTAGTGAGCATAAAGACACCATTCCCTGCCGAAGTTCTCATCGCGAACATGAAATATTTCCTTCTTTGGTTGTTCACTGTTTCTGTTTATGGGCTCACTACGCCCAACGGGCGGTCTGCAGATGAAGTGGGTTATAGCGGAGTTTCACAAGTAAAAAAAGCTAAGTTCAATAATTCCAGCTGCCTCCGATAACGGGTGACACGAATTTGGACCTTTTCAAGAAATACAGGTGCCGAGTATGCGACGACATCATGATCGACAATGTAGAACTGATCGACGGCGAATTGGTATTGAGGCCCTGCAGATATGTAAATACCAATAAATTTTTAAACTTTAGGTGATCAACGAAAAAGTGGCTGTGAAAGTATGCGACACGTTCTTCTCGAAAGTTTTGCACAACTCGTTTGGAGGGATCATCTGTCATACTGTCGTTCAGACGAAGCTCGATGAAATTATTAAGAAAATAGTTTCTTCTGGAGCCGAAACACGGATTGGAGAACAAATATGTAAAGCGATTCATTTCTGCGAATAAAGTTCTACCGGTTGAGTATGAAAGACAAGGAAGGATCGTTTCGAAATTAGTATCCAGGAGCAGTTCGTGGTGGTGGGCAATGATCACAACCTCCTCCGATTCCTGGTTGTCCTGGTGGCCCCGGCTCTCCGGGGGCTCCGGGATTTCCGGGAGCTCCGTCGATTCCAGAGTCTCCTGGTGGTCCCTGAGGACCAGGTTGTGAGCTTCCTGGAGGGCCGGGCTGACCTGGAGCTCCGATCGGTCCGGGCGGCCCTGGTGGACCAGCTGGTCCAGGCGTACCAGGAACCTCGATAACTTGTCCAGGAGCACCTGGAGCACCGGGATTTCCTGGAAGACCATCTGCACCTGGTGGTCCTTGCGGTCCTGGGGGTCCAGGAGGTCCGGGGAGAGCGTTTCCACCGGGGTTTCCAGGCGCTCCAGGGGTTCCGTTCGGCCCTTTCGGACCTGCCCTTCCCGGTGGTCCAGGTGGTCCACTTGGACAATCGAAGCAGAAGTCGGCAGCCGTTGGAGTTTCATCTCCTACCGCATCTTGTCCCGGTGTTCCTGGGTTTCCCGCTGAGCCATCATTTCCTGGATTACCATCAGTTCCTGGGGGTCCTGGTGGTCCTGGTGGTCCAACACCACATGAGCAGCACGCAGCTCCACCACCACCACCACCACCAGTAGCAACGTCGTCATTGTAGCCTCCATCGTAGCTCGATGCTCCTCGAGCGACGGCTCGTCGTCGGTGCGCGAGTCTTCCGGTGACCCCGTTCGACTTTTGGTAAACCGAACGCTTAATTCTGCCGCGGACCCCTGCTACCGATTCGAACTGTAAAGTGGTTTTCTTTTTCTCTGCATCTACCTCAATCCCACCTTATTATATTCATCCCACAGTCCATTCGTTCGGTGTCGGCAGAAATCTACCTGCAAGTAATAATACCCGGCTTACATCAGTGGAAGATGAATGTGAGAAAAGAAAGTGGTACTTCAGACTGTAGTGCAGATTGAACGTGTTGCATGTAGTTGTAGAGCATGGGAACTGCCATGATTGCCGTCAATGTGGCGACTGTGGAGATGGCTATGCCTGCGATCACAGTAACTCATTGGACATCAGAAAATGCTGACTCACCGAAAAACGCCAGTTTTCTCATGGCATCAGCCTCGAGAGCTTCTTGTTTGGGATCATCACTCGCTGACATCGTTCTTCTGAAATCTGAACAGTAGTACACCTAATAAGTCAAGTGGAAAGCTGCGAATCGAACTTTCAAAGGAAGACACATAATTTTTATGATGCTTTCAAAGTAACGACTAGGTTGAGTGTCTGCGAGAATCCGGCCCTATTTGCTGGAGGAGAGGAATTATACTTGAAATCGGAGAATATGTTTCCCTCAACGAACAAACGAATATGAATGCGAAATGCAAGATACTCTTAAAAGCAGAATATCTTAGGCGAAAATTATACCGATAATGAAATTTTTGTGTTGATTCGAAAAGAGAAGACTACCAAAAAGATGAAAGAATGAGAAAGCCCTTGAGCGGAAATTCCTGATGGAGACAACTGCCATCCACCGATATTCTTCTTTTATAGGCGAAATCTGATGGGAAGACTGGCAGATGGGCGTGTTCTGGGGAGTTGATAGGCAAGCCGTTAGGTGACTAGAAACAGAGAGACAGTGAAAAGTAGGAGAAAGGGGAAGGGGGGGGGGGGGTGACCATTAAGGAAAGCAGTAATGACTGTATCCTTCTGCATATGGGAATGAGAGCGAAAGAGGGAGAATCGGTGGATGAGGTGTGACCGCGACTCGTTCATTTTAACATTAATATCGATGCTACAACTTTGAATCATCGAACTATCAGGATCTCAATCACTGTTACAATCGACATGGATAATGTTAAAAATACCGTAATCCTCTATTGAGCTCTTTAACTTAGACTATGTTTTCTGTTATTATCTGTGGCTCAGGCTCCTATTTTCTGACGATCTACTCAGAATGTGAACACCTCCTTCAACGTCTAGTCATACACTGTCTCCTTCAGTCTAAAATATAAACATTTTCATATCGGCTATGAGTGAATCGTCGATCATTCCGCAATCGTTGAATTCAATTCGGCACTTGTACTTCAGGAGAATAGACTTAATACAATTCATTTCAGATGCCTTTCCGTTTCGTCATCGTGGTCTGTTTCCCCTTCTTCAGTCTTTACTTCTTTTTCTATTCAACACGTGTGGCAAACACACTTCGTGAATCTCATCCATCTTTGAACATTATGGTTGGCGGCACACTGGGGCAGTTCTGTCCCGAACAAAAAGAGGGAGATGGATGACTAATTGTCATTCGTGGTTTCGGTTTTAAAGTGGGTGAAAAGGAGGTGAAAGGGGAACGACTCCAGTAAACGATACATTTAGTGTCAAGGCAGAACCTGACCAGTTTCGAGTATTATTAAATGTGGAAAATGAAAGGGAGATCCAATAACAAAAACTGTGTGACACCAAATTGACCTCCCTTGTTTGCATATTATTGGAACCCCCTCCCGAATGCGAGTCAGAAAATTGTTACGAATAGAAAGAAGGGGATGGAACGCGAAGGTTCAGTATATGGACTATTTCGTGTATTTTTTACATTTATTCAGAAGAACAGTTTGAAAAAATGAGATTGTGTGAAGTACTTGAATCATAATATTAGTTTCTTCTCGGAGTGTACAGGCCCATTTTCTCTTTTTCTTTTTCGATGTCTCCTCCGATGCCGTAGCGTACTTTGATATCCTCTAGTTTAGCACGAGCCTTCTCAGTGTCCATTCGCTTCCATGCCTTCGTTGCCTGGTAGTAGAGAACAACAAGATATCGATTTGATACATTGTAACCGGAGAGATGCTCGCAGGCTGTTTTGGCATCAAAAATGTCTTCATAGACAACGAACGCAGTTCCACGAGTGTCTGGCGTGTTCCCTCTGTAAAAGAGCATACTGAATAGGTTGACTATAACGTGGAATTAGCTTACACTCTAATTTGACGAACAGCTCCAAACTTTCCAAAGATCTCATACATCTCTTCGGTGGTGATTTTGTATGGTAAGTTCTTTATGTAGAGAATGCGATTGACCTCTGGTGGCAGCTTAGTGCCGCGGTTTTGACGGTTTGCCATAGCCATGGTGGATCTGAAAATGAAATAATCGTAGATATTCAAAAATGTTTTGACAGTTAACAAGAGACGGAAGGAAAAAAGAGGAGAAGAGAAGGAACCGATAATGTTCAGATATTCGAAAAGTAATCGTGTTTGTCCAACGATGCTCCGTCATAACACCACCCGCTTTTTAGCAATGTCCAGAAAAACAACAATTTTGTTTTCCAAATTTTTCAACTCTAAAAATTTTCGCATTTATAGCGTTTAAATTCATAATAAATGTCGCTGTTTGATTACAGATTAAGCAAAAATGTCAGCTCGCAATGTAATGGCAGCCATGCTCGATGAGCTCATGGGGCCCAAACGAAATGTTGAGCTAGGCAAGGACACAAAAGTTACATTCGATGTAAGAACTTTCAGCGCAAAGGTTGTGTGAAACGCTTTGGTTTCAGGACCCTAACATATGCCCTTACCATCTCGTTGGATTCTGCCCGCATGACATGTTCACCAATACAAAGGCTGACTTAGGAGCATGCCAACTGGTTCATGACGACAACTTGAGGAGAATGTATCCGGATGCTCCTGAATACGGAAAGTTAGGATTTGAAAGAAAACTGCTGCGATTTCTGGTCCAGCTCGATGAGGACAATTTGCGTCGGATCCGCAAAAATAAGGATAAGCTTTCAGGAATGGACGACAATGGAAGGGTTAGTAACTTTCAGTTGAGCAATATAATCAAGAAAGAACTTTCAGAGAAAGCTTGAAGAAGAAAAACGACAATTACAAAAAGAAATCGAAACCATTGATGAAGAATTACGAAACCTCATGCAAGCTGCCGAGCAGGTAATTTTTTACCTTCAAGATCATAATCGTCAAAATTTACAATTGCTGATACCATATCGCTTTTAGGCTGGTAGTGAAGGGAATGTCTCGAAATGTCAGGAAATGGTAGCTAAAAGCGAAATAATTGGAAACGACAAAAGAGATTTGGAGGAAAAATTACAAAGACTAAATGAGCCCATAGCTCCTGCGATTCCACCACTGATGGAAGAAATGGCCATCAAACCGATGGAGGTTGGTACAGCTTGGTAAGGCTTCTCAAATTTTTCAACATTTCTAGGTATGTGAAGTGTGCGGTAGCATGCTGATCGTCAACGATGCCCAGCAGCGGGTTGAAGAACATCTGACTGGAAAAATGCACACAGGTTTCCAGAAAATTCGCACTATGATTCAATCTTTGAAGGTAAGTGCTATATTCAATTGGAGATTTTCATGCTTCTATTGTATTAGACGGGCTGTCCTTGAGAGACTAAGCAACTCAAACTCAGAACAGAACAGCTCTGGTTCCTTCCTGATGGCAGGTATTCCAAAGACCCCAAACAGTTCAGGTGTCCCTGTTTCCCATTCTCTCTCTGTTTTCTCTGTTTCTCTTCGCTCTTTCAAACAGGTATATTTACATTCGGTGGAAAATTATGTCTATGAAGCAGCTTTCGAATTGCTCCGATGATAGTTAGACGAAATGTTGATTTTCAGGAAACGCTGAAACAACTAGAGGATGCGGAAGAGGCGAAAAGAGAAGAACGCAGAAAGTGAGTTTCCTGCAAGAAAATGATTATTGCACTGTAAATTTCATTTTAGAGATACTCGTTATGACGGAGGAGATCGTGAAGATCGGGAACACCGTCGTCGGCGCAGCCGTTCCCCACACCGCTCCAGTCGTGACGATCGACGTGAGTCGCGTGATTCAAATTCGCGCCGAGACTACGATCGACATGGAGGAAGAGACCGCGATCGTGACCGTCGGTATCACAGAGACCGACGCTATTAGGTTCTAGTCGGAATTTTCCATTCCATCTCTGCCTTTTAACTGGTATCTTTCTTCGTCTCTGTCTCTTTTCCCATTTCATCTCGTTTTAAAATTCTTCTTTGCTTTTTAGCTACGCTATGTTTTCACTTTTGTTCCTTCTCCCGAGCTTGATAAGCCGATTGCAATTTCGTTTTAGAAAAATAAAAAATTTTCAAAAGTTTATTTGAAATCAAGTAACGCGGGTTCTTTTCCCATATTCTTCTTGTTTTAAAAGTTTGGTCGACCTCGAAATGAGAGTTGATTTAATTAATAGTTGTCTAATTGAGTCTGTGGCAACGATAGAAAGTAAATAGGAACTGTTTACATTTTTTCAGCGCACGAATGTTCCCGGAGACATTCGTGCCAGCAGTGCTTTCGCATAGACATCGGCTTCTTCACTTGTCACTTTTCTTCTTCATCGTCCCGTATTGGTACAGGTACAAATGAAGATTTCCGGATTCTTGGAATTCAGCAGCAAATTCCAGTCACTACAATGAGCAACATCGTCTTTCTTCGTATTCTGTTGAAACAGCTATGTTTATGTCATGGGAAAGAGCTATTGTGAAGCCTGGAGCCATGTTCAAAAAAGCAGTCATTGGGTGAATCGATTTTGTTGCCACTAACTCGGCCTGTCTTATTTTCAGGTTCAATTGTAACGTGGATTTAATTGTAAGCGGTGTCCGGGTCGTTGAAGCTCTCAACACGACGTGCTCCGAAGGCAAAGATCAAGAAACCCTCGAAAACTTAGGAGATCTTCATCAAACGTTTGCTCATTTTTTCAAGAGAGGGGCTGCCGCTGAAAGGTAACCTTCCTTTAACCCACTGAGTGAGCCTAAAAAAGAGCAATTTAAGGTACATGTCTTCGGAAGATCAATTTAATATCCTCGTGCAAGAATCCGAATCATCCATAAGGTCGCATCACCACATTGGAGGAAACGCAGCTTTGATGGCCGATCGAATTGCAGCCAACTTCCCGAGCACAGAAGTTTACCTTGTCGGACCGATCGGACCTCGTAGTCAGGCTCTTCTTCATCCTAGTGTGAAAAGAACGAATTCAACGAGAATCGTCAAAGATGAGCTGCATGTGATCTTGGAGTACAAACAAGGAGAAATACTCGGAGACTGGGTGGCACCCAGTAGCAGCCGCTTCATCACGAGTCACGATCACTTCAGGTTAATAGCTATTCGGGGTTTTTTAGCACCTGTCAAACTTTCAGTGGTTCAATGGTAGTGATGGAGATGTTCTTTAAAGCAATTGCTCAGTTCCGTCCTGACCTTGTAATAATCACTGGAGTCCATCTGTTAGAGTTCCAAAGCAAGGAAATGCGCCAAGAGAAGATAAGGCTCATTAAGAGAAATTTATTGCAAATCAATCCAAAACTGCCGATCCACTTGGAACTTGGAAGTCTTGGAGATGAGATATTTTCGACTGATGTAATTAACAAAGTACGGATTTTCGAAATCACAAGCGAAAAGTTAACGTTTGATTTTAGGTTCTTCCGTATGTTGACTCTTTGGGAATCAACGAACAAGAACTTACTTTCCTGTCCCATATTGCAAATGGCCCCCACATGGAGGAGTATCCTGTCCAGGCCGGTACTGTCCATGTACACAAGGTCGTAGAGATGCTTCACTGGCTCCTGAAGACGTACGGAAGAGAATCTAGCGGACAAGTGTCTTCGAAGACTGGCTACCGATTGTCCAGAATTCATTTCCACTGCCTTACCTACCATATTATGGTCTCTTCCGGCACAGATTGGTCCAACCTTGCTGCAGGTCTAGCTGCAGGAGCAAGAATTGCCGGTAGACTTACTTGCAATATTGGTGCCAACACAATCGATTCGGAATTACTTGAGATCAGAACGGCAGCTAACTTCGTTCTAGACAAGAAAATTGAAAAGAATTATCAGTTCGAAGCACACAAGTGAGTTGAAATTGTACAATGTTCAAAAAGCAAAATCGACATTGCAGTCCGATCGCTTCCTGGATGCGCGATGATGTGCTTTTTGTGTTCACACCCGTTCTAGTCTGTCGTCTACCGTCCAAAACTGTCGGAGTCGACGACGCCATCTCCGCAACTGGCTTGCTGTATTCGCAGTTCTTCCGTCTCGGCCGCCCAACTCACTGGTAAATATAGTCTGAACCGAATATCTACAGCCTGCCATTTTTGTCCTTTCTGTCCTTCTCTCACTTCGAAACCTGTAATATTTGTAATTTCTGTTGTCATTCCTCGACAATCTGCAACAAAAAACTAGTGACGTGGCAGTACCACGTCATCTTTGTTCATTACCGTCAAGAACCAAATAAACGTATAAGTCGGTTAGAGTTGCCATAGTTTGCCATTTTCATGTTTGTTTCTATAAAGAATAAAGATTTTTTTCAACATATGCCCAACCATCCAGCATTTTTTGGTTTTCAGCCACTTCAGTTTCTTCTACCATTTAGGTTAGCTTCTAGGTTCGGAATGTTGGCTCCATTTCAATTCCAGATGTTGGCCCCGCTTCGTCTTGTTCGGCATTCAACGCGATTCGTACGGAGAAAGGCGTCTTCTCCATCAGACGGCCCTGGAATCTTAGACGAAGGTGCCACGTTCTCCGATGTGCACAACGTCATCCTCAATCCAACTTCTAAACTGCCATACCCAGAAGAACACTTAAAAGAACATCTGGAGAAAACTTCGATTGAAATAAACAAACAGAAGAATATATTGAGGTAAGAGCAGCGCTGTGAAAATGCTGTTCATATTTAACGATTTTCAGATATGGTACCAAAAAGAAGTTGACAGGAGCCATCGATTTCAGTCATCTTCCTATCGAGGAGCATGTCGTTATCCTTTTTCCCGGACAAGGCGCTCAATTCGTGGGCATGGGAAAAAAGGTAAGTTCTTTGTATTCTTTCGTTTTTTTACTATATCGTTCCAGTTGATAGAAGTTCCAGCGGCAAAGAATATCTTTGATCAAGCTTCTGAGGTTCTAGGATACGACATGCTAAAAGTTTGTCTCGAAGGCCCAAAGCAAAAGTGAGAATGTGGAAAAGAAATTTTGAAAAAGAACGAGCAAACCTACGTTCAGACTCGAACAGACTTTGTACTGTCAGCCTGCTGTTGTTACTTCTGCAGTCGCCGCTTTTGAAGCCCTGAAAGCCTCCGACCCTTCGATCGAAGAAAATCTCACTGACACTGCTGGATTTTCAGTTGGGGAATTTGCTGCCCTTGTTGCCGGAGGAATTTTGGATTTTGAAAATGGTACATTTTGGCAGTGATGTGGCTCCTCATTATGTGTGTTCAGCTATTCGAATCGTGAAGGCAAGAGCAGAAGCTATGTCGGAATGTGCGAAGCTTGTGAAGAGTGGAATGGTGACTGTGCGAGTTAACGCTGCTTCTAAACTCGACAAAGCAATGGCAGATGCTCGTAAAAAGGCTGTGTTCGTCAAGAATCATGTTGGAAGTTATTTAAAAAACTGTTTAGGGAGAATAGAGAGTTGGACGTCTGTGAGGTCGCTAACTACCTATACTGTGGCGTCCGCGTCATTGGGGGTTCCGAAACGTGCTTAAAATTTATGGAGGAGAACCAAGATACATATAAAATTCAAGTACTGAAGCGTCTCGCCGTTTCTGCCGCTTTCCATACAAGACAAATGGAAACGGCTGTGGAAAAGGTGCTGTAGTCGTCTGACTCTTGGTTCAAGTTTCCTGATATCATTTCCAGGTTGCAAAGGCCTTCAAAGATGTGGATATGAAGCGACCCGTTTGCAACGTTTATTCGAACTACACGGGTAAAGTACTGGCGACGAAGAAAAGTGAAATCAGAGGAGCCGTTGCCAAACAAGTCAACTCTCCGGTCAAATGGGAGCAGATTCAACAAGTTTTGTTCAGAAAACATCAGGTTCCATTCGTATTGCTCTTCAAAAACGTTAGCTTTGTTTTCAGGGTGAGAAGTTCCCAAGATTCTACGAAGTTGGACCTGGACGGCAGCTTGGAGCAATGCTCTTCCAGACATCAAAGAAAGCACATGGGCACTATACACACTTCAGTTGCTAAAATAAGTTTTTACTCTTTTCTCATTTATAGCTTGTTTCATTTGGTTAGAAAGATTTTTCGGAGGTCATACATAAAATAGTGAAAGCTAGTGAAAGTTGGTTCGATCACCCGTAGTATCAAAGTCTGAGAGCGGAGGGAGAAACGATTTTAGGATTGAGACGAAGTCAAACGATCAAGGAAAAGAGGACTAATGGGAGAAGAGAGTATAGTCTCGTAGAAGAAAAGCTGGAGACACTATACTCGGAAGCCGCTTGAGGGAGAACAAAGTGACGACGTTCGTGAGATAATTGTGTTCGGCGCTGTAGAGAGAGAAGAGATTTGCAAGCGGTCGGCAGTTGGTCTGATATGCCAAGTTGGGAGTAGAGCTGCTCGAAACTGAAGGTTCATATTCAGCTACATCTCACAAAGAACTTCACCTTGAAAACCCGACCGTTATAAACCGCAGCATCATCTTCGCCGCCTGATCACCACATCCTGCTCTAGTCACAGGCTCGACGCATTCAATCATGGAACCCAACTTCCTGGAAAGCGTTTCCACTCCTACCCCTTTATTCAACCGCAATAATTTACTTGCAAAGAATCTCGAAATGGGTCCTCAGATTGTGATGCTCTTTTCGAAGTACGGTTACCGAGAATCTATTACTGGCGGCCAACGATGCGTTGATTTGTGGCCGACATTGTTGCAAAGCGATCTTTTCATGTCTGAAAGAGAATTTCAGATGACCGTGGACCTTCTCGCATAATTGATTCCTGAGTCATCTTATTGAATAGCTTGGGAAACTTACTCGGCAAGGCATGGAAGAGATCGGAAGAACTCTGAAAAAAGCACATATTTATACCAGTTTCTCAAGTCCCAACATTCGTTCTTTTCCCAGGTGCGGATTTTCTTCAGGCGCCTTTCTTCCTGCTCTCAATCGGCCCGGAGGCCGCAGAAGGCCATTTACCAAATTGACGAGGAGTTTCTACCCTTTCCGTCTCCAAACACTCGATTTATTAGCCTTGACATTTTGGTTTCGGAGGCAAACGGATAAACGCGAGAGAGCGAGGGACAGCAGAGACCCAAAGAGAACCTGACATGACCCCATGAAAGTAGGGGTTAGTAAATCAAAGTGTCTGGAGAGAGGCGAGTCCGATGAAAAACGATGAACTGTCCCGAGGGAGCCGGACGGTGACCAAGTCGCCGCTGAGCCGAGGGTGACATGACTAATTGAGGTTTCGAAAGCTCCGATCAGCGGCTGATAAGCGAATCACCGGACTCAACTTCAACCCAAATGCGTTGTCGTCACGCTAGTCTCAAGTTTCTTTGATAATTCAATGCTAATCTGCCACTTGGCGTCCTTTGTCACACAGAATCCCTTGTCGTCAATAATTCAACAGTGCTCCCCCTCAAGAGGCCCCCCTTCTGACTCGTTTCTCACCCACCGTCTCGGTGCTCGACACAAATAAATCGTATGCCCGCGTAGGTTTTGCGAATGCTCGCCGAGTGCTGTGACACCTTCTCGCATGAGTGAAGACACAAGTCGACACGTGTGTAGGCTCTGCAAAATGGGAAAAAGGCCAAGATGTTGAAAGAGAAAAGGGGTGCGTGTCGAGGGCACTTATGAGCGAATTGTGTAATTTTCAAGAAACACCTTTTTTCCAGTGTTTTGCCCCCAACCTTATACTAGCCGCCACAAAAAAGAAAATAATGTGTAAGGACTCACTGGCATATGTCGTGGAAACTCCTTTCAGTCAGCTCTTTGTTAGTAGAAGTGGAGACGAGGGAGCTCAAGCTCAGTTGGCCCATCTGCTCGCTCTGCAGCAGTGGTGTTGCTTCCAGAGACTGGAATTGCGGCACAACACGGCATGGTGCGAGTGAAGATCGTACAAACGGGTCCCACCGGTCAGTTCATACTGAACCCGTCTGACACTTGGAAATGGGGGGAGTGGATGTGTGGTGGGTTGAATAGTTTCAGTGAAACAAAACGAAGCAAAAGCGCAAATCGTCAATAACACAGTGACAGTTGTGAAAAAGGAAACTTCTCTGTCAAATTTACCTGTTGCATCTCCGCAATGCAAGGTTCTATGCAGTCTCCGCCAGGGAACGAGCACCACGACGAGGGGAGGATTACTGTAGCCAGATTAGGTGTGATCGAACAAGAGACGTGACTCACCAGTTATAATTAAAGCAGGAAGAAGAAAGTTAGGAAGACACCGAGTCATAATAGCATCGAGAAGATCAGTTTCTGAAGTTTACGAGTCAGATGACGACAAAAAAGAGAGAGAATTGCACTTCACAAAAAGAAACATTGACAACCGCATTCAGCTCCCACGAGAGAAACAGATTGTAGGAGAGAAAAAGAGCTAAATCGACTTTTTCCGAGCTGTTCCCTTTTTATTCGGGCGGGAAGGTAATTGCCAAGCGCGGCGGCGCTCCGTGAGTATGTTTATCTCGGAAGGTGTAAGAAAGGAAGCGAGAGGAAATCTCTAGGCTTGAAGGGATGAAAAGAAGGCTCTGCCGAGGGCAGACAGACACCTGTCGTCATTATAAGGTGACTTGCAGGAAGTCGGGAGGAAGTTATATTTAGAGGGAGAACGCGGAACAAATGGGAACAAAAGTCGCTGTCTTCCAGCACTTGGTGCCCCCAAATTGAATATCTCGCACGTAATTTTTTGGAATCGGGCTGCCGAGAGATTTCAGAAGTTGATACGCTCGTCAGTATCTACATACCTGCCTCGACAACTGGTGACACTACGATTTCATCTTTGCCAGAACGGGTCAACGCTTCTGAACACCCATGCAAAACAAGACAATAAAACAAAAAAGTGTGTTGATGCCCCGGGTTTTTGTCGTCTGGAGAATTGAATGGAATGGCCATCCGGGCGCCGTGCACAGAGAGCTCAGAAAGTGGGCGGAGTTCATATTCCCACACACACACACACAAAGTTATGAGCTTTCCGTTTTCGGAGCTGCTCCATCTGCATCCGAGAATGGCTATCCGGGCCACTTGATATAATATTCGGGGAAGGAAGGCGCAGAAGAAGAGGAAGAGGAAAAAGAAGAGGCATCCTTCAGCTTTCTTGTCGAGAATTCAGAAAAGTGGGAAGGCCGCCGAAGGAGGGGGTGTCGGAAAAGAAAAGGTGTTGCGGTAAGGCGTGTCGGGAAAGAAAAGAAGAAAGCAGTTAGGGTGACGACGGGACCTGCCGGTCGAACTTTGTCACATTAATTAGGCTTGACATGCTTTTAGCCATTTACACATCAGCCATCTTTTTGTAGCAAGTCGTTTGGGGAGAGGAGATTTCAGAGGTTAATAAAAACTAGCCATTGTCCATTGAATTGAAAGAATTTCTCTGAATGAGCACCACGGCTCTTTTTCAGGTTTACTTTTCTGCGGTTTCCCTCATCCCTTCCACGCGGCTTAACTAGGAAAAAGAGAGAGTAATCTCAGCAATTCTGCCAGTTTTTCAAGCTTAGAGTGCGCACACTACGGACTCGCACTTCAAACGCGCGAAACCGTGATAAATACCAGAAAGGTCGGCGCTCAGAAGTAAGTAAAGCAGGGTGAAAAAACGAGAGGAAGGGAAGACTGGAATTCCGAAGATCCTGAATCGAATCCAGTGAGCGTGTTTCCGGCTGGTAATGTGCACTTCAAGGAGTTATGAGCAAACGTTTCTCGAACTTGAAGGAGTCGAGGTTTCAAAGTTCAGAGTCAAGTACGTTGGTTGGCAAAAAGAAGAAGAAGGCATCTGACATATTGCACATTCCCTGACTATGCGTGAATTTCCCATTCCCCCTCCGGAACACTTTTTTCCCGATTGTCCATCCGTGTTTTCCGGATTCTTGTTTTGCATTCCATTCCAAAACAGTCCCAACTGCATACTATGCTATTTGCGGCTCCGTGGCTCATCGGGAGCACCCACACACTTTTGCGTTTCGAGTGCTGTGTTCAATTGACACGGAGTCGGTTGAAAACCGAAACAAAAACACATCTTGAACCGAATCGGAAAAAGAGCAAAGAGCAACTGAATCACATAGGCAGCGGTGCGAGGGAGAATCAGTGTCATCCAGACGTATTCGTTCGTATTGTGTTGTGTTCTGTTTATACCCCTTGGGTTCTTGGTACACAAACACAAAGTGAAGAAGTGACACAATGAGGATGGGACTCTCTGCGTGTGTTTGCGTAGACATCTTCTAAGCTGCGCATTCGCACGATGCCGCCGGGTAATCCGCGCGGAAAGAAGATGCGGGCGCGCGGAACCGAAGTTGCGGTTGATGAGCAGAAGATTTGAGGTTGAGGTGTGGTTATTGAGAAGTTCATTCTATTTGAACGCCGTTGAAACAAAGTGCACTGTACTTACTGGTGGTGGGGAATCCCTGCTGACAGCACGGTGTTTGGAAGCAGAAGGGAAAGAAGCAAATGTATCAAGCTTTCTGAGTACCTCGGACTGTTTGCAATCGTTCATCAAATATCACTGGCAGAAAACATAATCCGAAGAAATACAAACGGACAAAACAATTCCCTTGGCTCCTGAACAAAGGGCGCGGAAAGTTGAAGTTTCACGATGCCCTATCGAACAACGGTATTAGAGAAAGGCATAATCATATCCCAAACAGAACACAAGGCAGAAGATGTCAACTCTTTTTTATCTTCCAAATTAGTTGCAAGCTTCTATCAAGGTCTGTTCCTTGATCCTCTATTCGAACCGTCCATGTGTCAAAAGTCATGTCCCCACCGTTTCGCTTGTATCTAGAATGACACCTAATGCGCGGTGCATGCCTCCTTCCTCCGGCGTGGTTACTTGACACGAACGGGGGTGTGCGGGGATCAAAATGTTTCTACCAGGTTGGTTGTATTATTATATGTTTGCTTTGATTTCGGTACTTCTTGCATGAAGTGTAAATACCTGCCGCATTTCATTTACACGGTGAGGACTACACCCCTTCCCGACATGTACAAATAGAAACAATCGGGGGCAACTTTGCAGGAACGAACACAATGAATGCGTGGGACAGAAGAATTTGACAAAAAAGACCGTACGGGTTTAGGTCAGAATACGACTGTGCTTTGACCAAGTCTACAAAATACGTTTCAATGGTATGCAGCACTTGAACTGTTTTTTCGAGCTCAGCTCTTCTGATCACCACAGTCTTCGAGTTCACAGCTTTTGGCAGTCTGATGAGAACCATAACTGTTTCTTGAATCTTCCTAACCGGACGTTTTCCGAGTAACCGTCGAACGTTCAGAGATTTCACGAGAAGCGTGCCTGTTTTCGGATTTCCTCTGATCCACCTTTCCCTTTTCCGATTCTCCTCTCCTACAGCAGCTTTTTCCCTCGATGTTTCGTGCATCTCGGCTCTCGAATAGTGATCCGAAAACTTTTGTAAAAAACTTCGGCGCGAAACCGAGAACCAAAGGGTAAAAAGTGGCTTGTGGCGGTGCGCGCTCTCCGGAGCCCAGCAACAAAAGGATACACGGTGCGGCGAAAAAGTTGTTTTGTAAATAAATAAATGAAGACAAGTCGTGTGATGATGGAACGGGAGCGGCGAAGAGAAGAGGACGCCTCTTCTCGCCCGCGCGAGCGCTCGCGGAGTGCAAGCGGAAGATTTCGATGAGGACGCCGCGTAAAAGAAGAGCGAGAGGAGATTTGAAAAAAAACTCCCAAAAGTGTGAAAGCGTGACGGGTTGTGGTTCTTTTGCAGAAATTCGTAAAAGAAAGAAAGATCAGAAAAAAGTTGTTTTAGCGGCATGTTTGCAAAAAATGAGACTAAAGGGTCAGACAGAACGAGGAGCAAAAAAGGACTCGAAAGTCAGGTTCCAATGCGATCCGAATCCACTCGTTGATCTTCTGTTGATTTCGCGGGCAACTGGTATGTTTCGCGCCTGCGTCTCCTCTACCTACACACTCTCTCGTCGTTCGGGATAACCGCGGCAAAAAGTGCAATAGAGCCAACTTGCATTTGGGACTGTTTGGAGAAGGTTCTAGACTTTTTCTTTCTTCACCAACGCAAAACCTATGTATTTCGAGTAAATCGTTCACCTGACCTGCGTGACGTGGCACTGGAAAGCAGTAGAGGGATTTCCCAATTATTGGAACTCTACTGGATACCTGTGTGTTTTCTTCCCCTTTCAACCCGTTGGTTCCGTTATCCCCTTTTGCAAATGTTCTATTCCGCAATCTTTTCTTTCTGATCCGTCAGTGCGCCTGTATCTCTGCATCCTCCTCTCCACTATCGCGAGAAGCGAGGAATAATGCAAACGTGTGAGGAGCGAACGCCCGTGCGAGAGGCGACAAGCTTATGCATACACAGATGTAGTGACCGCCAAAGAGCTGACGCGAGGACGGTCAATCAGGCACCGCCCCCCTCCTCTGGGCGCTTCTTTCGGCCGTGCTCAAACTCCCCTCCCCAGTGGCTCAACCCTCTTTGACCCCACCCATCAACCCGCAATTGGACTTTTCTCTATTCTTCATATAATAGTCGACGAGCAGCGGCGTTCAGTGTTCATCACACTTCGCATATTTATTCCTTTCCAACGATAGCCACACTTTGATTCTTCCCCCTGTGTATTCCCTACGAAACCCCCCACATTCACATCACAATGAACCTTCTGCTCCCGTTACTCGCAGTGGTTCTGGTCAGTTCGACTGAAGGAGCTACCACCGAACAGTTGAGACAGTGGATTCTGAACAATCGAGAAAGCCTCAACGGCCAGAACGACTTGGCAGGAAGCATTCTGAGGTTGGTGAAGATGTTTAGTCAAATCAGACCGCAAATGATGTTTGCATACCTGGATTTACATTTACCTAGACTGTGATGTCCTCTAGACCGGGGACCTACCCCTGTAATCATAGCTCTGCTTCCAGATTGTTCGGATGGGGAGCAGACAAGACCACCGAAACTGTCACCACCGCCGCCACCGAAGCGCCATCGACACCCGAGCCAAAATCCCAGAGTCGTGACGGTGAGCAGTTCATTCTATTTTTTCGGCCTTCCAATTAGGTGTTAACAGGCTCGCGCAACGGCCGCGCGCGCTTATTTGCGCTACTGATAAAATCTATTTGATCGTCGTGCAATATGCGACCATCACTGTCCATCCCTCGATTGCTTACTTTTCAGTTTTGAACTCTCTGCGCGCCCAGTTTCTTTTTTCCCTGTCGCCCTACGAGATTTAGGCTAGTTGCTAGAAGGGAAACAAAAGGTGAAGCATCCGCCCGTCTTCGTTCACCGACGGTATGCATACAAGTTGTTCGGCCGTGATCTTATGTATTGGATTTCCTCTCTTCCTCACCCTCCCCTCCCGTTTTCCCAATTGAAGGATGCGCGAACTCCCCGTTATGAATGGGCACAAACAATCAAAATTTTGAGAGATCGAGTTACAATTTCTCAAGTGTGCTCGCCTGCTCCTATTTAGAGACCGCCTAGCTGGAGAAACTGTACAGAACTGGGTTCACTGGAAGATGAAGATTAATTTGAAAAGAACATGAGCAAATAATCTTTAAAAGTATTCACTTCAAGCAACTCAATCAGTTTAATTTCTGTTTTTAGCACAATCTTTCTCACCGATTCAACTCACAATTAACTTTCTCTCACTACCAACTTCTCACTTTCCAGTCTGTCCATTCTTTGCCGAACCGCTCATTCTCGCCAATGACTTCGCCTACTGTCGTCCGGCTTCTCTCGGAGACTGCCCAGTGGGATATCTGTGCGACCAGTCGGTCAAACTTGGCCGCTCTATTTGCTGTCGGGACACGAGACGCGGACTTGTTCCCAATGGAAGACCAGGTTCTGTCATTTCTTCAGTTAACACTCATCTGTTGCACGTGCGTGTGTCAAATTCTACAGTTGAACAGAACAAGAAAAACAAACAAGCAGTTGTGGGCTCTGATTATAGACAGCACGCATTTCAGCTCGTCCAACTCAACGCGTCCCCCTGACATGGAGTACAGTAACGCCGACTGCTGCTCCATCTCAGCCAGCTCCAACAGCTACCTCGCGAAAGGCTCCATGGTACATCAAGGATCGTACCGCGTGGCCAACCTACAACAGGATCTCTGCTGAGAAGGCTCTTCAGAAGACTTCCACGACTACGACTACCACCACTGAGGAGCCAACCACCACCACCACCACGACTACCGAACCGACCACAACTACGACGGAGCCGACCACCACAACCACTGAGCCCACCACTACAACTACGACCACCACAGAGCCACCAACCACGACGACCACGACGACTACTACCACTACCACTGAAGCCCCAACAACTACAACCCAAAAAGTTAACTCATGGGCCAAACTTTGGACTTCTACCGCCGAACCGAAGAGCTTCGTGAACGTAACCGTTCTTCAAGCCGGGTCTGTGAGACCTTTGAGAGTGGGTTCCGGTAACGATTAACCGAAAGAGTGAATTGTTGTAGGACGGACAAGCGGAAGCTGTTGGAGCTATCACGCTCGTCAACGACAACGGCTACATCGTGCTCATCGACACTGGAGCCAGCAGTGATACCGAAAGATTGTTGCACAGTGAGTTCTTTGACGCTTCTAAATACTTTGACTTTGCACCAAGAAGATTCTGGAAGCAGATGCTTTTTGCAATTTCAATTTCCTCCCGGACCTTCGTTTTGCGAGTCTCTGCCACATCCGTTCACTTTTCCTTCCTCTTCTCCCCGCTCCCCCATCATCAATTTTCGTGTCGAAGGGCCAACCAATTCCGTCGCCTCCTCTTTCCACTTTCTCTCGGTGCCGTAATTCAATTCGATGCGGGGCTCTTCTTTTATGCGAATGTCGTTTATGCACTGGTTTCCTTTATTCGCACATGCGCTTTTCAAGCGGTTTATTGGACCCAGTCAGTTGTGTTTCTGCCGCTTTCATGAAGAGGTCATTCAACTAGCGAATCTTTCTTGGAACCCTTTCCAGGTCATTACTTATTTGTATCTGTCAGCTCTAACTTCCCTAATCCCTGATGACATGTCAACTAAGCCGCGGGGGGAAAATGGAGTGCTCCTCTGTGTTTATGAACCTTCGAGCCCCCTTAACGTTGGTCACGTAGGAGCCATAGTGAATGTCGAATTTCGCCTGCAGTCGACCAAATTCAACGTGAATGTGATCGTCAATTGGATTTTCGTTTCCCCCCGTCTCCTTTTCTCTCCGTCTTCCGACTCCGCCTATATTTCCCGACTATGTTGCAGAGCATGAAACTTGAGATAAGTGAGTTCGAGATGGAGCCCATCTCTCCGTGGTGCTCTCCTGTCCGAACTAGAACTGTTGGGCTGTGCATTGGCATTTTCGATTTTCTCTTTCACACGGGCACCTTCCTGAAGTCCGTCCAGTTCCTGCAACTCTACGGCTTCAACTTTTTCGCTACCGCCGCCGTCTCTTCCATAGGAGTGCTGTACGCTGTCCACATTCTCTGCATCCTTGCTTGTTGGTACGGACTCGCTCAAAAAAAGTCATCATGGCTGGTGCCCAAGATAGTTTTGAAAGTGACTACCGTGCTGCTCTGCGTCGGACTGACCCTTATCCTCGCTTTCTTCGTCTCCTCCAACTCGCCAGTCATTGGGAATGCGATAGCGCACGGATTCAATGCCGAGTACTATGATCATCGAGCCGTGATTGACATGGCATGTCTTGTTATTGTTGGGATCTCTACCGGTCTTTCGATGGTTCAAGGATGGCTACTGGTCCTCTTGATCAATATTTACCGACAAATTCGAGAAGAGGAGTTGGAGAAACTTCTTGAGAAGGCACTGAAGAAACTCGCAAAGAAGAACGGGAAGATTAATGGCGTCGGAAAGATGTGCACGAAACGAAGCAGTCGTTTCCTAACAACACCCGATCAGACTGATCCTTCTGTCTCATTTACGACTTTCATCTGATTGGTAATTATTGTTGTAGTCTCGTGGCTGTAGAACGGGAAACCAGAAATTTTATACCTCAATAGATGTGTTATTTCGATTCAACCGTTACCATTTCAGGCCTCGCCAAAGAGTCGGTGACTCTTGACCAAATCGACAGCGTTGTTATCACTCACGCCTCTCCGGGTCACATGGGCAACATGAACTTCTTCGCGCAGAAGCCGATTCTGTACCACTCGATGGAGTACATCGGGAGACACGTCACCCCAACTGAGCTGAAGGAGAGACCGTATCGTAAGCTTTCTGGAAACGTGGAAGTGTGGAAGACGCCCGGACACACACAACACGACCTCTCTGTTCTGGTGCACAATGTGGCCGGATACGGAACGATGGCCATCGTCGGCGATCTGATTCCGAGCGAGCACTTGCTTAGCGAGAAGGTGAGAAATGGGAGAATCGCTCTGTCCTATTATTGAGGTCCTTTCAGAGAGACGTCATGGTAGAGGAAGGAGTCTGGGACAACGCCATCAAGAGACAGAACGCGAACCTGATCGTCTGCATGGCTGACTGGATTGTTCCAGGGCACGGTCAGCCCTTCCGAGTGCTTCCGAACTACAGGTGAGTCATAAGAAAGATGAGAGCTAACCGGAGTATCATGTATTCAGACAGAAAGCCGGCTGCACACGGCTCTTGGCTCAACGCCACCTTCTCAACCAAGTCTAAGCATTTGCACCCACTTCCCCCTCCCTTCTCTCTTTCAGTTCACCCAATTCTCTCGTTTCTCCATCGAACCGTCTCCTTCACGAGATGTCTTTTGTCCCTTTTCTCAATGCAGTCAGCATCGAGAACACGCTTTCTTCCGAAACAGTATGTACTATGTACGATTGCTCACGCTCATTCAACCCAAAAGTATTATTTTGTATTGAATAAAAACTGTTTACACATACTTATCGGTTCGGATGTCGAGTGAAATCGTATTGTTGGCGGACAGGCAAAAAAGATTTCGCGAACGATTCCTCGATAAAAACGGCCGAACGGTATGATTGTAGTTTCGAAGCGAACGACGAAAGTGAAGGAAAGAAACCGGAAAAGAGGATGAAATTTATTCAAAATATCAAAAACAAACACGGTTGTCCCGAAATGTCAGAAAACGTATTCAGTTTTACTGCAAGTGGCGGTGAGGTTTAACGGTGACCCAATTGAAAACATACAGAAAGAACCAAGAAGTGTGTACTGATAGGATTGATGCGTCGTTTCCTGAGACTCAAAAAAGGACTAAAGTTGGTGAGATGAGGAGAAAAAATTGCTAAACCCGGTAACTACTGAATAAAAGTTGCATAACAATGGATTAATCGGCGACCTATGTACAGGGAAGTGAAATAAATAATAATGACAGGACTCGTCGGCGTCTAGGAGGACGTACTATTGCTGGCGAAACTGGAACGATCTCTGTGAGAGCGGGTCATGGCGCTGACGACTGTAGACGTGGGTTTGAGAACGGTACATGCGATGTACTTGAAGCTGGAGGTCATGTCGTAGGAGAAGGGCACTCCTGTGGAGCACTCGGACGAGAAGTGCTGACAGTTCACACGGCGGATGTCGTAGGTGCACAGTTCGCCTTGAAGATGTTCCGCGCACTTCAAAACCTGAAAAATATTACAGAAGTTCGAGGTCTTCAGCTTGACGACGTACCTGATCTCCAGAACGGCAGACCAACGGATGTGATGCACGAAAAATTCTCGGTGGCACATCAGACACTTCCACAAGCGCATACACGTACTCGAACCAAGTGTCGTACATCACACGGGCTGGAACGCCACTGAAAACGGCGAGAGCCTCTGCCAAAGATTCGCTCTCTTCTGAAAACCTTTCTTGTTTTTCAGAGCTTACGAGAATATTCTGAACACTCACGTGGATCGCAGACAAAATGGTAGACGCCTCCGTCGCCGGCATAGATGCCACTGTGATAGAACTTCACTCCCGAGACGTTCACTTCGCAAAAGATCTCATCTCCTTTCTCGAGGTACTTGTCCTGATTGTTGTGAACGTCCACTGGCACCTCGTCCAGTTGAATGAAATCCTTTCCGACGGGGAAGTTGCTTCCAGCTGGCGGATCGTCGAAACTGAACATTCCGGGGCGTCCGAGAGCAGCGGTGAGTCTTTCAATCAGATCGCGGGACTCTTCCAGCGCCTGCGTTCCGGACACTTTGAACGGGGCGGAGATGAACGGTCGATTCCTCATATTCGCAGTGATCATGTGTGTCTGTAAATGGAACTAACTGGTACGATTGAATTGATCATCTGAAGAACTGACCGTGTAGCCTCCGAACATACGCTTCTTCGTAACCAGAACATAGTGCTGTCCGAGAGACGTGACTCCTAGGCGAGAAAAAATGCAGTTGTCGCCAAACTCATTGCGAACCGACGCCATCAGAAGTATTCGAATGTTGTCGTCGGCTTTGCCAAAGCCGCCTACAGAAGACGACGATGGCTGGATCGTCACCATTCCGACGACTGCTGAAACGGAGGAAATATGCATTGTTTGCCGATAAACCAAGGAAGGCGAGGAGGGACGAAACAAAACGAAACGAAACGGAAACCAAAAAGAGGAGCGAGAAACAATCGTTATGGCCAACTGGAGGGAAACGCGTTTGTGGTCGTTTTAATAGCTCTTGTAGGTGTTTCAAATCCTCTTCTTCACTACGCTGAACACATCAAAAGTTTTTCGGCCGAAAGTTTTTTTTCCAAGACCAGAAACTATTTGTGAGAAAGTCGAAAAGTTGGACGAAATGGAGGAGGACGTGACGGTTAGGTGAAAGAAAAGAGGCAGCTCCACTCCTAATTGAATATTCAATTGGATGCCGGAGCGAAAAAAAAGTTGCTCCTTGGAAGACAGCCACACGGAAATTGCATCCGTCGAAATGTCACAAACGGAAATTGCGAATAGGAGGGACAGTAGGCTGGGAGGGAAGAATCATTTCATCTCAGAATCTAGAAACATTCGCAAAAAGTGATATGAAAAGTCAGCGGGGGTTCTGTGATAAAACGGGAAGCGTAAAAACGAGACAGGACGCAACGGAACGTACACCTCCTCCTCCACAATAGTTGTGTAGTAAGGAAGGCTGTAGGAATAGTATGCATCACTTTTCTCTTTCCGTCTCTTCCAACAGATAGAGAATGGAAGACCGTGGGTGGGAAAAGCAATGTTTGCGTTGTGCAAAACTTTTGCATGATTCATCCGCCTGTATATTATTGGAGACGGCTTGAAGGGGGCAAGCTTAAAATTCGTTGGTACACGCATAACCGGCCCTTTTGTTATGGTTGTGTCGAACGAGGTTTAATCTGAAGGCGGAGATTCTGTAAGACCAACACAGATGTTATCTGGGTTAGGTTTGCGACGTCTGATGGAACTGGAAAAGGGCGCGACATTGGCGCTTTTCAATTTGGCGTCGGAAGCGCTTTGGGATTGAAGCCGTGAAAGTAGGGAATCGGTATAGTTGGAGGTTCAAACTCAAAAGAGAGAAAAGTTGAAATTTGAAAGAAAAAAACGATTGTTTGCACGGAAACACAGAGGTAATGAACAATTCTACCTCGATGTTTCCGATGAGAGGTAGACAAAAGTAACGAAAAACTGGTCGGAGGGTAGCCTGCCAACCGTGGCTGAGAACTGTAATCGAGGTGAGGTCGTACGCAAAAAGTAGACAGAGGCCTCTACAATTAGGCGGGAAAGGAGGTAGAACGATGTCCTCGGTCAGTGCATTTGTGGCGGCGAGGGACGAGAGACGGAGAGGCAACGAGATGAGATATCTGCCTAATATGGTGGTCAACAATGCAAAACATCGGAGAAAAGAGCCCGCGAGAAAGAGAGACGCAGACATACGACTGTGCGGTACGGACGGACGGCTGGCAACAGGAAATGACCGCCGAAGAGAGCGCGAAGACTGCGGAGAGCGAAAGAGACACCCAGCTGATCGGACTCTTTTCTCTTTTCTTCGGTTTGTGATAGGTTCCCTGACACCTATCGGTTTGTATCGCTCGCCTTACAAGGGCTTTCCGGATGCTCTTGGGTAGACTGCTTTATTGGGATAAATGAGAATAAAGTAGATGGAGTAAATATGAGGGAGATGGGTGCCGAGTCTCTGTTAGATCTTCCTCAGAGGCAAGGCGCCCATCCGCTGAGTTGCGTACGCTCCAACTGACCCTCAGTTGTTCAGAAGGCTCCGCCTCCCTTTGCTGGTAGGCAGAGTCTCCTGCTGAGTCTCCTTCTTTCGGTCTCGTGACCAGAGAGAAGGGAAAAGAGATATAAACGGAGAAGACGCTTTAGGAGCGTCTGCTGCGTTGACATCCCCCCTCCCTTGAGAGAAACGGTCCCCGTTTCCGAAGCAAGGAGACTCTACAATAAAACTAGGTTCGGGTGGGTAATGTTTAAAACAACAAGGGGGTATGGAATTATCAGGAAGTAGATTGGGATTGATCTGGGTGAGGGACGAGGTAGACTTGTGAGTAAACGATTCGCGGCTTTCCATGTCAAGCGATGTCGCGGTCTCGAAACACTCGGCACTGTTCGGTTTGATGTAGTCGCGATGAAGGTTGCTGACGTCGTCCACTGTTGGAGACTTCCTTCATTCTTTCCTTCCTCTTAAATCATCATGGCGGCTGCAGAAATCAATATTAAAACACTATTTTCAAGTGCCCGCCTGGCTCTGCTCGGTTGCTCCGCGGCACGTCTTCCGACAAGGTGTTTGGGCTGTTGAGAAGTTTTCGGCGCCATGCTTCGTTGGTTCCGTTCGGCTCCATCAGTGTCGAATCTTCCGTGACGACGACTGGTAGTACTTCCGCTGCTTTTCCGCCGGCTCACCTTGCTCGTCCATCTCCGACAATTGTCGCCGGTTGTTCCGTGTCTTCCTTTCCTCTTCTTCACTACAGATCTCTCTTCACTCTATTTCTCTCATCTCATCTATTATTTTTGTTGGTCTCTCTCTCTAACTATTACTCATTACCCGTTACGCATCGATCTTTCACTTTTCAATCTCTCCTGCTGTGATGATGAGGTGACGACCGAGGGTTAGAATGGGTGGTCATCTTTTCCGGTTGTCGCGGGGAGAGCGAGAATGAGGATGGTGAAGACGTCATCCTCGTGGTACTGGTCTTCTTCCTCGTAGTGATCGTTCTCCTCCTGGTCTTCTTCCTCGTATCGCAGCGGGATTACTTTATCTTTCTTTCAGTGTTTGGAATTCGCGGTTTTGATTGATGACCTCGCTACATTCTTCGATGTTGTCTCCCGCTGTTTCCAGGGCCATCTGTCATCTCGTGTGGTGTTTCTGACCTCGAGTGGCCCCTTGTCTCCAGCTGTGCTGTAGATCTGCATCTGAGTGACTGATGGGAGCGATCCTGCTTTGTTCTGTGTTGCTACCGTAGTCTGCTTCCTTTCCTGTTTTATGTCGAGCTCTTGTTTCGTAGTGGCTCGATCCATTGGTTCGTTCGTTCGAATCCTTTGGCGGTGAAGGAGATTTGGAGGCGATATTTTCATAGTTTCCAATTTTTAATGGGTTGACTGCTTCTCGTAGATTCTTCTTCTTGGCGGGCCCTCCTCGAAGAACAAGCAGCAACAGGTATACCTTTTCTTCTTTCTCGGGATACTAGAATGGGCAATCAGGGGTATGTCGCGACCCCAGACCACCGAAACAGTATCCTCCCGGGATATTCATCTAGCCTTTCCTCTCAGGGGTAGGAACTTCCGATCGAATCTTCGGTTCCTGTCGACAGATATGGGCAGACTTTCACTCCTCCGAGTAGCCTGGCCCCCTGAGAGTCTCCTTTCCATTTTACTTTTCCGCTTCATCTTTTCTTTCCGTGTGGGAACTACGGTAGAGGGTGGTGGAACGTTACTCGCTTGTCGACCGTTCCTGTCCGGCGTACCCGGCGTAGTTTTCTGAGACTGGGGGTTCTGTTTGCGCGGTAGAACCCGTAACTGCCTAACTGCTCCGAGTGGGTTAGGACAATATAGCACTTCTTGTTCCTACTTATGCTTCCCTTCGGTGTCTCTGAACCGCCGGTGGGGATGCGTCTCGGAACGCAGTCTCAGAATAATTCCAACACCCTTCCTTCTATGAACTTGAGTTGGTCTTCTTTTCATCTTGGCCTTATCGGTGCGCGCGTAGTCGAGAGTCTTGTAACCTACGCGTCTTGGGTGACTGCCGTAGTTAGTGATGCTTCTAGCGTCTCAGAGTCCAAGATGTTGGGAGAGAGGTTCTTGGGTTAGTGATTACGAATTGTAACTAGTACTTTGAGATTTACATAAGTTTCGAGAGAGATATTAGATGAAGATGAAGAGAGAGAGAGAGAGAAGTTTACGAGAGATCCGTAAAGAAGGAATGCAATCTTTGGAAGCTTCTGCCAGATAGACATGTGGCAGGGCTGCAGAAGCTTCCGAGTATCCGTACTTCTTGATGGAGGCGAAGTGGCGAATTTCGCTATCGCTTACCGACCGAGTTTCGGCGCTGGTTCCATGCTGGTGTTGTTGTAGCGGTGCTCGATGTAACGTAGTAGCAGTAGGAATATCTGTCGAGTTCTGGTCGGGTCTAGCGAATAAGCGAGGTGGGACCTCCATGTGATAGGTTCCCTGACACCTATCGGTTTGTATCGCTCGCCTTACAAGGGCTTTCCGGATGCTCTTGGGTAGACTGCTTTATTGGGATAAATGAGAATAAAGTAGATGGAGTAAATATGAGGGAGATGGGTGCCGAGTCTCTGTTAGATCTTCCTCAGAGGCAAGGCGCCCATCCGCTGAGTTGCGTACGCTCCAACTGACCCTCAGTTGTTCAGAAGGCTCCGCCTCCCTTTGCTGGTAGGCAGAGTCTCCTGCTGAGTCTCCTTCTTTCGGTCTCGTGACCAGAGAGAAGGGAAAAGAGATATAAACGGAGAAGACGCTTTAGGAGCGTCTGCTGCGTTGACAGGTTAAAAAACTAATTGATTGAGTGTTTTTAGATCTGTTCCAGTCGGAGACGTCATTTCGGAATAGCGGACAACAAAGAGGAATGTGTAAAAGGGGAAAGATCGCGAATCGAAGATGGCAAGATGTTGAAAACTTTTCTCCAAGTTATCGATGAAAACTTTCAATTAATCCTCTTTTGGAAAAGAAGCGAAGAGATGAGAGGCGGCAGTATGAGAAAGACGGATCGAGACGTAGAGACGTGTGGCTATGGCAACACTCTATGGAAAAAGAAGAGTAAGTCGGTTTGAAAGCAGGTAGGCAACTGGCCCAACTAGGTTTTTCCAAAGAAGAACGAAGTGAACTTCACTTTCCAAAGAGTTGTGCGTGACTGGTCAGTGGAGCGAAAGGAGTCTCGATTCGAATTGACCCACTCGCAGCAGCTGATAAAGTGTCCACACTTTCCAGCGAACCGTAAATGCGCTCCAAACGACTCGATAAGAGTCTATTCGCTCTATCACCTCTCTAGCCTCAATCCGGCTTATCTAATGAAACGAGAAAGTGAAAGAGAGGGAATGCAATCTGTTGCGAGGGCGCGTGGTCGCCCACGCTGGAAGTAGCGTGTCCCCTGAAGAAGGACATGCCGTGAAGATATGAAGACTGAAGAGACATTCATTCTTTGCTCTGGTTCTCGTATACCCTAAGTATTCCACTTCTCAATAAAGTCACTCTCTCGAACGCGGAACATAACAAAACTGGCGATCAGGATTCCGAACAGGACAGGTGAGAAATGACGGAGGAAGCCAATAAAGGTGAGAAGATGCCCGCTACGGTGCAAGCGGCTGAAAAGGGTGAAAAGGTTGTTGCGGCCTTAAACGCAATCCAGCGAGAGCTCGCGGAGCATGCGCAGGCGCATGCGCAGACCGCGGCCATTCTGAAAGCGCTGATGGAGGCTAGCAATAGCCGTAGCCAAGAGCCAGAAGGGCGAGCGTCCGCCGGGCGCGAGCAGGGCGATGTGGCGAAATGTAATACGCGGACGATGGCGGACATTTCGTCCCGGATTCCGGAGTATCGGCACTCAGTCGCCGAACACGATGGGTTCCAGAAATGGATCACCCGCCACAAGGTGACAATCGTCAAGGATGGGGGGCAGCTTTCCGAAGGCGAAAAGACTCGAGTGCTCCTGGGGCGTTTGGAGACGGCGGTCTTCGACTCTTATGTCGAGATGCAAGTCGATGTCGCCGACATATATGAGCTAGCTTTGGACGAGACAGTCGCGGCGCTCACCAAGTTGTTGGGCACAGAGAGAAGCCCGATGACACGCCGGCAGGACGTGATGGAGATGTCGCGAGCCTCCGGACAGTTTGTCGATCTTCGGGATTTTTTCAACAAGATCGGAGCGGCCGTCAGATCCGCCGAGCTAACTAAGATGTCACACGATGAGTGGTGCGTGTTCGTCGCGCTCCGAGGCCTTGATGCATCGGGCGACCAGCCGCTTAAGAACTTCCTAGTGCAACATTGTGAAGCTGCGGAGCGGAGAAAGGAATCGGTCAACTTGTCGCGTTTATACGATGAGGCATGTCGGTTCGAGCACCTCCAAAAAGACTCCGGGAATCTTGTCGTCAAAACCCGCCGAAGCCCGCAGCAAGTGAACGCGGTGCAGAAACGGGACTCGAAGACGGCGTACGCAGGGAAGCGCGGATCGGGTAGCTCGCCGACGGAGGCGACAACCGCAGCGCGGAAGAAAAAGAAGACCCCGAAATGCTACATATGTGGCGTTCTCGGGCACATAGCACCGAAGTGTCCAAGGAAGGGAACGGATGCCGATACCACGTTCAAGAAGAGGGTCAAACCAACCCGTTACGAGGACGAGGTAAATTGCATTGAAGTAAACACGGTTTCAGGCTCAAGGGAGAACGTGCGTGTCGTCATCGAGGGCATCGAGCTTTCGATGCAATTGGACACCGGAAGCGACATAACGCTGATAGACCGGACGGCCTGGAAGAAGATCGGCAGACCTCAATTGGAGAAAGTCCAGCAGGACATCCGATGCGCGAACGGCACCGTGATGGAAGTGGACGGTCGAGCTCAGGTACAGTTCCAATTAAAAAAGTCGACATATTTCGACTATGTCTACGTTCATCCGCGGACTAAGTGTCTGCTAGGGATGTCATGGGTGCGCCACTCGCCGAAGATGTGTGAGGGATTGTCAATGATGGTGGCACCCGTCACAGTGAAGGAGGTACCGTCGGAACCCAAACGTCTGGAAGAGGTGCTGAAGTCAAAGTTTCCGGATGTGTTCGAGCCGGGACTGGGACTGTGCACAAAAGAAGAAGCACAACTGCGAGTCTCCGAGTCTGCGACGCCAGGTTTCAAGAGGGCTCGGCCGGTCCCGTATGGATCGTTGGAAGCGGTGGAGTCAGAGCTAGCGCGTCTGCAGGAGATGGACGTTATCGAACCGGTCACTCATTCGAAGTGGGCGGCCCCGATCGTCGTTATAAAGAAAAAGGCGACGGGGAAGGTTCGTGTTTGCGCTGACTTCCGCTGTTCAACGCTCAACGCGTCGCTTTTGGACGAAGTCCACCCGCTTCCAGTGATGGAAGACATCTTCGCGCAGCTGCGAGGCAAGATCTTCTCTCAGATCGATCTCCGCGACGCGTACCTTCAAGTACGCCTAGACAAGAAGTCGCAGGAGTTGGCAGTGATCAACACGCACAAAGGGCTTTTCAAATACAAGCGACTGCCGTTCGGAATACGGACGGCGCCGGCGATTTTCCAGAAGGTTATCGACAAGCTGATTAGTGGACTGCCGGGTTGTGTCGCGTATCTGGACGATATCCTCGTCGCCGCAGATACCGTAGAAGAGCATGAGAGAACGTTGCAGAGGTTGTTCGGCCGACTGGAGGAGTACGGGTTGCGTGTCAGTCCCGAAAAGTGCGCTTTCGCAAAACCGGAAATCCGTTTCCTCGGGTTTGTAGTGACGGCGGAAGGGCGACGACCTGACCCGCAGAAGACGTCGGCCATCAAGGCGATGCAGGCGCCCGAGAACACGAAGCAGTTGCTCGCGTTTCTCGGAGCGATAAGCTTTTATGCTCGTTTCATTCCGAGCCTGTCGGAGTTACGAGGTCCGCTGGATCATCTTCTGAAGAAAGATGTCGAGTGGAAGTGGTCTGACGCGCGTCAGTCGGCGTTCGAGCAGCTGAAAAAGGCTGTGGACGACATAACGATGTTGACGCACTTCAACGAAGGATTACCGCTCGTCGTAGCAGCCGATGCGAGCCAGTATGGAATTGGTGGTGTTATCGCGCACCGGACTGCTTCAGGCGAGTTGAAGCCGATCGCGCACTTCGCACGGGCTCTGACAGAGGCGGAGCAACGCTATGCGCAGATTGAGAAAGAGGCACTAGCTATAGTGTTCACTATCAAACGGTGCCACAAATACGTTTTCGGACGACGATTCCTGTTACAAACCGACCACAAACCGCTGTTAGCTATATTCGGCTCGCGGAGAGATTTACCGGTGCATGCGCAAAATAGAGTCGTCCGCTGGGCTCTATTCCTCTTAAGTTACGACTTTGAGCTAGAATACGTGTCGACATCCAAGTTCGGGCATGCCGATTGGCTGTCCCGGATGATCGTCGAGTACCCACGAGACGATGGGGACGTAGTGATCGCTGCGATCGACGAAGAAGAAGACGACGAAGGGGATCCGTACCGGTTCCCGGGACCCGTCTCAGAAGCCGACATTCGTCGGGAGTCGAAGGGAAGCGAGGAGTTGTGCAAGATAATGGAATGTCTGGAGACCGACAAATGGAATCGGAAGGCTGATAGCGAGGAGCTCGCGTACTGGATGCGGTTGAAGCATCGCCTGAAGATTCTGAAAGGATGTTTGCTGCTCGACGATCGAGTCGTCGTGCCGCAATCGCTGCGTGTGAAGGTGCTAGAGCAGCTTCACGAAGGTCACCCAGGTGTGGTGAAGATGAAGCAGAAGGCACGTTCGTTTGTATTCTGGCGCGGTATCGACAGCGGAATCGAGAAGATGGTGCATGCGTGCGATACATGCCAACGTCATGCGAAGATGCCGCGAGTAGTTCCATTGGAACCATGGCCGGAGCCTACTCAGATCTGGAGCAGGGTCCATATAGACTTCTGTGGGCCATTAGACGGCGTGTGGCTGCTTGTTGCGGTCGATGCAAAGACGCGTTATGCCGAAGTGAAGCTGACGCGCACAATTTCAGCGGTCGCGACAGTAGATCTCCTAGAGGAGATGTTTGCTACTCATGGTGTGGAGAACTAGTTTTGGCGACCAACCACTAGTTCGCCGGACCACACCCTTTCTACCCATAAACCCCCGACTTCACGTGCCAAAACGATTATAAACGAGTAAGAGAAAGGAAAGAGTTTATTGCGGCCAAGAGGCCGATTTCACAACAACAACTTAAGCTCACAAAGAGCAAAACGAGTGAGGGTTGGGCACGGGTCGTCCGATAACGGACTGACAAGGGTTCGTCCAGAACCCTTTTGAACCGTGTATAAGTTGGTACAGAGCGTCTTGAACTGATAAAAGTAATTCATAATTCGACAAAGGTCGAAATCCCAAAATCGCACGCGACGCGACACGCGCCGCGGGCGCAAGCGCGGCGAGACCCGCGAGGGTTACGGTAGGGAGCCGCGCAGCTCGTAAATCGACACACAGTCGATTTCCGCATCGATTCGATGGATTTCGCCAGGATTCGGGAGTCAAAGGAGTCAAGGGGATGGAAGTGAGTGATGTAAGGTTCAGAGAAGTGATTTGTAGGCATATAGAGGCTTATAGCCGCGAGAAGGGGCTGCGGGCAGTCCCTGAAGCGGCTAATAAGCCAACAACGTTGCAGATTCGTCGTAGAATCCGCAACATTCCCCCCCAGGGAAGATCTCAACTGCGGGGTCTGCGTCGATGCAGTGTACGTAGTTGAGAGCTCTTTGTTTGGCAGCCCTTTCTAGCACCGGGCGAGTGCGTTCAAACCGGAGGGGGTCCTTGGACTTCATCCTTCGACGGTTTGGTTTGGACGTCTTCGCTCGGGAGCTCTGTGGCTGGTCTGCAGCTGGCGTCTGACACGGGGCTGGCTCTGGCTGGGGGGCCATGAGGGTGCTGTCACTCTCTGTCTTCCGACCCTTTTGGTTGTCCTCCTGCTCTTCGTTTCTGGAGTTGTTGTGATACTCTTGGATAAGAAATTTAACAAGATTTTGTGGCCGAGGATCCGGTGACTGGGCTGGTTGTGATTTGGCCTTTGGGATGGTCGGTAATGGGTATTTTTCGTTGACGTGCTCAACAAGCAGGTCTTCGAGGACTTGTTGGCCGTGTATGTTCGGGTCCTCGGCTTCTGCTTCTGGTGACATTTCACACGACTCAATCTCCAAAGGGATCAACTGACAGACTGGGCGGCTGTATGTGGTGTTTTTGCACCGGATCACTGCAGATCGACAATGGCCGTCTGCGCCTCTCTCGAGCTTTTTGATGAGCCCTAAGGGCCACAGTGATCGCTTTGTGCCCGCTGTCTGAACGAGGACCACCTGTCCGATGGATGGTTGTGTCTTCGTGCTCCGCCTTTTGACGGCTTTTGACTCGCGCAGGAGTTTCAGGTAGGACTCGCTCCATAGGCTCCAGATGTTGTCCATGTGGCTGTTGAGCGCTGCTACATGTTCTCGAGTTCGCGACTCGGTGTTGGCCACTTGGAACGGCAACCTGTTCTCCTTGACTTCGTGTGGGGTCGCTAGGCGAACGCCCGGGAGGAGGAAGTCAATTGGGCGAAGAGCCTTCATGTCAGTCGGATTCGATGGATTTGGCATGAGAGGACGGTCGTTGAGCATTCCCTCGATTCGATTGAGGAGGGTGGCTAAGGAGTACGGGTCGAGTACAAGTTTCCCTGTTTCTTTTAGGAGCTGTCTCTTCACGACACCGACGATGCGTTCGTAGACGCCTCCTTGCCATGGGCTCAGTGGGGTGATCGTTCTTAGGTCGATCTCTTTGCAAGCCAGGAAGCTTGTGAGCGACTCTGATTCTGTTTGGAACGCGAGGATGTCGTCGTTGATGATCTTGTGACCCAATGTGAAGGTTCGAGCGTTATCGCTGAAGATGACTGATGGTACTCCTCTTCGGGCGAAAATGCGTTGGAGCCCTTGGATGTACATTTCTGTTGTAGCATTGGGGATGAGCTCGAGGTGTACGGCTCGGGTCACTAGGCAGGTGTAGATGAGGACGTACATCTTGGTCAACAGGCCGGAGCACTCTCGCGCCTCAATGGGACCCATATAGTCGAGCCCGGAGTATCCAAACGGAGTCGAGACTTCAGTGCGGATTTTTGGAAGGTGTTTTGAGAAGTGGTACTCGAATGGTAGTCCGGTGACTTTCTTACACGGGACGCACTGGTGGATGACCTTTTTCACCAATTGTAGATCTTTTGGGATCCAGTATATGGATCGGATGGCGCGGCGGGTGTATTCGGCTGGGCTGTGGACGTTCGCGATGTGCGTTTCTCTCACGATCAGTCCCGCGAGCGGGTGCTCAGCGAAGATGAAGATCGGTTGTTTAGTGGAGATGTCCAGCGAGTCGGCCGTCCCGATGGCGCGATCTACTCTTAGGAGACCGTCGTCTGCTCTGAAGATTTCCAAATCTTTGGGCCGTTGGAGACCGAGAGCTTCTGCTTCTTTGTAGTGCTCCCCGATGAGCCACTTGCGCACCCATCTTCTTTTGGACAGGTCGTCTGGTCGCGTTTGAAACGCCCGCAAGGTAGCTCCACGGAACTTCACTTCTTCACCGTGTGACACTTCTGAGGTCGCTGGTGGAGTCTCTGGCTGGTTGTTTATCGCACGCAAGGCGCGTGTACGATTTTTTCTGGCTGTCTTGTGGAGGAAGCTCAACACGCAGTGCATCACCATGGCCAATTTGCCGAAGGTGTCGCATTCTTCGAATGGGGCGAGAGACTGGAAGGGTTCCTTTTTTGGGTGGATGACGTTCACTACTTCGGTTTCTTCGTGTACGGCTGGGCCAATTTTAAAATTTGGGTTTGAATTTTTGGAATTTTTTGAAATTTTATTTAATCTTTTAATAATTTTGGTTGTTACGCGAGGCTGCACGCTCGACAGTAGTCCTTTGTTGACTTCTTCCATCTGCTCTGGGGGGCATTCGAATGTGCCGTTGAGTCGGCATGGCCAATGCTCTTGTGGTTCGGTTATGAACTTCGGGCCGTGCCACCAGAGTTCTGATGCTTGCAGCTCGACCGTGCTCATGCCTCTGGTTCCGATGTCCGCCGGGTTGCAATCCGTGGGACAGTGGTGGAATGACGGTTCCGGGCCGTATTTGAGCATGGTCAGGCTGTTTTCTTGCACATGTTTCACTCGATTGCTGACCCATGTGATTTTCTTTTCCGATCGAAGGACCCAATGGAGTGCTACGTCGGAATCAGTGAATAGGTGCACTGAGTCGATTTTTATCTGTTGATGGACTTCTGTGAGGATGTTGCACGCCATGCGTGAGCCACACTCGATTGCGAGCAATTCCATGTTCGGTGTTCCCCATGTCGCCGCGCACGGTTTGATTCTTGAGCGACTCAGTATCAGGTTGGTCTGTACGGACTGGTCGGGGAATCTGTAGCTTAGGTAGGCGCATGCGGAGTAGAAGTCGCGGTTGGCGTCGCAGAAGACGAGCAACTGAATCGACTCTTGATCTGCTCGATTTACTACCCGGCGGGGAATCGTGATTGCTGAGAGGGAGAGGTCTCGTTTGATGGCTTCCCAGGTGGGTAAGAGGGCCGATGGAATTGGCTCGTTCCAGGCTGTTCCTTCGATCCATAGTGTTTGGACCAATAGCTTTAACTTGAGAAGGATGGGCTGGACTAGACCGAGTGGGTCAAAGGTTTCGGCCATTCGAGAGGCGACCATTCTCTTGGTCGGATGTGTCTCGGTTATGGTGGCGATTTTAATCGCGATAGTGTCCGCCGTGGAGTTCCACGAGTAGCCTAATAGCTTCACCGTGGTCGCGGAAGCGCGATCCTTTTCAGGGATCTCGGTCATGGTTTTCTCGTCATTCACGAGGTATTCCCTGAGGTTCATCTTCATCTTGTCGAAGATTTGTTTGGACTGGGTGATTTTTGGTTTCACATCTTCCAGTTGGTCGGCAGTGAGGAGTACGTTATCCACGTAGAGATTTTCCTTGATCTCCTCTGTTATCTCCATTCTGGAGCGTGCCAAGAAGTGGAGGATGGTGGCGGCCAGGAGGAAGGGGGAGCTCGTGACGCCGAAAGGCAGCCTGCAGAACCTATACTCCACGATGTTGTCGGGAGTTGGCGGCTGGGCTGGGTTTCGCAGCCATAGGAATCTTGTGGCGTTGCGCTCTTTCGGGAGAAGTCTCACTTGATGGAAGGCCTTCTCGAGATCAGCCACGATAAGGTACTTGTGCAGCCGTGCTCGCAAGAGAATGCCGGGGATCGGCTGGAGGATGTTTGGCCCGGGGAACAGGCAGTCATTCAGCGAGGGGCTGTTCTTTGAGTGGCTGGACGCGTCGAGCACGATGCGGATCTTCGTCGTCAGCGAGTCCGCTTTTATTACCGCTCGGTGCGGAATATAGTAAAAGGGCCCTTTTTCCAGTGAGCGATTCGGCTCGGCTGGCTCGATGATGCCGGACTGGAGTTGCGTCTGGATGATTTCGTCATACTGGGGGATGGTGTTCCGCCCACGACGTAGCGTGTCCACAAGGGAGCGTAGTCTCACCAGCGCGATGGCGTAGTTGTCGTGCAGGCGCGACTCGTTGCCGTTCCATGGTAGGGCCACATGGAGCTCACCGTGGATGTTCTCCACCGATGTCTTCTCGAAGTCATCGAGGAGGTGGAGTTGGCGCTTTTTCTCGCTGGCTGAGCATTCTGGTGGGGAAATCGCTAGGTTTTCCATGTTCCACATCTCTGCGATTTGGTCGTGTAGCGCTCTGTCCGGATCGGTGATTCGTGTGGAATCGACGATCGCGTGGATGAACGGGCCGTGATCAAATGCTTCGATCGTCAGGATGTTGTTGTCCGACAAGCTAGTTAGCTGATTCAGTGAGGCTGTTGGCCGGGCGAAGTCGCCTAGGATGGTCGACTCGTAGAGTCTTCCGCTTGGTAGGCGGTGTCTCTCGGCTGTGGCTTCCAGGATGTTTATTACATCATTCCCGATGATCATATCGATCGGTTTGCCGATGTGTTCACGATCGTGTTCGATCTGGCTGTAATCGAGCTTGTTGGCCTCGATGTATCGGAGGTCTTCGGTTGTGAATACTGGTTGGTGAAAGGGCGTTAGGAAACGCCGCGGGTTGCCTATCGCTCGGCACTGCAGTGGACCTTTACTGAATCTGGTGTTGGTCTGCAGGGGGATGTGGTAGATGTTGGAGACAAACGTCTCCGTGTCCGAGTAGCCACTGATGGACAGTACTCTAGCTGCTACTGGCAGTAGTCCTTCCATTCGGGCACTCTCATGCGCGATGATGGTGGCTGTTGCTCCCGAGTCCACTAGGCATAGTAGTGGTCGGTTGGACGTTGTGCGGAGGCACATGAATGGCAGCTTGTACGCCTCGTCGGATGTTGGGAAATCCTTCGAGACGGCTGTGTGGGCGTAGACCTTATCGAGCGTTCGAGCGAACTCGGACGTGGATAGGTTCTCGACATTGTTGAGTAGCTCAGCGGAAGGTTCTGGCTGGTTTGGGGCGATCGTGGCTCCGCTTTCTGGGTCATGATATGCATGACGCCGTGGAGCGGGGGTTGGTGAGCGCACGATGCGTGAGGTATTTGAGTTTTGTGCGTTGTTGGGGAAGCGAACGCTTCGATTCTTGGATGATAAGGAGGTGGCTTGAGCCACGGCCGGGTGTGTTGTGGCTGGCTGGATTAGCGAGACGTGACGGTTAGTTGAACATGGGGGTGACGAGGTGAGTGAATGCAACGAAGGTGGTGTTGGCGAGGCACCGTTTGGTATTGGGATCTTCATCGAACCAATACCGCCGGGCAACAGGCTATTAGTGCTGGGAGGATTCCGATGCACGGCTTCTAGACCGACGTCGGGCTCGGGTTGTTTCCCAGTTTGGCTCGCCGCGGTTTCTGTAGAACTCGTCGACGGCTGCGTGGTGCCTGAACTTTTCACGGTCTGGGCAGATGTTGGAGAAGTGGTTTCCCCCGCAGGTGGCGCATCTCCCTTCGGATGTGCATTCCTCGTATCTGTGGCTGCCTGAGCAGCAGTTCTCACATCGCTGGTCTCTTTGCATCTGGTCCAGCCAGGTCTTCCGGTCTTTGGGGCAACCGAGGTTGCTGTGACCCCTGCCACAGAGGTAGCACCTCTTCCGTTCATCCTGGTCATGGGACGTGGGGACGTAGCACAGGAATTCAGGCATTGGACCTGCTCCGCGCTCGAACAACTTGTCCTTATCAAGGTTTTGTGGCCGCCTGCTGCTGCGAAAGGAGCGGGAAGAGTGGTTCGAGTGGTTGGAGTATGAGCGGCCCCTGTAGCCGTTGCCTTCACGCTGGTGTTGTCTGCCTCTCTCGCGTCTTTCAGCGCCAGGGGGACGAAAAAACCGCTGGCTGTTGTTCCCGTATCCGTCTCTGCGGTCGTACGGCTGTGACGAGCGCTGATCGTACCGCCGTCCGCTCGAGATCTGGGCGTTGCAGATGGATTCGGTATCCGCGGGTATCATTCCCGGCTGGGCAACGTGTGTTACGTTAAGTTCCGTGCTGGCCTCTCTGGAGGTTGGAGTGGCGAGCAGGATGATCTCTGTGCGCAGGCGTTTTCTTGCTCGGGCGCATACTCTAAAGAAATCGCTGATGATTTCAGTGCCATTGGTGTGGGCAGAGATGATCTCGCGACTGATGGCTGTCGGGAGTTTGTGCACTAGTTTCCAGGCTAGTGTCGAGTTGATCATACTCGAGTCGAGTAGCTGCAGCTTGTGAGCCAGAGTCTCGACTGCTGTCAGGTTGTCGCTCATACGATGCGGGTCGGAGGATGACATTTGCATCGACTCCAATTTTTCGAGGAGCATGTGAGGCGACTCCTGTGGCTCTTGGCCGTATCTTAGTTGGAGCATGTCAAGAGACCGATCGTATGCAGCCGGGTCGGTTGAGTCGATGATGCATGATGCTGCCGCCCCGGAGACTTTGGAGCGAAGAATGTTCATTTTTCGGATCGCTGAATTCCGGAGAGCGGGGCAGTTCGCCACCGTATCGTTGAGGATGGTGATGAAGGCATCAAAGCCTCCTTTCCCCTCGAACCTTGGGATCAGGTGGTGAGCGTCTTTGATCGAGATAGAGTCTTCTCTATCGTGGCGTTGGAATCCGTAATCGTCTTCCCTCCCGTATTGGTTTTGGGTCGACTTGGCGCCGTACTGGCGGTGTTGGTCGCTCTGCTGTTGGTAGAAGCGTTCCTGATTCTGTCTGCCTGAGGGATCCGGGATGTTGGGGCCCTGGTTGGCTATTGGTGGTGACTCGTAGATTCGGCGGGTGAGCGGTGTGGCCTGGAGCTCTTTTGGCTGGGCTTCGCCCGCTGGGAGTCTGGCGGTCTCGCCTATCCACTGTGGCTGTTCGACATGTTGTCTGCTCGCATTCTGCCGAGTGCTGGTATGATAGTTCATCAGCGTGGCGTTGGGCAGGTTTTCCCTGGCTTGTGCGCTCGTGTTGGAATGGAGGTCGTGGTAGGTGTCGATGCCGTTGTGGCTGGGCCGTGGGTTCCTCTCGCCGCTGGTCTCCGACCTGATGCGGTCGAAGTTCGGGCTTTGGGATGGTGGTTCTTGGCTCCATTGGTTTAGCTGTGACGTAATATTGGCCGTAGATTGTCTACTCTTCGCCAAGCTGTCTCTGAGCTGTCTGGTCTCGCTCTGGATTCGTACCAGTTCAAGCCTTTTCAGCTCGTGCTGGAGTGAGTCGCGGTGAGCTTGCTTGTTGGCCAGCGCCTCTTTCTGGCGGTTTTCTTCTTGAGTGGCTCTGGTGTGCTCGTTGCGGAGTTCTTCCAGAGCTCGCCTTGCCTCTTCGAGTTCCTGATCATTTATGAACGGCACTGGGACTGTGTGTCCGCCGAAGTTCAGGAGGTGGGCCGTGGAGGTCCGGTCGAAGGCGATGCCTTGAGGACCAGGAGGCGACTGTTCGACGTTATCGTCCGATCTGTGACCCGTTATGTCGGAGATCGACTGGTTGTGTGAGTTGCGAGTGCTCATCGCCGGTGGGCGGCTGTTGTTAGCAGAGCTCACGTGCATCTCGGGCTCCGCTGGCCTCTGCGGCTCAGGGATGTATGAGTAGGCCATTTCTGGGCTCAACTTGATGTTGTTGCGTGTACAAATCAAGTCGATCGCATCGAGGACTTCCTGAGCTTTGCTGGCTGCAGGTTTTGTCTGCTGGTTGAAGATGGCCCATAGCTCGAAGCTATATTCCTGCCCTTTCGGGTGGTCGGCCATCGCTCTGCTGTTCACGGCAGTTTCCAGCTCTGACTCGATCTTTTTGACCTTTTGGAGGAGCTGTGTCACCTTTTCTTTATAGTGGCTTAGATGGGATGGCCATGGCGGGCTGCCCATATACCGGATCTCGTCCGTGTGAAAGCCTTGAGTGACTTGCTCGATCTCGCGCTGAGTGTTGGTCATTTTTGCTTTCAACGGTCCGACCACCGCGGTTCCGTAGGACGGTTTCGGTCCTCTCGGGATTTCGAATTGCGGTTCGGGGTGGTCATACCGGGGTGCGCCTTGTTGAACGGCTGTTCTGCTCGTTTGGTTGGGCGGCTGATGAGTCGGCTCGTTGGTTTGCGGCTCGGCATATTGCTGAGTGGCAGGAATCGTGCCGAAGTCGGGTATCGGACGTTGGGGCCCGAGGATTGGCGTCTCGACGCCTCCTTCGCGCTGTCGGCCGGTTGGCTGCATTCTGCGAGCGTCTTGCGATTCTCGCGGGGCTAGCCAGGATCGGGCTTTTGCTTGCGCTCGGGTGGCATTTCGATAGCCGAATTTTAGGCCGAGTTGCTGAATTGCCGTGGGTGGCTGTTCAGTTCGACCTTGTTGCGGCCAAGAGGCCGGTGCCTTGACTTTGTGCCGGGCGTCGGGAGGGTATCTCTCCGAGGCTGCGGACAGGCCGCTGCTATTACCGCCACTTGGTGAGAGTGGGGGGAACAGTTCCTGGCTGTTGATGTCAGGCGATTGTGGTCTAGAGAAAGACATTGTAGGTGGCTGTGTTCGTTGAACGTTTGGCTGAAATTCTACTTTTGGTATGCGTGACTAGGATGGGGCAATTTTAAGTAAAGAGAGTATGAAGAGATATAAGAGCGAAAGGATAGAAAAGGGGGGATGGGGTTGAGTGAAAATGTAAAGTAGAATGTTATCAGCACGTTCGGAACGTGCCGTTGGTGACGGACGACTGAAGCCTGTTGGCTGCGTCGGAAGTTGTCTTCCTGATCACTGGTGTAGTCGTTTCTTCCTCAGGTGAGACCTGGGAGTGTCACCATGTGGGGTGGAGCCCAATGCGGGGCTCGAACCCGCGACAACCAGATTACGATTCTGGTGCACCATGTGGAGTTTAGCGATTTCAGCATGTGAGGTGCTGGTGCTACAGCTGCGGCGTCAGCTGATTTGGCCGCGACGCGCGTCGTATTGGCTGGGTTTGCCTGGATGTGTCCGACGGTCGTCTTGGCGGCTGGTTTACTGAGAGCGACCGAAGTGAATCGGTCCGACGGTCGTCTTGGCGACTCGTCTACTGAGAGAGGGGACCGAAGTGAATCGGTCCGACGGTCGTCTTGGCGACTCGTCTACTGAGGGTGGGACCGAAGTGAATCGGTCCGACGGTCGTCTTGGCGACTCGTCTACTGAGAGTGACCGAAGTGAGTCGGTCCGACGGTCGTCTTGGCGATTCGGCTACTGAGAGTGACCGAAGTGAATCGGTCCGACGGTCGTCTTGGCGACTCGTCTACTGAGAGTGACCGAAGTGAATCGGTCCGACGGTCGTCTTGGCGACTCGTCTACTGAGAGTGACCGAAGTGAATCGGTCCGACGGTCGTCTTGGCGACTCGTCTACTGAGAGTGGAGGTTGTTTTAGATTGAAGCCATAGTTCGGGGATTTCCCTGGGTCAAGGAACACCCATTGGGTCATATCAACGCAGACCGCGCTCGTACGTGATACTCGCCGTGGCATTTTTTGTGGACCGCGCTCCTCAGGCATGCCTGCCTGGGATTTTTCGGGTGTCGCGCTTCCCAGGCGTTCCTGCCTTTTGTGTACTTTCTGAAACGATTCCACGCGGCGTACACGCCAGTAGTTTCTGGTCGATACCACGAGGGCTACTTCCCTTTGTAGTTTCTGGTTGATCCCAGGGGCCTATCTGCCTTATGCAATTTCAGAACGACAGGGGGTCTGCATAACCCAGTAGTTTTCTGGACGATTCCACGAGGTATACCGACCTTTTGTAGTTTCGGACGAGTCCGCAGGCCTATCTACCTGTTTGATGTGTTCGTGACACGAGCGTCACTGGCTGGTGCGTGTCGAGCTGGAGGCTGGCTCCTGGCGCGACTGCACATCGACTTTGCCGTTGGTGGGGTCTCTGCCGACAGACCAATGTCTTGTGAGCTGATCAGGTTCACTTGACTAGGGCGAGTCGGAATGCTTCCCCGGGCATCTTCTGACTGTTCGGGCTGTGCCGGCCTTATTACGTCAGGGCGGGGATGTATTAGCTGTCCATCGCCCGAGAACATCGGGTTCCGGTTCCCTTTGTTCTGGTTTCGAGCCGTATCTCCTGCATCGCGCTGCAGAGAGTACCGCTCTGAGTGAGCTCCGGTGGGCGGCTGTCGGGTCAACGAACAAGCGCCTACCAGCTAGAGGAGCATATCACCCGTGCATTTTGATCACAGTGTCCGACCGCTATGATACTGGAATCCAAACCTGGGAGCTCATGGATCCTTAGCGCATTTGCTCGTCAATACGCTGAAGGGTCTCCCGACGATTTAACCCGTTTTCCGGGAACGACACACTGAAAACGGGCGGTCTCGTCTTCCATTTGACCGGGGATGTTTGTCGATGACCGGCTCACCCTCCTCGACTAGGTGGGCGGGCGGTATCCCATACCGGGACGGAACTTCCGGCCAAGCTTCGGTGCTACCTGCCATGGTCCCGCCGCTTCTTCTTCCTGGACATTTTCCTTTTCCGAGCTCTCCCTTGCACCGGGCTAGAGTCGGTCGGGTCGGTGTGTCGGAAGGATCTTGGTCTTCTAGGCTCCTTGCTTGAGGGACACTAGGCTATTCTAACTCTCATCTGATCTTATGGGTGGAGTCTCGTTCGTTTACACCGAGTTAGACACTTTTTTTGGTGGTGACCTTTATTTGGCTGTTTGTTTTCAGTTTGTCTCTTCAAGAGACTATGTGGTCCAATCGGACATAAGCGAGTAAGGTGCTCTGGGAGCAATAGGATGGCTCAATGTGGGCCGACAAGTAATGTTACGGGGGGAGATTATTTGTGGAGGTCTTCCACTGATTCTCCGCTGGGCGTTGTTGGAGCTGACGATGTGGTCGTGGCGGATCGTCCGACCGTCTCCGTCTCGCCACCGTTGTCGTCGTCGCTCGTGCTCGACGTCGACTGGGCGTCCGCTTCTGGGTGGCTGGCTCGACTGAACGACGAAGCATGGCTGTCCGACTCTGGAAGTACAGATGTTTCCTTATGGTGCACCTAGTGCGAACCTTTCGGATCTGTCTTCTGGCTGGGGTCGTCTTCGTCGGAGTCCCTGTCGGAATCCATGTCGGATCCGCCCGAGTGACGGCCGAGGGAAGTCGTCGAGTTGCTTCTCGCCGTCTGGCTCGAGCTGGAGCGTTCGAGGGACGCTGTCGAGATGCTTCTGGCCTTTTGGCTGGAGTGTTGGCCGTCTTGGCTCGCACTCGGCTGGTCGCCTGGGGCGTTCGGATGCTGTAACATGAGCTGTTATTCAGTCGAGAGCCGGGTCAACTCACTGCCTCGGTTTTGATGGCGCCTTCAGCGTCGGCATCATTCTGTCTTCGGAGGGAGTGCTCCGGGTCGAGGGTGGTCGTGCTTCCCAGGCGGTTCATGTGGGCCGGCCATTGGACGCGGTAGATTTGGGTCCACGGAGTTGACCGGTTTTGATGGAACGTCCTCATGGAGGGGATGATCAAAGACGAGCCTGCGAAGATCGGTGCGCAGGTGATCTCGTCCATGCACGTGCCGAGCTTAATAGCTGGTAGCACGGTTCCTGGTTTTCGCATCGATGTGCGGGTGGCCTCGACGACGACTTGAGCTGCCACTTGGAGGAGTTTGAAGTAACCCGGAACGTCATTGCATTGGTTGCAGATGGACGCCATCTTGTCGACTTCGTCTGGATGTCCGATAACGTTCTCGAGCTCGCTGGATCCGGTCAGTGCTCGCTGGGCCTGGGAGATGCGAAGTAGCACGGTGTGCTCGTTTTCGCTGGTGTGGATCTTGGCTTCAGCGATGATCTCGAGAGCCGCGATGCTCGGCCGCGTCATGACCTCTGTCGATTTGGCTGGTTCATCCTGGAACGCCGCTTCGACCTGGGCCGAGAACACTCGGTATCCCTCACGGTGGCAGTCGGTGTACGTTGGTTGCAGCTCGTTCTCCGGATTCGCCAGCGTGGCTGGTGCCGGGTCGTTGCGGGCGACTGTTTGCAGACGGCGCAGGATCTTCTCAAGCATCCGGGAGCCGTTTTTGAGCGTTAGCAACAGGGACGGGATGGCTCTCGGCTGTCCTCCGTTGTTGGACTCCCACGAGGCCGTGAATTCCGACCACTCGGATTCCAGATAGTACGGCCCGTACGGGTCTTTGTCCGCAATCTCCTTGGTCAGTCCGGTCAGGATTGTCGCGTAAGCGATCATTTCCTCCTGGATGTTGACGAGGTTGATCGTCATTTGGGAGTCCCATTCGTGTGTGCTCGTTATGCACCACTGGAGCGTTTTCGTTCTTTCGAGGATGGCTCTGGGCTCGGTCGGTAGCTGTTGGTTGATGAGCTGGGCTAGCGAGTTTGAGTGATCCGTTCTTGTGGGAGGCCGTAAGGAGCTGAGTCGTGGTTGGTAGCACGTTGCCAGGAACGCTCGGAGGTCCGTCTCACCGGCGGCCGACCCATTCAGGATGTGCTCGATGAATTGGTGGGCTTCGGGTGCGTGGCGTGCGTCCTCCGGGTTGTTCTTCTGGCGGACCAGCACCGCTGGGACTTCTCGACGCGCTTGCGTTGAGAATCGCTGAGATTCGAGAGGATCGATTTGATCTCTGAGCCTTTTCGAGGCCGGCTGGATCATTGGTTGACGAGTGGCTGGGCGTTCCGCTTCAGCGAGTTCGAGCAACTTAGCCTCCAGCTCCTTGATCGTTTCGAAATCCTCGAGGTGGAGCCCTCTCTTGCGTGCCTTCCAAGCCGTGACGATCCACTGTTCGTAGGTGGCTGCTTCGTGCACCGTTAAGTGCAACGGTCGGCCGGTCCAACCGTGTTTCGTCGCCAGTTGGGTTTGCACCCACGAGTTCGCTCCGCGAAGCTCGGCTTCCAGTGTCTTGAACTCGGCGGCAACCTCCTTAGTTTTGAACAACAAGTGGGGAGGGTAGTCCGAAATCGGTAACTCGGTCGTTAGTATTCCGGGATACGTTCCGGCTGGTAGAACGTACGTTGGCCTCGGGAACCTCTCGTTCATTGGGTCTCTGTCGTAGGCGGGGAAACCGGCGTATGCGTCTGGCCATCTGGCAATGTACCTCGCTTCTGGGAAGTCAGCAGGAAGCCAGAAGAGTAGCTTGCGTTCGGCCTGGGCTTCTTGAATCCGCACGAAGTGTCTTTCGCGAATTGATGCGACCTCTTCTTTGGCTTCCTCTTCGTCAAGGTGACACAAAGAGTGGTAGGACTGGTGTCCTGTGTGGCCGCACTTCTCACACGGACGTCCGGTATTCCGGTCGTTGCAGAGGTGTTTCAGATGGTGGCGGGCTCTGCTCCCGCAGAATCCGCAGCCGGCAAGACACGTGCTCCACAGGATCTGTCTCTGGTCCTGTGGCGATAACGACTTCAGGGGACAGTTGAGGCGCGAGTGGTTGTCCAGTGGTACTCCATATAGATTGGATGTACATAGGGGGCAACGTTGATTCTGACGCGTTTTCTCTTCGGGGCCTGGCCGGATCAATCGGATGATGGATCCTGCCACTGCTCTCAGAGCCGGTTCTCGCACTACCAGTTGGTCCATGAGGACTGCTGGTGAGGGGATGAGGCCGACTCGAACCAGCAGTTGGTGTCCTCCCCGGTCGTCTGGTTGGTAGTTGGCTTTTTGGCCGTTGGAGTTCCATGCTTGCTCGTGGCGGTCGGCCGCCGCAAGGGCGAAGAACAGGCCAGACGATTCGAACGGGTCCTCCCCGAAAAATTCTTTCAAGGACGCGATGGTCACTCGTCGCGGTTTGCTGGTCCCCGGCTGGTCCCCGAAGTAGGGGTTCATCAGTTTTCGTCTGGTTTCAACGAGGCCTGGGCGGTCGGGCCGTCTTCTGGACAGTGGCGTGTAAGTCGTTCGGAGCATTCTTTGGAATCTGTGATTCGCCAGTAAGCCGGTGCGGTGGGCTTTTATCTCACCTCAGCGCGTTTCGTTTGGCTGGGCTCGCTGCTGGTTGCTCGTTCTCCTCGCTGGGAGTTTCAGATACTGAACTCTCTCAGGGGGGTTGGCCTTCCGTCAAGCGGTCACGTCTCTCGTGCCTTGTCGCGTGAGGTTGTCACGTCTTAAATGGTGGTTTGGCGACGCTTTTTGACGTGGCCTTGTTCTGAAAGTAGCCCTTCAGTAGGTCATTCCGGTTTCGTGTAATAACGAGCGGAGTAATTGAACGATAGACTCGTAAGAGTATAAGATCGAAATGTGGTTAGAAATAGCATTGTCGGTCAAGTCAGAGGGGGTTTCGGGACACTATCGTCCGATGGGTCGGTGTCTCGCGTTCTTGGGACGTTGGTTTGCGGAAACAGATGGTATACCATCGTACTTCGCGACACCTTCGTAGCGACCAATGATCCCCATCGTTGGTCGTTCTTCTAGTGTCGCTTCGTGCGACTCGACCGCAGGGTCCACTCCTACCTCGCTTTCCGAGGAGGTGGGCGTGTGGAATACGCGGAAGCCGTCTCCCAGCTCGGGGAAGTCTGGGAGCGGAGGTATTGACATGTGTTGCTTCGTTCGCCGACGGAGCTGTTGCTCAGCGAGATCTTCCCTATCGGCGCGATGGTGCTGGCCGTCGCCTCCGAATGGTGACTAGTCATTCGGGCCTGTTGGATGGGTGCCTCGCGGCAGTTTTGCCTTTCGGCGGTGGTGGTATACACCGAGATGCGTGTATACGCGTATGTTACAGATGGAAAACATGCCTTAGGGGCTTAAGTTACTCTAGAAGGTGAGAGTAAGTGAACGTGGTTGACACGTTCTGACGTCGTTGGACGTTCCTTGAGTCGAGACGCTTCGCTCAACTCTATTGGGCGTTGTATCGCCCTCCTGGCTGTTTTAGGTCAGCTCGTGCTGGTGCGCGAGGAGCTTGGTTTGCTCGACTCGGCTGTTATGATGGCTGGGCCTCTACAGCTTATGGCTGGAGTGAAGCTGGCTGCTTCTTCCATCATTTGGGACCAGCGGTTCGTTCTCCGCTTGTGGCTGGCTGGATCCGCACGTGGACTGCTGGGTCCGCGGATGGTTCACCGCCTTGGCGAGCGGCTTTTTGAATGCTCTTATCTCCGAGATTTTTTCTCTGTGCGGCCTTTTTAGCGGGTGGCGGGAAGGAGAGAGCTTCGTCGTTGCTATTTTTTCTGGTTTTAACAACAGTGATTTTATTTATTTCAACAGTTTAACAAGTTTAACGTCCGGGGACGGTACAATGAGGTGGGATCGCTAAATTTAGTTGAAATAATAGTGATCGCCCTCCTTGGGTCTTCCGGCTGGTCGGGCTCGCTGGCGCTCCCGCGGCTGTTGTCGGCCGAACTCTGGGCGGCCTCTTTTGCTCGAGCCTCCTCCTCCTCGGTTTTGACCGGTTGGGCGGGCAGCTCGGCGTTTGAGCGGGACTCCTCCGTGCACACTGAGGTCGTCGTCGTAGTCGAGCTCGTACTCCGCGGATGGTTCCGGCCGGTGTGCTGGCGGTCCGGTCGGGATGGAGTAGCCGTCGGCTGGTCTACGGCGCGGCTTGTGGCGGCCGTGCCCGGTCTTGCGGTCGTCGGAGTTGGCCGTTCGCGGAGCAGGGCGCTCGGTTGGTTGGTTGGGGCTGACCTGGCTTCCACGCATCGGACACAGTGCCGTGTCGTGGCTGTATGCTTCCGCCGTTCCCAATGTATGCGTGTAGCACCATGAGCATTGGATGTTCTCAGCTGTGCATCGGCCGGACGACGCTGGGTGGCTCTCCGGTTGGAGGCATCGGAGGCAGTATCCGTTGCGTCGTGCGGTGGCTAGGCGCTCCTTTCCGATGACCGAACGGCATTCTTCTGTCGGATGTGTCTTCGTTCTGCAGAGGATGCAGATGAAGTCGATGTCCAACTGTTGGTCCGGTTGGGCGTGAGCGGAGCTCGACGTGGTGGTCGTGACCTGAGTGAGGGTATTCTCTAGTGGTGGTTTGCCACGGATGTCACTCACTGGAGGCATTGGCGGAAGCCGGGGAGAGTGGTCTTGGTCGAGGCGGTTTTGTGCCTGCTTCTCGGCTGTTTGGTGGACGTGGTTGGGCGGTTGCTGGCGGAGCGACTCGTAGATGCTCTTGATGCGGTGAGCCGTTCTTGCGAGTTCGCTCTGAACCAGTTGGACTTCGCGACGGATGTCTTCTTGCCCTTTGCGCAGCAGTTCCAGCTGGTTGGACTCCCAGCGCTCGAGTTCGTCGATTCTCGCGACGATTTCTCCATGAGATGGCGAGTATGGTGTCGAGCGGCTGGTCACCGAGTCTTTTGTAGGACTGGGAGTTCGAGATGGGCGGGCTGGGCTGCGGCTGGGGCCGCGAGCGCTGGCTGGGCTTTGGTCGCGGGCCTCTTTCTCTTCGTCCTTGTCAGCTTTCGATGGTTCTTGCATGGCACGTCGCACCTCTTCGTCGACTTGTTCGTCGTTTTCGTCACCCATGTTGGTCTGTAATGAGCGGCTGTTGAGCTAACTCTTTGGCGCCTTTCGGTCGGCCAGTTAGGTATTGCACCGTAGATACGGATCGATAAACGCAGATCATACAATGGGGACACGAAGTCAAGTTAACGGTTATATTACTATGGTAATATATTGTAATGGTAATTATAATTATTATAGGGTCCTTGCGGACGGGCTCTGGATGACTGGCGATCATGGGCGCTTCATCTAGGCTTGGTGCTCCTTCACTCGGGCTCGGAGTGCGATCAGGGACCCGGTCGTCTCGTTGATGCGAGTATGGAGTCGTCCCAGGATGGCGTGGAGCTCATCGAGTTCCTGGCTGGTTGGCTGTGCCTCTTCTGGCTGCCCCTTCTGATACTGCATGAGCGTGTAGGTGACCCTGATCAGTTGGGCGGTGAGCTCGCTTATGGTTGTCTCTGCTGTTTTCAACAGCTCTCTGGCTGGGCCTTGTTCCATCTGGATGGGCTGCAATAATGCGACTTGAGTCGATTTGCGTGCCTGTCTAGGCGATCTCTGAGCAATAGGGGGGTTGGTTCAACCTCTATAACGACACTCAACTCAAGGACTGGGAGGTTAACGTTAACGGTTTATTGTCTGACGACTGGGTCGACGGTCAACTGAGAGCTTTAAGCATTCCCATTGTTGTGGCCGTTCCCTGGTGGGTAACGCTCCTTGAATGCGTCCATGTCCTTGGCGAGCTCGACGGACTCTTTCTTGAGCTCGCGCAGCTCCCTGATGAGCCACGTCGCCTTTGCCTCGAGCTGGTCGGAGCGCTCGATGAGTCTGTTGTGGATCGCCACGTCTTCAGCGGTCGGCTGGGTGTCGTGGGTCGTCTCGACTGGCGGCTGGCTGATGGGCGCTGGCTGGTAGTCTGCAACAGAACCGTTGCTGATGGTTGCTCTGGTGAGTGACTGCTCACTGGTCGCGCTGACCGCTGTGCGGTGCGTCGAGCTGCTTCCCATCTGCGGGCGTGGTCTGGCTCTTCTGAGCAGGTGGCCGGCTGTCGGGCGACTCTTCTTCTGCATCGGGTTGGGCGCTCGCCTCGCCATCGTGTCTCTCGTCCGGCCTCTTGTCGGTTCTGGAAGAAACGACTGTTCTAACGATGTCTATCGTTCGGTTAGGGGGTATTCAGGCGGAGATGGACTGAGAGATCGGTTCTGCTGTGCGGCAATAGCGCTCAGACTGGCTCTTCAACATTCCAGTGGCCATCCGTCCGGGGTTTACCCTCACCGGGCGGTTATTATACTGGTTGTTCACGGGGTTTACCCACGCCGTGAGCCTGAGCGGAACCATTCGGGGTTGACCCTCGCCGAATGGTCTTGACAGCTGTCCGTGGATGCCCCGCTCCGGATGCTGTTCGTCGAGAGTGAGCTGAGTCCTGGCTGGATGTAGCCTACGGAGCTTCTGGATTGAGACGGGCTGGTCCGGCCGGTCCGACTGCGCGCTTCCACGAGTTGGTCGGCTTGTTCGTCGCCGCGTCTCGTGTCCGCCGTCGACTTCGTCCTGACATCGATCGATGGACTTGTCGTCGATGCTGGTCGTCTGGCTGGTGACCGTTCCGTTCTCGTCTTGGCTGGGCTCGCTGTCCACTGGACGGGCTGCACCTTGGCTGGGCTCGCTGTCCACCGGGTGGGCTTGGCTTTGGTTGGGCTCGCTTCCCGCTGGATGGGCTCGGCTTTGGTTGGGCTCGCTTTCCGCTGGATGGGCTCGGCTTGGTTGGGCTCGCTCTCCGCTCTGATGTTGGCCGGTCTGGAAATTCGTTTGGCGAACGCTTCGGTTGGAGGCTGGGATTCCGGGTGTGGTGGTCGGGTTCGAAGGATAAATCCTTTCTCTTCACCATGTGGAGAACTAGTTTTGGCGACCAACCACTAGTTCGCCGGACCACACCCTTTCTACCCATAAACCCCCGACTTCACGTGCCAAAACGATTATAAACGAGTAAGAGAAAGGAAAGAGTTTATTGCGGCCAAGAGGCCGATTTCACAACAACAACTTAAGCTCACAAAGAGCAAAACGAGTGAGGGTTGGGCACGGGTCGTCCGATAACGGACTGACAAGGGTTCGTCCAGAACCCTTTTGAACCGTGTATAAGTTGGTACAGAGCGTCTTGAACTGATAAAAGTAATTCATAATTCGACAAAGGTCGAAATCCCAAAATCGCACGCGACGCGACACGCGCCGCGGGCGCAAGCGCGGCGAGACCCGCGAGGGTTACGGTAGGGAGCCGCGCAGCTCGTAAATCGACACACAGTCGATTTCCGCATCGATTCGATGGATTTCGCCAGGATTCGGGAGTCAAAGGAGTCAAGGGGATGGAAGTGAGTGATGTAAGGTTCAGAGAAGTGATTTGTAGGCATATAGAGGCTTATAGCCGCGAGAAGGGGCTGCGGGCAGTCCCTGAAGCGGCTAATAAGCCAACAACGTTGCAGATTCGTCGTAGAATCCGCAACACATGGGTATCCTAATGAGATCGTTTCGGACAACGGAACACAGCTAATCAGCAATCTGTTCAAAAGAATGTGCGCCCGAAACGGCATACGACATCACACGACTGCCGTCTATCACCCGCGATCGAATGGTTCAGCAGAACGATTCGTCGACACGTTAAAGCGAGGAATTTCGAAGATTCGTGGGACCGGGGCGGTGACGAAACAGATCGTCACAGCGTTCCTACGATGTTACAGGACGTCGCCGCACGAAGGATTAGGCGGTCGGACGCCCGCGGAAGTTCACTTCGGACGCACACTGCGCACTAGGATGGCGCTGATCAAGCCGCAAGAGACCTCCGAAGAGACAACGACATCCGCCTACCGACACCGAATGAAGGCTCAGTATGATGCGCATCATGGCGCGCGAGCAAGGGAGTTTGAGGTCGGCGATGCCGTCTACGTTCGCGTAGTGGATGGCAACAAGGCGCGCTGGGAGCACGGCGTAGTAAGAAACAAGTACGGTAAGGTACTCTACGGGGTACAAGTGGGACTGCGTCAGCAGCGGGCTCACGCAAATCAACTTATGAGACGCGCTGGGGACCCGAGTAAGGAGGAAATCTTTACTAATGTAATTTTCCCAATGTTCCTTGAGAACCGGGGAAATGAGGGTGCCCAGGGGGGGTCCGCTAATCGCGAAGAGTTACAGAATCGTGGGTTCGAGCGGAAGAGCGGTTCCGGGTCAGCCGTTGGTGAACAGAGGGGTCAACGATCGCGGACAACCGGGGAAGATTTATTCTACGAATTGAACGAACATGAAAAGAAGGTTGACGCGAGAGAGACTGACCCGAAGGACGCCATCACGACTCGCAACAGCGCCAGAGCACCTACGACTCACGACAACGCCGGACCACCCTCACCATTCAACGACGAAGTGGACACCGCGCGTCCCACCAGCACCACCCTTTGCCATTCCCCACGGAGGAGTACCCGGAACCGTCGTGCCCCGGATCGGTTCGTACCCACTCATACGAAACGCGGTCCCGGGAATTCTCGAGGATCGTCTACCGATCATGCCGCCGCTCGAGCACGAGGTCAAGCCCGTAAATCCGAGACTCTTCGTGGGGGGGGAGGTGTTGCGAGGGCGCGTGGTCGCCCACGCTGGAAGTAGCGTGTCCCCTGAAGAAGGACATGCCGTGAAGATATGAAGACTGAAGAGACATTCATTCTTTGCTCTGGTTCTCGTATACCCTAAGTATTCCACTTCTCAATAAAGTCACTCTCTCGAACGCGGAACATAACACAATCAAATAAAATCGGTGCGCGATTGGAAGGCAGTGAGAGAGACGGAAAGAGAATCCGATTGTGAGGAAACCGAGGGACGGAGAGGAAAACAACAACGTGTGATCATGTTTGCACAGTCTGTTGACTGGAGACGCCGTCAGTTCAGAACAAGTAGGACGGCAGTCGTCGAGTTCCCGAAAGCTTCTCTCTGTTTTACAGGAATATCGGTGAAAACTAGAAGAATGCGACCTCTCCAGGATCCCATCTATGTATCAGTGATTTCTAGCCAGATCGGTGTCGGTGACTCGAAAATGGAACGACCATGGGAAACGATGAAGCTTTCCCACACAAACCGATTCGAAATGCGAAAAACCGAACAAAAAATCGATGAGTATAATACTGTATACAATCCGTTCTTTCTCTCTACGATCGCCAGGGGGCGCATAAAACTGGGCGTGCGCGCTCCTCCGCAAAAGACACAAAAGAGACCACCCGATGGTTTCCTCGTTGAATAATGGAATCGACCGTAATGTCGCGAGACTGGAGGGAGAAGCATCGAGAAGAGGAAAACAGCTGGAAGGAATGATGATTTGTGAATTCGACCGGAAAACCTTCTATCATCACGAGGATTCGTTACCACTTGACATTAGAGGCACTCGCGGAATTCGACTAACGAAGACAGAGGCGATGACGGATTACTTTCAATTGGTATGTCCTCATTCTCCGCAGAATTTTTATGTGTACGAGCAATTCGACTTTTCTCGTTAGTTTCACTGTTCTAATTTGCGCAGACAACTGAGACTCGTCAGAGAGAAGCATGGTTTTATTGAAAGAACAAGGATGTTGAGCGTACCAGGTATCAATATCGTTCTAGAGACTGGGAAGCTTTGCTCCCTTCTTGCTTCTGTCCGCCGCCTGACGCTCTGAAAGAAGAGAGTCGATTTCCGAACGAGAGAAGAATAACAGAACGCAACTGATGAAGTTTCATGTATATTGGCTGAATTTGGTGATGCATGATGAAAATGGCGATTACCGGCGTAAAATACAAAACAGAGGCGAAGAAAACTAAAAGGTGAACAAAGACATGCGAAAAAAATATAGGTGGGGGTGGGGAAGAACTGAATTTGTGATTGATGCATGAAGTTTACAACTCGACCAACTTGGTGTTTCTCTCTGGCGGCGAGTAGACGTTTTGTGTCGGGAATGGAACTCTGCAACTTCTTATTTTCAGATCAATACACAATTATTCCGCGTTACCTTCTGGAGTTGTTCAAAGCGACCCGCTTTCTGGCCTCCTTGACGACATTGCTGTTCTTGATCCAAGCCGTCCACGCGTAGATGAATCCTCCGAAGAGGAACGGGAAGATGTCGATGAAAATAAGAAGCAGCGTCGAGTAGGTCGGCAGAAGAGAGTTCTTCATTTTCGGGATGCACGGCTGCTGAAGGTCCAGTTGGACCAACGTTTCGTGTGGTTTGAACTCGCACGCAAATCGGTCTTGGATACTGTTGATTTGGTACTGATCACGCGGGTACGCCTCGAGGAACAGACGGTCCAACATTCCTGGGAAACGGACGGCGCCCCAGAAGATCGGATGTACGAGATAGAGGAACTGCGCGATGCAGAAGAGAAGACCGATGAGGAGTACTATCTGAAAATCGAAGTGAGAAGTGAGTGGGATCGGTTGTCTCACTCTGAAAGCCATCTTCGCTCCGTTTCCAGCGATCCACTCCAAATGCACTGCCAACACCACTGGAAGAAGGAAAATGGAGAGGATCAAGTTCCACCAGAAGAGGTTCCACAGCGTTGAGTTGGTCTGAAAACACGAAGATGAGGTCGCCAACACATGATGGACCTACTTTCTGAATCAGGTACGCGTAGTCTTCCAGCTCCTCCACAGTCATCCAAACTCTGCCGTGCTTATCAATGTTAGTCTGATTTTCCTTTGGGTAGTTCTCGTCCATCGCATTTTTCAATTCCTGACATCAGAATAGTCTTTTAGTGTCTTCACAAACTGTTTTCTTACACTGGCGATCTGATGTGTGCGGTTGACGTAGGTGGTCAGTTCGTCGTGAACAGAAGAGTGCATCCCTCCGTAGATGCCTGAATCGAACAGATCAGAGTGGCGGTTATCTAGATTGGAACCTACCCAAGATGACGGTGATCGTGATGAGGCACATCAGAAGCACGACGCCAAGACGGCTATCAAGCTTCTGCTTGTACTTTTTCATATCCTGGAAGCTTGAATGTAGCAGTTAATCCATACAAAATGGAATACATGAATAACTCACCACTCTCCGATTGTTCATGTCTGCAGCGTGTAAGAGTCAAAAACTGCGCAGTTACCAGTAACCTATATTGTGTTCAGCTACCAAGTACTTGACAAATACGAAACGAGAGAGAACGAAAGACGGCGAGACGGAGAAACTATTCAAAGAGATGCGTTAGTGATAAGTGCGGACGGGGGCAATGGCGCGATGAGGGAACACACAGGAAATGAGCAACTAACAACTGTTTTAAAAAGAGAGTCGTAGGAACCGCGGCCGAAGAGAGAGAGACGCAGCTGACATTTTTGAGCCGTGTGGGAGCGACGGGGTCGAGGAGCTAAAAGAGCGCCGCAGAGTGGGACAAGGATCATATGAGCTACTCTCGGGCTGTTTGGTTCAGTCTGGAAGTGATGCGTTTCCGATTGTTCCGGAAACATTCGAATGTCGAAGAAATGATCATTTCTTCGAGATACTCGGCAAAAGCCTTTATCAGCTACAGTAACCGCCTAGATGAGAAATGAACTAAAATCTAAAAATCAACGGTGAAGAAGAAGAAGAAGAATTGCAATACCATTGCAAGTAACATGTTTCGCCAAACAAAACTAATTTTCTCTCAACAGAAGAAAAATTGGGTGGGAGGCTAGAGCGAGAAAGAGAGAGAAAGGGGTTGCTACTGCCGATTTCTGCTATCACATCAGTTTGACCCCTCATTTTTATTTCGCCCGTTTCTCTAGGTCTCTACCAGGTCCCCATTCTTCGCTTTTGCCAAATTTTCAACAAACGACCCATTCATTACAACAGGATAACGTACCGGTCTGTTGTTGGACAGCACGATGGCACCGCCGCCCGTCAAACTTCCGGAACCTGAAGAAACGGGAAATAAAGTTATCGTCGGCGCTACCGTAATCCGTCGCATACCTCCTCGGTGATAATCCCTCAAACTTTTCGGTGACTCGCTACCTTTCTCTGATGAATCTGACCTGAAAAGAGGCTTGTTTCAGATAACTATTTTCAACATTCAGTTGAATAAGATGCATGCAATAACCAAAAAGAACCCAGGAAGATAGAAAAAGGTATGTGGGTTGCTTTCTGGTGATTACAAGTAGGTCAGTGTGTACTTGGCGTCAATAACAGCCTGGCTGCTTCGGTTGGATTTTGGACTGTCGGTCAGTTCCAGTGTCATGTTGGTCTCAGGCTACCTGAAAGTGAAACATTCGAATTATTACAGTTTTGGATTTGGAATGAGAGGTGTGCTACGAATGATCAATTATCGAGACTAGTTCCGATGCATCGAGAACTCTACATCCGAATCTGATGTTTCGAGGATCCGATGAAAACACCATGGTTCTGGATGGAAGACGGAAATCAAAGTTGAAGAGATGGACGGGATAAGGAGGTGATAACTGGGTGGACATGGAAGCCAAAAACCGAGAATTGACCTCGAAACGATTGCTGCGCGGGACGACAGAATGCATCAACCGGTCACAGAAATACAGTCATCCAAATGCATAGTAGTGAGAGCGAGGAAGAGAGAGAGAGAGAGAAGAAAACGAAAACACTTTTTGGAGATTGGGTTGGTAATAGTACAGCCCAGACTGGCTTCGATTCGCCAACTGAATCCTGCTGTAAACATCATCGTGATCACTTTGCAGACAGGACAACAGATTCGACAGCTCCATTCTACAGTATCAGTATGACGACGACACTCGGGAATCGGTGAAGTGGTTCAGCTTTCGAACGTCAGAACGGCTGTGGGATTACTTAGTGAGTCTGGAAGGGCTGTGGGATTACTTAGTGAGTCTGGAAGAGGAAAAGAGTCTTCTAGGAGTTCAGGGTAACAAGCTTCTATAGCCGCGCTATCATTCGTTTCCACGACCATTGAACTATTTTTCCTGTACTTGAACTTTAAAAATTATATTTGGGGCATTTCGTATTTACTCTAACTTAACGGCACCTCTAATAGAACGGAAATTTCTAATAGAACGACAGTCTCTACTATTTAGTATGACACATAAATCCCAAAATCGTAAGCCCCCCCCCCCCCTTCTTCTACATCAGTTTTCTCGTCTCCTCTGGTGTCCAGTCTGTCATCACCGCACGCGCAATTACGGACGATGATTTTTTTTTGACCCACTCTCTCTCTTTGACCCACTCTCGCCCATTGACCCGCCAAAAGAGGCGTTCTGGAATGTTCTTTTTCCAGTGACGTCATTTGCTGATCCAGTCAATTCGATCCTCCATATTGAACCCAGCAACTTTTCCCTATTTAAATTCCAACTTTAGGGTTTTTCAGTTCGCCGACAATGTCCACAATGAGCCGGGAAGGACTGGAGCCGAGCTGATCTGCCGGTCGTACGCGTCAGTGATCAAGAAGACCAAGAGCATTAAAGCGGGCTCAAAACAGGAGAAGGATCATTCGATTCGTGGCGCCACGAACAATCGGCAGCCATCAGGAGCACGACGTCTTCTGCCATGATTACCGTCAGGATCACATAATTCCAAAGTCAGACGGACAAATCCTGTTGACGCCGTCTGAGGACAACAACTTGACGCTGCTCACCGTCGCATCTCTCTTTTCTCGAACTCTTCTCACATCTCAACAACAACGCAAAGACTAGCACCTCCGGTCCGTTTTGTACGTCTCCCTCATCGATTTTTTGGATCCGTTTGTTTCCTGTCGATGTACCCTACCTCCATCTTCGCCCTGGGTTGGTAATAGTACAGCCCAGACTGGCTTCGATTCGCCAACTGAATCCTGCTGTAAACATCATCGTGATCACTTTGCAGACAGGACAACAGATTCGACAGCTCCATTCTACAGTATCAGTATGACGACGACACTCGGGAATCGGTGAAGTGGTTCAGCTTTCGAACGTCAGAACGGCTGTGGGATTACTTAGTGAGTCTGGAAGGGCTGTGGGATTACTTAGTGAGTCTGGAAGAGGAAAAGAGTCTTCTAGGAGTTCAGGGTAACAAGCTTCTATAGCCGCGCTATCATTCGTTTCCACGACCATTGAACTATTTTTCCTGTACTTGAACTTTAAAAATTATATTTGGGGCATTTCGTATTTACTCTAACTTAACGGCACCTCTAATATAACGGAAATTTCTGATAGAACGACAGTCTCTACTATTTAGTACGACACCTAAATCCCAAAATCGTAAGCCCCCCCCCCCCTTTTCTACACCAGTTTTCTCGTCTCCTCTGGTGTCCTGTCTGTCATCACCGCACGCGCAATTACGGACGATGATTTTTTTTTGACCCACTCTCTCTTTGACCCACTCTCGCCCATTGACCCGCCAAAAGAGGCGTTCTGGAATGTTCTTTTTCCAGTGACGTCATTTGCTGATCCAGTCAATTCGATCCTCCATATTGAACCCAGCAACTTTTCCCTATTTAAATTCCAACTTTATGGTTATTCAGTTCGCCGACAATGTCCGCAATGAGTCGGGAAGGACTGGAGCCGAGCTGATCTGCCGGTCGTACGCGTCAGTGATCAAAAAGACCAAGAGCATTAAAGCGGGCTCAAAACAGGAGAAGGATCATTCGATTCGTGGCGCCACGAACAATCGGCAGCCATCAGGAGCACGACGTCTTCTGCCATGATTACCGGCAGGATCAAATCATTCCAAAGTCAGACGGACAACTCCTGTTGACACCGTCTGAGGACAACAACTTGACGCTGCTCACCGTCGCATCTCTCTTTTCTCGAACTCTTCTCAAATCTCAACAACAACGCAAAGACTAGCACCTCCGGTCCGTTTTGTACGTCTCCCTCATCGATTTTTTGAACCCGTTTATTTCCTGTCGATGTACCCTACCTCCATCTTCGGCTCCCCCCCCCCCCCCCCCCCGTTCCGAGTCAGCCTCCGTTTTCTGGGTCAGAGCCTCCAGGAGGGCCACTGCCTGAGGGCCGGAAGCCGCGCGCACGCACCGCCCCGCTCCCATTTGCTCCCTCGGGCCCCCGCCTTTTGAGCGGCGTGGCACACGCACCCTCGTGCCCTGCTCATCGCCAGGGCCTCCAACGGGTCGGCGCTACTGCGGTGCGTTGGCGCTGGCATTGGACTTGCACTCGTCTCCATCCATGCCAGTGGCCTCGTCCAGACGTCCCTTCGGAGACGAATATCGAAGCCTGAGATTGGATGGCTCTAGTGCGGACGAGAAGACTTTGGCTGGCTTTGGAATGGAGGTGGCAGTTGGGGACGGGTGGGGACACTCGAAACTATTTGGTTAAAGGGGAAAACTGAACATAAAAAAGTAATTTCTCGTTTCTGCTTTTCTCTTCTTTCAGAAGTCGCTTCGAATCGGGAGCACAAGAACCGGATGGATCTTCAAAATTCAATAAGCAGTCTGAATTTCACTCGCTAAAGTCAAACTTTATGGTTATTCAGTTCGCCGACAATGTCCGCAATGAGTCGGGAAGGACTGGAGCCGAGCTGATCTGCCGGTCGTACGCGTCACTGATCAAGAAGATCAAGAGCATTGAAGCGGGCTCAAAACAGGAGAAGGATCTGATCGACTTCCTGCAAGAGATCGTCAGACGTGAGCATCCTCTTGAATTTCTCCTGAAAGTCAGCCTTTGAACGATCTTTCTGTTTTCAGCGCGGTCTGGAACTGGTCTTCCGACGCAACTCGCCCGTCTTCTCCCTTCTCATTCAAAGGCGAGGACGAGGCGAGCGAAATCTGACAGCGCCGCTCGGAAGTGGTTTCGATTTGCAGAAGTGTGAAGCTCGTTTCACACGAGACACTTCGGGAACAAACCATCGAGATGACAAGGTATGCTTGATTTGATCCTTCCTATACTGATTTCCAATTTTTGGTGTTTCCAGACAGCAGAAAGTGTATCGACTTCTTCGAGCACCGCGATCCGAGCATGCTGATGCGTGTGCTTCTGATGCTGAACAATGCGGACTCGAAAGTGCGAGAAGTGGCTTCGAACTGGCAAGAGGCGGTGGCGATGCAGGAAGAGTACTGGAAGTTCCAGAAAGAATCACAACCACGTGAGATTTGGGCAGAAGACTGGTAATTCTGATCTGTTCTGTTTCAGATTGCCGATCCAAAGTCTACTCCGCTCCCACCACCAACGGAGATGACACTATCGGCACCGTCTACGGGATCGTCTGGATCTTCGTCACTCGCTCCTGTGACAGGTGGTCCCCGTCTCTTCCCAATCTCCCGCCGGGTTTGTATGACCGACCTAGTTTGTATGACTGACGTTCCAATCTCATCGATTTTGCAGCTCCTCTACCGCAATTCGACCTCGTAGCCGCCTCACGAAATGCGAATTTCCGGCTGCAATTTCTTGTGCTCATTGGCCATTTTCAATCGATTCGTGGCGCCATCAGGAGCACAACGTCTACTGCCAGAATCACCGGCAGGATCAAATCATTCCAAAGTCAGACGGACAACTCCTGTTGACACCGTCTGAGGACAACAACTTGACGCTGCTCACTCGTCACTGGTGTCCACCACTTCCTCCGGGTGGAGCCCTCCGCCCACCGCCTTTCGGATTGTTTGCTCCGATCGCTCCGGTGCTTCCCAAATATCTGCCACCGATGAAAGTGCCGAAAGTAGGCGGCAAAAGTTTCCGTGGGTAGCCTCGACGATCAATCTGCCCGACATTCCGCGGGAATCGTTCTAAGTCGGCACGATCGAAAATCAGCTGGCAAGTGATCGGTTGTACGAGCGGCTCCGATCGAAGCGCTCGTCGAAACCGACAACTTCGACAGCGTTCGGAGGCGCCGGCGGGAAGTTGGAGATGAAAAAGAAGGTGAAGACGGCGCAAGTGATCCACGACGACAAGCTGCTCCTGAAGCTCGGCATCCTTCAAGGATCCGTCAAAATTTCACATTCGGCGCTCAAGACGGCACTAACGGCACCGACGAACTGTGCGCGGTCGACAAGGTGCGGTTCGAGGAGATGCCTATGGACGAGCAGTTCATTACGCGGCTTAAAGGGACATTACTGACAATTATTTCCACAGTAAGAACTTTGAAATTAAAGGAACATCACTTAAATGTTTTCCACAGTAAGAATTTTCAAATTAAAGGGACATTACTCAACATTTTTCCCACAGTAAGAATATTTTAAATTAAAGGGACATTACTAAAAATGTTTCCACAGTAAGAATTTTAAAATTAAAGGAACATTGCTGTAAATTTTTTCCACAGTAAGAATTTTGAAATTAAAGGAACATTGCTAAAAATTTTTTCCACAGTAAGAATTTTTCAAATTAAAGGGACATTACTCAACATTTTTCCCACAGTAAGAATATTTTAAATTAAAGGGACATTACTAAAAATGTTTCCACAGTAAGAATTTTAAAATTAAAGGAACATTGCTGTAAATTTTTTCCACAGTAAGAATATTTTAAATTAAAGGGACATTACTAAAAATGTTTCCACAGTAAGAATTTTAAAATTAAAGGAACACTGCTGTAAATTTTTTCCACAGTAAGAATTTTGAAATTAAAGGAACATTGCTAAAAATTTTTTCCACAGTAAGAATTTTTTCCAATTAAAGGGACATCCCTCAAAAATTTTTTTAAAACCCAAAATCGACTGTCTGGTAATTCTGATCTGTTCTGTTTCAGATTGCCGATCCAAAGTCTACTCCGCTCCCACCACCAACGGAGATGACACTATCGGCACCGTCTACGGGATCGTCTGGATCTTCATCACTCGCTCCTGTGACAGGAGGTCCCCCGTCTCCTCCCGGTCTCAAGCCGGTCACTGGTGTCCACCACTTCCTCCGGGTGGAGCCCTCCGCCCACCGCCTCTCGGATTGTTTGCTCCGATCGCTCCGGTGCTTCCCATATATCTGCCACCGATGAAAGTGCCGAAAGTAGGCGGCAAAAGTTTCCGTGGGTAGCCTCGACGATCAATCTGCCCGACATTCCGCGGGAATCGTTCTAAGTCGGCACGAACGAAGATCAGCTGGCAAGTGATCGGTTGTACGAGCGGCTCCTATCGAAGCGCTCGTCGAAACCGACAACTTCGACAGCGTTCGGAGGCGCCGGCGGGAAGTTGGAGATGAAGAAGAAGGTGAAGACGGCGCAAGTGATCCACGACGACACGCTGCTCCAGAAGCTCGGCAACCTTCAAGGATCCGTCAAAATTTCACATTCGGCGCTCAAGACGGCACTAACGGCACCGACGAACTGTGCTCGGTCGACAAGGTGCGGTTCGAGGAGATGTTTAAGGACGAGTAGTTCATTACTCTTCTGCAGCACCTCATCGAAGAGATGCGCCCAGTCGACCCGAAGCGCGCTCGCTTCGCCCTCACCGACTTCCATCACTGCCAGAGAGTGCAACCGGTTAAAAACCGGTTGCCTACCCTGATCACTGCATCCAATCGTCGCGAGTGAACGCTGCGGCCGCCAAGGATCGGCTCGGCAAGTACGTCGAACGGTTCACCTCGTCGGAGAATGTGGAATCGACCATGCGAGAAGTGGCTTAGTACATGCTCGACGAACAGAACGCCGACCTCGAGACGATTGCCGGAAAGCTCGAGAATATGTAGGGCGAGTACGATTCGCTGGACTGATGCTTCGAACTGCTCGCCGCCAACTCGGAATCCAACGACACCGAGTCGATCTTCCTCTCGATCTTCCAAATCCTCGCCCTTCACCGACATCCGCGCGTTCTCGGAACAATACGCGGCTGTGTGGAAGAAGCTCAACGCGGAAGTCGAGGCGGCGAACGCGGAGGCAAAGCGGAAAAAGAAGGCTCAGAAGCGGAAGCAGCAACAGAAGCAGAGAGTAGCTCGAGAAGATCCAAAACCGGATAATAATGAATCTACCGATTCCGCGGACGCCGGCGGCAATGATACGAGTTTCGACGGCGGCCGACAAGTCGGAAGTAAAATTTTTCGGCAGAAGTCGGAAGTCGGAATTCCTCCCACCTCTGGTGATGACAGACTGGGCACCAGGGGAGACACTTCCATATCTCCGTGTTGTATACGGTGATTTTTTCGAAAGATACCGCGGAGAAAGTCCGGCGAGACCACTACGGTACTTTATTCTGAATATAACAAAAAATACAAGAGTGGTTGGTTTCGCACAAGAATTGTGAATGTAGAAGCTAATAATGGCAGAAAAATGAGAAAGACAAGAAACTAGAAACAGTATTTTACATGAAAACGTGAGATCGACATGAAAATCGACCATGCAGAAAGTAAGGGAGCAATAAATACTGGGATTCCAGAGACATTCGTAAGAAATTTAGCGGCAAGATGCTGAGGGCGTTTCTCGAAAAACGTTGACTAGAGAAGAATCATGAACAATTTCATATTCGGACGTGTTGTTTTTCCCCGTTTCTAATCGATGATTGCACGTAGATCACCTGTAATTCCGAGAACTAAGCCTCAAACAATCAGGACAACATTCATGCAGAACGGTCACAGAACGTGGACATATATTCACTTTATTCGGGTTTCTTTTCCGCAGTAAAACAGCTTGATTAGAAAAATAACGAATAGTGTGAATCTAGGCGGGTTGCATGCAATTTAACAAACTTGAACAAAATCGATGTAAAGAAACGGTGAAGACGGAGAAAATGAAGGCAAGGGAAGAACTGAAGGAATGCACAATGAAGATTAGTATACCGGACATGAATTAGCTCGTAAAAAAACGAACTTATCCCTATACATTTCACGAAAAAATGCGCATTTTGTTTTTAAAAAAAGGAGCGGAACAGGAAGACTTTGGAGACAGACACGGTCTGGTCGCAGACGTGAGGAGGGAACGATGACGAGAGAACAGACAAGTGTTGATAGAGGGACCATCGTATTAACCTTTTTTTTTGAATTTTTTTCACTCTATCGGTTGTACGGATTTCCGCGATCCACCTTCAGCTGGACTTTCAATCGTTTCGAGCCAATTTGGAATCCGTTCATCGCAGAAATGGCATTTGTAGCAGATTGTGGATTCTCGAACGAAACGAACCCTAAAACGGGGGGATACTCTAGATTGTTCCGAGGACAACTCTGCTTACCGAAGCACTTGGACAGATTTGTGACCTTATCAATGAAAACTTTTGCCGAGAGGATCACTCCGAATGGAGCGAAAGTGTTGATGAGATCAGTATCGCCGAAATCTTGCGGGAGGTGATAAATGAAGAGATTCGCACCATCCGGTCCTTTCACGTCTCCATTCCCGACCATAGAGGCAGCTTGGGCAGCAGGAGCAACTTGACTGGCTTGTAGATTGGCCAAAACTGAAACTCGAATGAGATTTAGAACGAATTCGACGAGCGAGGAACTCACGTGCATACTGCTGTTGCATAGCTGAAAATGGATCGAGAGCGGCAGCTCCTCCCGCGAACGGAGTCAAAGCAATCTGTTGATGGTTGGCAAGGGTGGCTGCTACCGGAGACGTCGTCTTAGCCCCAGCCAGACCTCCAGCGAGACCTGGAAAAACAAGACTAAGAAAATGAGAAGGAGTGAGAAAGTAAGCTCCATTAGATCTAAAAAAGTGCATGTGAATAAAATCGCAGGGCAAATGTGAGGAATAGCAAAGAGTGAGAGAAATGCATGCATCAAATCCTACCAAAAGCGGTCATCGGAGTCGGTGTCGCCATGAATGGATGCGGAGGAAGGTATTGGCGGGGTTGGGGAATCGTCATCTGTCCGGGCGGCCAGTTGGCTTTGACGTAGCCAGCACCGGCGTATAGCCGATGCTGTTGTTGCTGCTGACGTACGCCGTTCGGTGTAGGTGGCTTTGGATCATCCGAACAGTCCGTCGTGTTGCTGGCAGAATCGGGAGATCCGGTCGAGTAGGCGGGTTGCGGAGGAGGGCAATAAACATGGTAGTTTCCTGCAAATAGGGGGAAGCCAAGGATAAGTTAGGAAAGTTGAAACAAAACGGTTAGAGGGAAGAAAACACCAAAAACCCGGTGGGAAAAGCTTGAAAATGAGTGAAAGCACACGAGAAGCGAACTGAATCACGAAGCTAACCTTGCTGTTGTTGTGAGGGTGCCTGTTGGACGGCGAAACCTTGAAGCGCCAGAATCTGATTGTGATGAGCCAACTGAGCCATTGTTATCGCGTCTAATTGGCTGGGAGCAGCTTGCTGAGCTTGTAAGAGTTGAGCGCCTGAATTCACAACATTGATTCAAGGGGATTGCCGATGCCAGGAGGTCTTTCATGGAATTGACCTCGTACACCCCACACGATGTCATGCTGTTGTAGTTGAAGGAAATACAGTTGAGATTGGGTTAGAAAAGTAGATATCATCATGGTTACAATAATAAACTGATCGAAGCCAGTCGCACACAAGCGGGAAGGGGAACGAGAGGGATGAAGAAGGATCCTTTCGCCATACGGATGAGAGTCGAACCAAATAGCACACTTCCAATTGCAGATAAACCAGATAATTCAACACAGTAGGCGTATACGCAACATGCCACGTCATCCACGTGTCTCCCACCTAACTGGCCATGATGATGAGGTTGAGAATGCTGCGACACAGCGATCGAAGTGGAAGGATGCGCGGGCGTCGGCACTTGTGCAGAAGACGTCGAAGGGGTAGAAGTCATCATCAGAGACGGTCGTTTCTCTGATGGCGGTGAGGACGCGGTCGACTGACTCGCGTTATCACCCGCACCGCCACCTTCGGTCAGTTTGCCGAGAGCGGATAATACTGAACGTTTTGAACTTTTCCCAATCAGTTTTCAATAATCATGGTGCTCTTCACCACTTTCTTCCAGCATCACTTAGATTCAAAAGTTGTCATCACAAACCTGATCCCAGAATTCCGAGAACATTTTGCTGTTGCGGTTGCTGTCCTTGCTGTCCATTTATCAGCGAGAGAAGCGAAGCAACAGCTTGATAGTTCTGACCACCGCCCAGCTGTAATATCAACTTTCCGAGGGTGGATCACCACACTTAGCTCTCGACATACCTGTTGCAAGAGAGCTGGATTGAGATTATTGAGCAGACCGGATTTGGGGGAGCCAATTTGTGCTCCGCCCCCAGAAATCATCGCCTTCGTCTTGACATCCTTATCTTTCTGCGTGTCGGCGAACTTGACTACTAACGGAGCCGAGCAACCCTGAACATCATAATATGCGAATATGGCTTCACATATGTTTCATAATTTCACCCGGTTTCCCTCTGTTGATATGAGTAATGAAAAGCAAAATGGAAAATGGGAAGCCGAACAGGTAACATGAATGACATGGAATAGTGGGCTAGAAACTACGGATGTGGTTGAACTACGTGTACAAGGGTTCCCACAATGAGGGGATGGTACTTTCGAAAGAGGAAAGATTTCCGAGAAAGTAAAATAAAAAGAAAATAGAACATAGAAAAGTCTGGAAACGCCAACCTCCATTGTCTGTGAGTGATGCATTTCTTTGGTGGCGATGACGGCACAGCTGCGGTTCGTGAACGTTACAAATGCACATCCTGCAGGTAGATAAACGGGAGACTACAATCAACTTGAAACTCTTGACATGTTGAATCACATTCTGTGACAAACACTTACAGACACACCAGAAGAAGACAAAGCAGCACCTCGGCTTGTCACAGGCTCAACTGGACAAGGTGGAACCGGGCCAACGCTTCGGCATGCACAGAGAACGGACAGGAAGGAAGGACGGACACGGGATTCGGTTTGCCAGGATATTGCACCCACAAAAATGGCGATAGCGGGTGTGAGAAACTGAGATTGAAAGCTGTTTGGAAAGCAAAGCTACCGTACTCGTGTCTGCCCTTCTTCAAGAAACGATTCCGGCCCTTTTTTCTCCCTTAACCCTCTCTGCCCCTCTCTTACCACGACTCTTTCCATCTTGGTCGCGGAGAACACTGCAGTCCTCAATTTGACCGAACTTCGAGAAAATCTCTTTCAGGTTTTCTTCGTTGTGCTTTTTGCTCAGTTGCCCAATGAACAACTTCCTCTCTGAAACTTTTGAAGTGAACTGAGACAAATCTTTAGCTCCAATCCTACCATTGCGGTTTTCAGTGTCGGCAGGCTTCATTTGAACGGGATGGTGCATACCGTCGATGACTTTCATGTTGTGCAGTGCACCTTGAGCTTCTATCGCATCTTTACGGTGGAAGAAGGTGACGAAACAGCAACCTTTGCTGGACTGCGTCGATTTATCGCGGAGAATGTTGCAAGAGAAGACTGGTCCGTAAGTCTCGAACAACCGGCGACAGTCAACTTCGTTCCAGTGTCGTGGAATCTGAAAAGGTACTCGGCTTTAGTTGAAACTCTATCGATTCGGAATGGATGTATTGCGGCGTCGAAGCGACGAGAAACGTGTCGTTTTCTCACGGTTCACACGCCGCTCTGATCGTCGAAATCCCTAATACATCTGCTCTCTCTGACTGCGCTCCCTAGTCGTTCACCTTTTCCCAAATCAGCAAGAAGTCTTCTAATTTCAATTTACTCATGTCCATCTTCTTGTCCACCTAACCCGGTTCAATCGTCCTTTTCTATCTCTCAATTCTTTGTCGTTTATCGACGTTGCCCTACTTTTCGTCGAGTCAAAATTGATGACAATATGCCCTTGAAGCCGAATGAGGAGCGTTTTCTCTCAAAGCGATGATCATTTATATGCAAATGGAGAATGCCGTTAGAAAAAAGAAGAGACGGAAAGAAGACGTGACAGGAAGATAGAACCTATTCATTTCCCACCCCATAAATCACCCGTTTCCTCCATTCCTTCGCTCTCTCTCTCTATCTCGAGAAGCTGCATGAAAAACCACCAGAAGCATCTTAAAACCTATCACAATCGCATTACGCGCAACCCCCCCCCCCCCCCCGCTGACGAGGAGAGGGCTCTCCGCGAAGCGGCTCTTCCCCTCATTTTCAACAATAACAAAAGTGGAAGAGGCTCATTGAGCCTTGCCACGGGTGTACAATGAAAGAGACGGAGAGGAAGGCAACAAATCCGATTCCCATTCATTTTATCAAATTTGTGTGTAGGCAAGTAAATAGATGTGTATGCCTCTGTGGGTCATGTAAGTGGAAGGCAATTGGAAAAGAATTAGGAAAAGTCCAGTGATACCTATTGGGCAGAAGCCAGCAAGAGCACATGGCCTCTTATGAAATCTTGTGTTACTCACCTGACCAACAAACATCTTGATAGCATCTGTGTCCGGCTCGGATGGAGAAGGCGACTGGTCATTATCGGACACCGTCTCCTTGCCGGCTGGAACTGGCTCATTCTCCAATTTCTCCATTGCAGATCCGGTTGGGAGTATGGCGGGCGATTGCAGTACGACTCCACTCATGCTCCACTAGCTGATCAGAACGGAATCGACAGTGTGATTGACTGCAAAACGAATATTGATAACTGATAACGCAACGAAAAGAACGATCAATAAAACGTTGTGGAGGCACGGAAGGGAAGCGCAAAAGTTACGAGGAGGCGAAACGGTCGGAACAAAACATAAACTAAACATTCATCCCGTATCAGTAGAACAAAACGTACTACTGGGGGGCGGTGATAGGGCATCGGAACCAAACCGCAGTCCGTATATGGACACTTTTTGGCGGCCACTCGGGTAATGATGATGGAAAACGACACATATTGTCGTGTGTTATCAGCAGAGTTTATCAGTGGGCGGTACGTGCGCAGTGTAAGGTTTTGGGCAGGTAGAGACGAGAAGAGAATGCAGATTGTTATCAAATCACACAGGCATCTCTTCTTCTTCTTCTTCTCTCTCTCTCGATTCATTAATCAGTTTGAAGAAAGAATTGACCGAGAACTGTTCTGCGCGAGAATAGGACAAATCACTTACGTCGATTAGATCAGTCTAAATTTATCGCGGACTTTGGAAGAAGTTGATGGAGTGAAGGGGCTACTACTACTAATACTAGCCTTCTTGTAAAAACTATCGCTTTTGCAGAACAAACAAGGCATGTTCCAAAGATAGTACTGAAAGATGTTCTCTTTACACAGAGAGAAACACAAACAAAGCGTTCGACGTCTTCGGAACTTCGGGACGTCTGCGTTTTCAGGAGGAATGCTCACGACCTCTTCTGCGAGGACTGGATGCAAATGGTTGAGGCCACGCCCACTCTGGGAAGAGAACCTGAATGCTGTTTTAATGCGATGCAGTTTATAACGGCTCGCTCCATTCTCCCAGGCACACTGGAGAAAAAGTGTACACCGCCAGATAAAAAACAAATCATGACATTCCAGGAAAAAGACGACAAAGCAACATTCTCTTTTGTGGGAATAGAGCTCCAAACTAAGAGAAAAACCGATTAAATGGAGGAGACGTTGGCGACTGACGACGAATAAATATATCTCAACGCCAAATCGGAGACAAAACCGGCCGCAGGAAGGAAGAAGGAAGAATGGGAAAGACAAGGGGGATGGGATGGGGAAGAAGAAGAAGCAGCAGCAAAACACGAGAAGTCAGGAGAGCAGCACGGGGTGGGGCGGGGATAAAGAACACCACACACTGTAAACCCGCCGTTTAGATGGGTGACAGCTGCCTGCAGAGCTCTTGCTACTTGGAGGCTCCGAAGCGGCCGAAAGACTGACGGACAGTGTAATAGCACAGAGAGCACGTGCCGATGTCCTTCAGAATCGAATGCGTATGTGTACAACCAAGTGAGATAGAGAGAGAGAGAGAGAGAGAGAGAGAGAGAGAGAGAGAGAGAGAGAGAGGCCGGACCGGTGAATTGGAGAAGGGATAAGGGACGGAGAGGGCAGGCTAATTGTGTTGAACTGACCATTTGTCAATCTTCATGTCGTTTGCGAGAAAGAATCGGTCGAATCGCATCTTTTTTCTCGTAAAATAACGACGATGGAGATCATCAACGCGCTTTTGCATTCGAAAAGAACAAACTGATCGAAAAACGGGCTAGACGACAAAGTCGACAACGAAAACTCTCACTACGTTACTTTTCGGCTCTCGGAGTATCCCACAGCCGTGTGACTCCGCAGCACATCTGTTTTGTAGATCCATCTTCTTCCGCAGCATGTAATTTTCGCTTCTTCACCGGTTAAATGAGCCGCGAGCTTGGCCCGAGGCCCTTTGAGAATGAAAGGAGGATTTGGATTTGCTTTATTCCAAATTACTGCCTGGGAAACGATGATGTAATCGCGTCGGAAGACTCGCCAGTCTATTCCAACGGAAATCGTTGGGCCCGGGTTTTTGAGAGAACATCTGGCAAGCATATGTCTGCCAGACTCGGATTCGTCGTTTTATGTCCTGCTGAATATCGCAGCGAAATGGGTTTCGAAAGCGTGAAGGATGTGTTCAGCAAGGGTTGTTGAGCACATCTGATCGGAATAACACATCCGTCTTTGCTAAACTGACAATCGGAATATCACCCGAATTTTGGTTTGTGAAGAACGTAAAACGCTTGAGGGAAAGACAAAGTCAGAGCCATTCTTTTCGAGCCTCTCTAATTCACGGGTACGTCTTCTATGGTTGGAGAAAAAAGCTCGCTGTGAGGACATAAAAATGAATGGGTATGCTTGGCCTCAATAGGCTAGAATGAGAGATTGGGCCGAGGAAGACAATTTCACTCTTAATGACTTCAATTTGTGAATGAGGTGACAACATCTCGCTTTTTCGCTGAAATTGCCGCCCAGTCTAAACCACTGTTTGCTCAAACGGATCACCCGAGTGCCACCGTGTTTACCAGAGCGGTTACCGTATTTTCGCGGAATCCAGCGAAAGTTTCGCGACTAACGAACCAGTGAAACGCGGAAAACTATATATTTGAAGGGGGAAGAAGACGTTGCTGAAAAGAAAAGAAAAGAAAACAGTCGGCGGACGAGTACATGCCGCAGAGAATCGGAGGAGAGTGGCAGACAGTGCGACGAGAGAGCGCATAAGACGAAGAGGGTGTGGAGACAAGGAAGCGACCAATCGAATCGATAGAATAAAAGAAAGATGAAGAAATAAGATGGGACTATTGTGCACGTATTCTATCTCTTTTCTTCTCGTCCTCACAGCGTGCCACCTGTGATTGCAGGTGTTTCTCCATTCTCTCACTTTCGCTTTCGTCGTAGTGACCTAGTTCTTTGTATCGAAATGTTCCATTTCCTATCACTGAGGACGAGTCTTCTTAGCCAATTCGCGGCGAAAGTGACCTTCAGGTGAAAAGGAAACCGGCAATGGGCGGAAATTATACGGAGGTCTGTTGTTTCTAGATAATCACCCGGTTCCTCCACAGAGAACTTGAAATCTAATGAGGACTTTGAGATTGGGCTGGGAATTCCGGAGTATCTTTCAAACACAGACTTCGACAAGCGGAAAATGATCAATATCCAGCTGTAACTAACAAGGTTAGCGGAGCTGGGCAATGCGAACTGGTGGGAAAAACAAGACGGGCTGGCCAGTGATTGGGTTGGTCCAATTATCGTGAGGACGAAAATAATTTTTCGAGACAAACGTTTTGGAGCACCTGCTCGATGGAGCTGAGAGACTTGGATTTAAAAAAACAGGGAAATGGGCGTCTGGTATCAATAAAGGAGCGTCGTTTTTGGTTGTTCTTGCCGAGAAAGGCTGGCGGAAGAATGATGACACAATACAGGCCTAAGGCGTACAAACACACGAATAAATACCAGCCTTATAATATGCAAGAAGCGTCTGTGTTAGGATTCACAGTGGTGGGAACAATTAATTTGTTCTTGCTTCTGTCTGTTTACGATTCTCGAGCGAAAATGTGTTCAAAAGCTGGTTTTCTTGGCTGGAAGCTGAATCAGGCAGTTGGCAAGCACGGGCAACAGAAATTAATCAGTGGACACTTATCGATAACAAGTTGTCTTTAGGATTGAGGTTTTGGTTGCATAATATTTCATGACGAGAAACCAGACTACTTCTCGTTTTCGACTTTTTATATCTAGGTCGGAATTGATGGAGATTTCACGAAAAACGACCTTGTTGGTAGTGGGAAGATTAAGACGGACACACGCAGACATGCCGGGCGAGGATTTGCGTAGAAGGAAGGAGAGTGATTGTATCTGTTTGAATGGGAATCGTCCCGTCGGAGGAACTATAGCTGGGTCAGTCGGACACTGAACAGAGTGTTTCAATCTGGGAAAAGTCAAAGAGTTATGAACCGAACACGGTTCTGGCGGCAAGAGTTACAGTAGCCTAATTTGGTAATGATTCGGAGAGGAACTCGAAATGGAAACTAATTATGAACGATGGGAAGAGGAAAACCAAGAACGCAAGTCGTGAATTGAAAACTTTCACGAAAATCATTAAAAGTAACGGACTTTCAGGCGCAGTAGACCGGAAAAAAAATACATGAACTAGACAGGAAAAACATATTTCAAAAGAAGAGTGAAATTGACTAAATAAGTATTAAAAATTTGAAAACTGAATGGAAAACTGAAAAAAAAACAAATTTGCCGCCGATTCCAGTTGTTTTTTCTTGAAAATCTGCAAACACCGAAACGCAATATTGCGGAGTACCTAGCGCGCTCCACCGCTCTTCTCGTGTAGTCCCGCCGGACAAAAAGATCGTTTCTTTTTTCAACAGATTTTCGTCTGAATTAGTAATTTTTAGACGTATCCATCTTTTAGACATGGCGTCACTTGTCAAAAACTTGACCAATTTGACGCCGAACGTTCGCCGGGTGGTCGTGACTTGGGACAAAGCAGAACGAATTCGGAGAAACGAGGAAATCTTCAAAAAGCCCGACAGTGTCGTCCATCGTCTTCCGGAGCATTACAAAAAACGTTATTGGGACGTCATCTTGTCAGACAAAGCTCCTGTCCACTATCAGTTAGTTTTTAAATCCTTCCTCGTCTTTACTATTACCTCTCGTCTCCAGACCGCCTTCAAGCAGGCTTGCTCATGATTCGTTCAAAAATGTGGAGGTTGAGCTTGAGGAAAACCCTATCATTGGTAAGAATCCAGACTTGCGACATCTTTTTGTGAAAATAATTCAATTTTATTCAGGGATTCGGACTCCGGAATCTGATCAAGGACTTTGGGGTGGTGAACGAGTCGTCAAGGGATGGATCGAGTCGGCTCCTTATACCAAGAAAAAGATTCTGCCAAGATATTGGGTTCCCAAGCTGTTCTTCCCAACGTTGAAAACTGTGGTCCTCTATTCCGAAATTCTCGACAAGTACATGAAGGTATGTGTTTAAATGTTCCTTCACTCTGAAATTTCGGAGTTTTACAGGTCACGGTCACTGAAAGAGCCATGCGGCTGATTGACGCGCACTTCGGACTCGATAACTACATCCTGGAAACAAATGAGATCGATCTGGACTCGAAGTTCGCAAACTCGTAAGGATGGATAGTCTCTCGGGTTGCATAAATAAATTTTTCAGCTTAAAACGAGAAATGTTACTCTCCCTAGCTACGGAGTCGTACTATGAGGAAGATGACGAAAAGAAGAACTACATCCGACTGAAATACTCGAACTTTGTGATCCCGGAGGAAGAGGCCGAGTGGGTTGGATTGGACCTGAATGAAGCAGCCAGAAAGCAGCAAGATCTTGAAGACTCGACCGCACCAACTCCATTGAAGTATAGGTACGTACTTCTTCAAATGATACAAACTAATAGAATACAAATTTACAGCCTTGAACAAGCACTACTCCAACGCCTCCGCGATGGAACAGACGAGGTTTCTCAAGAAATTGAGAACACCGATGCTCCAGTCCGATCCGAGTCCAAGTTTGGAGACAAGATGTTCGGAAAGTACTTGAACCCAATCGGCCAGAAACTGAGAAACGCCACTCGATAAGTCAATTCTTGTTTTTTTATGGTTTTTTGTTGAAGTGCACTTATTTTATAGACTTTGTTGTAGCTTACTCTAGGAGTATTGTTCGAATAAATAACTAAAATCAAAACACGACGACTCGAGGAACGCAAGTGAACAATGAACATATCCAAAAGCAGATTAGATTATCACACTTGGACCTTAACGAGATTCGGAGTGGGGGCGACTGAAGTGGCGCCACGCGAAGAGCTATTCTTGTCGTCTGGTCTTTGCTTCCAGAACATTATCTTCATGATGTATGCGTCGCGGACCCGTTTGTTAGTGATAACAATAGTGACGCTATTCAAGATGACTACAGTGTATGTAACCGGAAACACCTGCAACGGTACTCTTCGATAATGAGTCAAGTTTTGTATTCCTCACGTTTCTCACTGCAAATAGAGCCAAGGGGAACTGCCATTCAAGGAACTCCGCTATCATAATAAGCATGGCGACGATATCCACTACGATATGCAAGGATGTGACGAAAAGAAGGTTCTGGAACGAAAAGTACCGTAACTCTTCCATCTCCTCTTTAAAAACGCTCACCTTCTCGTTCTTCTTACTGCTCATTTTGTAGATCTTCAGCCGATAAACGGTGAGAATACTCATAGTGATACCGATGATTTCGTAACTCGCGATGATCGCGATCGCAATGGATCTTTGCAGGACCAGTGTCAGATTGACATTCGTATAGGCCCACTTCCCATTGTTCACGTAGAACGATCGGTGTCGAAGGATGTAAGGCAGACAGCAGAGCAGGGAAGTGGTCGCGGTGCACGAAAAGTAGAAAGTAATGTGTCTGGGCCGCCAATATCGCTCGTAGGAGAGGAAGGTGGCACAGAATCGGTTGATGGCCATCATACAGTTGCCGAAGAGGTTGTTGAACAGTCCGAAGAACAGACTTGTGCTGTTCAACTGGGACAGCCAAATGTAAGCGGGCCCACTGATGGTGTTCTTGAAGATGTTGTAGGTGGTGAGGGTGTAGCAGTAGTAGACGTCGAAGCAGCCGGTGACAAAGTAAATGAAGAAGAAAGAGCTGCCTTTCATGAAGCGGCGAATAGTTATGAGCACTAGGACGTGATGAATATTGAGGCACATGTAGAAAAGCGTCTGGAAGACCGGGAACTGGTCCCACATCTCCGTGGCAGGCCACACGACGTCATCACTGACATTGACCGAATAGAAGAAGTTCTCATAATACATACGCGTTCCAACGTCTAGCTAGCACTTCTAGAATGAAGCACAAAGTGGAAGTAATCTTGAAAAGCTTTCTCGTGCGGAAAGAGTGAACGAAAAGGGGAGAGGTTGCAGGTTAATCTCGTTTAGCACCGAGAGTCAACCAACCTAATAATAGGCGGCCGTATTTCGCGATCCAGAATCCAATTTGGAGGGTGTGACGCTTATGCTGTCTTAGTTTTTGCACCCAGAAGTTGGGACCTGATATTATTCCGTGAAAAGGGAAGGACATGCATGATTGGAGCCGAACGTGGACTTTCAGCCCTGTTCTAGTACTCTGTTCTAGCAAACCGTCCGACTGGTTTCAGATTCCTGTACTTGCTGACAAATGAAGACCCGGGGGGATCCGACACTTCCCGTTTCTTATCTCTACATATTATGCAAGCTTTCGCCCCGTGTATGCCTTCCGCCTCGTCAAGTTTCTGACAACACAGCTGATCACGTTGGCCTCTGCTTACCAAACTGTAGATTGTCAATTTATCACGAGGAATCGTCGCCTACTAACCGGGTTTTTATGCTTGGCATCAGACAAGGCTTGCCATCGCAGACTGACTATCTGCATAAAAAATCAGCAGATATTTTAGTCGGCGCGATGACGGCGGTGGTCGATGGCAGCCCTGCTTCTCCGTCGAAAGGACTGGTCTCCCCCCGCTTCGGGACTGCTTCTCCGATATAATTGTTCCTTCCCTCCCACCTGATGCATATTTTCGATTAGAATATTCTAATTAGCCGACAGTAATCGGTTTCGGCGAGGTGTTTCCGATCGCCTGCGGACACTGTGTGCCATGTTTGATTTTCAGTCGCAGTCTTGTCTGCTCGTACCAGTTTCCCATCTTTTGATCTTTGCGGCTTTGTAAGCCGCCAGAATTTTTGTTATTGTTCGCCGCTCTTGAACAGAACGTCTATTGATCTGGTCGAAGATCAGACACTAACACCGTTCAGGAAGGGGCTACTGTAGGCGCGCGATAGAGTAGAGCCAGCTTTTTCTGGTAATAGTGTCAAGTGGGATGAATGGAAAGTTGTAGTAGTTGTTGTTGTTGCCACGCAGTAATTGCTCCAGAAACTCTCGCTACTTCTCGCATGTTTTTCTCGGAATACCCTCTCCATTTCGACTCCCGTCCTCCAGTAATTATGTCATGTCCATGTCTAAAACCTCAAGAATGGAAGATGGGAGTAATAACTGGTAGTCCGGAAGAGTGAGAAAACACAATGATTATTGAACATTGTCTTCTTCTTCTTCTTCGTCTTCTTCATCGTCATCGCTTCGTCCTGTCGAATTGAGTCCTTCGATCGAAGATGAGATATCTAGCGAAGCATCTGATCGTGAACGGCGTCGGGCGGACACACAAAAACTCGAACAAACCAAAACTGACAAAAATCGCGACGCTTTTAAAGTAGGTCGGGGGTAAAATAAATTCACTCTCTCCATGCTTCAATTCGCCTGTTTTGAGTGTCTCTGTAGCTTGCCGAAGTGTTCAGCGTCTCGCAATCCGATGACCAATCTCTACAGACCTTGAAGCTCCCAAGTGTCGAAGATCCTGTGGCCGATTCGCTCGTTTCGGAAGCCCACCCGGTTCTGTTCCCCTGCTTATTGTGGCCATCAAAGTCCATGTGCTGATTCTGTTTTTAGCCCATTTGTTTTCGAATCCAGGAAATCAGATGAAAACCCTAGATACCGCGCCATCCTACACATAGCCCTATCCGGCGCTCGGACCTGTCCGTACGCCACCCTAGCCGGCTTTTCGTCGTGTTATCTGCAACTCAAATCAGCTTCTCTCCCCCCTCTTTCCTCTTTTTCTCTTCCTGCGTTCTAAAGATGCGGGACACGCCCACCGAAGACGATTCCGGGAGGAGGAGGAGGTGCGTGCAGTCCCTTTCAGATTCCGATCGTTCGACGATTTAAAGCTTTCGCTTCATCCCATTTTCCCACACATTTCACCCTCAGCCTCTCTCCCGGTGAACCATGTAATAGTTAAAAACCACTCGCGTCGGTCACTGTCACCACATAATCCGGCCCCCATAATCCGGATTTTACTCATCCCTAGCTATCTGGAACACTTTCTTTCTGTAGTGGTTAGTGGAACCCCTCCCAGTAGTTGTTTGTGTTGTCAAGCCAGTCGAACATTTTTTTCACCATTTTTCACTTTCCCGTTCCAACTTTGTTCGCAAAGTTTCTGTTTGAGGAGGACGGGGGCCGGGTCACCTGACGACCAACTTGCGCATTCGCAATCAAAACATCCCCTCGGCGCGAACCGCAATAAATAGCTGAAAATTTCAGGTTCCTTTCGCACTTCCTCACTTGCTGAAAACAAGATGCAGATCTGGCATATGGAACCGTTCCCATGCGGAGACCGTCGTCTTCCGCACCACGTCTTCCCGCCAAAGAAGATCACGACGACTCAGTTGAGCCAACTGGCGGGAGTCCAGTACTACAAGGTTAGATCAGATCTAATGTAACCCTGAAACGGTAGAAATGCCACTTTGCGATTCCATCGGACCCCGTTATAGCCTTCTAGCCTTGTAGCTCTTGTTGCCAATATCCAGTTTCAAAACATTGTCTGGCATGCCATTTCCTCAATCTCACGGCGGAAGCGGGCGGGGGAGGCAATCAAAGAAATTGAAAAAAAAAGTATTCAACGATCGGCACGTTCAAAGATTGAAATGCCGTTAGACTACACCGGGGGGCAAATTTCACAATTTCCCGATTTCAGGTGGATCTCGAGGATACCGCCTCCATGAAGAAGCGACTGTCGGCAGTGAAGACCGAGAAGAACGTGACGTTCACCGACTTCTTCACCGTCAGCGAGGCGATGAACGACTTCGACGACAAAATGGAGCAGTTCTACGAGCCACAGGTGCAGAAGGAGGACGTCATCTCGCTCGTCGTCGAGGGCACCTGCTACTACGACGTGGAGCCCGAAGACGACAGCTGGATCCGTGTTCAGCTCGAGAAAGGGGATCTGATTGTGATTCCGAAGGGACTCTCGCACCGTTTCACGACCACTCCACAGGTAGAGAAGCGGAGCATTCTGTGCATGCTCTAAAAGTGTCCAATTTGCAGAACTTTGTCAAAATCCAGCGCTTCTTCAGCCGCAAGGTCGAGGGAACCCAGGGATAAGCGGGCGGCCACCCACGTCTGCCCCCACCGTTCTCTGTCCCCACTTCCAGTCAGTCACAAACCCGTTCCACCAATTCACACACTAACTAACCCCTCCACCACGACGGCCGACCCACTGTACTTCTCCATTGTACTCGCTTGTTTTGCGTTTCCTTCCTTCTCTCTCTCCACACTTCAAGACCTTCGAGAGAGTGGTAATAATCGAGAAAATGTTTTATTTTTTGGTGTTTTTTGATTGGCAATTTAATTTTAATTCTCAATAAAACTTTAGTTTGAAGTTTATTTTGTATTTTTCGTGTTGCAACCTGATCTTCAAAACTTTCGGCATGGTTCGATTTCAAAAAGAAAATATAATTGAAACCGGTAATCGAGTGAATAAGAATTGCGCAACGAAATCAAGAATTATGAGATTTTTTCCTGATAGGATCACCGACGGTTCAGATAAAAAAGATAGCTGAGGAGAGAAAAAGACACAGATCCGGTCTTTTTGGACAGCCTTACTTTCCTTTTTCGTCTCTCTCTCCCTGGTTGGCGCGTGTCGTGTTGCGCAAGCCGCATTACGAAAGATTTTTTAGATATTTATCATATTCACGATCAGATGCAAGATGAAGTTTGAAAATTCAACGTTTGCAGGAAGTATGGCGATCCTCAGACACCTCTTGCCAGCCATACTCATCGCTCAAGTGGCGGTTGGCCAGTCCTCGCTTGAATCAAACGCAAAACATAATTCGGTGAGTGATAGTTGTTTGTTTAGGGCTGGAAGAGTTTGGCGCGCTTCCAGATTGCTTGCGGATCGCTTCGAGAGGACTACGTGCAGTTGTGCACCGGGGTGAATCAGAAGCGGAGGTCGCGAGAGGACAACGAGTTCTGCAGCGCCTTCCAACAAATTTGCTTCAAACTTCCGAAAGGAGAGCCGGATATGGTTCACGAGGCTGTGCCAATGTGAGCCTTCAACCATCCAATCACTGGTGACACACATCTTTCCAGTTCTGCGGTCAATTCCACTGAACCAGTTGAGCCGAAGAAGAAGAACTTTACAAAATTCTGCAAAGAGTTCAAGAATCGCTATCTCTACGTCTGTCCAGACCCATTCCGTTTCGGCCAAAAGGTGATACGACATCTCGATCAAACCAACAAGTTCGATCCGATTCAGGCCATCGTCTTCTGCCCGTTCTACTCGGAGAAGTGCCAGGTTCCTCTCCCCGACAAGCCTGTCGTGCCCCAACGAAAGTCCTCGAAGAAGAAGGGAGGTGCTGTCGATCAGCTGTGCAGGAGCTACCGCGGATTCGCCATGAACTACTGCAGCAATCCGTTTTTGACGTCGCAAGGCCAGTACAGAGCGGCCTGCGATAAGTACTGGAGGTACTGTGGAAAGTTCCACCAGAACGGATAACAATCCTGTTAATACATGTGTAATTGTAAAAAAAAACGACTCATTGACTGCAATCATGACCACAACTTGTGGGAAAAACCAATAAAACATTCATACATTGTACTTCTGGGAATCTTTTGGCATTCAGTTTGGTTTCTGAAGTACTTCTCAGGGCGTAGTTGTCCTTGAGCAGGACACAAAAATTAGAAGGTTTGACTCCTACAAAAGGATCGTTCGATACTTCAGACGGCAACTAAAATCATTATTACACCGTTCACATCATTATCTTTATCGATATCGTTAGGATGGCTGTGACCGACTTTTCGTCGGCGTTATCTGTTTGATTTCTTACACATTCTCTCATTGTGACCGCCATGCATGCACTATTCTTCACTCTCCTGCCTGCAATTCTAGTCGCCCAGTTCGCGGACCACTTTCCAGCCAGTGACGTCATCGAACTTCCTGTCGGCAGGTGTGAGTTTCCAGCTTCTTGACTCTCCAATTTGCAGAGATTTCAGGTTTCCCGAGCCCGAATGCAAGTACAGTGTTCATCACGGGAAAAGTAAGAACGGGCCTCTGGTGACCGAAAAAGTCAACATCGGAGATGAGATTTTCCATTCGTGGAATTGCAATTACGAAGGCAACAAGAAAAACTATCTGTTCTGCGTAATAGTCAACAATTGTACGGTTTCCGATCGCGGTGATGATAACGAGACGAGAAAAGTGAGAGAATTGGTGAAGGCGAGAGGGATGAGAGTGGAAGAAGTTCAGGTTCAAATCATCGACGAGGATGGATGCTCTGTGTTCCCGAACATTCTTCCCGACATCAGTTACGAAGGGGACCTGTCTGCCGGAATCAAGGTCCATGCATTTGCATTGGATGTCGAAACTGTAAGCTTGAACAGTAATAAAAAGTGGATCTGAAATCATCGTTCCAGACTGCCGTCCACTTCACGTGCAACATCAAGATGCTTTTCAAAGATCACGATCACTGCCAGAGACCGCGCTGCAAGGTTCAGAGGAGGTTTTCCAGATACTCAAAGTGAACAGTGAATACCCATTTATTTAGCGAATATACAAATAAACGGCAAATTAGAATAATTACTTTCTGCAGCACTGCGATCCGCACTGCTGATAGTTTTGCGGGCATCCGCACGACTGTTGGGTGGTTGGCTGGCAGGCGACGGTGGCCGGCTGCTGCTGGACGGAGCACTGCGAAGAGCAGGACTGTTGGCACGCGGGCTGGCACTGGGAAATCGGCTGGTTCTGCTGGACGCACTGGGTGTTGCAGGACTGCTCGCAGGCCGGCTGGCATTGGGTGGACTGCTGCGAGACTGGAACGGTGATGGTCAGCTGGACGCCCTGGACAGTGGTCTGGGTCTGGGTCTGGGTCTGGGTCTGGGTCTGGGTCTGGGTCTGGGTCTGTTGGCAGGCTGGCTGGCACTGGGAGTCGCACTGGGAAGCGCACTGGGTCGGGGTCTGTTGCGCCTGGCATCCCTGGTTGCACGAGGTCTGGCACGTGTTGCATTGGGAGATGGTTCCTCCTGTCTGGTAGTTGGTGTTGTCACGGTACGGTTGGTAGGTCGGGGCGACGGTCTGCGAGGACTGGTAGGATGGGATGGCTCCCGGCTGCTGGTAGTTGTTGGCCTGGTTGTAGGCGCTCTGCTGGTAGGTGTTGACCTGCTGGTAGTTGTTGTTCGACGTGGCACATGCTGGCTGGCAAGACTGATCGCAGGAGGACTGACACTGCTGCACTGGCTGCTGCTGCTGTTGGCAGGTGTTCAGGCACGAGTTCTGGCACGAGTTGCACTGGCTGGCGGTCTGATCATACTGATAAGCTGGGGCGGAAGTCGAGGCTTGATATCCGTAGGCCGGGATCTGTCCAGGCTGCGAGTAGGTCTGCTGTTGGATCAGCTGCTGGGCATATTGATCGTCAGACTGACAAGTGGTCTGGCACTGCTGGTTGCACTGTGGCTGTTGTTGTTGTGGGCACGAAGCCTGGCAATCTTGTTGGCACTGCTGTTGAGCCGGCTGTTGGAGCTGGACTGGCTGCGAGCACGCAGATTGGCAGGTCGAGGCACACGAGGATTGGCACTGGGCCACTGGCTGTAAGGGGAGAAAAGGCTCTTCAGAATCGGAAACGCAGTCAGAAATCAACCTGTTGCTGGGAGACGCAGCTCTGTTCACACGAACTCTGGCAGGACGGGGCGCACTGTTGCTGTTGGTACTGTTGGGCGCATCCGCACGACGACGGCTGTTGGGCCTGGGCGCACGAGCACGTTTGCTGGACGGAGTTGGCTTGAGAGGGCTGGCAGTTGCACGACGCCGTCGTCGGCACCGCACATCCACACGAGGATTGACGGCGAGCCCGGAGGAGCTGAAAACGAGAGTTTCAGAACGATTTGCAGATCCTCAGATCCAGAACGTACCACGTCGTCAGCGGCGAAGGCAGCTGAAACTGCGAAAAGCGCGAGAAGTGCCAACTTGGTGTTCATGTTACTGAGCGTGTCGAATGAGAGCTCCTTCCGTCCTTATATCCTGGACGCAACTCTCATCAGTTAAACATTGCGAAGGAGGCGATTCGTCCTCCTTCTCGACCTGATTCCGGTTTCCCAACTGCGCAGGCGGAGTGATGCGTTTTTGCGTGTATGTGTGTGTGTGTGCTCGTCGCTGAGCATGCGCATAAGCCGTTGAACATTCTACAGTAGTGTATACATGTTGTTTGTTGTTCAGTTAGTAGGATGATGGTTACCAGAAATCATGGCAAAGTTGACGGCAAGCCCTTTTGGTTTTTGATGCAGACCTGACACTGATCAAATGAAAAGTGTCCTTTTCTGTGGATAGTAAACAATTATCTAATTTTAACTTCAGAACTACACTTTACAAATGTGTTGCCAGATCACAGTTCCACAACAATACGACTTCCAGACGGTACGATTTCAGCACGGGAAGCTAGAATTTGCGGAAAGGTGAAAAAGAGTCATAACTATTTGCTCCCCCATCAGAAAAACCAGAACCAGTTGGGTATTAGTCATCCGATCGCACCTATATCGAAGATAAACGTACATATAACTTGATAGCAAGTGCGTATGCGTACAATCAGTATTAATCTCGGCGGCAAACAAAATTATGTGGTGGGAATCCGGGTTTGACAGATTCGCGTTCAGAAAAAGATCCACTTTTTTATATCGTACCAACACGCGGTATTTGTGATGCGGGATGAGCTCCTTCTCGCTCTCTTCATGCCTTTTTCACCTAATGACGCACTGTCAAGAGCATGTTGCTCGTAGAACATGTGCGCGGAAGTGACCGGTCTCGGGCGAGGGGAGGGAAACAGGGAAACAGCACTCAACAAATACACGGCTAAATGTAATAGGAGGCCAGGGATTGTTTCAGCGTTTTCACAGATCGGATTGGTTTTGGTTCAAGATTCTGAAGTTACCTATTTGGATCTTGATAAGGATTCCGATACTATGATTAACTTATATCCGGTTCGACTGGGAGAATGACAAATTACCAGAATCCTTCTACAGTTCATCCGCGCGGAAAGAGTGAATGCCGTTTCTCGGAACCGACGTGATTCCATAGGCAACACCTACTTGATCCTTTGATTTCCTGCTCACCTACGCACATCCTGCTGCTTTCAGAAGGGAAACCTGATCTTCCGCCGGCTCCCTCCGTCCCGTGGGTCATTCAGATGTGTTCATCAATGCAACGCCGCAACTAATTGTGTCGGTTATGGCGGCGACAAACATCGCAAAAAAAGCGTTTATGAATAGGCGCGAGAAAAGGGGGCAGCGACGGTTCGCCGATGGCCATGAACATGAGCAATTCCACACTTTCGACTGCTGCCAGACATGCGAAGTGATGGCCGATAAAGAAGACGACGAGTTCGCCCAGGAGTGGACCGAGGAGACTGTCAACGAGTCGACGGTCCCTCTCGATCGATTGGTAAGTCACTTTTCCTTCTCGTTTCGAGCATTTCAAACAGTTTCGGTCTTCGGTTTGAAGGTGTCCTTGTACGGATATGCTTTGCTTGGATTGGAAGAAAGCGGCAAAGTTCGAACTGATGGAGCTTATGAGGATGAAAACGATGAAAAAGATTCGAATGTGACCGTGGAGCCACAAGAGGACGAGTATGAATGTCCGACCCAGAAAAGACGAGTTGTAAGTTCGAAATTCCTAATTCACAGTGTCCTTTTCGGAAAAAAGTGTCCCCAGTGCTTTTTTCGGGTTCGTCAGAAGGCGAACAGTGGCCGAGAAAGAGAGTTGTGGTGCGATTAAACACAAAACAAATAGGTTAAACATCGGAAGAGAAGCGCCCCCAGACCGTAAAAAGACGAACCTTTTGTCTATTGTCTCCTCCCTTCTTTAGGTGGGGGGCTCGCGGAGCGGGGAGCCCGTAAACGAGGGCTCAGTCGTCTTAATTGTTTTTGGTAGCAGCGTGTCCTTTTCTGTTCTTTCTCCGAGTCCGAACTTCGAATTACTTCCCCCCCCCCCCCCCCCCCCTTGTTTCTTGTGTGAATGAGCACGACACACGGTTCATCACGATATGAGCGATGAAAGAGCGGGCGAGGCCGATGAGGCGACGACGTCGTCTGCTGTGCCGAACGTCGATCTTAAGATGAGCTCAACGACTACAACGAACTTCCCCCCGACGACGACGACGACGACGACAACGACGACGCCGATCACAGCGAAAAACAAGGCGGACGTGAGAAGTTCGGTCAGTTTCTTATCCGTCAAAGAGTCGGCCAACGACGTTCTTCTGATCTGATGATGCCGGGGCTCCGGCAAGATCGGAAAAAAGACTGCCAGTCTGATCAGCCTGTCAGATGGTGGGCTCTGCGCCGCCGCAGCAGACGGGTCAAACCGGGGGGAGGGAGGGGAGGCGCTGTTTTTGAACATGTCAAAAACTGTCTCCCTCGCCGATAATATGTGCTCACATATCCTGCACTCCCCCTCAGTTTGCACTCGCATCACGACTTTCTTTCTGTTTCTCTTGATTCGAACACTACGTAGATCTTCCTCATCCCCCCACAGAGTCCTGATGTTTCAATGTGTTTCACATTTTCTTGATTCCTATTTAGAGTAATTTTTTGTTGAAAGGTAGGTCTAAATACGAATGGATTAGTTTTAAATAGTTGGGGGCACATGAGTAGATCAGAACGTTTAAAACGGAAGATATACAAGAAGCATTTCAGCCCGAAATGGATCGAACGATGGATCGTCGAGATCGCGACGATAACCACTCAAACTACTACATTGCTGAAGGGTGAGTATTGCGTCATAAGTTCAAAGAAGGGGTGCAAATGTCACGTCACGACGTCATAGTAGGCTTTGGAGCACCTGCACGGTAATTACCTTATCGCATCCCCGAATCATAGCACCTTTTGTTACTAACAGAGATTTAGTGCCACGTCACTTGACCTACCACCTGAAGTAATCTGTTTTCGGGAACCTTTTGTAAAAGGTCAACCATCCGCCAGAAGATTAATGTTACGGTAGTAGTGCCACGTCATTATCTTTGGACCCCCCTTTACACTTCTTGGCGAAATTGTTTCTTTCAAGCTCACATTCAGTTGCCAGGAAAGAAAATCGGCATTGTCCCTTTTCAACTCATTCATTTTCCCCAAATGAATGAATTGCCACACTTTTCCCGCCATTCGGCCTTTTTTCGCCGGTATATTTCTGAGAGAAAAAAGTGTGGCGAGTTGTTTTGTTTGTCCAGCCGATTTTGTGGTGGTGGTGGTGGCTGCAACTGCTCCCTTTGATGAGTGTATGTATCGCTCCCCCCCTACAACAGGGCGGAAAGCGGAAAAGGAACTGAACCTAATGCCTTCTCCCCTTGCCACCGTTTTGCGCGCGCGGCGCCGATTCACACACAAAACGATATATTTGTTTTGCAAATCACAACGATCATGGAGCGACGGAGAGTCCGAGTGGAACCGGGCACCTGCTCCCTTTGGCCCCTGGAAGAGCGCGAAGGCGTCTGAAACAATTCCAGTCGCGCGCGCTAGAGTCAAAACAATGTTGACTCCGGCGGCTTCTGAGTCAAAACTGAGCTTGTTCTTGCGCATGTCCCTCATGCACTAAGATGCGCACACGATATGAAAAACAAACACATGCGATGGTTGTTGCTGTCCTCCCTGCTACCACACTAATCCGACGCCTTTGTGAGAGCAAGTTGTTTCGTTCGAATGCTCATCACGCTCCAACAGGCACACAACCGTATCGGATGTCAACGTGGCTTGTGGCTGATGTAGGTCATTCAGAAGAAGAAGAGTCGGTGCGAATAAATAAAGGGACGTTTCGGGCGAGAAAGGGAGAAAAAAGTTGCGAAATCTTTGTCTGGCGAGGAATCGGATGGACTGAGCAAAGATCGAAAAGTATCTGCTATCCAACAGGAACAGTCCTAGAAGGTACTTGAAGAGATGTAAATGTTGAAAACTGAAAATCTGTCTGATGTAGTACAAATGCTACACTCTGGATGCTCCGGGACACCGAAAGCCCGAAGGACCTGCTCAAATCGACGAACACCGCGATCTTCTGATCTCGAAATCTCGCCAAAACGGCATTTGAGCCGCGTCATGACGTAATAAACGATGCCACAAATTCGCTCATTTAGCGTGTTCCAATCGGGCGGCGCGAACGAACCTGTCCTCTCCCGGTCGAGCATTGTCTGCATCTCTCGCCAGCGCCCGCTTCTTCCTCTCTCCCGAGAGCGCCTTCCGCCAATTCTTCCGCGCGGCACTGACCGCCGAAGCGTCCGCACTCTGATACTTTCTACCGTCCCTCAGCCTCCCCCCCCCCCCCCTCCAACAGCTCTCTTCTCGTTTCGCATAAACACACTGTGCTCTGCTGCTTTGCCGATTTTTGGCTCTGGCTGGCTCGAGTGCTTTTTCAAGATACATACGGGAGGCGCGACCCCCCGCCGGTCATCCTATCCTACCCGGCCGTAACCCTTTCTCTCTATCTCCCCGCTCCCCCTCCCAAGATCTTCTCCAAATTTCGCTAATATTCTTCACAATTATCACCATTGTCTAACCAACACCATCATGCGGTAATGATGATGAACACACTGGATCATCGGCCGATATGTCGGATGAGCACCATGGAAGGCAAAGAGGACAACGAGGACGAAATGTCGGCGTCCAGCTCGAACAACGTCAAAGGCTACTATTATTCTAACAGCAACGTGGCACCAACCGTCGACGATACTGTTGATGAGAAGCAACGTCAGAAGACGTTTGATCCTCACGTTGCACAGCCACCAAAGACTCCAGCTAGGGAGTATGACGTCAACTTTTCGTACGTATTCTGTCCACATTTTTCCGGTTCTGTAGTAGACGTTCGATCTGAAAAAGGGTGGTATAAAAGGTTACGGTAGATCTGCTAAAAATCTCTCATATTTCAGCAAAATGAAAGTGGAAACTTGTAAATTTTCAGGACAGTAACAGAAAACAAAGGATGGGACATATTTCGATTACTTCCTCCAAAACCAGACAGGATCGGACATGGTAAGCGTTTTCCATTGAGAATCACCCGAAAGTTGGTCCTCCCAACCCATCTTCCCTTTTTAGAAACAAAAAATCCAGTGTTTTGGGTGGCCTCTCCTCCCACTTGTAAACTGAAGGTGGTCACTACACAAAAGTGTCAAATAGCAGCTCCCTCCCCGGTTGCTCTTCGTCTCATCTCCCCCCATTTATCTCCTTCATTTCGACCCTCACTTTTGTCTCTCGGCGTCTCGTCGCCGAAACCACTTTATGGGGGGCTCGTCTTCTGCTCGTCTCGTTCACAGTTTCGGGGTGTCTGTTTGCTCGGAACGGAGGACGGGAGGAGCATGCGCCGTGCGGTCAGCTAATTGACCTGTCTCACGAGAGAGAGCTAGAGAGAGCTAGAGAGAACGAGAGAGAAAAGGGGAAAGTGAAGAAGAAACGAATATCTTTTCTATTTTGAGAGATCATCGGGGGGGAGCAAATGAGTCTAACTGTGCTCTTTCTTTTTCAGGATTTTGGCACGATGCCAGTCTCCAGGTGCTCAAACTTGCCACGTTTCTCGTTCTCTTCCTACTTACTCTCGGCTCCGCCGTTGTCGCCAAATCCACGTTCATCCTGATGACGTCAGCAATCGGATGGGGCGGTCAAACAATCACAATCTGTAATCAGGTCATTTCGGAAGCAACTCAGAATACGGTGAAGCTGAAGAATGCGCACGTTGTGAAATGGGTCTGGGCCACGTTGTTGGCGGTATCCGCTCCGGAAGCGCTCTGTTTCGTGAGGTTCGGCGTTGAATGAAAGGAAACCGAGAGAGATCCTGACTACTTTCAGGTCGATGCACCGAACCATGTTTCGGAATGTGAAGCGGCCCACGTTCATTCAGTTCATCTTTGTTCTCGTCGTCGAATCGCTTCACAGCATCGGGGTCGGAATTCTCGTGTTCCGAATCTTTCCGGACCTCGACGCGGTCACCGCCGTCCAACTGACGAATGCAATGTGTTTTGTGCCCGCCGTGCTGTCTCTGATCAGCAGAAGATCTCGAAAAGTCTCGCTGATTCTCGTCATTTTCGACATCGCCGCGATTGCAGCACAGAGCAGTGGCTTCTGGGCGTATCCAGTGAGTTCATCCAGAGCATCGGTCACTTGAACAAGTTTTCTTTTTCAGATGTTCATGCCGAACCTCTCGAAGCACTTGGTCGCCATCCCCGTCTCGCTGACGCTCATTTCACTGGCCTGGTGGCAGAACTTTGTGCATCGCGAATCCGTCTTCCCGCCAGTTCGTACCCTGGCCAAGTTCGCTCAAAGACTCTCGGAGCGACGATCGAAAACCTACGCGTTCGTCTCACTTTGGAAGATCTGCATCTACGTCGTCTGCTGTTTTGCATTCATCTCCAGCCGAATGAAGATCGAAGATATGCTTCAGAAGGATCCGTTCGGCGAGAAGCTCTTGTCGGTCGCTGGCCACGACATGAACCAGACCCAAATCGAGAAGTTCCAAACGAGAATCAACCAGATGATCGAGCAGGCGAACCGAGAATCCGGCTACTATTCGGCGCCACAAGCCAAAGCGAAACCGAAGAAGCAACCGAAAGCGGAAGAAGCGGAGCAGGTGGACGCGGGAGAATACGTGCGGAGAATGAAGAGGTTCGCTGGAGACGACGCGGGAGAAGACGTAGAAGAAGATGTGCCCGACGAGGAAGAGTTTTCCAGTTACAACGTGAGTTCCCAACGCTTTGAGACTTCCGAACTGGGATATTTTCAGATCTATTCCAACTATGTGGAACGGAACCAACTGACAATGGCCTACGATGCTCTGTGGCTTGTCATAATCCAGTTCGGGGCGGTTTTCGTTTGTTATCACAGTTCGAAGTTCGCGTGTAAAGTGATGATGCAAAGAATGGGTTTCGCGCTTCCGATGGTTCTCTCTGTGCCAGTCACCGTTCTCCTTCTGTCGACTACATGTAGCATGCGAGCAAAGAACTCGTGCCATTTGACCAACGTCCTCACTGTGGTTAGTATTTGAACGTTTTAATTCGAAATGCGGAGGTATTTGTTACAGGAGCTCTTCTGGCAATGCAACGGCACCTACACCAATTTCGCCGACTTCCTGCTCAGACCGCAAACGTGGATTTGGCTGTGCTGGCTCGCCTCTCAATTCTGGATAACTATCCATTTGTGGAATCCGAAACACGAAAGACTTGCGAAGAGTGAAAAGTGAGTTCTGAAAACTGACATTTCATTCCAAACAACTTTTTTTTCAGGCTCTTCATTCTTCCGTACTACATTGGAGCCTTTGTCGATCAGTCGCTGGCGTTCAATCGGCGACGAGACGACAAGGCGAAGATCAAAGCGGAGGATCTTGAATTCGATCTTGAGGACTCTTCGTTGACCTACGAAACGATTCCAGGACTTCAAGCCAAAACGCCACCGTCAGTTTGCTCGGCGAGCAGCAGCAAACTGGAGAACGGGCTCATTCGAGACAGCGCCTCTTCTGCAGACGCGATCACAAAGATCTACGCTTGTGCAACAATGTGGCACGAGACAGGACACGAGATGACTTGCATGTTGAAGAGTCTGTTCAGAATGGACGAGGATCAGTGTGCCAGACGGAACGCGCAAAAGTATCTGAAAGTTATCGATCCCGACTACTACGAATTCGAAGCGCACATCTTCTTCGACGACGCCTACGATGTGAATGAGTACGGAGAGCCGGAGATCAACAAGTTCGTGAAGCAGATCGTGAACGTCATCGATCAAGCCGCATCGGCAGTCCATCAGACTCAGATGAGACTGAAACCGCCGAAGAAGGCGAAGACGCCGTATGGAGGAAAGCTGACATACATAATGCCTGGAAAGAACAAACTGTTCATTCACTTGAAGGACAACCAGAAGATCCGGCACAGAAAGCGATGGAGTCAAGTGATGTATCTCTACTATCTTCTCGGCTACAGACTAATGATGAAGGTGGACGATCCGTCGAGAAAGGAGATCATTTCGGAGAACACATTCATTCTTACACTCGACGGAGACGTGGATTTCACTCCTCAGTCAGTCTATCTTCTTGTCGATCTGATGAAGAAAAACAGGAGGCTCGGAGCTGCTTGTGGCCGAATCCATCCGAGAGGCGACGGAGCAATGGTTTGGTACCAGAAGTTCGAGTACGCCGTCGGACATTGGCTCCAGAAGGCAACCGAGCACATGATCGGATGTGTCATGTGCTCTCCCGGATGCTTTTCTCTCTTCCGTGCCTACGCGTTGATGGATGACAACGTCGCCAGAAGATACGCTCTGAAGTCTGAGGAACCGAAGCACTTCATTCAGTACGATCAAGGAGAAGATCGCTGGCTATGCACTCTGCTTCTGCAACGTGGATATCGTGTCGAGTACTGCGCTGCTTCCGATGCGCAAACGTTCGCTCCAGAAGGCTTCAACGAGTTCTTCAATCAGCGACGTCGATGGATTCCGTCCACCATTTTCAACATCATGGATCTTCTGAAGGACTACAAGAATGTGGTGTCGGTGAACGAATCGATCTCCATCTGGTACATCATCTACCAGCTCGTCATGCTCATCTCCTCGATTCTCGGACCTGGTACCATCTTTGTGATGATTGTCGGAGCCATCAGTATCTCGTTCACCATCGACACCATGATCTCCCTCGTCATCGTCTCCATCCCAGTTATCATCTTCATCGCAGTGTGTCTAACCGCCAAGCCGGAGCATCAGTTGATCTGTGCTCAAACGATCGGAGCCATCTTCGCAATGCTCATGACGGCCGTCATCGTGGGAACCTCTCTGCAGCTGCAGAAGGACGGTCTTCTCTCGCCTCACTCTATGTTCATGGTGGCCGTGGTGACCTCTTTCTTGACGGCAGCCATCCTCCATCCCCTCGAGTTCACCTGCATCATTCCGGGCACCATCTACTTCTTGGCCATTCCATGCATGTATATGCTTCTGCCGATATACAGTGTGTGCAACATGCATACCGTTGCCTGGGGCACTCGCGAGGATCCGCGACCGACTGAGAAGAATGCGTTGGCGAAGCGACCGACGAATGTGGAGAGCGGACTGAAAGACGACTTCTCCTCGGGATGCAGTCGGTTCTTGTGCTGCGGTAGGAACTCGGTCGATCCGATGAATGTGGTGATTAACGAGAAGCTCAACGATGTCATCAAGAAGATCGACCGAATCGAACGAAAGCAGCACCCGACGCTTGCCCGGCGAGCTTCGATCCTCTCGAGCACCGGAGGCACGATTCAAATTGACAAGTGCTCGGAAGCGGACGAGGACGAGCAGGCTGAGATCGAAGATGCTCTGGAGATGTCCAACCAGTCTCATGCTGCCAAAAAGAACCAGAAGTGGAAGCAGGCGCAGAGTGAAGCTTGGCTCGCAGACAAGGCTCTGAAGAGGGCGGAACGAGAGTTCCTGGAGCCGGAAGAGGAATCCTTCTGGAACGACGTCATCGAGAAGTATCTTTCGCCGCTTGTCATGGACGGAAAGGATATGGATCGTCTCCGCGCGGGCCTTATCGCCATCAGAAACTCGCACACTGTCTACTTCCTCATGATCAACGTCGTCTTCATCATCTCGGTGCTCGTGCTTCAGATTCACAAGGACTGCTTGAACATCGAGTGGCCCATCGGACCGAAGTTCAACCACACGATCAGGCCGTGCTACGCCAGTCACGACGACAGCAAAGAGGAGATTTGGGTGATGACGCGACTGCAACTCGAGCCGATCGGTCTTGTCTTCCTGGTCTTCTTCGTGAGCATCCTCATCATCCAGTTCCTCGCCATGTTGTGCCATCGATTCGGAACCCTCGCCCACATTATCGCTTCGACAGAGCTTTTCTGTTTCCGCAAGACCATGGACCGGTTGAGTGAGGTGAGATTATTCAAAGGTTTCGAAAACTTTTCATTCAAAATGTTCAGGATGAGCTGGTGGCTCAAAATGCAGTCGAGATAGCCAGGGAGTTACAAGCGATACGAGGAATCGACGAGAACGCCCACCCAATCGATGTGGTGAGTTTTGCAAAGAGAAGCTCGCCGTGATCCTGAGATTTCAGACGACCGAAGACCGTGGAATCTCCAGAAGGCGAGTCGTACAGAATCTGGAGTCGTCGAGAAGATCGATGATGAAACGAAAGACTGAAACACTCGATGCCGCTTTCAAGAAGAGGTGGGGATTTCAGAAGATGTGAAGCGCGGCTAACTAGGATGTTTTCAGATTCTTCGCCCTCTCCAGTGAGCAAGCGCCGGATCCAGCCGGATTCTCAGCCAGAGATAATTCGAAGCGCTTGACGTTGCGAAAAGGAACAATCAGAGCATTGGAGCATCGAAGAGACTCGCTCTTCGGAACCCTTGACAATAGAAAGGTTCGTTCCGAAGCCAAGGATGGAAGATCTTAAACGAAAACCGCGTTTTCAGGAAGACGACGTCGACGCCACAGGTGCCTCGATGCGCGGACCGGCTCAACGAAGACTCGAAAGACTGTTCACGGCCCAACAGGACCAGAACAGTCCGAACGATGCGAACCGTCGGAAGTCGAGTAGCCGACCGTGGGAGCAGTCGACGCCGGGCACGTCGAACGGAAATGGCGGAGACGTCGAGCTTCGCAGATTCTGATTCATTCCATATCTTTCTGCAGAGTTCTAGGTTACCAATTTGAGTTCATCACTTTTTATGAACAAGTCGTAAGCTAGTAATTAACTTCAGACCATAATTTATATATCTATCAAATCCTTAATTTATTCTTGTCTTTCTTCTTCTGCTACAATTCTTTGTGCGTGTGTGTTTTTCTCAATTTTCAAATGCCGAATTGTTGTCTTTCTTCTTTCTATTACGTCTTTCCCCTTCCGCCAAGATGTATTTTTCGGCTATGCCGATAAAGCTAATCAGAATATATTTGAATAAATATTTTTGAACTTCATCAAACATACTTAGAAGAGCACAATCACACACTTGCTTAAGTTGAACTATCCGGCATTTGAACGCGCACGCGAGGCGACACGCAAACGCTTTGATATAGAGTGGAAAAGGGAGAGACGCAGAGGAAAGGGAGAGTGCATTCGTGATTCAGATCGTGAGCTGTGAACGTACAACTATCGTCAACTGGAACATCAACTATGAACGTTCTTAACAAGGTATGCACTGTCTTACTTACTTTATCCGCCTATTCAATCAAATTTTTAGAGCGGCTACTCTTTAAGAGAAGCAGATAGTTTGTTTGGGGTGTTGGCCATGTCTTATGAAGAGTTCGATACCGTGCTCAAGGATATCAACGAAGAGGAGTTGGAAAAGGTGCTATTTTAAAATATTTTGATCTTATTGTTGAAACTTTTTGCAGATCGGATGTGCTGAAGAAGTGAAGCACTTGAGCCCAGGGACGTTCTCTGATTCCGCTTTTCCTGTGCAAGGAATCTTACATGGACCGAACTCCAGGCTAATGGTTCTTTTGACCTTCCAACGGGCCCAGAAACCCGATTCCCTAATCATCAACGTTTGGTGTATGTCATTCACGTGTTAGTGCCTACTTCTTTTTTTTTAATTCCTTGTCAGAATATATTTGAATAAATATTTTTGAACGTCATCAAACATACCTCAATACTCCATGCAATTAGACTAGACAACAAAAGGAAACATATAAATTTAAGGTTACCACGTATAATAAATAGCTTTCTCATCGTTTTATGCATTGTGAGCGACCGGGCTCTTTTTTGGCTCGTGACCGTACAGAAAGGTGGCGAAAATAACGATCGTTGCTCCAACCGCGAAAGTCCTGAAAAAGCGGAGTTTCTTGATGAACTAAGCTATCACTGGACTTACGTGGTGATGGTGAGATCGCCAAGAACAAGCCACGAGGTGAACGAGGAAAGGATGATAGAGAGAGAAACTGCGAATCCCTTGAGGATGTTGTCAGCGTACTTGACGACAAGCGCTATGACCAAACCACCGTAAGCCTAAAAATATGGAGAACGTATTGCAAGTACGTTGGAAGTCATTTCACCTGGAGAAGAACCACGATCCAGATAACTTTGTTGTAGCCTCTCAAGAATCCGTCCTCGCTAATCGCAGCCCAATCATAAAGCCAGCAGACGAAGAAGCTTCCGAACACCGAAAAGAACGCGAGCTGAATGTTCCGAATCCACAACGACACCTTCGACGTCTTCAAGATCTTCTCGAAGTAGACGCCAGCGAATCCGGATGAGAAGCAAGCCGCCAGAACAGCTCCGAGTCCGAGGATGTTGTCGGCGGCGTCATGAGCAGCAGGATCAGACGCTTTCGCATCTCCGCTTGGGTATTGAACTAGAGCAACTCCGGCCGTGAGAAGGATCAAAGCGAGCCAGTTGTAGCGATGAAGGGACTTGCCGAGCATCGTCACGGAGAAGATGGCAGTCGTAAGAATCTTCAGCTGATATGTCACTTGATAAGTGGCCGCGTCAAGCTTTTTCAGAGCAAAGAACAGAAGATTGTTCTGGATGACATACATGATCGCGGGGATAGCGACTTTCAGCGAATCAGATCTCGTTTGTGGGGTGGCAAATATCTCACGGTTCAACTCGTTGAGCATTCCAGACATACGGTACCCGTTGTTTCTGTAGATTACGAAGACGCACGTGATAAGCTTGATGATCTCGGCGCAAACCACGGCCGTCGACGAAAGATAGCGAGGTCCATCGGACTTCTGAAACGTTTATTTTGGTGATGTAAGAATCAATTTGCGAATTACCTGAGTCTGACTGTAGCGAAGCGTAAGTACAAGCGCAGTTGTCTGCACAATGAGCACCACAAGCGAGATGAGCTTCAGGTTCGAACTTGTATCATTTGCTCGGTTCATTTTGACCCAAAGTTCTGAAAAAGAGTAGGTTATTCCAGTAGCGAAGATGAGTGGAATTGAGGTCTTTCGGAGAGAGCATCAGAAATTTCCACGTTGCGCCACATGTGTCAACAGCGGAGCATTGTATAAACTCTCATCGTCTGCGTATCGTTGCCGACCATACACACATGTGAAATACGTGCGAACTGACAAAATAACACAAGCGGGCACTGCTTACGATCGTTTTGAACTTTCCGTTCGCAAGAACAGAAGAACTTTTCAAAAAGGAAAGCTTTGTGGGAACACGATAGCATTCGTTTGCGACGATACATAGCTTCGGAATTTAACCTTGACCGGGTTCGTAGCGCGGAGAGAAAACAAAAAGAGAGTGTCCACCGCTAGGACGAATAACCTCAGAATGTATTTCATTAAACAGACAGGCTTAAATCAAAATGGAAAAAAGTTAACAATAACAACAGAACAAAACAATAGAATTTGGTCTCTTAATCCGTTTCAGCGCTTCATGACCCACTGCGCACGTTGCTGGAACTTGTTGGTGTCAGCGACGCGGCTTCCAGCGGTACGAGCCTTCAGAAGTTCTTCACGGAAATTAACTTGCGGTTCGAGAATTCGCTGAACCCCCTGATTCAGAGTGACGACGTTGAACTTCGCCTTGCTGAAAGCAAATCGTTGTTAAATTACGATTACTATTTGTAATAAACCTTTTCTTCATTTTCACTTGGTAAACGCCTTCCTGCAGTTTTTTCGATTCCTTGACCTTCTTTTTATTCTTTTTCTCTTGCTTCTTTTGTTTCTTAGCTGCCAGTTTTGCAGCCTTGTCGGCTTTCTTCTCCAAGAGTTTCTCAACAACGGACTTGGTCGGTGTAGGATCCTCCAGAAGTTTGGACGAAATAGCCGTAGGTTCGTCGTCATCGTCGTCTTCAGAATGCTGTTCCGTCGTTGGAGGCGCTTGCTTCTTCGAAGAGATTTCCATCGGCATGTCATCAGCGTCGTCGTCGTCGTCGTCATCTCCAGAGCCCTCTTCCTCGTCCATTTCTTCGTCTTCCTTCTCTTCTGGATCTTCAGCATCTACCATGATCACGTCTTCCTCGTCATTCTCTTCTTTGTCATCAGAATCTTCAGTTTCCTGCTCGTTTTCTGGTTGCTCAGTCTCTTTGTTCTTCTTTTCCACAGGTTCATCTTCGACTATCTCAATCGAATCGTCGTCCGAATCAGTTGCCACAACTTCTTTCTTGTCGGTAACTACGCTGGTTTTCGGAGACTTCTTTGCCATCTGGGAAACTTTCGAAGGCTGAGCGACCGGTTCCGCTGAAGTAACCGGCTCCACTTCCTCTCGCACTTCGAGACTTTCAGGCTCATCGGGGAAGACTTGCGCAACGGGTTTTGCATTCTTTATGTTTTTAGCCGGTCTTTTTGGCGTCGCAGTCGTCGGGGCAGCTGGTTTATCATTAGGAGTGCCGCCCTGGAAACGATTGATTTCAATTTTAAACAATCACTTGTTTATAATCGAGTGAACTTACTGGGGACGGACGAGTTGTTCGTTTTCCACTGCGGAGAGACACTGAAATACTTATTTTGAAGTTTGAGATACTTTAAAAAATTAAATATTTAAAACTTACCCATTGTTTAGTGAATTCCAGCGAAAACTGAAAAAAAACGACAGAATCGAGAGGAAAATGAAAAAGTACGCAAACAACACAATTCACGCGTGATTGCGGACTTGGCGTACTACCACGTCATGACGCTTCACAAGTTGTGAATCACAAGTATGAAATGACTGTTCTAAACAATAAACGAAAAGAAAGTATAAGAAATCTAATAGCGGATGAAATTTTATTCACGTTAATGAAAAATTCGAGGATGTGGGCAGTGCAGTTGAACTTTGGGCTCGGCGTATCTTGCCCAACAGTCAACCAGTTTTTTGTCGCACTCACAGAGTTTACTTCCACATTCATGAGGTAGAATTTGATATCCAAATGTGTCTGAAAACATTTCACGCCTCAACAAGGGCTATATCTCAGCACACCTAGTCCGGTGCACTCAACTGAGCGGTTCTGACATTTCCAAGTGTATATAGGAAGGTACTCGAACGGGACTTGCCAGCAAGACTTGTTCTTATACAGTTTGTCATAGCAGTTGTCATGATTGGCACAACACCTGAATCGCAAGCTCTACAAAAAATGTCTCACAGTCACTTGTAGAACTCGTCAATGCCGTCAATCCACTGTCCGCTACCGCCGATTCCGCAATAACATCCATAGCCGTTGTAGATCTGAAAATCGTCTGAAATCGTCTAGAACTCGAGCTCGACGAACCCACGCGTCATGATGGGCCACACAAAGTGTCATGAATTCGATTTCAATTACAGTCGGCGAGACTAGAAGTGGCAGTGAAAACATGAGAAGAAGAGGAAGGAAAGGCATCAGAAGATCGTGAACAGTGATGCGTCCGATAAAGCAGAGTGGAGTGATGTTTGTGTGCACGATGAATTTATTGTGAGGTTCGCCTGTTTTTAGTGCGGAGCTACCGGCGGGGAAAACTTCCTTATCATCAGAGACACATGTGGCGATGGTGTCGAAACAGTGCTTTCCGACGTTCAAAAACGAGATCAATTCATAATGTTTATTAAGCAAAACGAGGCAAAGAAAGAGGAAAAACAAAAGTGAGAACCCGTAGCTTGAAACTAGAGACATCAAGAGACAAAGAGACGATTTCAAAGGAAAACTGGGATTTCTGGGTAACACACAAGTATTTACATACACGAGTCGCTAAATCTGACGAGTAGATCATGAAACAATTGTGACTACGGTAACCGTTGACTGGTGCTGCTTCCGGGAGTTCAAGGTGAGCTTTCGGGGCACTGTGTCCAAGAGGGCGAAGATCACCGGCATCACCACCATTCCGTGGACCATTCCGATGACGACAACCAGTAACATACACTTGGCAAAGATCTGGAAACGACCCGATTTCGGTTATCGAATTAGCGGCCACGTGACTCACCTGGGCCATGTTCAAATCGACGAAGAACAAGGAGATGACGCACAGTGACGTCGAGAGAGACGCCTCGAAGATCGGGAATCCGACCGATTCGATGGTCATCTGAAGACGTCGCCGGATGTCCGACGTCTCCTTGGCCGTCTGGTAGTAGTGATAGCTGATGTGGGAAGGAATGTCGACAGAGAATCCGATCGACATGACCGTGGCCGACATCATGATCGGATCCAGGTCGGCTCCCCACCAGGACATGATTCCGAACACGCCGAGAGACGTGCTCAGAATGGAGAATGTGGCGACGAAGAGGGTCGGAGGGTGCGAAATGAAGAGGGCAGCCACGACGAACATGGACGCGAACGTCCAGAGAGCAGATTGAATCGCGACTGGTGACATCGTCTCGATGAGGTCCAAGAACTTGGCGTCTTCCTCGTAGACGGTGACGTTGAGCCCGGGGTACTGATCGGCGACGGCTCTCCACTCATTGAGCAACTTCGCCCTGTTGGACCACTCGACAAGTTCACTTCCGTGATAAGCAGTGGTCGCCAGGAACTTGGTCATCTGATACGTGTTTCCGTTCTGAGACTCGTTGATCTGAATGAATCCTTTCCAGAACGAGAACTCTGGCCACTCGAGGAACTGCTTCAGCTCGTTTCCAGTTCCGGCGAACTGGGACGGGGTGACGGCCTGACTTCCGTTGACGCTGAACTCAATCGCCAGCTCATCGTCTGACTCGTCCATCGGCAAGTCGATGTCCTCGCTTTGTCGCAGAAAGTCTTCGTAGTCTCTCAGCCAGAACTTGGTGGAATAGCGCCCGTTGGCTGACGGAAGGCTTTCAAACGATCTGATTAGTTCTTCCAACTTTGATCTTTGGGCGGGATCACTGATGTCTCCCGGATTGTCGACCAAAATCCAGCAGGCTGAATAGTATGGAATGATGTGTGTTTTCCGTTGTTTGAAGATCTGAAAACGGTCAGTTCGCCGTCGCTCTGAAGAAAAATGGGTCACCTTGACGATGTTGCTCTCCTCCAGGAACAACTTGTTCGGACTGAGTTCCGATTTGATGTTCACCGTCCCAATTATACAAATGTACCAGTAAACTGCGAGAAGACCCAAAACGATCGAACACACCCAAGTGTTTGTGAGAAGATTGCAGACGTCGGCCACGAAGGTTCGGAACTTGCACTCCTTCTCCTTCTCAATTTCCTTCTGACACTCGTGCTCCACTGAGCTGGTGGAGCTGGTATCAGACGGAGTGGTCGGCATGCTTTCCATTTCTTTCGAGATCTCATATCTTCCCACGACTGCCATTAGGGCGCCGTACATTGAAATCTGAAAGTTTCAGTGTAGAATGCCTCGGAACTCTAGCCATACCGTGAAAATGAAGTCGACGACCACTGCCAGCGCGTTTCCGATACTGAAGAGTTGAATCTCGGCAGCTGGAGTCGTGGCTCCCACTCCGAACGCGAGAACATTCGTGATCGTAGTGATTGTGATACTCGGACCGGTCTCAATGAACATCTCCGTGATCCGATGCTTCAACTCGCACTCCACACTTCCTCTCGCCATTTGTCTCGCCTTCCGCCGCTCGCAGGTGATTCTTTGCCACGCGTTCACCATCAGATAGGCATCATCGACACCGATGGCGAGCACCAGGAACGGAGTGACACAGAGGATGGATCCGAATCGGAATCCGGCGTAGAACATTCCTCCGAGACTCGCTCCGCAAGCCATGAACGGGCAGACACACGCCATTATAGCCAGAACTATCTGAAAAGTCTGAGAATGTGGGCTGTCGTCTTCAAATCTTCCAGACCTTGAAAACATTCAACTGATTCAAGTAGTAGGCGCTGATGACGAAGGTGATCGAGGAGAATACAGCCATTATTGTGAATCCAACGACTAGAAACGGCAGCAAGGTGAGTCCGGCTCTCACAATTTCTTCTGTGATGTACGAATCGGTGAGAATGTAGACGTTGATGTGGTCCGATTTGTATTCGCTGAAACTTTTCAAGATGAACATTCCAGGTACCTTTCGCTCACTTGTGAATGTAATCCAGAATCTCATGTTCGTAGTTCCTCAAGTCATCCGCTTTCACTTCATCGCCAAGCTCGGCACGGAACTGTAGCACTACCAGGGACACCTCTCTGATGTTGTTGGGCACTTGCTTCTGAAATCAGACAAAGTTTCACGTCTCCTTTAAGGCTATTTCGGATACCGTGCTGTCCCCGAACAATCGAATGTTTCCGTCGGCGACAGACTCGATTTTGTGATTCTCCGAAGCCACTTTGACGCCGAAGAAGTTCGGGTCCATGTAGAGTTTCGTTCCGAGAACAGTCGTGATTGGGTAGCCCAAGTCGAGGTGGCTGAAGTCGGTTCCATGTTGTCCGGAGATCAACATTCCACTCTGAAACCAATCTATTTTCAACAACAACCGCGACTATTCCATTTCTCACGTAGAAGTGTCTAACTGGCTCGTTCAGAAGGCAGAACCCGCTACAGTACTCCTCGAAGTTCTTGGGCCCCTCGCTGGTTTTCAGATAGAAGTCTCTGGAAATCTTGTCGAGGACGCGAACGGTGTCGTTCAACTGTGAGATCCCAAGCATATTATCGTCGTGTTTTGATGTGATGAATGCGTAAATCGCTTTCGGTTCGCCATGATTGTTGAAGAATTGGCGGTACGTCTGTGAGAAGAGTTCGCGGTGAGAACGTCTGGAAGTGGGCGGTGCCTACTTGTAGTTCCACTCGCGACTTGGCTCCGAACGGCGTGAAGTCGCTGATGTCGTTCTGCATTCGCGTGAACGGGATCTTTGCGGCGAGGCCAAGTGTGACCACAGTTGTTATGATCATGCATGTCCAAGGACAGTAGCTGCAAAATCGGAATTGTAACAAGTCAAACAGTGAAGATAGGACCGACCAAACAACAGCAGAGCACTTCTCGAAGAACCAGTGGATGAGCTTCACGAACCACGTGTTGTCATTCTGGGACTGTTTCATTTCTGAAATACAGGTCAGACTGAAAATGACAGCCTCCTCCTGAAAAAAAACGAACCTCCTTTTAAAGGAACTGGACGTCTCTTCTGATTTGTGTTTATGATTTGTGTGGGCTGGGAAGCAGTCTGAAATTGGCAGAAAAATAATAAATAAGTGGGTGGACTGACTGGTTTCAACTTGAGACTTCAACTTTCAAGTATCATCTCATTAAACGAACGAACGATGACGTGGCACTACTCGACTGCCCGCGATGAAAACGAATGAATCAGGTAAGCTCAGTGAGAAAACAGGTAGCCCGAAGGTCAAAAGAGGATCAGAAGAGGGGGGAAGAGAAGAAAGGAATATGGAAATAAGGTAGAAAGTGGATGGCAACATTCGAACGAGAAGCAGCGAAATTAGATGGGAGAAAGCGAGTTCTGGAAATGAAGGGAACAACAAGAAGAATCAGTGACCGCCTCTGTTACTTTTGTACAGAAAAGAGGGAACCAGTCTTGTGTGAAATTGGATAATAACGTACTAAACAGACAAAAAGCGAACTATAGGTCAGTTTGGGAACATGTTTCCACGACTGATTCTAGAACTTTTCGTGCGGCACGGCTACTGATTGCACGCCTTTCTGATAGTTTACTATATGTTTTTGGGACGAATCTGATGAGGTCCAACCCGATCAAGGTACGGCGGAGATCATCGAAACGAAATGTAGCACGGCCGGATCGGCGGTTCTGTACAAATCGAGTGGGTGACCAACACGTGTTATCACTCGTACAAGCCGATCCGATCACATGCTAGTACAAAGAACATGGATGGATGGAGACCAAAAAATGCTTCTCGATGGGTGGGATTGCAGTTTGGGGCAGTTTCTCTCGCCGCTCGGTTTGTAGATCATATCTAGGTTTAGAACTTTAAATACACAACCTGCTCGATTGCCGGCCGATTCAAAATATTGACGACAGTCCCCTGACAACGGTTTAGGGAAGAGAGGGGGGTGTTGGGGGTTTTCCGAGAAAAACAGATCTGTATCTAGATGCGAGACTGATTACTTGGCTGTGATCGAAATCGGAAGATCGCCGAACTTCTTCTGACGTAGGTGGGTCCGAGCGAGAGAGAGAGAGAGATACTGACGTCACGCACATCATCTGCGCCCATGCGGACACCTCCCTCCTCCGTTATCGGAGAGTCTGCAAGACTGACTCCGAAAGGGAGAAGAGGATGCGAGACGGACGACCAGCCCGCCCATTTTATATCCTCGCCCTTCCCCACAACTCCAGAAGTCGTGAGTCCAGTCTGTCAGGCGATTCCTGTCTAATTGAGTTATCCTTGCCAGTCATTTTTTTCTGAAGTGGATCCTTCAGTTTCTCGTTTTTTTCCCTTTAGTCCTTCCTTCTCTTGCATAGAAAAGTGCACTTTTCCCGCGAGTGAAAAGAACTGGTCAGCTGATGGATCTTCCGGGGGCGGAAGGCTGAATTCGTCATTTCTGCGGTATTTTCGAAGATCAGACGTTTCTACAGAGGAACTGACATACCGTAATCCCGACCGCCTCCTCTCAAGTGTTGTTTTTATTAGTTCACGGCCCTCATTCCGAGAGTTTCTTATCTACGCGACTGCAATCTTCGGTCCGTTTTATGAGTTTTGGCGCCACTTTTAAAACCACTTTCGTTCGTCTTGATTGTCTAGCCATCTGCAAGAGGCGGAGGAGGCAATCGACGGGAAGCTGCAGCAGCAGCCTTCACCTACCCCCACGCGCACCGGAAGCAATATTTCGTTTCCGACATTATCACTTGACCTTCAGGAAGGCGTCGAGACTCGAAAGCGTCACGCATTCTCAGAAGAAGTCAAAAACGGGTCGACCTGCTGCGACGTCATATTCGGATGTTCGTCACGAACTGTTTGACCAACACAGATAAAGACCCGAACAGATCAATCACTGAGAAAAAGCGGAAGGAAGGGGGAGACGAATCAAGGATGCGTCACAAATTGGATTCTCAGAATTTTCGACGTTTTGTTTTTTTTTTTCGTCTCGTTCGTCGTCTGTAGTTTCATCTCGACAGTATATTGATAACACGAGTATCTTTAGTTTGGACTGATTTCTTGGTAAAGATCCAAAACACAGAGGGGCGGGACGCGAGGAAGATCGCGAAATCAGCAAGGAATACGGTATAGCATTGGAGCGAGGTTTCAACTATTTCGAAAAAGAGTAGGGGGTCGAAAGTAAGAACAAAAGAAAAGGGAATAAGTAGGAGAAGAAGAAGAACGACATAGTGTCCGAGGCAAAAAGTAGAAGAGGTGTCATCGTAAAAACAAGAAGAAGAAGCACATAAACCAGTACATGTTACCTACAGCTACAATAATCAAAAGTGACGAATCTCTGCTTGTGTGTCTCTCGATTTCTCGAGTTCCTACCCCCTCTACAATCTCGTTAGAGGCCACGAGAAAGGGAGGGAGAGGACCAGTTACAAGGGGCAACCCGTTCGTTGAAAGCTATCGACCTTGACGCGGATGGGCGGTTCTTTTGCCTCTTGCCATTTCATGTTTTACACTTTTTTTCATATCACTGTGACACATGCACTGTCGGGGGGCCTCCGATCGTCTCGAAGGTGACTCGAACAGGAGGCAGAAGATGCAGCGGCAGATGCAGTTGCGATTTGAAACTGTGAGAATGTAACACATATGTTACAATCTCACAGTTTCAGTGGGAAAGCCAATCAAACGTCGATGATCAAGCCGTACTTCTTCATTTCTTGTTTCGCTGGTTAAGGGGCCTGGGAAACAAAAGATGAAGAAAATGAAGGGGAGCGAATGAAATCTGAATTATCCGGATGACCAGTAGAAGTCTAGTAGTTGAAAGGAAAACACGAAAAATGTTGAAGATGGGTGGATGTTCAGTGTACAGAAAAAGTTACTTTGAAATTCAATAGAGAAATATATTATTCAGCTGGAAGTCCACACATCGCGCAATCTTGACGTCCAGTCTCGTTCTGGAAAGTGCAGTGTCCACAGCTCCACGTTCCTCTGAAGTCGTTTTCGTGTGGGATAATGGACACGTCTGAAAGATTGTCATCTTTGCATGTAGTATCATAGAGCTCTGCCAAGTTCTTACCGTCGGAGTTGGCATGGGCGACAGCGACAAGCTGATGCCAGTCCTCGCAGTCACGAGCCCAGTCCATTGCTGCTCCACGATCTTGCTCCTTCACAGCTTTGCACAGCCTCTTCATCCACTCGTCCGGGATCGTCACCATTTCGTTTGTCATCAAGTAGAGAAGGAAATGGAAGTTCGTAACAAGCTCAAGCATTTGGTTGACCGAGAACTGCTCACAATACTGAGATAGGTTCTGTCCTCCTTGAATTTGGCCGATGTCTTGGCGGTTCTCCGTATTGAACTTGGCGGATTTACTAATTTGGAAGGTGTAGTGCATCTCCTTGGGCATACCAGCCGGCACGTCGACGAGCAAGTATTCAACTGGAAGTGGCCTTCCATTCTTCATCACCTCAGCGCCGTACTCGTTTTTCTCGGTGTACTGGACATCGGTGATGTAGTGAGACTCAGAGAGTGGAGTTTCACGAACATAGGCAAGCTCTGGGGTGTAAAGAGTTGGGCAGAGAATGTCTGCTTCCACCATAGCAGCACACTGATTGGAGACTTGGTAGCCGTGGAAGTTGACGTGAAGGGACTCATCTCCGGAAGCAACGACTGTGACAAACTTCGATCCAAACCAACGTTCCATGCTGTACTCGGTAATATTCTTGTGCTTTATCTGCATCTGTGCGGCAGTGATGCACTCTTCAGCAGACAGGAAGAACGAATCCTTGTGTCGGGTGTAGTGAACAGTTCCCTCGGCACGGTTCGCACTCCAGCAGTCGGTGAAGATCCATCCAACTCTTTGCAGCCCGAGGAAATCCAACAACTTGTCTACAGTCTTCTCATGCTTGTCATCGAGAAACTCGATTCCATCTTCGCGGCAGTGCTGAGGCGGCTCGTAGATCGCAGCCACGGTAGCCTTAATTCCGAGTGGCACTTCTAAGAATGGTTGGTACTGTCCAATCAGAAAACCGACGCGTTGATGGCCAGATAATCTCCAGTAATCCAAGAATTGATTTACCAAATCTTGGTTCTCAATTTGAATGTTGTCGACGTGACGGAACTTTTGGCGGTTCAAGGTGACGACCTGTGGCTTGCATTTGGTGCAGATTCCCTTTGGAAATGGCTTGTGACCGTCGCAGTTCGGTTTCAGGCTGCATCGGATGTTTTCCAATGGCTTTTTCAGACTCGTCCCTTTTCCTTGTGAACCGAGAAGCTTTCTGACATGAGCATGGAAGCTCATGTGTTTGATGTCCTTGTCTTTCAGATACTCTTCATCAAACGGCTGAAAACGATGAGTAGAAAAATCGATATCGATTTAGAATGGCTTACGTCAAGAGGCAAGCAATTAGTGCACTTCTGCTTGATTGGATGTCTGCAGTTCGGACCTTTCGGTCGTTGAATTTGACCATCCTGGGAGCCGAGGAAGATGTCCACTTCATCGACACGTTCAGATTGAGGTACTTCGAGAACCATTTTGCTGAAGAGAGGGAAAAATTGACAGGAAAGATGAGGAAATAAGGAGGAAGCACCGCAGACTGTGGCCGTAGTCATCATTTGGATGCGTGCACCACTGCATCTAATGCCACGCAATTGTTGCGGACCTGACAAGTCGTGCCGCAGTTTTGCGAAACTGCGTGCGACAGCCTTGCTTTTTTGTTTTTCTCCACTTTTCGCTATTGTGGCTGTTTTCTCCCAATTTTTCACAGTTACAACGCTACACAGTCTGTTTTCTATCATAAAAAATTAATTTCAGGTATGTCTCGCCGAGTTGAATTCGATCCAAACGTGGAGGAGCTCGGTGAACGCCGTCGCACCAACACTTTCTCCGGTGAGTTTTATTATAAAGTATTTACTAAAAAAAACTGAGGAGTGCCCTTAATTTTCAGCTGACGAAGATGGAGTTCCCAACGAGGTTGCCGATTATTTGGTCTACTTTTCGCGAATGATCGAGGAGCAGAACGTGCCGGAGATTCTGACTCTCTACGATCAGGCGTTCCCCGATCTCACCGAGCGATTCTTCCGTGATCGCATGTGGCCCGATGAGAATGTCGTCGAGCGAATTATTGGGCCAGGAAACAAGCTCTTCGTCATTCTTTACAAGGAGTTGTATTTCCGCCAGTTGTACGCTCGCAACGCTCGTGGACCGCTCCTCGTTCATCGCTACGAGTCTTTCATGAACTACCAAGAACTCTTCTCGGAGCTTCTATCGAGCAAGGATCCGATTCCACTTTCGCTCCCGAACGTGTGGCTCTGGGACATCATTGACGAATTTGTCTACCAATTCCAGGCGTTCTGCCTCTACAAAGCCAACCCGGGAAAGCGGAACGCTGACGAGGTCGAAGATCTGATAAATATCGAAGAAAATCAGAACGCGTGGAATATTTACCCAGTTCTTAACATTCTTTACTCGCTTCTCTCGAAATCTCAAATAGTTGAGCAACTGAAGGCCTTGAAAGAGAAGAGAAACCCGGATTCTGTCGCGGATGAGTTCGGACAATCGGATCTATATTTCAAGCTCGGATACTTCGCTCTTATCGGCCTTCTTCGGACTCATGTTCTCCTCGGAGACTACCATCAGGCTCTAAAGACTGTCCAATACGTGGATATTGATCCGAAGGGAATCTATAATACCGTTCCGACCTGCTTGGTCACTCTTCACTATTTCGTCGGATTTTCGCACCTGATGATGAGAAACTATGGAGAGGCCACCAAGTTGTTCGTGAACTGTCTCCTTTACATTCAAAGAACGAAGTCGGTTCAAAATCAACAGCCGACGAAGAAGAACTTCCAATATGATGTGGTAATGATTAATCATGAAAGCGTTGTCCTACTTTATTCATTTTTAGATCGGTAAGACTTGGGATCAGCTTTTCTATCTTCTCGCCATTTGTCTGGCTGTACAGCCTCAGAGAATTGATGAGAGCATCGCTTCCCAGCTCTCTGAGAGATGTGGAGAAAGAATGATGCACATGGCCAACGGGAACATCGACGAGTTCAGAAACTGCTTCTCTACCGGGTTAGTAGTGGTGTTTGATTTTAACTTTGACAAACGTAATCTGCAGATGCCCGAAGTTCCTCTCCCCAACTACTGTCGTCTATGAAGGAGTTAACCAGTCCAAGGAGCCTCTTCTTCGCCAGACTCAGTCCTTCCTTGAAGGAATCGAGTCACAGATGGCTCTGCCGGTTCTTCGAGGATATCTCAAGCTGTACACTACCTTGCCTACAAAGAAGCTTGCTTCGTTCATGGATGTCGACGACGAACACTACGATTCCTTCCTAGGAAAACTGTTAACGTATAAGGTCCGTTTCATGCGTACTCAACTGTTCTAGTGGCATATTTTCAGATGATTGTGAACGAACTGGGCAAAGAAAGTGGTCCGTCGACAAACGAGGACGAGGAGCCGCAGACAGACATTGACTTCTACGTCGATCGTGATATGATCAATATCGCCGACACGAAAGTGGCAAGACATGTCAGCGAGCACTTCTTGAGACATATTCAGAAGCTGCAGGAGGTGCAGGACATCCTGCAAAGACTTGACACGTCCAAGCAAGCCTAAATATTCTCCAACTCGTTCATGTTTTCTCTCGCTCTGTCTTTTGTTAACTCTTGTTACAATGGTAACTTCTTTATCTCTTATTTTCTGTCTCGTTTCGTTTTTACTCCTATTGGATTCTGTTTTCTTTTTTTCTAATATTAAGTAAAATGGTATTTTTCTGAAGTCTTCCTCTCATTATCCGATTATTCGGTAAACAATTTCTACTCCTCGAGTACATGGCTCCAAGTATTTAGACACGTCGTACTTTCCTGTGTGAATTCGGTGATTTTTCAGGTCATTCCTTACTTCTAGCTATAGCTTACATGTAGACAGCTCCCTGTACTTCGTACTTATCTAGAATGTAGTCTTATGTGTAGTTTCTCATCGCTGCTGCGTCTCCCGTTCCGCCGATAAGTTACCCCCACAACAAAACGCATCCCCACTATCGGTGACCCACTCACAACAATTTCCTTCTCATCTCTTTTCTTTTTCTATTAACTATGAATTGTTCTCACTTTACAGCAGTCGAGATGTTCAATACTGGCAAGTTCGTCGGGAAAACTGTGCTAATCACGGGAGCGTCTCGTGGAATCGGAAAAGAGATCGCTTTGAAGCTCGCGAAAGACGGCGCGAATATCGTGGTCGCTGCGAAGACTGCCACCGCCCATCCGAAGCTTCCTGGGACCATTTACACCGCTGCCGAGGAAATCGAAAAGGTGAAATGCTCTACCCCGGTTCTTGCTCTGCAATATCTATATTCCAGGCCGGAGGAAAGGCCCTTCCTTGCATCGTCGATGTTCGCGACGAGGGTGCCGTCAAATCAGCTGTCGAAGATGCAGTGAAGAAGTTCGGAGGAATTGATATTCTTATCAATAATGCCTCCGCGATTTCGCTTACCGGAACCGAAGACACCGAAATGAAGCGTTACGATCTGATGCACTCCATTAACACTCGCGGAACATATCTGATGACGAAGTCGTGCCTTCCTTATTTGAAGCAAGGCAATAATCCTCATGTTTTGAACATCTCGCCACCGCTTCTGATGGAGACTCGTTGGTTCTCGAACCACGTGGCTTACACCATGGCCAAGTACGGTATGTCGATGTGTGTACTCGGTCATCACGAAGAGTTCCGTCCATACGGAATCGCCGTGAATGCTCTCTGGCCTTTGACTGCCATCTGGACCGCCGCAATGGAAATGCTGTCTGACAAGGGAGGCGAGGCTGGAAGCAGAAAGCCGGCGATCATGGCCGACGCTGCCTATGCTGTCTTGTCGAAAAACTCGAAGGACTTCACAGGGCAGTTTCTCATTGACGAAGACGTTCTGAAGACCGAAGGAGTCACCGACTTCGAGAAATACGCTTGTGTTCCGGGGGCGCCCCTCATGCCGGACTTTTTCATTCCATCAGGAACTTACGACTCGAAGTTCGCGTTCGGCGGAGGCAAAAAGAAGAAGGCGCACGAGAAGCAAGTTATCGAGGAAGAAATCAAAATGGTCTTCCAGTCTGCGAAGCCTCTTCTCAATGGAGATATTGTCAAGAAGACCGGTTATCTGTACGAATTTGTCCTTCTCGACGCTGCCACTAAGGCCGAAAGATCGATCACGCTAGATCTGAAGAACGGAGAAGGAAGCCTGATCGACAAGAAGGTAACTGACACACCTGATGTCAAGTTCACTCTTGCCCCGGAAGACTTTGCGCCACTTTTCACTGGGAAGCTGAGACCGACTACTGCTCTGATGACCAAGAAATTGAAGATTTCTGGAGACATGCCAGGAGCCATGAAGCTGGAGAGTCTGCTCAGAAAATTCACCGAGGGGAAATTGTAAAAAAGAAGACGTTGTTTCAAGGAAACATTTTTATCGCTCATAGTAAACTTGTTGTAAATAAAATTCGTTCAATAATATTATTTTTTATGCTGCGCAGTTCTGTAGAGATGGAGAGAGTGGTTTATGTTAATCTGATCATTTACTCTATAGAGTTCGAGTTCGACGTTTTCACTTCTGCGGTAGTCGGGTATGCGACTGCGAAACATTCCTCTTCACAGATTTCCGCCCAACTAGGCATAGGAAACGGTCTTCTAACGCTAACGAGAGCTAAAGACGGCGAAATGTTGTCGATAATTTGACGAAGCGCTTGTTTTACTCGATTCAGTGTTTCGGCTTCCTGGTCGTTGGCCGCTGGACCTAAAAAAATTAATACATTTCTGTAATCAAAATGGAAAAATACGAGCGGTTAAGTAGACGTGGTTACCGCCGCGCCTATAGGTGCCTGCTTCGAAATTTTTAACTCCAGCCAAATCTAGCGAAACCCACTCTCCCCAACCTCTGTCCAGAATGAACTGGAAAATTCAATCGTTTTGCGGGAGACTCCAATCTATTTTTCTACAGAAAAGAAGGCGAGAGAGTGTGAGAGTGAAAGACGCCGACTAATATTCGTTCTGCTTCTACCGTAATCCTAATTAATCGATAATTTCTGTAACTGTAGTACTCTCCCTATCGCTCTAATATAATCACTGCCATTTCCCCCTATCTCCCAACGTCAGCTGAAATCCTTAAAAAAGATATTGCAAATTTCTGACTACCGTATAAACTTTAATCCCCGTACAATCTCTTAGATATTTGAATAGTGACATACACCCACACAGAGTATGCTCCCATAAAAATTTGGAGTCAATCGGTTCAGTATGAAAAAGTGTCAAAAATGACTGTTTCTATGGTAGGTTCCGTAATCCTACCGTAATCCCGAACAAAATTGTTGTTAGCGTGAAGCGCTCCAAGACCCATATATGCAAAATATCAGACCAATACCTTTGTGCACCATGTCAGCCAGAATGCAGGCCACTTTGACCCGCTTTTGAAGTCTTAGCATTTCCCGGAATTGAGAGAGTAGTTTTTTTTGTAGCTAATAAAAATCGAGTATTCATTCTCGAGAAAAAGCGTGGCGCTGTTTGCGGACCATCACTGTTCCAAAAATGAGGTCATTCTATTCATAAATTTGCTCTAAACTTGCAAGCACAGTTGAACACGGAATGAGGATGACTAATGGGAAAATAGAACAATAGGAATCATACCTTTTTGTCCTGTGGACGATCGCAAAGATTCGGATTATCATGCACACGGACTGAAAATAAACCATTTTTAACAACTCTAGAAAAGGTTCCGAAATTAGCCAATAGCAATGATGTTTAAAAAATGCTGTGAAGTGAGAAAACGAAATGATTTTCCATACCTGACGGACGTTCCATCATCTCGCCAATTTTTTCAGTGGCGTCAGGACATGCCGCATCTACTGCATCGCGAGTCGAACAAATCATAGAAGCAAATCTAAATGGATAAGAAGGTTATTAGTTAAAGTTAGTAGTAAAGATTATTAATTATTATTAAAGTATTATTGGATTATTATTTATGAAATTATTAAATTAAAAAATTATTAAAGATATCAAAAAGAAAACTAAAATAAAGATTTAATTTAATTTTCGAAAGAGGATCTCATTCGAAAAATAATTAAAAATCATTCTCTTACTTGTCGCGAATGAGTTCCTCAATTCGTGCATACAAGCCATAGATTTAAAAAACCTCCTCCTAAAATTATATTTTTATTACAAACATGGATACATACAAAACCTGAAACAGAAAGTTATACTTACAGAGTTGAGATGAACAGCCATTATCAGGAAAACTTGGTTTGGGCCCAGCTGTGAAGATATTCGATTAAATATTTCGATATTAACTGATAAACTCAAAATAGTCTAGAGGGAATGGAGAAAATATATCGATTTATGCGATAAAAGAAGAGAGTAAATAAATTACAAATTCTTGTTTGAAATCTCGCCACTCACACCTGATGCGCCAACTGATCCTGCTGGCCCATCTTGCGTGCCTTGACACAGTTATTGTTTTTTCGCAATTTCCTGTCACTTGATTTCTCCAACCTAGTTTTTTTTTTCAATCAGGATGTCGCCCGATGACGTTGTTACGAAGAAAAAAAAGAAGTCCGTAAAATTTGCGGAAGTTGAGCCGGAGCCAAAACAAAAGCAGCCGGTACCGAAACCAAAGAAGAAAGTTGTGATCTCGGAAGAAGAAGAAGTTTCGAGTGATCGGAAAGGAAAGAAGAGGAAGCAGAAGAGCAAGAAAACGCAGGCTGAGTGAGTATTTTGTTTTTTCGAAGCATAGTTCCGGGTCATTCTTTCCAGAAAGAGACAGAAGCTGATGGAAAGTCTGGTTGGACCAAAAGTCGACGAAATGGAGTTCGAGTCGGAACACAAGACGTTTGCAGACTTTGGCCTCGATGAAAGAATTCTAAAGGTTTGCAATTCGCCACAGTGAAGCTTCAAAAATTATCTTCAGAGTGTCGGAGAGCTCGGCTGGGAAAAAGCGACACAAGTCCAAGAGTCACTCATCGCCCTAGCTCTGGAGAACAAAAATATCATGGCACGTGCAAGAACTGGTAGTGGAAAGACTGGAGCCTTTCTTCTTCCTCTCGTCCAAAAGCTGATTAATGAGTCGAAGACCAATGACGGAACTGTCGGACCAAGTGCGATCGTGATCGCGCCGACGAAGGAACTCATCACTCAGATCTACAAGCTGTTTGTGAAGCTTTCGCAAACGCTCCCATTCCTTCAAGGAATCAATCTGTGCGATATCAACGAGGAGGAGAATTCGGTGTGGATGGAGGACAGATCTCATGTTGTGGTGACGACGCCTGGAAAACTGCTGCGAATGGTGTCGCTCCGTCCCGAATACTGCTCCAATGTCAGTTATCTCGTCATGGATGAAGCCGATCTTCTGCTCTCTTTTGGATACGAAGAAGAGATGATGTGAGAACTTCTCTTCGTACTTTTGATCTTAAATAGAATCATTTCAGTCAAGTGCGTTCGAAGCTGCCTCCAACTTATCAGTGCGTTCTTACTTCTGCCACTCTGAAAGACGACATGACCGCTTTGAAAAAGTTGTTCATGACCGGGCCAGTTGTGACGATCAAGTTGACAGAAGGAGATCTTCCGAACTCAGATCAGCTGACCCAATATCAGCTTACTTGTCAAAGCGATGAAGAACGATTCGCGATTCTTGTGGCGATGTTCAAACTGAAGCTGATTGTGGGAAGATCAATCATCTTCGTAAATACAATTGATCGCTGCTACAAGCTGATGCTGGTGCTCCGTGTCTTCGGACTCAAATCGTGCATTCTGAACTCTGCAATGCCCGCCAACAGTCGTTGCCATGTCATCAATCAGTTCAACGAAGGCAATTATCAAATTGTGATCGCATCTGATGTTTCTGACGCCGACGGTACTAAATTGGCGGAACAAGTCGGAAACGCCGAAATCAAAGAGACCAAGGAGAAGTCGGCGAAGAAGTCGAAGCTGGACAAAGAATCTGGTGTTTCGAGAGGAATCGACTTTCACCATGTCAGCAATGTCGTGAACTTTGACTTCCCCGAGACCACCGATGCGTATATCCACCGAGTGGGAAGGTAATATATTCATGTTTACTAGAACTGTTCTGTAATTCGATACTTCCAGAACTGCTCGTGGATTCAATAAGGGAACTGCTCTTTCTTTCTGTATTCCGACCGAGAAACAACACCTGGAGATGATTCAAGAAGATATCAACCAGCAAATGGGCCGCAAAGTACTGCAGCCCTACGAGTTCCGTATCAAGGAATTGGACACGTTCCTCTTGAGAACTAGAGAGGCTCTGAGCAAATGCACGAAGGGAGTTATCAAGAAGGCGCGCCTGAAGGAAATCAGACAGGAATTGATGCGATCTGCCAACTTGCAGTCCTTCTTTGCTAAAAACGAACGTGAGAAGCTTCTGATGCAAACGGATTGTCATCCCGTGATGCTGAAAGTGAACTCTCCTGCTATTGCTGACGTCACTTCGTACATGGTTCCCGAGGCTCTTCGCGGCCAGGACTTCTCTGCTCCGGGCAGAAATCGTCGCTACAACATGGGTCAGAAGCATCGACAGAAGCTGAAGCACAAGTTCCAGAAGAAAGGAAAAGACCCGCTGAAGACGTTCAAAATTTGATTTTCTGCTCCATCTCGTTTTTGTTTTGTTTAAACTTGTTATCATTCATTGTTTTTGTTGTCTCCCTATCCCGTTTCTTCGTTTCAATTTTCCCATGAATTTCTTGTTTCTTAAAATTGGCATCCGAGCGTCGCACCGCGAGTGAAAAATGCGGGCAACACTCTAATTTCTCTCGAGAGCTCTCGGAGAGCAAAGAGAAGGCGAAATGATATTGCACCCAATTTGCCCACTGTCATCTCGTCTTCCATTTCCGGTGTGACCCTCTGCCTAATGTTTCACACATCGGACCAGTCATCGAGCGAAAAAAGAACGAAAAATAATGAAATGAGAGCCCCTTTCTCCCCCCTATTTGTTGCCCGGAAAACAAGGAAATTGAAAAACATTCGGTTCGGAAATGTTGCGATGAGCTGCTAAATAAGAAGCGAAAAGAAGACATCTTTCTTCCTCCTCGCCCAATTTTCGGAATAATCATGTGAGATATTTGCTGCTGCTGAAAAGCACTTTCAAGTTTTCAAAACCACCTGTGCCACTAAAAGCCAACTTCCATAAAAACTTCCATATTTTTATGGCTTTCAGAGCGCTCTCAGCTCTAAGAGCCTATAAAAACAAAATAATATGCGGCTGGATTTTAATTTCTCCTAAGTGCCGCCCACAGATCTACGGTACCTAAAAGTGCTAGCGGTCTGAAAGAACTGAAAACTCACTTGGCGGGGAGAGGGTCTCGTGCCACGCGGACAGAAGAGGTGGGTCAGCTGTTCAGCCGGCGGGACCCAATTAATCCATTTCTTCCGATTTCTTATCTTTATAACATATGTTGCTTCTTTCTCTCCGCATCAGAAATCATTCTGTGTCACCGAGCGCCGTCTCTTCCTCTCATTTTCCTGACACAACGAGGGAAGGAAGAAGGGGGGGGAAAAAAAATGGATTTTCATGTAAATAGTCGTTTTTCCTGTTATTCATTCATTCTCTCCGTTTTTTTTCCCTACGCTCGGTGCACTCGACAAGGTTCTCGGAATCGCTGGAAAGTTTGGGCAATTACCGTGGGAAATAAGCTAAATGAGCAGTTTCTTGCAATATCGCGCTCCTGGATCTCTGTTGAATCCGAAAAACCCTCGTCCGGCAAATTTTGGATTTCGGATTTCTAGTTTAGTTCCGTCTTCGCTCCCGAATCGCACATTCCACATCCCACATTCGCTGGTACACTTTTAATCGAATATTGCTATTTGGTACCAAAAATCCGAATCTTCAATTCTCGCTCTCTGTTTGAGCTTCTATTTTTGTCGTCGTCCGCCCCTTTTCTCACTTCAATACTTCCCCGCTCACGCCCAGAAATCTCTTCCGCGCTTTATGCGTGGTTTTTGTTTGAGGATCTTGAAAGTTCTAGTAATCCGCTTCTCTCTTCATAAGTTCAAAAACATTCTCGTATTTTTCTTCTTCTTTTTTCAGACGAACAGACCAATTCCACAGCACAATTGGATGGAATGGGCGACGGCGATGGTAAGTGTCCCGGGTGATCCTTTCCGAGAACACTAAGGAAGGCAGGCTCAATTCCAAGTGTATTTCCATTCTCTCCCACCGAGTTTCATTTTATTTCGTCAAGATAAGGAGACCCGGGGAGAGGGGGGAAACCTTTTTTGGCCCGTTTCTTCCGAAACTCCCTGGAGGAGTGACCCTCAAAAGAAAGTTTTCTTTCCCGCCCCGCCACTTTCGTCCGAAGGTTGTCGTGGCGTGGCCGCGAGACGGCGGAAAAAGAAGCAGCCTCGGGGCATTTCTTCGTGCCATGGGGGAACAATTCGAACTTGAATCATCTGGACTTTCTAGCCGTAATCCTGCGCGCAACTTTGTGGCACGGCTCCAGCAGTCCCACCGCCCCTCTCGCTTTGTCACTTCCTGATGTTTGACACGTCGCGTGCTTCCGCTGGTGCTCATTGTGCAATTATATTCCATTTGTGTTCTTCCCTCTTTCTGCCTGGCTATTTGTGATTCAGCAAACCAAAACAAGCGCCCCATTTGGCTTGATTGTGGAAAAACAGAGAACACCGTATCCGCCCTCTCCCACCCACCGCTTTTAAAGGGATTTCGTTTTTCTTTTCGTTTTTCTTTTCCCAGCCCACTCCCCCTTCCTACAGTGTTTCTTTAATTGGACTCAGATTTGTCCGGTGTCGCATGTCACATAGCATTCAGTCCAATTATGGGCAGTTTCTCAGATTCTCAGAATAAGAGGCAATTTTCAAAAGGTTCAGCTGAAAAGAAAGAACTTGAGGACACCGCCTCTTGTCGGTGATGTTCGTACGAAGTTTCGCTACCGCACGTCATCTGATAACCCTCGTTAACCCACTCCCCGGTTAATGCACTTGTCTGCCCATACACGAGGGGGGGAAATCAAATTAAGTATATGCTGGTGGGGGCCTTGGAGGAGAGTCTACAGATTCGCGGAGATGCTCACACAAAACCAAAGCCACATTCCATTCTTTTCGCAGCATCTCTTTCCTTTCTTTTTCCATTCAGAAGTACTTGGGACGCGATTTCCGAATCGGCGAAATTCGATACTCGCACGGGGAACAAGATCACACACCAAAACTTTTTAGGGAAGGGCTCCGGGGAGGCCTACGTGAACCTTCTTCTTCTTCTTCTCGTTTCGATGCCACTTCAAATCCTACTACCCTCTCAAAATGTTCTGACGTTTTTTTTTTGTGCTCCTCCCCCCGCTCTTCCCTATCTCTTTAATCCGTTTCCCACACACACACATACACACATATTCGTGTATTCATGTGATGAATTCAATGAGATGTCAAATGAGAGAGAAATCAACAAGTGCAAAGATTAGACCGGATTGAGGCACTTCTCGAAACTCTATAGTGCTTCAAGGTCGTCAGAGAGACTTCTTCTGCTGAAAATTCTGTTTTTGTCTGGAAGCTTCTGCAAAAAGAGCATTCTGTTACCCTACTGCTCACCGCTGACCCCATCCAATTTCAAAATTTGAAAATTTTCGATAAAATCCAACAAGGAAGCACTTAGGGATCCTCTCTCTTTTTCACACACTCTCTCTCCCTCTCTCTTCCATGAGCAATGAGGAACAAACTTTTGTGACATGTCTTCATCAGATATTTCAGCCTTAAATCCATGGGACCTTCCGTTTTCCCTACGCCTCGTTTTCTTCAAATTCATTTGCATATTTACGCCGCTTCTTCTATGTTTCCTGCGCTGTCTCGATTGGCTGGAAATTAGCTCATTCGCGAGAAGAAGACGGGCGAGGGGGGAGGAGGCGATGCGAATGAATAATATTAATTCTTTGATACATCGCTACCCTCTCCAGCTCCGGATCCTTCTTCCTCTTCCTCCTTCTCATTCTCATTCTCAGGTGTTATGTGTCAAGATGAGGGAGGCACTCTGTTCGATCCGCAAGATCCCGGCGTCTCGGCGTTCATCGACGCGCTCGAGCAGTTCAACAGCTTCTACACCGTGTTTCATCGCTACGCCTGCCTCATCATATGCTTCATCGGCGTCTTCTCGAACGGAATCCACATTCTGGTGAGTCCACTCCCTCTCCGCACTTCGACGTGTCAACCAGTCTTCTGCAGGTCCTGTCACGACCCAGAATGCGGCGATGTGCAGTGAACAGCGTTCTGACCGCCGTCGCTTTTTGTGACGTCATCACAATGACTTCTTACAGCATCTATCTCTTCCGGTTTCGAATCTATCAGGTAGCCAGCGATACAGATCAGGCGTCCACGGACATCTCACAATCAGCCCGTTTTCAGCAAGACAGTGGCTACAGTTACACGTGGATGGTGTTTCTGAAGTTCCACGTGGTTTCGTCGATGACACTGCACGCGATCACCCTCTACATGGGCGCCGTGCTCGCGTTCATTCGATGGCAGGCACTGGGAAATATTCATAGCAAATGGCTCCAACCCAAAAACTCGTGGTAAGCAGTTACTTACGAAAATATTTTCAGTCTCCTCTTCTGGGAAACCTTGACTTGTGGCTTCAAGAGAGAAGGAAAAAAGAAGGAGGAAGAAGAAAATGGGGATAATTTATGCAGAAGTGACCTCGATAGCGGACACATTTAGATAGATGAACTGACGTAACTCGGGGACCAGAGTAGCAGGAATGAGACCGCAAAAATGAATGACATGTGCTTGCAGGCTGCTCTTTGGATTCATAAGCCTCATGCTATCCATCATCTGCATCCCCACGTTTTTTCTGCACAAAATCTACGAGCTGGACACAGACGGTTCGAAGATCAAGTTGTCACTTTGAAACTCTCAACCGTCCCATTCAGATATCGAGACAGCGACGGTTTCCGAAGTGATACGCCTCAGCGGACAGAGTATGAAGATTCCGAAAGAGGTGTACTACAGTCTGAACTTTTCCACGTACTCGTGCGCCTTCTTCAAGTTCAATCTGTGGATGCTGGCCGTCGTTTTGAAAGCCATCCCGTGCGCCCTTCTCCTGTGGTTCACTATTGCGCTGGTGGTGAAATTGAGGCAAACCGACGAGAAACGGAACTATTTGTATTCGAAAAGCTTCCGAAAACATGTGAAGAAGACCACCGTTCCGGATCGAACAACATATATGCTTATCATAATGCTTGTTGTATTTCTGGTCACCGAACTGCCACAAGGGTTTCTCGCGTTCCTAAACGGGCTGTACACCGGCGACGTCAACACCTACATCTACCGGAACGTCGGCGAGCTTTTGGACTTCCTATCTCTCGTCAATTGCAGGTATTCATGTTGGGAAGAATACGCGGCCGGAGGAATTTCTTTTCAGCGTGGACTTTCTTCTCTATTGTGTGATGAGCTCGAGGTACCGACAAACATTCGGGCACATGCTCATCCGCGTCGAATCGTGGCTTCGAAATCACGGGGAGCGACGGAGGCTCGCGAAGGAAATTAAGAAGAAACTCCCTTCTCCGGTGGTCGTATGAATGCTCTGATTCGGTTTTTGTTGATTTTACTATGTACTCTTGCCCCAGTTTCTCTCTCCATTTCCACTTTTCTCATGTCACCGGTGTTTTACTGTTTTGGAACGGGTAAATTCTTTTTTCTTGGCTGTTTTTCGCTTTCCAACAGAAACAGAGAGAAGAAGAGCTGCCACGTCAGACGCAATTGCGCGTAACTCATGGCGCCTACAGCACTACAAATCGACGCAAAAATGCAGAAATCTGGAAATCGCGTTTTGTTTTTATTTGTTTCTCATAGAATTAAGAAAATAATCATTGGCGCGCTCTTGTTGAAGCTCCAAATCCAAAATATACAATGCTCTCTAATTTGATTGACCGGAAATTTCTCCATCTGAGCTTTTAGGCGTTTTCGCTGGAGCGGCGGGCGCATGCACATTTGCGTGCCCGCAGAGAGACGCAGGCACGCGAAGAGTACGACATTCCGCGAAATTGGCAACTGTCCCGGTTTTAGCGTTCTTTTCTCCTCTAAAATTGTTTAAATGCCAGAATCGAAGTGAAACGGAGGAGCAATAAATCGGCGAACGGGCATGAACGGCGAGCAATTATCCGATTTCTTCTTGGAAGTCGCCGCATCTGGAGCCGCGATTCCGAACAGATTACCCGACAAGCGAGACGAGAATGAGATCAAAAAGAAGTTTCTCAACAAAGTGAGTGTTTTCACACGTCTTCTCGATAGAATTCATCAAGTTGAGGTGGCTCCGAACTCCCTATTCGCTGCCAATTATATAGCTTCTAACTACACGGACGTAGATCTCATCCAGTCAATAATTGGCCAAATTCTCGCGATTTACTACAAAGCTGGTATGTTTCCGTGCCACATTTGGATCCTATCGAAGAGAATCAAAATCCAGGAGTGCTTCGATTGTACGCGCTGCAATTTGTACCCGGATTCGTGTCGTCCTACTTGCTGGCGCTCTCGAAGAAACAACACAAGAGCATTTCGTTGTTCGAAACGTTTCTCATCGCGATTTACAATGAGGAAATTGTAAAGGATCCGGATGGAAACGAAAAAAAGGTATTCATAACTCTGCAACTCTAAAAATCTTCTGAAATCACGTCGCTTCTAGATGGAAGACATCAGAATACCGTCCATCCGTCATCACAGTGTGTACCATGATCCAGCCAAGATACAGGTGCAAACGGATGTTCCGATCATTCGAACTGGACATATTACTCCCGTTTTGGTAAGCATTTGCTCTTTCCATCATACACTCATCGAATTCTTCCAGAATACGCTTCGATTCGGTCCTTTTCCATCTGTTTCGAAAATGAACGGCGAGAACAGATTCATGGTTTTGAACAGGATCCTCTTCTCCGTCAACGAAACATTGTTCGAAGTGGCTTCCGAGGTGGCGGCACGATACGTCTGTCTGGGAACTCTTTCGGTGTGCCGCTCAGGGTTCTCGTTTCCTGAGACCGGATTTCGAAACAGAGTTCTTGAAAACGAAACGCACGAGGTGATTGAAGACTTCTCGCGAAAGCCACGTCAACAAGTAACCGGCGAGTTTCTGAATCATTTGCTCCGTGGCTGCTACTTGGCTCTGTTCAACGGGGCCGCCGACCTAGCTCTTAAAGCAATTGACTCGATTCATCTGAGGGCGCAATACGAGATGCTGCCGGAGACGTTGTTGGTGAGTGGGCAGGAAGTGGAGCGTGAAAAGAAAACACATTTCAGGTGGTGAATTCGTTGAGAAACTCACTTCTCGATAACATGTGGAGCAAGGAGAAGAGGGGAGAGCTGATGTGGACGCGTCCCCAGCACAAAGAGCTAATGAAAAGGAAGGATATGGTGACGAACGCGTCGTTGAGAATGAAACGAATGCCGGAAGACATTCCGGTTCAAGAGCAACTGAAGGAGAAGGAACACTCGCGATTCGGAGAGCTCGTCGAGGAAGGAATGGATCATCTGCACGATCTAAAGAAGAAGGTGGTCGGGATGGGATTGCACCATAAGATACACCGAAGGCGGAAAAGTGTCGAACCGGACGATCTGGAACTGCAGACAATTAAAGAAGAGAAACAATCGGCGATCGAATCCATTCCGGAAAACGAAGACACCAGTTCCCCGCAAAACGTCCAGAAGTCACTCGTTCTGAATGGCGAAGACGTCGAGAGAAGGCTCAGAGACCTCACAGTAGTAGAGAAGGACTACCAGAAAGAGCTGGATGAAAAGGTTCATTATTCTCTGGACGAAGTTCCACGAACATACACTCTTTTCAGGTTAATCGGGAGAGCGTCAGAGAGGAGAAGGGCGCGTTCAACATGGCAGGACTGCGACACATGGATAGTGGTGGGAGTACTTATCGCTCTATTGATAATACATAAATAGTTGTGCATGATACGACGTTTCCAGATGAATTTCCTACGACGCGGTAGCAGCTGAATCGTGTGGTGGCATGTGTGTGCATGAAGTGTCTTCTCTTCTTTCATGAACTTTTTGCACGACGCTCCTTTCTTATCTCTTTCATACTGTTTTGTCTCGTGTTTTCCGCTGCCGTTTTCCGACTTGTGATATGTACTTTTTCTTGGTATGTGTGCCAACCATTGCCCTAATTGATTAACTCTCCCGGAATACTTTCATGGTCCCGATTGTAATGTTTAACTTATTTATTGAATTATTATTTATTTGAGTATTAGTAATTTTAAATTAAGTTTCAATGAAGATGATCAGCGTCTGAAGGTGCAATTAGGCTTCCGGACAGACTAGCCGAAATTGCCATGAAGATGGCTGCCACCACAGCCATCCAATACGAGTAGCCGAGGTAAACGTTCGCCAGAAGCTCATAAGTAGTGGATTGTAGATATACTATAAACAAAAAGAGTATGAAGAAAAAAGTTGAGTTTCTGAAACTCACAAACTTTATACTGCATTCTGACGCCGTAGACGACGATTGCGATGAAAAGACAGATGAAGGCGAGTCCCGTGACACTGAACGCGGGCATTCCGAGTCGAGCTCTCGGGCTGAACAGGCCTATGAAGCATCCGATTGAGATAATTTGTAGCAGGAGCGCGATGATCATAAAGGCCAGAGTCAGCTTCTCGAAGGGAAGTTTGAAGGTTCCGTACGACCTGCAGTCGTACACATCCACTTGTCGGTTCCCGTTTCCACAGTTTCTCGAGATCAAACCAATATCCGGGGCTCCTTGGCCTGAAAATAGAGCCCAGATGAAGACGTCGTCGTACGACTCCTTCTTATCTTTGTAGCTGCGCCAGCCGGGAGTGAACAGGGCGACGAGCGTGAGCAGGAACCCAATAAGCAGGAAGAATCCGTATCCGAAGTGCGCTTTGCGAGCCATTTTCGAATGAGAAGCGGATGAAGGGCAGGTTGAAGTGGAAAATAAGAAGATGTCGGGCGTCTAGCGGTTGTCAGGGGAGGCCGCATCAAGAATTCCGTCCATTGTCCAATTGAGCACGTCTTTCGGAGTTGCTCCAGGCAACAAGAAGACACAAATTGTTTATTGTTTGAAGAATCTTGGGAGGACGGTTTCAAAATATGCATCAACAGAGTTATCACTCTTCCGCCGGCTCAACTCGGCGAAAAAGTCAAAACTCAAAAAAGTGTTTCAAAAAAAGGTTATCACAATGTTATCGAAAATCCATCATTTTATCCGTGCGGGTCCGGTTTGATTTGCCGGGCGAGCCCGTACGGCGACATTCCCTTCTGTGAAGCGCACTTGTTCGTTCCGTACTGCAGCGGGATGACCATGGCGCCCCGCCGCATCACTGCCTCTGGGAACTGCCGAGGACTCGACTGGGCCAACTTGACGACCCACGCGGGGTGCTCGAGATGAGGTGTACGGGACTGGGCGACGGCGGCGAGGAGACGGAGACACTCGATGACTTTGTAGCACTGCTTGTTCTCGTACAGATCAACGGTTTGGAAACAACTGATCTCCATCACACCGAACTGTTTGACGGCTCCGAGGAAGTTGGAGATGTTCTCCATCTGAAAGTTTACTTCGTGATTTTCAGACTGCTGCCCGCGATACCATGTGAAACGGCATCTTCGGCTTCTTATTGTAGACCACTTTGCACTTCGCGTCCAGCTTCTCGATGAGCTTGCAGAGCATGACGCCGTCCTTCAGAAGGTTACTGACGTCAGTAGAAGACTCGCACGTGGTGACGTCAAACGAGAAACGTTCTCCCGTCACGTTCTCGATCCACGAGAGAACCTCGATTCCCTCCTCCAACACGAAACGCGCATCGTTCTGAACGTCGGGGAAATCAGAGGAATCAAAGACGAAACTCAAGAAGGTGTTCTTGTCATCGAAGTGATACGCAACTCGACGTCATCAGTCCTAGTTGCTATAACGCTTCGGTGATAAGAAAACTCTTGTTTCAATAGGCCCATGTGGAATGTACAGGTTAGGAATGACAGGCAAACACCGTCGATACCGGAAGCCAAATGCCTACTGATCAGGTAGTAAAAAAATATGTTAATTAACTGATCTGATTATAAATTCTGAATAAACAGTGAACAGAGAAACGTGGCATACCTTCTTCTGTAGCTCTCGACTCAGCCCGTAGCTCGGACCGTGGTTCGCCATTCTTCTGGAAGTGAAAAAATGAATTGAGGAATTCGGGGGAGACAAAGAGAAGAGAAGCGAGAGACATAGATACACTTGCGGGGGCGAAAACGAAAAGATTTCTGGAAGTGGACGAGATGGTTTGGGAGGGCGAACGAGGAGGCGAAGAATGCGAAGCGGAGGGCCATAATACAAATGTTCGTGTACAGGATGCTGACGAAAGCGGCAGGATGTCTCTGCGTCTCTTCGCCTCGCGCACTCTTTTCGCTTCTCCTTCCACCTCCGATATCTCTTATCGTATATTATGATGAAGAAGATGAAAGAGAGGGGAAGAGAGAGAGAGAGAATGCCCGAAATGAGGAAAGACGTTGTGGATGTACACATTTGAATATGGAAGGGGGAGGAAGAAGAAGAAGACGAGGTGGAGAAGGGAAGCGATTGGAGGGGGGAAGAAACCGAAAAAGTTTGTCTTTTGTGTGTCCATTCTCCCACCCAGGTAATTAAGGGATTATAAGTGAAGAGACCGTCCGTCCGAACATTTGACAGAAGAAACAACATCGACTTGGCCAATCGAGGGGGATTTCGTTTTGGAATTGAAGACGTTACGGTTATGTTTATGGTTATGGCTGCGGCTGCGGCTATAGTCTCGTACTGGAGTCGAAGAACTTCTGGTTCAGAAAAGTAAGATCCAGTAGTCTAGACTCTTTTGATTAATTGCACAGAAAGCTCGTGGGAAAGTGCTCGTTTCCATGTGGATAAGCGGCTCGCGAAACTCGCGTCATATGTACAACAGTTTGGTGCGTATGTGAGTCTGGTTAAGCGGCCAGCTCTAATCATGTTTGCGCCAGGTCTTCTTCGTTTTTTTCCACACATGTTTGCTTTTCGCCTTAGTAGCTACAGAAAGGTGCTCGTTGAGTCGATGAGGGTTCCATTCGGGTCGTCTCGAAATGTCAGGATGAATTCGTCACGGAGGAAACTAATGAGGGCTGGGTTCGCGTTTGACATTTCAGATCTATCAAATATTCAGAAGAGGGAAATGTTTGTTTTCTTGTGCCATCTTAGGCTTTTTGATGGAATTCGCAATTCTGGCATTTTCAGAAGCAATTTGGGTCCCCCGAGACGGCGTCCAACCTTTTCAATAATGTTCCCCTCCGCGAAAGGTCACGCCCCCTCTGTCGTGCATTCATTCATTCTCGTCAGGACACTCGAGCCCGAATTCGACCCACTTCCGTGTTTGTGTCACATTTCGGCTCACACAAATCGCGGAAAGTCATCACCCGAGATTCCTAGTTCCGCCGTTTTCTGATTCTGATTACCGAATGCCATCTATCTTCCTGCTCGCGCGCCGAGAAATCATTCGTTTCGTCACACTCTTCGTCATCGCAGGTTACGAGTAAATCGCGACAATTTTGTAGTCGAGAAAGTCAGAATGTGGACCCGAAAGGGGGCGGGCGAGGGCTCGATGAGTAATCTGAAATCCGCAAAACCACCCCACTCACAATCAGTTTCTCACATCTCGAAATCCCACCGGCTTTTCTTCTTTTCTCATTCTTAGAGCGCGCGCTCGCCGCCTCCGAGGTGTTCAGAGCATCAACTCTCTGATCTTAGGTGCATCCCTACTTTCCCTCTCTCTCTCTCTCAATCAAATGGCAAATGGCAAACGAAAGGGCGCAGAAGTGTTTGTCTCCTTCTTCTTCTTCTTCTATCTCATTTATCGCATGCTAATCTCATCCATGTTGATTATCAATCCCGCTGAACGAGGATAAGAAAGGGGCGAAAAATCAGAGAAAAAGGAGGAGGAGGAGGATCAGTAGAAGTAGAAGGAGGAGGAGAAAAGGAACGGCCGAATAGAAAAGCGACAGAATTCCCGGAGACAACCAGTTGGGTTGCGAGTTCTCTGGAAGCTTCTGCTGCGCCGCCGCGAGAGAGAAGTCTCGATCAGTCGTCTTCGTCGTCAATCATGATATCCTCGCCGCTTGGCCACCGTAATTGGGTCGATCATCTCTTCTCTTTTCTTCCCCCCGCCGGCACTGTGTCGAGACACACTTTCACTGATTCATTCAAACTCTTTTCCTCTTAATTCGGCCCCCTTGCGAAGCGCGCGCGCGCGCGTGAAAAGCTTAGTCAATTGTATCGGATATGCTTGTCGTGTGCATAATTACTCTCTCCAGCGTCTTCAACGCTGATTACCTCGCCTTGCTCATTCCCGTCAGAGCTCACGGATCGTTTGTTGTGATGTCACTGCTTCTCCTCAGATGAACCGGTCTTGATACTTCTTCGCCTTCGTTGTCCGTCTTCCTCAGATACTCAAGATGGCATTCCATTCTAATTGAGATCTGCTTCTCCCTCATTCTTCTTCGTCTTCCTCTTCTTATTCTTCTTCTCCTTCTACCACGACGTCTTCGTTTGATGACGTCGTCCCGTGGCTCGGCCTCTATTTTAAATATGCGTTTCCTGAAATCTCTCATTTCAATTCTAGATTTCCATGAGTCACGAGCGCGCGCGCCCTTTTCAAATATCTATAATTACACTCTCCGTGCGCTTTCCCCTATAATTAGTGAATCAGTCGTCACACGATTTTCAAACTTCTCACTTTCCCACTCCCCACACTCATTCTCAACCGCTCAGTTTCAGACGGACGGAATGAGAACAACGCTGCTACTTTTACTGGAAGTTCTTATCTTACATGCGCTGCCAATTGTGCCTAGTAAGTTCGCCCGCGCCTCTTCGCCCTCCTAACGTCTTCTGTTTCAGTCGTGGAGGATGGAGCTGTAATGCAGACTGATGTTCTGCCGGACGCTTCGCAGCCAGAAGAGGTTCCGGAGGAGGAGAACACGGTGCCTCCGCCACGTGTCATCCCCGCGCGTGTTGATGTTAGCGTGGATGTTAACGGCGATGGGGTGTTAGACATTGATGAGATCCGTTATGCAGCGTTCGTTCACCACGGACTGTCCGCGTCGGTTGTGGAGGATATGTTCAAGCAGGTTTGACGATCGTCCCCCGCGTAGTCTGTGGATGTGTTCATTGAAAACTATTAGGTTGACACCAATCACGATAACGTGTTGGACGCGCGCGAGTTCGACGCGATTCGCATGCTGGTGCTGGAGAAGGCGGAGAACGCGGCGCTCCGATACCTGCAGAACATTGACACGGATCGCGACGGGCTCCTTTCACTCCAAGAGGCGCAGACCTATTTGCTCAAAGAGTACGGTATCGGGCACTATGACGTGGCACGTTTGTGGAAACTCGTGCCAGCGGAGATAAGCGACCGTCTGAACTCGACGATGTTCAGCAAACTGAGAAGAAGGGTCCGTGGCATGACAATCCGGTTGGCCAGACAGATTATGAAGGTAAGGGAGTCCAGGAGTTCAGCGAGTCAGAAGACACAAAAAACCCCGATTTAGAATGCGGACTTGAACGGGGACGGGCACATTTCGGTTGACGAGGCACAAGCGGTCGCCTTCGAGCAGGAGGGGATTGGAGCCGGCGACGTAGCGTCAATGGTCGGAAGTGTTGACGAGAATATGGACGGAGAGCTGAACGCGCCCGAATTCGCCGACTTTGAGCGCATCGTCCGTGCGCGCGCTCTCGAGAACAGCAAGTGAGTTGAAGACGGCTTCTGCGTTTCAAGCGTTTCTTTCGTAATCTCAGAAAAGCGATGCGTGTCGTGGACGCTGACAACAGTGGAACTCTGACTCTCGACGAGGCGAAACGAGTCGCTTTCGAGCACTACGGATTCGACGAAGAGACCCTCTCGCCGTTCTTCGGACAGGCCGACGAGAACGAGGACGGGCAGCTGGATACGGTGGAGTTCGCCGGCTTCCGATCTGTGATCCGTGCTCGCTCGGTGAAAGACGCGATGGAGAAGATGAAGGTGCGCATTAGGAGTGTTTACGACATCGCGCGCAATTCTGATAATTACAGAGAATCGACACGAACAAAGATGGTCTCGTGAGCACTGCGGAGGCGGTCGAGTCAACAAAGAAGGAGGACGACATGGATTCCGAGGAGACGCTAGCGTTGTTCAACATCGCCGACCAGAACAAAAGCGGAAAGCTGGACAAGGTCGAGCTGGCTGACTTCAACCGACTCGTCCGCCTAAGCTCGATTAAGTTTGCCACCGACCACTTCAAGGTAGTAATTATGTCGTCAGTGTGACGTGGCACTACGAGAATATTCCAGGAGTTCGATTTGGACGGAAACGACGCGGTGACATTCGACGAGATCGCGCTGCTCATCGAGCAAAAGTACGGCATCCCGCGCAACATGATCAAGACGTTCTTCGACCAAATCGACGTCGACAAGTCGGGCGATCTGAATCCGGCCGAAATCGTCGACTTCAGGTACACTTGGCACATATGAGTTCTGATTACTTAGTTTGTTGCTTCCAGACACCTCATCCGGAACCACGTATCTCAACAACGACAAGAGAAGGTCTTCCTTTTCACTCTTTAGTTTGCCACTAATAACTGCTCTGAGATTGGGTTTCCGAGAATAAACTAAACCCCTAATACGAACTGCGTTTTCTTATTCTTCTGTGCATGAGTGTCGTGACATTGTGCTCTTTTCAGACTGTCCCGCCCACCAGCACCTCTCCCACGAGCACGACTACAGTAGGGACACCTCTCTCCACCACGACACCCGTTCCGATCCCCTCCACCACCACCACTGCCACTGTCTCTTCCAGCACTGAGAAGGCGAAGCGGAAGCTGAAACCTGTGGAAATAGCCGAGTTGATTGATGGAATCGCGAATGACGTCATCGCGCAGGACATCTCGGCGCCCGCTAAAGTAGAGGCTGAAATGGCTGAAAGGGCAAGTACAACCACACGAATTCTCACCTCTAGGGTACTTTGATCCGTGTTGTGACTTGCATGTGAGTAAGAGAGTCTTCAGAAAACCACTCCGGTCACTCGCACGACTACCTCAGAGCCTAGCACGACTTCAGAAGACGCCACCACAATCTCCGTGACGACAACGACTACAACTTCCTCTCCTCCTCCGCCGTCGCCAACACCTTCTTCCCCCACAACACTCAAAACAACTAGACGGACAACAACGCAACGGCCCACAATTCCGACGTCTTCGGCCAAATCTGAAGTTGTTGTCGAGGAGATTATTTACGAGGACGAAAATGGTGGGGTGGCGAACTTTTCGCTGCGTGATCTTAGAATTCGTTCTGGTTTTCGCAGGAAATCCAATGAATACGAAGAAGCGGAAAGCCGGCAAAGCCGATGACGTTTCGTACGAGGAGGTAATCGAGTACGTCGACGAGCCGTCTGTGAACTGAGACGACGTCGCCCCGCGAGAGTTCAAGAGCCAGCAGTATGATAATAATTACGGTTAATATATTGTCTGTCTCTGGCGGTACAAAGGCGCGGTCTAGCTGCTGCGGGGCCGAGTTTAGGCTTCTCGGCCGCGGCCCTCTCCGAAAACGTGGATTTTCAGCGATTTCAGCGGAATTTTCGGTTTTTTTTCACAAGCCTTGTGCTTTAAGAACTGTTATTCAACCGTTTGAGTGCAAAAAAACCGCAAATTCCGCTGAAATCGCTGAAAATCCACGTTTTCGGAGAGGGTCGCGGCCGAGAAGCCTAAACTCGGCCCCGCAGCAGCTAGACCGCGCCTTTGTACCGCCAGAGACAGACAATAATAAAGTTTGATCATCGGTTTATGATGGGGACCCTTCGGACGGAAACAGACAAGAGTTCACATGTTCTCAGTTAGGCATCGTTGGTGCTCGGATGGCAGAGGTCGACCTCTTCTGAATGTTGAGACGGCTGCTGCCCGGATAGGTGACGGCGACGGAGGCGGAGAGGAGACCGCTCGAGACGGGCGGGAAGATTCGGTGCGGGCTCGACGGAGACGTGACAGGCGGGGAGTTTTGTTGAGAGGCACGTCGTCGGTGAGTCGATGTCGCCATGGCTTCCCGCAGTTTGATGCCTCGCAGCTGCTGGCTCAAGTGGGTCACGGTCTGGTTACGGTCGTTGAGCTCTTCGTTCAGCTGACGTATTCTCTCGCTCTGAAATGTGATACGTTTGATGCAGAAGCTCCAGATTCGCGTCAGATTACTTGTATCGTGATCTGCTCCTGCAACTTCTGAATCGTCGTCGTGACCTTCTTCTCGAGACCCTTCGTGTACGCCTCCTTCTCAATTATCAACTTCTCGAGCTCCTCGATCTTTTCCGTCGAGCCGTCCGAAGAGGAGCCGCTCAGCGACTTCCGTTTTTGCTCGCGCAGCTCATTAGAGAGTCTCGCGATTTCATTATGCAAAGATTTGAGCATATTAGAGGTCTCTGTCTGCAGGAATTGAATCTGCGCCTTCTCGTGCTTCCGCCACTGGTCATCTCGCTCGCGGAGCGCTTTTTCGACGCGTAACTCGAGTTCCTCGAACTGCAAAGAGGGTGTCAAGTGTCCGGCGCGCTCTCAAAATAACCAACGACTACTCACATCGGTGGGCTTCGTTTTGGGCGCAGGTGGAATCGATTCTGAGCTGGACGACGACAACGAACATCTGTTCGGATGCGGACCACAGTAGGAAGCGGTTTGCGACGGCGGACGGCTCACGATGACAGCGGTCGACATCTTCTGAGCTCGGTGGTTGTGAGAAGTGCAGAAGCGAAACGACGTGCGGGAAAGTAGATGAAGTCAGCTGACTTCGTTCAACCTCAAGGACTACGCTTTCGGAAATGGGGTACAAGGAGGGGAGAGGACGGGAGACGCTGAGAGTGGAAGATGGGGATGCGAATGGGCAGACAGAGAGGGGGATTTAGTTGGCGGTCGATTTCTGGGCGAGGAAGCAAAAGGGAGAGAGAAACGGGAAAGAGAGAGAAAGAGGGAGAGGGGAAAACGGGAGGGAGAGGCGCTCCTTCTTTCATGAAATGCGAGTGCCAGACACAGCTGATGACCGCCGCGCGTCCGTTTTTGTGCGGCGCGGTCTTTCGCTCATTTCAAGAAAGGATAGTGAACAACGGGAGGCGAGAGAGGGGGGAGCCGCTGCGAACGCCACACCTTTCCATTTTTTTCTTCTTCTTCTTTTTCAATAACAATGTTTGGTTTTCGCGTTTCCCACCGGAATCGACAAATACACATTTACCAAATGGGAAGAGTGTAGGCGGGGGGGGGGGGGGGGGGAGGTGGGGAATGGAGTCAAGAAATTGGATCTGATTCGAAGGAAGTAGGGGGGAAGTGGGGGAAACACAGTGTAAAGGGGTTAAAAATGTATGGCGGCTCATGAAAGAGAGGACGGGGTGATCCTTAAACGAGAACCAGTTTCTACATGACTGGATGATGCGTGTTACACTATCATATGTTACACGAGCGGCCCTAGAAACATATGATATCGATTCAAAACAAAGTGGTTGGTTGGAGGGGAGGGGAAGAAGAACAACTTTCTTGCCGAATGGGCTTTTAAAAAGAGTGACTCTACAATCAGATAGGCGGGACCGCGAGGAGAGAAAGAGAGGGGCAGGAGTCAGTTGCACTTGAGGGCACGTTCAGATGCAGCACGAGACGGCTCATTGCGAATGAGGTCATGAGAGCATCGGTGGTCGCTGGTCGCTCGCGTGCTGCACCTGACAGACACCAGGTGGAAGAGAGAATGGGGCTGCTCTCTAAAGAACCGACAGATGCTTCGAACGAAATCGCGTTTGCAAGATTGGTTCAACCGATCTGCCTTAATTAGAAGACGTTTCTTTCTTGCCGCTAGATTGTTATCGCGTCTAATTTGAGGTAATTGGTGGCATTTGCTGTGTGCCCTGTCATGCCACGTCATGCCATTCCATGACACGTGGGAAATAAAAAGGGGGGAATCGCGTAGCGAACGCCACGTCAGCACATGTCAAATCACTTCAAAAGTCGACACTTCGCACCGGGAAAATGAATAATAACCGTTGGAAATACGAGTTTGCATGTGGCACCTCTCAAACTCTTTCTCTCTCTGTCTCCATCCCGTCCGCTCTTTCTCATTTTACACTGTTTTGCGAGGAGCTCGCCGCTGATGACGACAAGCCAGCGAAACGTCTGTTGCTCCGTAGTGCGCTATCGATTCGATTCTCAATTTCCGAATGGATTCAGATGACAATGAGAACATTTCCGAAGAAAACAGCAACGAGCTGGATGAGGAGGTTTGAAGCGTTGGCGTGAAGACGTGTGCAGCGAGCACCGCTTCTTTCAGGTGACCGGGCTCCGCGAAAAACGGCTCTTGGCTATGCTTGTATGCCTTCTGATTCTCTTTCTGATCACTTTTCTTCTTTTGATAGTAAGTTTATAGGGGTGACGAGCCAGTAGTATTTTTTTTACAATTTCCAGATCAATTTCCTCATCATCTCAACCCTTCGAATGACCCCCCAGGGGCTCGAATTTCTCCGATTTCACCAAAGTGTACACAATGGCCAGATAGAAAAAGTGGGACGCAAATCCAAATCCTTGTTTTCAAAAGAGATCTACCATTTTCAGACGGTTGAAATGGCCGGAGACGTCATCCGATTCGACAAAGTCGTGTCGAACAAGATCGTCGGATTCCCGAACAAGGACATATCGATCAAAGCGCCCCGAATGCTGCTCTCCGCGAAACCCAACGACAGCATTTTGGCGATCAACGAGAAGCTGTGCAAATTGGAGCGGATCAACAATTTCCAAGTTTGTTCCGATGTTTTGATCTCGCGACCGAAAACTATTTAATCGGCGTCGTGCATGCAAATCCCCCCGCCAAAGTTGCGGAATGCAAATTCGAATTCGCGAATCGCCGATTGTTTTCGATTCCAGATTCTCTCTGCGAACGGACGAACTCTGTTCTCGGCTCGTCACCCGACCGTCTCGATCGACAAACGAATCAAAAAACTGGCGGCGGAGAAGATAATCACCAACAAAATACGATCGGCGGTGGATGAGCCGCTGAAGATCACTGGGAATGACGTGGTGCTACGTGGCAACGAGCAAGTGAGGATCGACGCGCGGAACGTGAACTTTGAGGGATTGAAGAGGATGGTGTTCAATATTTCGGTCAGTGCCTACCTTTCGTGATGATGTGGATTGGTAATAGTAGAAAGTTGAAAAGAGGGAATTTCAGCGCGACGGTGTGCTTCACATGCGCGGTCGAGTCCGTCTCGGCGACGGCACTTCCTCTCTGCCCATGTCAACAAGTCCCTCGTTGTCGGCGAGCCTCGACGCGATGCGTTTGTGTGCGTGCGCCCAGTTCAACCATAAGTTATTCATAGTGCCGGCCAACAAGCATTGTTTCGCATCAAACACTTTTTGCTCGTGAATAAAAACTTTATTATTGTCGTTTGCCCGGATGGAATTAGAACTTGATGTCCGGGTTGTTTCTCTGAAGTCCCGACTTGTCGGCGTCCGAAAGACTTTGGAACTTCTCGTGGAGACGTCTCGCCTCGGCGTCATCCACCGGTTTGCCCATGGTCAGAGAGCACAAGGTGTGAGTCACCATGCAGATGAGCTGGAAGAAATGGGGAGTGTGACGGGATTACGGTATAGGGGCGTCAACCTCCTTGGCGAACTCGACGGCGGTTGGGGAAAGTCCGTCGAGACGCTTCTTATTTCCCTCGAGCACAGCGGCCAATCTCTTTCCCAGTTCCGGGTGCTTCTTCGAAACCTCTTCGATCATTTCGCCGCACTCGTCGAAGCAGGCATGCTTCGTGAACACCTGTAATTAGAACGTCTTCCGAATGATTTACGACGTCTTCTCGTTCCACCTCGCACAGGACCGGTTTCTCGTCAGCGGTGATCGACGAGGAGAACTCGAGCTGCTCCTTCGGGAACAGGTCTGAAAACGCGGAAGCTGGAAATCTGAACATCGACACTCTTACTCTTGACACATTCGGGCAGCGAAGTAACGCTCATTCTTCGATTCGTAGTTGATGCGGTTGAACCTGAGACCAAAAATAAATGAAGATGTGAAACGGTGGGGCCAGCGCGAAGATGTTGTATTTATTTTCGAAAGTGATTATCGTTTCGGTCAAGTGACAGCGTCAACTGATTGCGACAAGTGTGTGTGTCTGTTCAGTTGTAACATTTTGAGACAGGAGGGGACCAAATTAACACAAAAATGAAAGAGAGAGAGAGAGAGAGAAAGACATGTGAAGTGTTTTTGAGTGTGGAAACAACGCCTTTTTATAATCCTCTCTTCGGGACGGATGGGGGCATGAAAAATGGGCGGCACGTTATCGGGGAAACGACTGTGAAGGGCGACTGTTTTTGTTGTTCACACAACAGTATTTATCGGTGATTCGATTTGTGAAATGGAAGTCCTCATCTTTTTCTTCTTCTTCTTCTTTTTCGCTACCAAAAAAGAGAAATCGAGTGAAGAACCAGGTGGATGCCGACGGATACGGTAGTCGCCCATGCGGTGTACAGAGATGGACGCTGAAAAGGTTTCGCTGAAAATCTGGAGGACTGGCAGCTTGCCTACCTCGTAGAGCCCTTTATGAGCAAGAGCAGATTGTGTGTAAAGTTGGTAGACGGTGGACATTGCAATGTGAACCAACGGCCATCTGAAAGTTGAGGGCTGAAAAAGTTCAACGGTTTTAGAAGTGCCGACATGTGGAAGAATCTTCTGGCGTGCGACTCGATTTTCATTTCGGACTTCAGAATGATGAACAGAAGGACGAAGACGATGAGTAAACAAACGCCAATGATGACCAGGCAGACAACTGGAAACGGCTTTCGAAATGCTTACTGAGAATTTTGATATCGGGTGCGACTTACTTTGGAAGTGTGTCATAACCGGATTGCTTACTTTGCTCCATTCAATGAAAAGGAAATAGAGGATGCCGATGTGAAGAAGTGAGGAAAGCGTGTGCGCGCCAAGGAGCACTTTGTGTTTCCTGATAGTATTGGAAGTTTCTGGGATCATATTTTCGACCTCATTCAACTTACAGATCAAAAATGCGCGATTGGCGCTTGGGAGCGATGCTAGCAGTTTCGGAGTCCATTTCAGAGGCCACCTTCAATTTTAAATTTGCAATCAAATGCGATAACTTATCAAAACTTCCTCCCGTCCCTCTTATCATTGGCCAATACTCACTCGTTGACTCTAGGCTCAACGACTTTTTACTCTTTGGCTCTTATGCTTTTTGAATTTCAGCTCACCAAAAATAAGCAATGGTTATGCATAATGCACATGTGTTGTCCCGAATTCAAAATTCAAAAATTGGCATTGCCAATGAGTAAAATAGTCATTGAGCCAAAAATCAATGAGAAAAGTCATTAACTGAAAGTCAAAGACTATTGTCCCGAAACTTTTGATAAAAGTTATCGCATTTGAAATTTTAAAACTGAAAACAGACGGACTCTGAAATGGGCCAAACAAAAGCCAAAATTCCGCCGACCCGCCTCTTATCAGTTGTCTCTGGTTGTCACGAAGAAACACGACCGTTCCAGTCAGGTGCTCCATCAAACGAAACCGTCCGCCGGAAAGGGAAAGTTGTTCCAAACAAGTCGTTCCGACAATTACTGTCACGAATCAAAAAACAGTGTGTCTAGCGGGGGGAAATTCGAAAAACGGAAAACAAAAGCGGTCTTCCTCTCTATCACGCTTTGGGATGCTTCCTCTTTCAAAGTTGTTCATTTCCTCCTCAACTGCCATCTCTTGTAAGCCCATATTATTATACACCTTCAATTTCAAGTGTCTCTTTCTCACCACCCATCGCCGACGTCGCCGCCTCCTCTCCTTCGTCGTTTTGCCACCGGATCCGGATTTATTTGAATCGGCGGGTGTATAAAAGGAGACGACGTGGTTTCGATTCCATAACTGCCAAACCACAAAGAGAGCGAGACAGAGCGAGAGAAGATGGGGTGGACATTTTCATTGTCGACTGTCGTTCGGTTGGCCTTTGTCGCATCGTCGTTCCTCATTTCCATGTGTCTCTTCCTGATTCTGATGACGTCACGCGAGATCAACGAGTTCCGAGAGCAGACTCTCGACGATCTCAAAGAATGGAAGGTATCGCTTTTTGTTGGTTGTTTATTATTCTTCTGATTCCGAAACTTTCAGTACTTTTCCGACGCCGCCTGGAAAGAAATGACAGGTGTGTCAATTCGAAAGCCGCGAAACTCTGGAAACGCAGGAAATCGATTCTGGAGCAAGAGAAGCTATGACAGCTACAGTCCGCCACAGACTTCGTACGGTCGAGTCAACAGCTACGCGACTGCTCCAGTGGTTCAGCATCAGACCGATCAGTGCAGTAAGTGTCCACAACTGAAGATTGGAGCATGATTATGTTTGGTTTTCAGACTGCGCAGCCCGTGCCAACAATTGCCCTCCAGGTCCTCCGGGCCCACCTGGACAGACCGGATTCAACGGAGAGCCCGGAATGCGCGGTCTTGACGGGCGGCCTGGCGCGAACGGCGTCACTTTGATAGCTTACGATCAGGAAGTTCCTGGCTGCATTGTGTGTCCGCAGGGAGCACCGGGACTGCCAGGAAACACGGGACCTGCTGGGCCACAGGGTCTTCCTGGGCTCCCCGGTAACCCTGGATTCTCTCCTCAGCCTGGCCTTCCTGGACCACCAGGACCATGCGGAGACAAGGGAGCTCCGGGTGGAACGGGCACGCCGGGAATCAAAGGAGAGCCCGGACAGAATGCAATCCGACAGATATGCTCGCCAGGAAGAAAAGGGCCGCCAGGGCCACCAGGAGCCTGCGGACCGCCGGGACCGCCCGGATACACTCCACCTCCAGGACCACCAGGAACGCCAGGAGTTCAAGGACCAGACGGCGAGGACGGAGAGCCGGGAATCCCAGGACAACCCGGATATCCGGGAGTACGTGGTCCGCCCGGACAAGACGCCGAGTACTGCCCGTGCCCGCCGAAGAACGCCGGCGTCAATCGACACGCTGGCGGATATTCGGAAGCCGTCTCCACAAGCTACGCAGTTCCACCCACAAACTATCAGGCTCCGCCGAGCCCGCAAAGTCGTTACGTCACCGACTACAACAAGGAAGACGAGTATCGGAAGAGAGTGTTGGCCAGAGTCCTCAAGAAGCAAAGAAGACTCCTTCTGGCCTCTCGCGCGAAGAATGTACGCAGAAAGCCGACAATCAAGAGTACAATTCCCAACTCCACTGCAGTCTCTCCGTCCTAATATAACTTTTTTCCTGAATCGGATGAATCATTCATTTCTACATCATCATTGAATAGAATTCTGAATTCAGGTCGACTTCAAAAAGTCCAGCACTTTTCCGGAGAACCATTTGGGGAACTTGTGGTAGAAGTCGTGGCCGCCTTGTGCGTGAATCTCCACCTTGGCCAGAGTCTTCAGCACGGGAAGATAGGTGGTGTTGGGGTCCGCACAGAATCTGTCCATTCCTCCATTCACAATTAGCGTAGGGCATTTGACCTGAGGAAGCACTAGGTCCGCCGGGAATCGGCCGCCGCAGAAGTTGTGAACTCTGAACGAGGCAAGGTCGGGTGTGTGTGTGTGTCACGAGTGCGTGATTCGTTGTGTAACTCACTGATCGACCACATCACAAAGCGCCGCCCATTGTGTACGAAGGAATTCTTCGGGGTAGTGTTCGAGGTACGGTTGGCGAGCCGCCGGCAGCCAGTGGTTCGTTTCCCGCATTCCTAAATCAGAACAGTGTGCAAAATAAGCCAAAAACAAAGAAAACTATCAATAAAAGGGCACACCTTTGAATGCCATCGCTCCCAAGTGGGTGACTCTCGTTCCACTCGCCAGAACAATCAGTCGGTTCACTTTCTCCTTTCCCTTCGCGGCGACGTGAATCGCGGTTCGCGCGCCTTCGGACCACCCCATGACTGTGAACGGCTCCAAGTGGAGAGCCTGGAAACGAGGAAGGTGTGAGGGTTTGGATGACTTGCTCGAATCTCTTACAGCCATCAATCCCAAGCCATACTCGCTGTCCTTCATGCATCGGTTCACCTCTTGCTTTCTGTCTGGCGGCCGAGACGTTCCGTACCCCGGGGGATCCATGCAGACCATCGTGACCTGATCGGGTGGGAAGTACGAGAGCACCTTCTCGGGCCAGTCCTTCTTGTAGCATCCGACTGCACCGCAGATGCACAGGATGTAGTTGGGGCCGTGGCCGTACTTGCAGTACCCAATGTTCACATCTTTCACCTGTTCGTGACCCTCTACATAATCGTTTTGGGTCATTCTACAAAAAGCGGTAGATTTGGGAAACGACGAGCGAGAGACAATTTGAACGGAAACTATGAAACCATGAATAATCGAGGCGGGAGGTGGAAAAAGGAGACGACGAATGGATGGAAAACGAGGGCAAGCGATGCGATCGACCAGAGTGGAATGAAAGAGAAATCGGACAAACCTAGAGACAACACAAACAGACAAACATTCGCTCCTTCGTATTCCGTTTCTCGTTTCGTCTTCTGAATCAGATGACGTCGCGGTGGCTAGAAGTGTAAACGGTTCGACTGATGGCGGCCAGAATTCATGTGACGCGCCTCGCTAATCAGTCGACGTCCTTGGTGCGGTTTCTGTTTTCCGTTTTCTCTTTTTGAAACGCTCACTGGTTTGAGGAGTAAGTTGTGCTTTATTAACTCGAACAAACTTAAAAACAAAATATATGGAAGAACGGATTAAAGGTGGAGGGACAGAAAAGAAAATACGGCCGTCGGTCGTGCAGACGGTCGTTGGAATGAGGGAAAGAAGCGGGAGGAAAGAAGCCCAGCGCTGTGAAACGATTGGAACGGGGGCGGTGTGTTAGTCACCGTCGGGAGGAACTGAAAGCTTTTCTTCCCATCTGTCAAGGACAGTGAGGATCAGGGCAAAGTCCAGAAGATCAAAGGGGGGATGAGAACACAAATTGTTGTTATTCAGAAGCGGGTGCAGGTGGTGATGTTCTCCGGGTTCGACCCGGACGGCTTCGGGGCGGGGTTGACTCTGATGTTGCAGATGCACTTGACGAAGGCCTTGCGGGTTCTCGAGGAGGCGAGGATGAAGAAGCCGTTCGAGACGGTGCTCATGTAGAAGACGACGAAGTACTGAAATCAGTGGATGATCTCTTGAACTACCACCATTTTGCATTACGTTTCTCGTGAAGAAAGCGACGATGGCGTAGTCCAGTTCGATGATGTTGGCGATCTCGTAGACGAGCATCCAGGTGTGGAAGATCATGTGAGCCAGGATGAAGAACAGGAGGGTGCGGTCGCTTTGGTGGTACTTGGGCGAGTGGATGAAGGTGGCGATTCTGCTGTAGGCGAGGTAGGTGAACACGACACCGACGATGGAGTAGATGATCATCAGGGCGACGATGATTCCGCGCTGGACCTTGGCGAGCTCAGCCGGCTCGACGACGAAAGACCACTGGCCGTCTTCGGTCAGGTAGTAGTGTCTCGACGAGAGGAACGCTGGAATCGACAGGAATCCCGCGATGCAGAACGTCATGGCGAGGTAGATGCGGACCGAGTTTTTCGAGAAGTGCTGAAAACCAATGCTAATTGTTTTCGACTCTTCTTGTTTTCGCGCGTGTTTGCGTGTAGTGTGCTCACAATCATGTGTCCGGAGAATGTGGCCGAGTACCGGTTGACAGCCATTATCCCGTTTCCGATGATATTGATGAGGTAGCAGTAGCAAGTCATGAAGCGGGCGGCGTGCGTGATCGGGATGAGTTTGGGACCCTCGATGAACGCACTCTCGAAGTTGAGCCAGATCAGAGCGAGGCAGTGGAGGCAGTCGACAAAGCCTAGAGGAACAATCGATTCTCTACGTTCAGGAAGCACGCGCGCGCCTACCGATGCAGTAGAAGATGTTGTAGAACGGAGCGATTTTGGCGTCTTTCTTCTTCATCTTCGAGATGACGAGAAGAACCGCTCCGTAGAAGAGGAGAGCCAGAAACTGGAGGAACACTCCAGAACAAACCATAATGCGTCTGTTGAAGAACGGCGGTTGGTCGGAGATGGTCGAGCCCATGGCAACCAAAGAAGGAGAGACGAGCGAGATCGCTCTGGAAAATGAAGAATGAAGGCGCATGAGCAGCAGCGCGAGCGAGCGCGGCGGATCCCTAGAGACGAAATTAACGAGGTAAATTGGAGGAGGAGTCAGCGCTAGCTCGACTCTGTTGCTGTTATATATTAATCAGAACCTGGTCACAAAATAAAGGATGATATGTGGTGCCGGTTCTGGAAGGGAGACGAATAATAATGGAGAGAGGAAGAGTTTAGTCAGAGCGCGCGCAAAAAAGAATCAGAATCTTCGAAAGAGAGGATGAAAGAAGGCGTGCCAGGAACTAGAAGATTGCATCTGAAGTCGAAAGAGCCGGGTCAGAAATGGTGTAATCCGCGCAAAAGACGCACAACTAGTTGTGTTTGTAGCCGAAAAACTCTTGTGACATCACCGGATCTTCGCGGCTCCGGCTCCTCACGTAGAGCCTTCCCCCAATGGGCTCTTTTGCTCCGAATGATCCTTTTTCGAAATAGGAGAGGGCTCCGAGCTTTGAGCCAAATTAGGCTCTTATCTCGCAGGAAACTTGCGATCACGAAAAAAAGTGAATAAACTCGGAAGTCATAATCAGTGGGAAGTCAGTGATGCGCATTCTGATGTGCAACCTAATTGGAGTCGTCCTGAGGTTCAAGTTGCTCGAAGCGGAAAGTTAGCTAAACAACAACACATTACACGAAGGCGCATCTCGTGACGTATTTATGTATTTAATTTAAATACACAAGTTTAAAAATTACAGCAAACTTTTTCACAATTACAACTGGAGAACCATTGGTTTAACGAGACTGTCCGCCTTCTCTTGCCCGGCGAGGATTGCGACGAGCTTCAGCGCAAACTCGAAAGCGGTTCCGGGTCCACGGGAAGTAATCACATTTCCACTCACAACAACACGGTCCTCCGAGTAATGGTAGGCTGAAGATCGGAAGTTTTCTCGGAAAACAATAATACAAGCCAGTGGGTGACTTACCGCCGGCTTCAAGTTGTCTCTTGACACTCGGATGACTGGTCACAGTGTCTGCTCTGATTCTATGGCTCTGCAGAGCGATGGGGGCGGCACAGATGGCGGCGACGAGGCGTCCTGCTTCGACCTGCGACTTCAGAACCTTTCCGACTTCCGCATTCTGAAATGAGGGATATTTTCATAGTTTAATAGACAGGATCGATACCGCTGCGAGAATGTTGCTTCCCGGTTGACCTCCCGGAAGAATGACGACGTCGAACTTCTGATCTTTGACGTCATCCAGAGAACGGTCTGGAACGATGCGAAGTCCACGAGAGCATTTCACCTGAAACCTATAATTAGCTCTGAACATCATAGTTCGGTGTACCGGTTGAGGTCCCGAGAGCCCCGCGTAGGTGACTTGGATGCCACCACGGACGAGAACGTCACCAGTGATGACGACTTCCATCTCTTCGGCTCCCTCAGCGGGAAGAATGATGAGAGCGGTTTTCTGGGCCATTCTTGAAAGAAACAGGGAATACGATTGTTGGCTAGGCGGTTTTGAAATACATTAACGTGTTTTGTAAACAAATGGTTTAAGTCAGAAGAGAGTAGTCGGAGTTTCTCAGAAAAACGATTTTATAATAGTCAACAGAAGAGGAAAACAAGATGGATTTCTAAACTAAAAAAGAAAATCAGCTATACAAATGTGTTTTTCAATTGCTTTTCACTTTCGGTGTCGCCACTGGACCGTATTTTCCCTCCTTGTAAGCCGTTCGAACCGTGTCTCCGTAGGCGAGCTCGAACAGGGTCTCCGGTGACATTTTCGGTGGCGGCCATCTAGTATAGTCATATTTGAAAGCTGATACACGGTTTCATTCAAGTTACCTCTCGTCCTCGACACTGTGAAGATCGGCAAGTCGTTCGGAACCTTTTTCCAGCACCTTCTTCTGGTACGCCGTTCGTCGCTTCTCAATTTGCACGTCGGTCCGGTAGGAAACATAAGGACGAAGTCTGAAATTCGGTGATCGAAGATGTAGAACGACAAAGCTTTTCACCAACTTGAATCCGTCCAAATGCGGAACAACCAGTTCGGAGCGCATCTCCTTCACTGCAACGAACTCTCCTGTTTTGGCGTCGTGATATCCTTCCTCTTGAACACCAGTGTATCTAGAAAATGGCGATGAGAAAAGAAAAACTGGAATACTCTTCGAAAAAGCAATATGGATAGTGCGCTATTTAGTTGGGCAGGGCAGTGACTAACCTGTGAAGCTCTTTCGGATTCAGTTTCTGGAACTTGGGCGACAACTCGGGGAACTCGCGGTTCTGTCCAGGCCACTTGAACTTTTCGTAGTTCATCGGTCCGATCTTTCGCTGTCCGGTCGCACCTTTCTTCACAAACGGCCAGGGAGCACGGAAGTTGGTAGGGTTCAGTGAACGGACTCCTCTGGTGCTCAATTGCACCACCTGAGGAACCTTGTTCATCTGTAACACATCCCTATCCTGTATTTTCCTTCATGCATTCCCTATTCCAGATATCTGAAGGCGTCTTAAAACGCACCATAATATGAAAGAGGAGAGAGAGAGAGAGAGAGAGAGAGAGACGATGAAGGAGTACATAAAACTTTATTCGCGACAAGAATACTGTGGAAATACCGAATCACTACTAGAAGCGCCTAGACTAGAAGCGCCTAGAAGCAAAATTACAAAGCGCTCGCCACTTCCTTCTGAAGGACGTATTTGTAGTAGGACGCGTTCATTTGCTCGAGGATGATGAAGGTGAGTACGGTGTGAGGTCCGAGACGCATGTAGTATGGGGTGAATCCCTTCCAGAGGGCGAAGATACCTTCGTTTTTGACAACCTGAGAGGATCTAGATAAGGTTTCTTTTGAAAGTGATGACTCACCTTGGCCCAAACATCCACGGCGTTCTTGTACTCTGGTTTTCCATCAATAACTTTCATTGACTGGATTCTCGTCTTCGCGATGTCCACAGGCATGGAAGCAATCGTCGTGGCAAGCCCAGAAATCATGGAGGCGAGGAAGTGACAGAAGATGCCGTCTTGAACCTTTCCAGAAGAAAGAAGAGCTTGTTTGGCCTGAGAGTACGTCGCCAATTGTGCGGCGTTTACGACCATTGCCCTGATGACCGTGGGGGTGCATCCTCTCCAGAGAGTCAGAACGCCTTCTTCTTTAGTGATTCTTGTTAATGCGTTCACGACTCCCGTGTAGTTTCTCCGTTGTTCGACTGGAAGACGTCCATCGCCAGTCATACGGATCAGGGCGAGCTCGGCAGGAGTACCGACGAACGATCCGATTCCACCAGCAGCCATTCCCAAACCAGCTTTCATGGCGAATGAAAGCGGCTTGTCCCTGAAAAAAAACGTTATGAACGAGCAGGTAATAAGAGACTTGCTTTTCGGTGAATCTTTCTAAAAGGAAGGCATAAGTTCCCAATCTAGTCGTTGTGTAGGTGGCCTGACGGAGCAGTCCAGCAGACAGACCGTTGTAGATGGCGAAGAATCCTTCGTTCTTGATGATAGAAGTCAATGCGTGAAAGCTGGAACGGTACTCCTTCTTTCCCGTGGTCCCCGAGAGTTGCATCCGATTTTTGACTAGATCGAGGGGTTGCACGACGAGTGTGGCGCCCATTCTGTGAAAGATATATAAGTTGAATGTTGAAAGAAATAAGAATTTACCCGGCGGTTCCTCCAAAAGCGAACTTCACGGGGTTCGGGATTGTATCGGACATTGTTGACAAGCGAGGTGCAGTTTAGTTCGTACTGCAAAGAAAACTTCGTTAGGAAACGATTATACTATTTTTCTGAAGGATGATTGCGATCAAGGGAAAAGGTTTTTGACGAGAACAATGCGTTGCATTGTGGCGGTCGACAAAAACAAATTCACTGCACGCAACTTGTGATGTTTGTTGTGGTCTTATCACAGACTGCAATACGAGAACGAAGAGAGAAGAAATGTTGAGAAAAAGTTCGAACTCGATGGGATGGGCGCGCGCGATCACCAGTCGTCACGAAAGACGTAGGAAAGAAAGTGGCTGGACGCTCTCTGCACGTTCTTTGGGAAGAGAAACGTATGGTGATAAATAAAGCAACATGATTTGTGAAGTTTGGTGTTTCGTGGAGCTAAGTTGGGATCAAAACTGAATAACTAGAGTATGAGAAATATAGCCAATTTTTTAAAAAACATAATTACCTTCACCGAAGTATCCTGATGAGTCGGTCCAGCGACGAATTCAACGGGAGAAAAATTGATGCGCAAAAAAAACGAGTTATGCGCAAACGGGTCGCTAGCGCATTTCCGGTAGCTTGGCGCGTTTCGTTAAATTTTCAAACATTTTTCGTTTTTTGAAATTATTTTCAATCAAATTTCACTTTTTCCGAAGCTTTTCTACTTAATCTTTAGAAATATAAGAGTTTCAGTTCATGGAGCTATGGATCAACGTTTTGAATGAACGCCTGGAATCACCGAAGTTTGATTTCACCACCGAATTCATCGGAGGAAAATGCATAATTCAGGTTTGTTGAGTTAATAATTTGTTGCGATCTGAAACTACAAATTCAGAAGGACTATATCGATGGAGAAGACTCGTCGCAGCAATCCGGATGGCTTATTCATGCGTATTTCAAGCCTCAGGACTTCGTGAATCGGCCTTTCGTTGCAGATATCTGTTTTCGGTGCGGTAGCCGTCGGAGAGAAGTAATTATATCAGGAAATTAATCATATTCAGTAGAGAATATTGCAGATTCTATCTGTTCTCATCAAAAACGAATGCTTTTTCGGACACATGCGAACAAAGGAGAAAAGCGGTCGGCTCATTGTTTCTGCTCGAGTAGGTTTTTTAGTTTTCCAAAGTTTCTTCATTAAACGATTCTGTAGATCCGAAAGATGTTATGTGAACTAGATCTGTCGAAGCCTTCTGGATCTCGGCAATTCATCGTGCAAAACTTCGAGAGTCGAATGAAAGAAGGCATGATTTTCCACGTCAACATTCCCAAGTTGGTTGACGTCGGAGGAGACCTGTTCAAGAAGTGGAAGAATGAAGAAGATTCGAACATAAACACGACGTCGGAGAATATGGAAAACAGTATGATCGAATTGCTTCTCGAAGCGACAGCGAAGTACGACGATGTTGTTATCTTGCGTCATGCAGTCGATAAACTCATCCTGCTCTCTCAAAAGTTCCGAATGCACAAGCTGATGCGAATCATCGAAGACTTCCTGTTGGAAACAAAACTGCTAAACTGGGATGAGAAGATTCTGATGGCCCTCCAGTACAGGATGAGTCCTCTCTACGTCCAAGTCCAAAGGAAGTATCTGTTGACGCCGTGGAACATTTTGTGCAGAGTAAGAATAGCTTTAAGGAATATTCAGTGGATAAACGTTGTTGTTTGCAGATACAACGACTGTATATCACCAATTACGCCCGGAGCGAGTGGCCAGAAAACGGGAATCCGTACGGAACGATTCATAAAAATTTATTGCAAATGGTTATGATGACCGACGAAAATATTTGTATCGGGTGATCGGAATAGTTGATTGACATAAAGATTCATACCTCGCTCTATTTCTGCAACATATAATTTCTCATTCAATGTCCATCTGTCATACTGATTTACCTTTACTCGCTACACTCAATTGGGTATCCTGAAACGCTTCCAGCAGGGCAAATGGCAGGCACAGAAGTGCTGATAGTGGGCCGTCCCAATGATGATCCTTTGGGTCCCACCGGAACAGTTGGTATTTGCGCCGAGAGACTCTACAAGACGGTAGTGATAATCGACGCCGGCGATCCATGGAACGGGCACCAACTTCAAAAACGGCTAGAAGCCTTTCGCGTCGAAAACCTCGTTACTCATGTAGTCGTCACCCACGGCCATCTGGACCACTGCGCGAACCTGGGGCTTTTTCCCAACTCCATCCACATCATGGATAACGATATTGGCGTGAAACGCGACGGAAAGGCGGAGTACAGTGTGGTACCGCACTGGCCGTATAGAATTTCCGATAACATCGAGGTAGAAAACAGATGTGCTTCGAATAGTTTGGAAACGTGCTTGCAGATCATGAAACTCTCGGGGCACACCTCATCCGACACAATTGTAGTGGCTCATAACCAGTTTAAGAAGGCCGTAGTGTTCTCTGGGGATCTCGTCGAAGATTCCGAAGACTTCGTGAACTTTCAAGACTCCCAACTCGATCTGCTCGAGAACGCGGAACCCGACGAGCTCTTGCTCTCCCAAGAATACGTTTTTTCCAGTGGCGATACCATTGTTCCCGGGCACGGCCCGTCTTTCAACAATCCTTTCCGTTCCTATTTTCTCTTCTTCTCATTCTGGCGTCGTTTTATGAATTGAACCATAATAAAGTCAACTAATATTTCAGATGGCAGAGGATGAAAAGAAACCAGACGGTATTCACGGATCGTGCTCGATTTGCCTCATCGAACTTCGACAGCGGGACAAGATTTCGGCGCTCGTGTGCGGACACATCTACCATCACGGGTGCATCGATCAATGGATTGCCGCGAAGAGGCAGTGCCCGAGCTGCAGAAGACCTGTTCCGAAGAACGGGTTCGTCGAGAAGCTCTTCTTCGATGTTCGACAAGAGTCAGCCGGAGCAGCCGAAGAAGTGGACTTTGTCGAGGAAAACTACAAGCTGAATGCGGACTTGCGGACGGAAAAAGAGAGAGCTAGCAAACTGGAAGCTGAAAACAATCAGATGAAGACAACAGTGAAATCGCTCGAGAAGAAAATTCTCGCCGAGAAGAACAAGAACAAATTGGAGATTCCCAGGTTGCAAGCCACAATCAGCCAGCTCTCGATTTCAGCAGAGGAAGCGAAATACCTGGAGAATGAGCTAAACGCGACGAAGAGCAAGATGAAGGCCTGCGAGTTGTAAGTCATTTTAAAAGATCACGCCTAGCTATCGTTTTGATCGACTTTCAGCTACACGATTCTGAACACTTTCAACGAATCGGCAGATCAGAAGCTCAACAAATATTTGAAAGAAAACGGTCGTTTAGACACTGAAAAGTTCTTCCAGTTGATGAAAGCGTAGGTGACACCCTTATCTTCTACACTTTCCAACTTCTTATCAAAGTCGCTTGCAGACAAATCAAAGAGCTGCAGACGATTCGAAAAGATACGACGAAGGAAGTTGAAAGGTTGAGAGAGGATGGAAGATCGAAACAGAAGACGATCAGCGAACAGGAGAGCATTATAAAGGTGAGACGGCTGGAAGCGCAACCGACAAACTGGATTCTTTTCAGACGCTAAAGCAGGAAGTGCTCAGTCTCCGTGATCGTGCCAATGTTGAGACACCAATAAACAAACGTCTTCGGGCGGTTATGGCGAGCGAGACGCCGGCAAAAAGGGTCTCAATGGGATTCGATCACACCAATCCGCTCCATGAAGGAGATCTTTCGTTTTTCGAGCAGAACCAAGAAAATGAAGCAGAACAAGTCCCGGGACCCTCTAAAAGCTCGAACGTCCCACTCTTCGACGATGACGATGAGGATGAAGAGTACTTCAGAATCCCCACAAAATCCTCGGATGTCAAAGCTCAACCTGTTGTGCCTAACATAAAGGATGAGGAGTGAGGTGTTGTTCAGTGAGCTCCATACATCATTGAGTTTCAGCCAGTTTGACTTCTCGTTTGATATTCCGGTTCCGCAATCGATCATAAATCGGATACCATCTGATACGGCGAGAAACTCCATGAAACGGACGAATTCGTTGCCTAAAGCTCCTTCCGTTCCGAAACCCGCACCACTGAAGAGACCATTTCTCGATGAGTCTAAAAGAGCGAAAAGCACTAAGGTAATTAGGTCCGAAAGGTTGTTTTCTATTCCAATAGATTTCGTTCCAGGCCCCACCTGTCAAATCCGCTAGAATCTCCAGCTTCTTCTCAAGATCCACATCAAGCAGCTCCACAAACTCCAATAGCAACACTGAATACGTCACGCTTGATTGATCTCACCTCCTCGACTTCTACGTGTATTTCTGTACCATGGGTGACTGATTTTTACCTACTTGTAGATTTCTTTACATGAACCTATACTCATACTCTTCTAACACATTTCAATCGAACAGCGGGTTGCTTACCGTAAGATATATCCCTTTCTCTTGATCCTGGAGTTACCCACAATTGTGAGCTCCCTGAACACAGAAAATGATCGACGTTCATTGTCATTTGGCGGACAATAAGTTCAAGGAAGACTTGGACGAAGTTATCAAAACCGCCATCAAATCGGGTGTCGAAAAGTTTGTTGTAGTCCCTGAGTTTGAGTCGCAGTTCGAGAAAGTCATCGAGATTTGCAAACGATACCCTGGGACTGCTTTCGCTGGAATCGGAGTACATCCCATCCAAGTGAGGCGGCAAATCAATCGAGAAAAAGAGTAGCTTGATGGTTCAGAAACGAGGGAAAAGTGTGAAGATGAAGCATGTCGCAAAAGTGGAGCAGTTCCTGATGGAGCACGAGAAGCACGTCGTGTGTGTCGGCGAAGTCGGTCTGGATCACACGAAAACTCAATTCAAACTGACCGAAGAGGATTTGGAGGTGCAGGAACTCGTTTTCAAGCATCAAATCGAGCTGGCACGACATTTTCAGAAACCATTGTAAGTTCTTTTAGCGACTTTCTGCTAAAAAAAGGCTAAGTTGTTCAGAAACGTCCACTCTCGGAGTGCTGCCCGAAGAACAATTGAAGTCCTGCGAGAAGCTCGAGTAGACCGGGCCGTCCTGCACGCATTCGATGGGAATGTCGAAGAAGCGATGCTCGGTGTAGCTGCTGGATACTTTTTCAGTGTGCCTCCTTCGTTCTCCAGAAGTGACTCTGTAAGTTGCATTACAACTTCTTCAAGCTCCGATCTGAACCCATACGGCTTTTAGAGCAATAAAGTTCTGGAATCCGTCCCCCTTCATCTTCTGCTCCTCGAAACCGATTCGCCGGCACTTGGTCTAGAGAAAGGTGTTCGAAATCTACCGGGTAATGTGGCGATCAGCGCCGAAATCATCGCCAAGATCAAGGGAATCTCGACGGATGAAGTGGTCTCTGCCACGTCATCGAATGCGCAACGCCTTTTCCGGTTCCCCCGTTGACACGATTGTACTCTAGCCGCTTCTTCGTCGACGACTTTCTCCGCTTCTACAATGTAATACAACACGACTGTTTTCGGGTAGCCACCCAGCCATTAAGTCAATATTTATATGTTGAACCCCCCAGTTTACCCGTACTCGGAACGTATTGCCCTAAGCCGGGAGTCACAAAGTGTCCATATTCATTTCAAGCTTCTCCCCCTTCGCACCCCTCTCGCATTTTCTAGCATCGAATGAATCCTTAAAAACGTTGGAAGTTCCAAGCGAGGCCCTCCTTGTTGCCTGTTTTGTTTACATTTGCCGATGTGTCAACATCTATACGGGTTGTCCCCGCTCTTCTTATCTCTTTGCACACTATATGGAACTTTGATGGACATTACAACTTTTCGGACTCTTCTTCTCCGAACCTCTATCCAATTCTTCCTTCGTTTCGAAGTTCCTCACTTTTTTCACCCCCACTCCTGCCTTCCGCGCAAATGCGCAAGGTGGATAATTGCAAAGAAAGCGCGAATGTCCTTGATTTGTCGTCGGAGGGCGAAAGACAGAATTCGGAAGCAAATCGCGAACCCCCTGCTGTAGACTCAAGTCTCTTTGAAACCGTTTGTTTGCATAAGATATCTATCCTGCCCCGATCCGATTTTCGCCTGATTTGTCTCGTTACCATCGAGGTGTATTTGTCGTAACTCTCATGTTTCCACTTCACCTGTCCGTCCATTCGGCGCGTCGCACTGCTCTCATTATCACCAATCGTCTTGCAGATAATTTCTACTCACGACCTGTCGATAACCTACTAGACTATTACTTGATGGAAATATGGAAAGAGGCATCTTCCGGAGCTCTCAGCGATTCCATCGAGAGCCACACGATGTTCGTGAACCGGATAGCATCTTCTCGGTCGCCACCACCTCAGCGGCTCGATACGTGTCGGATAGCAGTGCCGACAACACGACGCGGCTTGACGAATCGCTGAACGATCTGATCGTGTACATTTCGGATATTGAAAGAGCAGCAAGGCTGACGCTGAAGAATCGGTTGCTGAAGGAGTTTCTGCACTACACACCTGTCATTCTCAGTAAGACGAACTACGTCGCTTTTTGAAAACCATATCCATATTTCAGATGCCAACACGACGAGCATCGTTACAAGGTCGAAATTCTACCGCCTTCTGTTCAACATCGCGCATCACAACATTCCTTTACGAAGGTTCATGGCCGGCGAACTTCGACTTCTAGGGGCGGTGTTTATGTGTCTGAAAGCTTCATTACGGGAGCAACTGGGACCTCAGAACTTGATAGACATCCTTCGTCTTCTGCAAGTCCTCAGTTACGAGAAGAACGCTCCACTCGAACACTGGGCCAACGATCTGATTTCATTTCTGATGGGCGAAGTGTGAGTGAGCCACTTGAACGTTTTTCCATTACATCAACTTCCACTTTTCAGAATCCGAGAGCCCGAACCCGAGTGGATGCCTTACTGCATAGCGATACTGTGCAATCTGGCGACGTCGTCGAAATCTGTTTGTAAGCGAATCAAAATCTCGACCTCGTACAAAAAGTTCAATCGGCAGCTGATGAAGCTTCTGCAGCACGAGGCTCGGATCATTGTCGTGTCGAGTCTCGTATTGATAGGCTATCTCGACGAGAAAGTCAGGGAAATGGTGTACTGCTCGGACAACGTTCACGATACGTTCATGTGCACCTTCAACGTTCTCACAATAGGCGACGACGACTGCATGATGACACGGCAGATCGCAGCTGACCTTCTTCGGAGGCTAGTTGTATCGGAGAGCTCCACGAACCCGCCTATCCCGACACTTGCTTCGACCGGAAAGAGCGTGCTGAACTATGGTTTCTTCCTCGGCAGCATTCAGCAAACTGCGAAGCTCCTAGTCACATTGGATCCAAGAACTGAAGAGTCCGCGAAAGTTTACGATCTTCTCCTAGCCTTCTGCTCTCTTCAAGTTCTCCGATCGCCCGTATGCCAGGCCATCAATCGGTGTTCTCCGACGGAAGCGCAGCTCACGACTCCAGTAATGGCGATCGCGCAGACGGCTACACTGTCTGTTGAGGATGCGATCAATGGAGAAGTACCTCTGAAGGCTCTGAAGATGCTCTCTCACTTGTTAAAAGAAGTGATTGAACCGCACGAGCGTCTTGCTTGCGATGTCCCGCTAGATCAGATCATAGATCTGATAACCAGCTGTGTCCGAACGCCGATCAATCTTGAGTCGGAGAACGTTGACCAATCGTGCCAACGGTTACAATACGGACTCCGGCTAGCAGAAGTGTGTGCTCGCGACGAAGACTGTCGAAACTACCTTCTGACAGTCTGCACTGCACACCTCTGTCATCAGATCGCCAACTGGCAGTTTCTTCAAAACCCGGTCGTCGTCTTCCTCACCAAACCGATTCGAGAACGGACCGAAATCATGGAGACATGGACGATGCACGGAATAGGAATAATACTAGAGCTGTGCCGTCTGTTGGCAGTACTGAAGGACCACTCGAAGGTTCACAAGGATCAGTATTGGCAACTGTTGAAGGACGAGCGGATCATTCCATTCCTGGCATACGCGATATCGTACGGAGATCAGGAAATGGTGCAACAGGCCTTCTTGACCTATTCTCACTGTGCTCAAGTTCCCGCGTTCCCAAGCCACTTGCTCGCTGAAATGGTCGCGTCCTGCAAAGCGCAGACACCGAAGCATTCAGAAGAGAAGTCGAGCCAATCGCAATCGGAGATCCGGACACGGAGCGAATTTGAACGCCCCAGCTCGGTGGAGCCAGATGAGAAGTCGCAGAAAGCGCTGGACGAGCTGCTCCGGAAAGTCACCCTCGAAGGGTGCTCTGTGAAGGATGCCAAGTCTTCCGAGTTGTTCGCCGCTTATGAACGGAAGATTCAGATGCTGCAGGCGAGAGAACGCGACTTGGAAAGCCTTCTGAAATCGAAAGACGAAGCTCTCATTCAAAGCGAAAAGCTCAGGAACTACCGGACAGCGGGCATGAATCATCTGCCCGAAACAGAGGTAAATATTTGCTGAATCGTTTTTTTGAGTACGAGACGCCATTTATCATTCAGATATCGAAGATCAGAGAAATGACGCAAGAGTGTGAGGCTCTTCGAGAACGGAATCGGCAACTGACCGACTTCATGGCAGCCAAACAGACGGAATACGAGCGGAATCTCTCGCAAAGCTCTCAAGAGTGCGAGCAGCTGAAGTCCGAGTTGAAAGACGTCAAGAAGTGCAGCGAGACGTATATGCTCTCGTGTGAAGAGCTCGAACGGAGCATCAGGCTTTGCATGGCTGAGAAGAACAGTTTGAAGACCGAGCTCGAAAGTCAGTTTACCATTTTCCGGTACCAGAAAACATCTGTTAGCTTCCAGGTTTAAAAGTCAAAGCAGATAGGGCCGCTCTAACCAGTCAAGCCGAAGTTTCGAAGCTCAATGCTGATTTGGCGCAGTCGATTACTCGAATCGAGCAGTTTCTTAACGAAAACAAGGAAATCAAGCGGCTCTTCGAAGAAAAGTCTGTGGAAAGCGAAGCGCTTCGAGAACACGTGAGAAAATGAACCGAATAACAACTGAACCATCTAATTTTCAGTTGGACCAAGCCGAATCGCAGATAAATCTCAGGAAGGCCGAGCTGGATCGTGCTCATTCTCAGGTTCGTCACTCATTTTCTTCTCCCATCGCCCCCACATTGCGTCATGTGGCCTTCCTCTATTCAACTTCACATGTTTTCTTTTCAGACTGCCAACGCGGAACAAAGAGCGGCTGCGAAGGAGATGGAGTTGGCTGATGTCGAGAAAAATGTCAGTTTCCCTTTACGACAGAATAATATAATCTTTCTCCTTTCAGCTCAGAATATGTGAGCGGCGACTGTCGGAGAAGACGCAAGAGTGTCACGTAGTGGAGGCAGAAGCGGCTCGAACTCGTGCCGACCTCCAAGAAGCGCAGCAGAACTTACAAAAGCTCGAGCGTCTACGAGAAGCGATGCTCTCGTTGGCGGCTGGCGGTAACAACTAGGATCACTTTTAAATATAGCATCTTGTAACTCATTGTTCATCTTTCTCCCTCATATCATTTGACTTGTGAATATCTCACTCACACACGTAAACTTCTTTTCATTAAAACGGGCCGTCGTCATTGTCTTCATACTTGTTTCTGTCCTTCCTTCCTCTCCCCCCTTTCATGTGCATAAAGTTAAGACCGAGTTAACAAGAATCATTTTTGCGAACAGAATAGAATGTGGAACGGGGGTTGACTATTTTGGATGGTGATGGTGGTGTGGTTGTGAAAACGGATGAGATTCGGATGTCTTCTTCTTCCCTTCAAGCTCTATCAGTCATGGACTCAGCGACCCTGAACTTTGAAGAGTTCGGATGGAGGTTAGAATACTCGAGAGCTCTTACCATCCTGGCAAGCATCTTACAGAATGCGACGTTATCCTGTTGAGCCCGAATCGTACGTTCGCCGAGAATCGCTCGCTTTGCCAGACGTTTTTGCTAGAACTTCCTGGTGCCACGTCAACATTTTCAGTTAACTTACAGTCTCTTTACAGTAGGTAACCATGTCGCCGAATCGAGGTGACGGCTCGCCCATACCGTCCTCGAAGTCGTCTGGAATGGGAGCTGCTTACATTGATAGCAAAAAAAGGTGTGGAACGTACTGAATGAGAGCCAAGTTCCGGCGTGACACATCGTGGCGAGGCACAGAAGAAGAATCAAAGCGGTCACCATCCGATACGACATTTTCGGAACTTTGGAGAGCACACTCTGCGCGCGCGCCTCGCGATAGGGTAACCCTGGAAATGGGAGGCGAAAGAATGGAAATGGGACGGAAAAGGGGAGATGAGGAAAGGATGGCAGCTAGCTAGAGAGTGACGAAAACCCATTAGACGTAATGAATTTTATAGGCCAAAACTGACGGCGAGCCGGTGTGACATCGGACAGGGGGGACGGGGCGGGGCCAAGCGCCACCAACGGACCGCCGTGGAGCACCGAGCGAAAACACAGGGAAGATGAAGGATGGGATGGTGTTGGGAAATTCGAGAACATGATGAAAAGAAGAAGAACTCGCGACGACGCCTTGCTGCACAAAAATATTGACCTTGAAAACAGTGGTGACGTGGCTCTGGCGGTTGCTCTTCCAGCCACCCATTTTCAGAGAAATAGTGGCCCGTTATAGTTGTACCCGCTCCGGGCGGAAGGCGTTGTTGGGGGGCTCCCCCTCCACAATCTTCAAGGGGGCGCGCGGATTTAATTTACAACGTCTTCTAGCGTCATTCCACGGCGCGCTGACCGGCAAACAATCCGCGCCAATCTTATTGGCAATGAGCCGGTCGCGAGCTGAAAAACAAAGAAGGCAACGACGGCCCCCCTTCTGAAGTATTTTAATTAAGGCGAGAAGGGAGAAGAAGGGCAAGAATACTTTAAATTAAAGTCTAAATTAAAGCAAAACATACAAATACAAAGCGCGAGGAGACAAAAAAACTTTATTTTCAGAAAAAGTTTGTATAGCCGACAATCGGGAGCTCATTCACCGCGGGGCGGTCGCGTGGGCTTTCTGGGAGAGGGGGAGACAGGGAATGCGTGCTAAATCTAACTATGAAGGTTGTGGAATTGACCTATAACTATTCAAAAGCGGGTAGAAGACGTAAGAGTATGTAGACGTTCTCAAGCGGAAACCGAAATTTTCATCCGGTCAGCCGCGTGTGTGATGGCGTTCAGGTCGTTCGAAAGGCGACTGAAAGCCTTCTCCAGATCTGCGCTCGATTCGATTGTCTGAAATTTTGCCGAAATTAGCTGTCGAGTACGCTTCTTTGGATTCTCAAGCACCTCTACAGATTTGGTGAACGGATCATACACCACTGAAAACGGGCGGTCCATTAGTGAGGCGTACTTCCGGAGCTTCGTGAGAGCGTCGTGGATGCTGTCGGCGACGAAGTAAAGGGGCTGATAGTCGTCGTCCTCGTACTTCTGAACGGCAGTCACGACCGGATCGAAGTCTTTGTGCTCTGGCACTTCGGAGCACGCATGCTGTAATTCCAGACATTTCACACCTCCAGTTTCCTATTCGCTATCCTACCATGAGCTCTCCGTAGGCGGAAAGAAGGCCCGCTCCGATAGCCTTCAGCTTTCCGTCCTCTTTGCACAATCCGAACTCCACAATGAACCAGTAGACGGTGGAGAGCTTCTCGATGTGCTCGTCGCTTGCTCCCAAGCTCATGAGCCCAATGTCCTGGCTCATTTGTGCCAGAAGTGGGTCGGAGAACATGGGCACATGACCGAGAAGCTCATGAATCAAGTCGGGCTCCGGCGAGTGGTGCGGGCTCTTGTGGTGACGTAGATAAGTGGTCGTCTGGAAGACTCGGAAGGCGAGCGAAGCCAGGAAGTCGCGAGCGGAGAGCAGACCGCTGCACGGACGGAGCTCGAATCCTGTCTTCTCTGAAATTCCAGTCGGAATAGAGCTCCTCTGCTGATTCAGAAGAACTCACTTTGCAGGAACTTGTTCACATCTCGAATTTGCGGAATCCGATCCGCTGTCAGAACTCCCTCCTTTTCCAGCACTTTCAGATTCTCTCGGTACACGGAGCACGTGTGCGACTCGTGAAGATCTCCCAGTTTCTCGTAGACCGCCTTCCACGTGGCATGCTCTTCTTCTGTGTACTCGACGTATCCGATCTCATCGCCGCTGAAATTCCAGACTCATCAAGCGCCACCCCTCTACTGAAACTCACAACTTGAACTCCAGAGCGTGATCGTTGAGAAGCTTCCGCCTCGCGATGTACTCGGCGTCTCCGTGTCCCGGATGACGTGGATCCGTCGTCGGCTCGTACTTCGTGATGCACTTGGAACACTTGTCCAGATCGCTGATGTGTCTCGGGAACCAGATGACGTCGGCCCGATCGCTCTTCTTCTGGTAGATCGAGAACGCCGTCAGCGAGTGATGGTGCTTCGTGAGCTGCGACGCCGCCTCGATCAGCTGCTGTTTCGTGGCTCGGCAGTCGGCGAGCACGTCGTTTCCGGCCACTTTCCCCTCGCGCGACTCGATGTGGTTCACCTCGACGCTGGCCGCTTTGAGGCTCTGCAGGATGTCGGAGAAGAAGTTCGGCAGGTTGTCCGTCGACGACATGATGATCGAGAACTCGATGCAGCCGTCGTTCGCCGCGAATATCACTTCGATGCCTTCGTCGTTCAGTTGTTGAAAGATCTGAAAGTCACCAGGGTCACGTCTGCAGAAGCCTCCCCGAACCTTCTGTCCTCGCATCTGATCGGTCAGCTGTTTCCGGTGCTGGATCGTGTTCTGTCGCCGGATCCCGATGTGATGCTGGGTCTCACAGCTCGCCTGATGCACCAAACTGTACCGTCGCGGGTTCCTCTTCTCGGGAGGCGACTCCTGCTCGTCCTCCTTAAGAAATGGCTTACAATCGGAGATCAATGAGAAAATGGGCCGGCCCGAAAGCCCGAGCCTGTTTGTTAGTGGGACGGTTATTACCATAATTGTGGTCTGTGTTAGTGGTTTCGAAAACGTGGTCGACATGTTAATCGAGACGTTGCGCGCGACGTCGGCCGCCGCGAGAAGTTTCGAAATTGACGACAACTCTGCAGGTGAAGTGGTGAGGGAAACTGAAACTTGCAGACAAACGAGGCGGAAGCGAGAAGAAACTAGACGACGTTCGGAATTCACTCCGGAAAGTTCGCTTTTTATATGCTGCCCGACGCTCTATTGTCGACGGAAAACCGCATTCTTTCGAACTGACAATTTTATTGGAAGACGTTATCGGGGGGAGTGGGTGGAAAGGTTCAGAAGACGTCGCACAAGAAGTAGAAAACAGAGAAGTGGGAGTCGCGAGGAGAGGTAGTCGTCCGATGCAGAATGGGAGCTCGCCGATTTGCTCCGGGGGGAGCTCTCTATAATTGTTGCTTGCTGCTCGTTCCAATATTTCCTTCCGAATGTAATTTTGCGCATGATATTCCTGCCATATTTGATGGGTTACCCCCGTGCGCTTTCTCTTTTCTCCATAACGTTTTTTTTTTCACATTCATTCGCACACGTTTCATACAGAAAACAGATGATTGTCGATACAAAAAAATTTAGGTGTGGTTTTTGTTGGAAGAAAATGAATTTCGAATTACAGACAAAAGGTGGGAATTGAAGGAGAAAGGAAGTATGGATGTGGATGGGGGCAGAGATTACAGTATTCAAGAAAGCATGCCAGTGAGATGACCCAAGCACACATGAAGAAGCACAAAACTCGAAATCGAGTTGACGAATGTTTCAGGAAAACACAAAACAGTGACAGGAACTTGCAGGATGAAACTAGTTCTGTTCGGGGCTCGCCCTCAATGTTTGTGGTTGAAGCCTGCTAAAACGAAATACAATATTTCAGATAAATTTGAATGTGTTGGGTAGAGGTGAAACATAATGTACAGATTTCCCTAAGTACTGCATGAGATAGTTGAGCATGCAGTAGAGGGAATTCTGGGAGAAGACAGAACATTCAGGAAAGAAATTGCAGGGGTATAAATCAGTGGGAGATTTTGGGAAAGTCAGAAATTGAAGCGGAGAACAGGGAGTACAGAATAGAAACCGTGCACTGAACATGGAGCTGGTTAGATTTCTTCCACGAAGATTTGCTCTCTAGCAGGCCACTTTGCTTCGGTGAATGTCTTCGACAAATCGAAGTGTTTCGTGACTTCTTTCTTGGGGAAATCTGAGTTGAAGTACTTGAACTTTTCTGGACAAAATCCTTTCGATGAAAGATAGTCGATCACGATTTGAATCGACTCTGCTTTACGGAATCGCCGCATGTCCTGCAATGACAGAAGTGAGATTTTTCAGTTCGGAACCATGACATACTTGTCCTCCTTCCGGCAGACGGAACTTGACATTGATAATCTCGGCCTCGGTGGCAGCGGGCTCTGAAGGAAGAGTAGACGCGAGTAGTTGTCTTCGCATCGCCTCATCCTCTTCGGCACGAATTCGTTCTTCTTCTGCACGTCGCTGCTCTTCAATTTCACGCTGCTTCGCTTCGATACGAGCCTTATCAGCGGCAAGAGAGGCGTTGTATTCAGCCTGCTGTTGGCTCATGATAGCCTCGCGCTCTTCACGTTCGCGTTTTTCGTTTGCCTCGTTGAGACGGAGCGTTGTGAACTCCTCCACTCCGTGACACAACTTTTCGAGAACCTGTTCCGCTGTATCTGTGCCACAGCTGTAGTCGATCATGCGATACGTGGTGCGGTCGCGGACGACGACAACAAGGAGCGGGAACGACTCTACTTTGTGCATAGCAAGACGTTGAATGAGAGCGCGCATCTCGGCGAAACCGACCGACTGCAGATCTTCCATGAAATGAATGAGGTTTTCCCTGAAATTTATAGAATATTTCAGTGACGACGCGACGGTCGGACTCACTCGCTGGAAATGTCCCAGGGATAGATGAGGTACTGATGACGAATCAGTGAGCACACCGCTTCACTGCAGAGGACTTGCGATGCAAAGATATTCGAAGCAATGCTTCTATCATTGTTGATGTAGAAAACAAGTGGGCGACGCAGATCAGCGACCGGATTCTCGAACGCCTCTCTGAGTGCGCTTTGAAGAGTGTCCGTGTGGAACGGCGGCATGAAAGCCTGAGTAGCCGGAGTGTTGCAGAATCGGTTCGCGAAAACCGACACGAAGTTGCGGAGAGCGTCAGGAACCGAAGTGAAGCCGTCCGGAATCATCGGAGAACGGCCGTTATTGATTCTTGGCGGCTGTAAAGTTTCTTTTCGAAAAATTATCATTCGAAATTTCCCCCTCTTATTCCCTCTTCCTTATATCACAAACCTGGTTATAAGGATTCGGAGTGTTATACCATGGAAGCATGCTTGAAATAAAGTCTCGTGCGAGAGAGAACATGATAGAAACACAAAACAGGTAGAGAGAGAGATACAGAAAGGGAGCCGGGAGTTCTGTATCGCCAAAACGTGGGAATTGCTGTCACTATTACGCAATATCACGTCGACAGCCCACTATCTGACGACATTAAAATCTAGAGCCCCCACGTACCATTCGAACATGCATAGAGTCATCGTAGGCACCCATATTGTCTTCCATATCGTCATCATCGCTGTCGAATAAGACTGGGCCGTTGCGAGCGGCGAGTGGAAGCGACGGTGCCGCATTACCCGAGCGACGGCGCGAGCTCGGACCAGCTCCGGAAGACGAAGCGCCTTCAGCTGGCACTCTTCCTGAAAAGGAAACAATTGAGCCTTTCGGAAAGAAAGGATTTTAGGAATTTTTGAGCTCAGAGAGAAGATTAGTCGCTCGGACATTTCACGGAGCAGCGACGCCAAACGACTGGCGTCACTGTATGCTCTATGTTCACCGTTTTCGTGATCTATGCTCATCACTGCTCTATTCTTATGATTATCTTTCCAGACTCACTTCCTTGTCGCGGAATCGCCAGTCCTCTTCTAGTCGGCTCGTTGTTGCCTCCTCCCTGGGCGTTGTCGTCGTCGATCTGAATATAATTACAGAATGAGACGGTAGAGAGAATGGATAAAAGACATGGGACATGTTAAAAATGATAATTAGAGCAGCTTAATCCGCTCATGATCAAAAGAGTTGCAATACTAGCTAGTATCTAAGGAGAGCCGAGAGCCCTAAAAGATAACGCCACACACCCGCAATCTTTTCACCTGGTTATCGACCGACTCGTCGCTTCGGTTACGGCGACGTCCTCTGGCAGCCGGCATGTCGGAGCTTCTGAAGATAAATAAGGAAGTACAGAGGGCGAATGAGCGGATGTAGGAGGCCGCTACTGAATCGTTGGATGAATAAATCAATGGCTGCCACCGTCCCTCTCTTCCTAATGGCGAGAAGAGCAGAGTGAACGCAAACACAGTGAGGAGAGAGGAGGGTGTCCTTCACCCGATGCGCACTATTACCAGGCAGAGAGAAGGAGGCAACACGGAATCAGAGAGAAAGGGTCACTGAACACTGCAGTCGACAAAGGACCGCCTATTCAAGGCACTCACCGTATATCTACGAAGTCCGCAGGCCCGCTGCTTGTCGGGACGTTTCCTGCCGGAACCGTCTCGATGATCTGAGGTTCATCCTGAATGTCGTCGCTATCCTGCATGAGGTGTGCTTCGATGGCTCGCTCGACGTTCCAATTCAGCGACGCCAGCGTTCCGACTGCCATGTCGTAGTCGCTGATGTGGGTGAACTCAGTGAACTGCCTGAGTTTCTCACGCTGATCGTCCGCCAAATCCAAGTGATCCATGTTTTTTGCGTTATTCTAGTTTAGAAACGAGTTGATTAGTTGAAGTACAGGATCGGATCGGGTCGATGAAGCGGATGGTAAACTGGGTAGGTTTGAAGATGAAGTGGATATGATAAATTACCTAAAAACGAACAGTTATTTCAAACGAGGGTATTGATCGACGAAAGAAGACACTAATAAAAGACGTGAGGCGTCATGACGAAATAAAGAAGAGGGTGGGAAGCGGCGCAAGCGGCTGTGTAAGATGTGCACTTTCGGAAAGGACATCACTGGAAGATCTCTTGATAACGCGGTCATAAGGCAAGCGGAAGGGCTGCTAAAAGCAAGGGGAACCGGAGAGAGAGAGCGGGATGCTAGCGGTAACCTTTCTCTCCGTCCCCCATCTTCACCCACTTTCTCTCTTTCTCTGGCCAAAACTCGACGATCTGCGTCTATACGTCACGTGTAATATCTCACTTCTAAAATCGATCGCTTTAATTAGTGGTAAACATGATACTGGGAAGCTAAGAACTCCAGCGAAGAGCGAAAGTCCCTAGAAAATTCGAAGGCGCTTTTAAAATGGAATTTTCGGAGGTTTCGGCAAGAAGTTTGAAATCGCGCGAGATAAAGGGTAGCTGAACGTTGAGAAATCAATAAAATCTGAAAAACACCGGAAAACATACGCAGAAAAGGTGATAAAGTGTGTGAGCGCCGGTGAAGAAAAATGAGAGAAGCCGAAAAGAGATGACAAATAAGAGAGTCAGCAACGGCGCTCCAACGCACTGGACAAAATGTGAGAAGGAGAGAATTTGTTTTGAGCGAGACGAGAAAATGCGAGACGATGCGGGTGCGCGCGAGAGCGCCGAATGAAGACGGAGCTCGGTTTGGAGCGAGAGGCGGTTATTACGCGCACACTCACAGTGTCCATCATCGGAGGACTAATCGTTCGCTGTTCCGGAGACGTCGCACGACAGGTGCGTCGGGGTGGGTTCTGGCAGCAAATCATTAGCTGTGCTGGCGGCTAACATCCTTGCAGGACATATCGCCAGCGGCAGGTGGTCCTTGTTATAGAGAACGTTTATTCGAAGACTCAGACATTTGCGGCACAGGGAAGAGGGAAAAGATCCGGCATGGGAAAGGGAACGAGAGAGAGAGAACAGTGGTTTAATTGTTAGCATCACGGATTGGCTAGACCGAAGACGATGGGCGAATCGTCTTCGGGATCGTCCATACGTGGCAGATCGCCGTCATCGACGTCGGATGCCTCGCGGATTGTCGTCGGACGATTATGCTTCTCGGAGTAGGCTTTCGCGGCAATCGCAAGCAGGATGCAGAAGCCGCGGATCCCTAGATGGTATAGAATTAAAGGGGGACAGGAAGCCGCGGGACTCACATGTATTGCAGGCGATAATTAGCATTGGCGGCATGTCGAGTCCCCACTTGTGATCACTCGCAAACATCCACATGTAGGCGTTGAGCATCGCAGTCTCGAGCGTTGCCATGGCGATGTACGGGTCGAGACTGGATAAGAATGTGTGAAATGCTTCTTTGTTTTCTATTTTTCCCAACTCACCCATTTCCAATTATCCGTTTGTCGTGGCACCTTCTCATTTCCATCAGAGAGTAGAGGTGGATGAGGAGGAAGAAGAGGATCATGCAGCTTCGGTAGTAGTTCGCGATTCGAGAAGACGTCAGACCCAACACGGCGAAGGTGTTGAGACCGAAAAGGGCGAGGAGGCAGATGCAGGCGAACGTTTCGAAGATGAGAAGACAGAAGATGGCGGTCCGGAAGTCGGACACCTTGACGACTCTGGTGAAGATCACGTAGGCCAGCGAGTGCGGACGCGGCTTGTTCGTGTTCACAGAAGCATGAGCCATCCATTCGGCGGTCGGTCGGACGGTGTCGGCGAGCGGCAGTTGATGCTTGATGACCATGTTGTAGATGGTGAGCAGTGCTCCGAGCAACATGATGATGACCGGGGCGAACATCACGAAATAACCGACGAGGCGGCTGATGATTGCAGGGAACGGCAGGAATTGGACTCCCGCCTTGATATGAGTCAGAACATCGTTTCCGGTGGCGAGGAAGTCGAACACGGCGACTAGCTTGCTCTGAAACACAACTCTTCAGAAGTATATATCATAGAATGCGTCTTACACAAATGAGCATTGGGACGAGGGTGAAGAGAAGCGTTATGTAGACGGGACTAGTCGGACGGACGAGATAGGAGAGAATGGAAGGGCTCGAAGGAGCCGACATCGTCATCAGCACGTCTTGCTCGATTCGTTGCCATCCGTAAAGGAAGAAGATCACGAGGAAAGTGGCCAGTTGGACGAATGCCGATTGGCTGGTGTAGCGGAAGAAGGCGACGATTTTCGTTCCGAGCGGCATGTACAAGAAGAGGGAGAGCATGGAGAAGGCAAGACAAAGGATGCCGATGCACTTGCGAGGCACGTTTTGCACCGTCGGGAAGTCGTCGATGAACGATTGATAGATGAATGCAGCGAAGACGACCTACGAAAACGGTTTGAGAAGATACTGGTGGACCTGAAAGTTACCATGGGCCCTAGCGAAGTGTACAAGTATTGCGCGGTGAAGTAAAGCCCAGACCAGATGGGACCTAGAGATGACGTGGCAAAGCACACCGGTAGAAGATCGAACGAGATCGTTTCGTCAGTAGACGCGTAGATTTTGTAGTTTGGTTGAACGTCGGCCACGTGGCCCTCGCATCCGGCACGGATGATGGTTTGCATCGCGGGAACGATTGTCATGGCGGGCACCAGAAGTAGAGCGTTGAGACCGCCGACTCCTGCTCGGAGACGACTGGTGGCGAGCAGAATGATTCCAGTGAAGACGCAAGAGTAGTCGACGATCAGGATCGATGTTCGGAAGCCACCCTGACAATGATTCCGATACACTCCCAGCTGGAAGGTTCAACACTCACTCTGAGATCAGCCCAAAAGTCGAATGGGTCCTCGTTGATCTTCTTGTCGTCCAGTTCCTGTTGTACAGAAGCGGCTGTGAAATGGAATCCGAACACAGTGAGGCCCATTGTAACAGTGACGTAGATCATGAGCGGGATCAGAACGAACACCTTCAGAAGGATGTCTCCGAGACGATCGTAGTACTTCACAATGATCGTGTAGACGATGGACCAGGTGACGATGTGGGCGGCCATCAAATGGATCGAGGGCATCGCGAACGAGAACTCCTCGTCGGATGGTCCCAAGTACCACATGTTCGGCTCCCATTTGGCAGGCATTTTGGTGATCGTCGGGTTGTCTCTTATCACATATCTCAAAGCGACTAATTCCATAATTGCCCGTAATTAGGGTCACAAACCGGTTGAACTCTTGAGCCGGCCAGAAGTTGTCCGGATAATGGTGCTCTTCTTTGGTAATTGTGGTGTTGCCGTCGAGGAAATTATGGCAGTACTGGAGTATCATTATGTCTAGCCGAGTCTGATTTCTAATTGTATACCTCCGAATTGTAGTTGTGATCACATGAGAGAGCCCATGTGAGCGTCGGCCGGATCGAAAACAAAATGTACATAAAGAGTTGCGCGGCTCGGAGACTTTCCACGTAGAGCCTTTCAGCAATGTGCCACGTTAGCGCCCAGCCGATACCTGAAAGGAAGTTTCAGAAGGCTCCGACGGGGGAGAAGAAGCTCGATTTCCACCTGCAGCTATTGGAGCCATTTTCCGGAACGTCTGAACAACGGCCGCCTTCGAAAGATGGCCTACTGTCATCATAAGTGCGAGTGCCGGTACGGCGAAGAACGGGAAGAATAGAATCCATCTGAAGGAAGGTGTTGCTGAAGAAACTCTGCTGTCTGGAACGGTCTACCGTATCGGAGAGATAGCCAGTTGGGAAGCCAACGGGGCGGCGGCTAGAAGTATAGTTGAGTACCCATAGAGCTGATCGGCGTGCTGCATGATTGACGTCCGATATGTCTTTGGTTCAGCGTGATATCCTTAGTACTGTGGCATTGGTCACATCAAGCAGAGGGAGAGGTCTGGAAACGGGAGTTTTTTTGAGGAGCCGCTAGAAATTAGCCGAATTTCGAGATGGTGAGAGAGAGAGAAAGGGAGCGAGGTGGAGCGAAATGTGAATGAATAAACAAGAGAATGGCCGGTGTGACGGGGCGAGAGGCAAAGCAGCGAGGGATGGAGAGGGAGAGGAAGAATATCATGGCAACCGCACAACGCATTCGATGCACCACGGGGAGGAGAAGGCGAGGCGAATTGAGCCGCCGAAGAAGGCGATGAAGATTTCGCTCCCCTACCCGCCACCCAACAACTACCGCTCCTCTCTCTCTCACTATATTTTGTTTCATCACCACCACCACCCACTTCCTACCTCTCATTGAGCAAATAAAGCAAAACGTGGGGTTGGGGGGAGGTGGGAGACGAATTGAAAGAGACTTAGACGGCACGAACGTCGGAAAGAGACGAGATGCGGCGAGGCCGAAACGAAAGAGAGGAAGAGGGAGAGACAGACTGTCTGCGCCTGGTATCGATCACGGCGAATACACACAGAATCGGGAGGAGAAGGACGCATATATGTATGTATGAAAGTAAACGCAACTAATCAAGAGAATCGGAATGGCTGTTGGGGGGAAATGTATACGGCCTTTATATTCACGAATATGTACAACAGGGAATAATAAGTTAGCGAATCAGAAGTGGGGCTAGTGAAGTCTTTTGGGCGCTTTTGGCGAGTGATAGAGAATGAAGTTCCTCTGCAGTCCGACGGTGGTGTCCATCACTTGATCATGGTTGAGACCGTCGCGCTTCACGAATCCGGTGCCGCCGCGGATCGGAGACACTGGCCGTCCGCACGAGCGGAATCCGATCTTCTCGTCGGCGGTGGAGAAGATGCTGAACACGTGCGAACCCTCGTATCGCTGCTGATTGTTGATGTCTTGCAGGAACGACGAGTCACAATGCAAACCATTCCGTCTGAAAGTGTACGATGGAGGATAAACATTGGAATTTGGGAGGGGAGGTTTACTTGTTGCAAGTGCCGACCGGCACTGGTACGATGCAGAGGACCGATCCGTAGTTGGCGCCGGCCACGGAGAGGAAGGTGTCGACGAGCTCAGTCAGCGGAGCTCCTGAACGGGATGATTGGAAAGGCAGGAAAGTTCACTCACCCAGAATCTCTCTGGTATCGACGCACTGTCCTCCTAGAATGGCCTTCCGGGCCAGTGGAGCTCCCATCGAATATCCGATCACATCCACTGGCATTCCAGTGTACTGACGGACTGCAATGATCATCGCTCTGAAACCACCGGTTACTGTTCGTTTTGGGGGTGCTTGGCCAACCTGATCTGCTTCACATAACTGCACTTCATCTCCACGAGTCCCACTGGAGTTCTTCCTCCATCTGCCCACGTGGTTCCGTAAATTTCCGAGTTCTGATAGCCTTTCGTTTTCAAATAGTTCACTGTACCCTGAAATGACTTATTGGTTGCACAGAAACGAAGAAGCTCGGTGAATAGACTCACAGCGAACCTCGACGCCTTGTTGGTGATTCCATGAACTATGATGACCGGCTGATTTCTCGGAGTCTCCGCCGCCGATTCCCGGCCGCCGAACGACGCGTCGAGCCCCAAATCGGTGCGTTCGAGCATGTCGGTGATAGAGATTCCATAGCTATCATGCAAAAACTTTCGAAAGTGCGGAGTGAAATCGGCGAGGCTCGACGCGACGAGACAGACGGTGATACCGAGAAGTTTGATCATGGCAATCGATACTTCTTTTCGGAAATCCGCCACCAGTGGATGACGAGAAGCGGTGAAGGCAGGAAAGAAAGGGGGGATAGGAAGAGAGGGAGAGAAGAGGTGAGCGTCAAAAAAGGCGTGCTGGTTTCAACACAGCTGCTGAAGAAGAAGAAGCAGCAAGCCTGTTTCTGGTTGGGATAAGCGAGGCAAGGACGCGCGAGGAACAACACTCCATGCCAGTCTGTTTTACAATCTCAGCTTCAGAATACGCCATGAAGAAGTTCGGTAAATTCACGATTTATTACTCTAGAAAATGGAGAAGAAGGCGTTGGGTGAAGAATGAAAGGGGAGAGGGGAGAGGGAAGGTGTGTGGCAGAAAATGCATGAAGAATCAGGTGCGGGGGAGGTGCGTGGGGGAATAAGTTAATTAATAAATTAATAATTTAGGAGGGATAGGAGGAGGTCTATCGATTCATGAGGCCAATTCCGATCGGTTGACTGGCTATTCCGGTGGCGGTCGTCGTGGTGGACACATTGTTGGTTGGCACGGCGGTGCGAAGGATGTTGGTGTCGGTGGAGTAGGACTTGCACTGCGGACACATCCACGTCACCGCGCCACACGTGTTCGTCGCTTTGCACTTGTTGCAGTGGTGCGTCTGGAGGCCCGGGTTGTCGAGCAGCACTCCGAGTCGGTCCATCATCGCGGCCTTCGCGCGAGTTGAGAGGCAATCGTCTGGAAGGATGGAGAGAAAGCGAATGTATAATATATTCCGGGGCGCTTACATGTCGTCTGCTGTGTCATCTGAATCAGGTTCTCCGGCCTCTGCACCATTTGAAGACACTGGGGAAGCATTTCGTGCAGGAAACAACGATCGAGAAGCGAGAGACGCACAAAGACGGAGAGCTGAGTGTGTGGAGAGAGCAGAAGGTTGGCACACTTGCGCAAAAGTGCCGGGGACTCCATTTTGCACGCCGACATGAGAATCGGGCCGATGTTGGTTTCTGGAAGCACACATCACCTACATATTAGAAGAGAGTGCCGGTGGAAACGGATAGCGCGAACCAACCATTTATCCTGAGCTGCGGTGGATGGATGGCCATTAGAAATGCTTTTAGCTCCTCGTGCGTGCAGGGGCAGAACATTTCCTCGACGCCAGACGACGTCGTGCATAACTTCTCCTCGAATACGTTAGACCAGGCGGCCATGTAGTACGGATTCACGTAGTACAACCTTCCGGTTTTGGCTCGCACCGCGGCGAAGTTCACGTCAGAGACTCGTTGGTAGGGCTCCAGATCCAGCGGTGGCTCCAGGATCTCTTCAGGAGCCGGAGCACCGTGAAGCCGCTCCAAAAGGAGCACTTTCACTCGATCCGAGAGGGCGTAGTACCTCGATCCGTTCAAGTCCACCTTGCTGTTCGGCCTCATCTCCCGAAGGCACAAGACGAGAAGGCGATTCAATTTGTACCTATCTGCTATCCAAACTTTCTCGAGAAACGGTAGATTGTGGCTGATCAGGAAGCACTCGCATCGGTGGAGAAGCCCCTCCATCTGGTAGTCGTAGGCCAGCGGCAGCAGGATGTGGACCGACTGATCGTCGACTGCTTTGTAGGTCGGATGGATGCACTCGAGCATTTCCAGCACGTGCTCGTACTGAACGTTGGCCAGAATCAGTTCCCGATCCGGACACTCGACACACCAGGCTCTGAAAATGTGCTCAGTTACAGGCGGCTCTTTTGGATCTCGGGAGGAACTTGCCGAAGGACTGGAGACCATACTGATATGTAGTGCTCGTCGACGTAGAGCCGTCTGTTCTCCACCAGCAGCGGCCGAGTCCTCTGTCCGTCGGGCCGTGTGAAGTCCACACTGACCTCGATCTGCGTCGGCACCTGATAGGGAGCACCGGTGGGCTGGAGGCCGCCCGTCGAGGACGACGGTTGGCACGGAACGGTCTCATAACCCAGCGGAGAACGAGACCGTTCGCGTGGCAGTGTCGACTGTTGGTGATGCACGATGGCCTGCGAGGGTGCGCCCACGGACCACACACACACGCAGAGGCTCACCTCTACTAATCTGCAAGCATCGGATGGTGGTGGAGGGGGATTCGGGAAGGGAAAAGCGAAAAATGACGGGTGGCTACTTTTGGAATGAGATGGAATGAGAGCCGGCCCCGCGCCTTCCCGGAAACACTATCGAATTTCAGCCTACATCGTGTTTCGCGCATCGGATTAGAAATGGAAGAAGCGAGAAAATAGAAAGAGAGAGAGGAGGAATCGTTTCCATCAGAATGGGAATGCAGAGAAATTTCCGGAAAAGTCAAGAAGTTGGGGAGGAGAAGACGTGAGCCTCTTTTTCTTCTTTTTCTTCTCCTCCTCCTCCTTCTTCCAACGCTGTCAATACCCATTTACCCTATTTTGGGGCTGCACTCAGAAGAGAAAGAAAGAAAGAAAAACGGGATTAGCGGGAGCTCGAGTATTAATGGGTCGTGGTGGTGGGGCGGCTCTGGGAAAAAAAAAGATGTTGGTGCTCTCCGCAGAGGAGGGGCGCGCCCAATAGGTTTACGGGGGCGCTTATAGGAAGCCATAAAAGGAGATGGATATCCGTTTGGAAGAGCGAGAGAGAGAGAGAGAGAGAGAGCAAATTAGATTTGCAGCTTGGAGACACACAGGTGTTTCTTGTTTCATTCGCCGAGTTTCAGGCTCCAGATCAAATGACGTCCAAGTCTCCAATTACAGATCAGAATGGGACGGAGCAGCTGTTTTCTATGGGGGGGGGGGATTGTGTGCACATTCTGGAAACTACAACAACAACAAAGTCAGAGAAGCACGAAACGAGCAGAAAAGAGAAGAAGAAGAAGAAGAAGGCGAAAAAAAAAAACGCTGCACGAAGCGAAGAGGCAGAGTAGATCCGAATTCGTGAATAGGCACGGGGGCATACTAGAAGAGTCTATGGAGCCTACGGGAGACGAAGAAGACGACGACGGCGAAGGAGAAGAAGAAGAAGAAGAAGAAGAAGAAGAAGAAGAAGAAGAAGAAGAAGAAGAAGAAGAAGAAGAAGACGACGACGAAGTAGTACTAGAGCCGAGAGATTTGCCCGGTCTGGCCGTGCGCGCGCCCGAGACAAAAATAGTGGGGACGTGTGCGGAGACACAGCTCCTCCCGTCGGTCGTCGTCGCCACCCGCTCACTCGGGCCTTTTTTGTGCTGCATGTACGAGAGTTGCTCGCCGAGCCCACCCCCCATCTCTCTCTCTCTCTCCCTCTTCTCCGCCACACGCACACACTTCTTTCTTCCTAACAACAAGAGCTTTCTCCGAGCGCGCGCGCCGGCGAGCTCACAACGCTTCCCTTGGGTCGGCTCTGTCTTTTTTCTGAATTAGCATTTCGCTGAATATTGGATATATAGTGAAATGAATGAATCCGGAGGCAAAAACAGTGAGAGAGACAGAGAAAGCGAAAAACTTCATAATCAAAAAAATTCAACATGAAAAGGGCGGGAAGAAAGCATGTCGGGGGGAAGGGAAGAAAAGAAAGAAGAAGGTGAATAGGTTAGGAAATAAATTAATGTATTAATTATAATAATAATAATGCACACTACAACAATGTCATATACCCACTGCAATAGATCGGTAATACCGTTTTGTTCAGCGAGAAATTATTATTATTTGCCGTTTCGGTTGCGGATTTGTTCAGCTTGAGATGAGATTTCGTTGATAAAGTTCTTGAAGGCGTTCGGGTCGCGGAGGCACTTCTGCGACTTGTCCTGCAGATGGTACTTGCAGACGTCCACCCAGAGACGGGCGCATCCGAGCTTCTTGTCCTTGCCGTCGGTGAAGGAGAACGTCAGCCAGTACTCGTTCTGTAATTTCAGCCTGTTAGAGAGGCGCCCCCTGGGGAATGATGGCTACCGATTGGAGAGGTCCGAAGAAGGACTTTGGCAGATCCTCGGAACTGAAAACCTTCGAGAAGGTCATGGTCCAGTGTCCCTTTGGTGGCGGGCACAGCTTGTTCTGCTTGAGGAAGTCGAGCGCCTTGCGGTCCTTGACGTACTTGTGCGCTCCGCTGACGGCTTCGTTGCACTTGTCGAGCATGTCGCAGTAGCGGCACGAGCCGACTCCGTCGCATCCGTCGATGATGTTCCATCCCTGGCACGGAATCACCTGCCATCCCTTGGATCCCTGCTTGTTGGTAACGGCGTGACGGACCTCCAGGTCCATCTCGATCTTGTCGAGCGGCAGATCCTCGCTGACGTCCATGGTGACGTTGAAGAAGATCGGTCCGGGGAAACGTGGGTAGTCGGGCCAGATGACGATGTTGGAGACGTTCACCACGTAGTTGGTCCACTGAACTCAAGATTAACGTCTTCTGTTTCAGAGATCATCGGTACCTGTTCACTGGCGCATCTGCTGAACTGCCATCCTCGGATGACGACGCCATGTGGTCCCGTCTGGTACTTCTCCCAGAACGGCTGCACTCCTGGAACCGCCTCGTTCCACGCCTTCGTCAACGGATTCTGGGCGACGGCGGCGCCGATGACGAGAAACAGAAGGAGTATAGGAACCATTACCTAGAAAACAGAATGATGTGGAGTGACGTGGCGTCGGTGGAAAGAAAAAGATGATATCAGATCACGGTCTCTCTCTCGGATATCGATGCGAATTTAGGAAAGAGAAAGACGAAGGAGAAGACGATGGAGTGAATGTTCGGTCACGATATACATATACCAAACGAGATTATTATCAGTGCCGGGCAGTGAGAAGAGGCAAAAGATACAGAAGGCACTACCCCCCTTATCCAGTATTTTTTCGACCACCGCACACGACTTGCGGGTAGCTTTTGAAAGAGAGAGAGAGAGGATCGGTTCGCTACCCCCTCGTCACGGAACTTGTTTCTTTTCTACCAAAAAAGGGGGTGGGCAGAGCGCGCGAGGGAGGGGGATAGGGGTGGAGGGAAGGAGGAGGAGGAGGCAAAAAAGGGAAAACTAATTGAATTCAGAACGAAGGTAAACACTTGTGGTGATCGTTTGAAAGTGAAACAAATCCCCTCCACCAACACATACACAACACAACAGGAATCGACGAAGAATCAGAAGAAGCATCAGAAGATGATGTGGACGTCGACTGTGATGAATCAGTGACAAACCGGGGGGAGAGTGGGGGTATGAAGGATTCAAAGATCATATCGGCAAGGCGAGGGATCCTCTCTTCCTTCTAGAAGTTCAAATATTCAATCTCTGTCAGGAAGGAATGGAAGGAACCGAAGAGGGGGAGAAAGAGAGAGAACTTCTCTCCCCTCTTCCTGTGTGTGTGTGTGTGTGTATTTAGGTCACGGCCCCCATTTGAAGACGCGAATGATGCGCGCAGATCAACCAAGGGCAATCAACGACTGTCTGCTTCAAAATCGTATACACACAAGACATCTATCTTTCTATCCGGCGACGATACTACCCGCCGGGTCTTCTCGGCGCTCTCTTATCCGGACATGGAAAGGGGAAAGGGGAAAGTTGCGATGAAAGTGATCCGTATCTCTGCAACACTAAATAATGAATTATTCATCTGACATAGAACGTTTACAAAGAGACGGGACAACGATTGATACAGGTGGAAGGTAGGACGTGCTTCTTCAATTGGACACACTCTTCGTCCACTTAACGACGTCTGGATGGATTTGGACGGTGTTCCAGTTCGTGGCGCGATTTGTCCACTCGTTCATCCCATTGTTCGAGTGACGATCCGACACCTGCACCCTGACGGGCTTCTTGCACAAGTCGCTGCTTCGGAGAAACTTCGTGAGCATCTTCAAACAATGCGGGAGTACCGGGCCGCCGTCGAGCTCCAGGATGTATTCGGTCGTTTTTGAACTCATCTTGTGGATTACTTGTGAAGATTTCTGCAACAAGTTGGCTTTAGTTTTTTGAAATTTCCTCAATAGACTGATTTCCCTCACATTCAAGCTCAGAAGTTGGCCATAGAGAAAGGGAGAGGTTGCGATCAAAGTCGGCGGGATTTTCGTGTAGGGTCCTGTTTTCTCATGGACAATATCGGAAGACATCAACGCATTGTATAGAGATTGCACTGAGGATCCCTTAACAAGAAGACAGGAAATAGCCTCATCGTTCGATTGCGCAGTCAATTTCCTCTTAACGGTGTTTCTGATATGCCTCGGAGACACTCCAATACTTTTCAGCCACTGCTGGTTCGCTTTCGTCGGACTCTCGTTCTCGTCGCTCGAGCTTCTATCCTCGTTCGCTTCCTTCTCTTCTTTTTGGTCAGGCGGTTCCAGGTTGCTGTTCTCTTTGTCTCCGATCGGCTCCGTCGGCTTCGCTAGCGAATTTGAATCGTCGTCCATTGTGAATGAGAGCTGGCTCAGCATCCCAGAACTGCTCGCTCTTCGCAATCCTTTGGCTCCGATTACTTCGTAGTCGACGCATTGATTCCTCAAATGTTCTCGAGTGGCGGACGTCGTGTGGGAAACAAGAGCGATCATCTTCTGGCCGTTGAAGGATCGGAAGCACGACTGCGAGTCTTCTGGCCACTCGATATCGTCCGTGACGGCGGTTTTTGTGAAGAGCACGTTGAAAACAGCGGATGCCACGAAGAAGGAGTCCCTTTCACCCTTTTTGTAGGACATGAACAGCTGCTTGTAGCACTCGATCCACTGATCTGACATGGCAGCCGTCGCCAGCGGTGCCATAGGTACACGATTTGTGGACTTGAGCTCAGAAGAAATTCGAGGGTATAGCGACATTCCCGGCACGACAGGAAACTGCCAGTAGAGAGTAGCCGCTTCGAGAAGTGAAAGGTTCGAAGATGGAACTGGAATCGTCGGGTTCTCGGCTCCACTGATGTACATTTGGTTGAAATACTTCATCCCATCGTATCTCTCCGCCGGCGGAATCGACACAGCGACGATTCCAGTTCCTTTTCTCGAGTTCATCCAAGGAAGCAAAGTGTTCGAGACGACACGAACTTTCGTCCCGACTCTCAGATCGAGCGGTATATCTTCGCTTTCCTCGAACTCCTCTTCTTTTCCCTCTTGTGCACCAAGCGGTTGTTTGAGCATGTGCGAGAAATCCACATGGAAATCTTGAAGTAGACCCTGAAAACGCTAGTTGTTTTCTGCTTCGTCACACAGCGAAACTCCCACTGACAGGGTCGTAGCTTTTGAATCTTTCCAGTGGTGTCCCATTTTTCCGAGCCACCGATTTTCGTGGTGATGTTCTGAGCGGCTTGGGCACATCTTCTGAACCACTTTGCCTTTGAAGCACTTCGGCGCCGAAGGAATCCTGCGCGTTTTCTTCCGATCCAACATCGAAACTGACTTGTGGCGGTCTTCGTTTTTTCGGCGGCGAGCCAATCTTTAAATTTGTTTATGCTTTTAGAAATCAAAGCAACAAAATTCACCTTGAACGGGTTGTAATTGGTGGGAGCTGGACAACTTTCAGTGTCGAGTTCGGGGAAAACAGGAGCGGAAGAAGTTGGAGCCGGTTGGGAGTAATCGAGGCATCTGCTGCTCGACTTCCGCTTCAGATGCTGTCGGATTCGATCTCTCGGATTGTACTGCTTGTCGCCCATTTTCCAACGAACCGATTCAGAATCACTGTCATCGGCCGAATCAGCGCCCTTCTCATTTTAAAAATGTGCCGATTGGCGCGAGAGCGATGGAGCGCGTTTGCATCTGATGACGTCATGCTGCCTGGTACGTCCCGTAAGACCTGTCGCGTGGTGAGAAAAGACGATAACAAGCCTTGTAAGTGCTATCGCTGCGATAATCATCGTCATGAAATGTTGTCTTGTGGTTGAAACTAGACATTTTCTATTTTCGAAGTGGTTTTTCAGTTGTCGACTCAACGGAACAGCAAGAAATCGTTTATACAGTCAAAGTCATTCGAAAGATCTTCGAGATTTTTTGGACACGTTGGAAGAAGACCGGTAGAGCAGCATATGGTTGTGAAAGTTACGCGGGGCGTCTCGCTCCAAAAACGGAATGAAGCACGACCACCAGGACCTGAAACTTCCGGAATGAGCCGAAGTCTCACGATGGGGGGAATCCTAGGCCAACTCACCAAGTCAGTGGATTCGTATCAAATGTCTGATTGTGAAACGAGGCTGCCAGTGCGTGGTATTCCATGAATATCCTAGTGGACACCGTGTACCCGAGGACCACATCGATCATGTAATGCTTGCGGGCCAGAAGGATCGAGAAGAGCGCGGTGAATGCCAGAACGTGGTACACGTGGGAGAGCGGCTGAAATTACAGACGTTTTCAGATTAGATCTTTCAGATTATTGTTTACCTGGATTCGTTGCGGTGCGTACGTCTTGAACACCAAAAACGCGGAGAAGATCGTGAGAGTGTGTCCGGACACAATCAGGTCGCCACACAACTCCCTCGGCCGCAACTGCTCGATTCCGGCACTCCAGAACATTTTGGTGACTCTCGAGGCGACCAGTTCGAACGAAGAGTTCGATTTGGGCGCACAGTAGGTGTTCACGGATGGCACGGGAACTTGGAAGATCGTCACACAGAGTGCGCGGAACGTGTAGGAGAGCGCGATGCAGAAGAAGGCGCGCCGGACGACAATCCATCGGTGCTGGTGGGTGAACATGACGAGAAGGGCGCTGAGGAGGAGAATGATCATGATGTACTCGGCTATCCGAATAGCTCCACGGATCTCCGGGAAGTGCGAGAAGAAGAAGTCGGGAAGGGGGTGGTAGTCGTCGGGAACTCGTTCGTGCACCCACGCAAGGGCCACCTCGTTGAGCAGCCATCCGATTCCCTGAAACGTCGCGATTCCCCAACGTGAACACCTTCCAGAAGACGGACGTGACGCTTACCACAAGGATGGCGGCGAAGATCGTCGGCCACTTGCGGATGGCCCTCTCCTTCCCGTCCACCTCGTCGATCGAGTACCTACTGTCTGGCTTCACAAAGTACTTGCTGCTCTGCTCATCGTGTTCGTAACAGTGTAGTAATGTTTCGTTCTCTGCCGTGTTCTTTTTCATAACTGCAAACGAACGGGAGCATTTCTGGCAGAGCACATGCACATACACACAAAAACAAGCACAAAGTCAAGAGGAAGAGGAAGAAAGAGAGAGAGAGAGAGAAGCCCGCAGAACGCGCGCCGCGGCAGAGAGCGCCCGGTTGCTAAGCGGTTTTTCCCGAGAATGGTAGGGGGAGCACGATGTTGCTATGTACGGAATGAGAGAAGAAGAAGAGGAAAAGAAGGCGGGCGAAAAAACGTGGGGGAGGAAGAAAGAAAGAAAACGGAGCTCCCCTGAAGCGGGAGCGCGCATATGAGCATAATTGAGTGTGCTGTTTGGTGTGGGCAAAGATCTTGATTCTGACTCCAAGAGGCGCAGGTGCACCATGATATTTTGTGGTCGAGATCTCTTGCTTTCTGGTCTCGACTTGATCAACGTGCTGAAATGCACAACAATGTCCTCTAGATGACCACTATTTGGTCTAGATCACCACAATTTGCAAAACGAAGAAGACGAAGAAGAGGAGCCTACACATAACTACGGTACTGACACACAATAGGTAGTTCTTTTATAGGAAATCGAGAGCGGTGTCATAAACGGGTACGAAGGCAAGCAAATAGAAATGGAAGTGACGAAAGAGTGAGAGAGAGAAGTTTGGCAAAAAAGAGAGTAATCGAGAACATCCGAGATGTTTTTTTTTTCCCCGGCGTTGCTTGGGGCAACGCAAAGAGATGTGCACTTTTGAAAGTCAGAAGAGCAGGTGGAAGTGGACCTGAACTTTGGCGCGGAAGTAGGAAGTAAGAAGTAGGGCAGCCGGTGACCTCATTAGTGTTTTTAGTGATTCGGAGCAAGGAGAAGCTCGCCGGTGTGTTTACAAAAGTGAATCTCGCCTCGACGGGTAAAGGGGGGGATGAAGAGACGGAGACACGAGGGAACCCCCGGAGACCGATACAAAAATACAGAGATGTAGTATGTATGTATATCCAGTTCTTCTCTGCAGCACATACATGTACAACACACCACTGAAAAAATTGGGTGTAGTTGTCGTTGAACTATTGCAAAAATGTCAGTCGGTTTCCTTTTTCCTCTCGCTCTCTCTCCACCCCATCTATCTATATTTCTTTCTTCTGCTCTTAAATGTGTCATAAAACCCGTCCGAAAATGATACAGATAAAAAGTCTGATCTGTGACCACGAAAAACAGTGCGGTAAAGAACACTTTGCTTATCAAACCGTGACACAGAAACGCCGGAAAAGTCACACACTCACACACAAACTGTCACCGACGAAACGGCACAAAATGAAGTGGAAAGTGTGTCTGTGGGTTGTGGGGCTCAATTTGCCACTCTTTCCTTCGAGGTCTCGCCTCTCAATTTTTTTTTTCTGTTGCTGCCTGCCTGCGAGTTTGTTTGATTAGAGCAAACGTCTCGCGCACTGCCTCCGAGGAAACGGAGCAAAAAAAAGGGGGGGGGGGGTGAGAGAGCTCCCCAACCCCGCGACTTTAAAGTTTTACTGTGCTCGCGGGGCGGCAACAGTTGCTCTGGTATCTGACTTGTTCCGAATTGATTGAACAAACTACACCCGCCCCGTCCGGTTTCCCCGGCGTCTATTTTCGAAACGTGGATTGTTTGAGCACACTGTAGTGCTCTTCAATTAGAATCTCGGGTACATTTTTTTCTGCGTTTCATAACTTTTCTTTTGCATCATGATGCTCCACGAGTTCGGAAGTCGGGAAATCAAACGTGCAGTAATCAGACACACTTCAAGAATCTTATCAGAAGAAAGCATAGATTGAAGTTGAAGTTTGAGTCGTCCGAACAAAAGTGTCGTCGAGAAAGAAGCCGTCTGAAATTGAAACTGAATGTGATGATTCGTCATGCTGGAAATGTTTTCCCAAATTCGATGTGACGCACAATTCCTCGTTTCTCTTTTCTCGTTTCAATTTCCCGCCCAGCCGCCACTTCTCATCTTCTTCACCTGAATTTCCCCATTTTCCACATAAAATTAGAGTACCGTACTAAAACATAGCGACAAGAGTCCTGGTTTTTGTCGTCGAAACCACTTTGAAGAGCGTTTCATAACACTCGCACCAAATGGCGTCCCCCGGGGGAGGCCTTCCAGAAAAGTCGCAAATGTGCGAGAAAACGGCGAAACGATGAGATGACATGTCACACGTCGACAGATTTCGTCCCCTTTGACTTCTCCTCTTCTCGAGTGTTGTACATACAACAGCGAGCGATTCTTGTATAGAACGTCTTCTGAAACATCTGGAACAAACGTCTGAAATAGAAGTAAATCTAATGAGTCCCTGATGAATTTCAAATTCGCGAATTCGTCGCTCCTTCTGAAGCTTTTCAGAACTGGTGGCAGCTGAGAAATGTGCAAATTCGTCGTCGTCGTCGAGAGATGCGCTCGAGTGATAACGAAGTGTGTCGTCCATTTTGTCCTCGTCGTCGTCGTCGTCGTTCTTCTTCTTGTCGCCGCGCGGCATTTTCTCGCGCAATAGAGGCGGAGGGTGAGAGCAAGAGCCCCCGGATTACCCAAATGTTCCCGTCATTGCGACGACGACGTCTTCGCGGCGGCGGCGGCGTTGAGCAGTGAGGACAGGAGAAAAAACCACCCACTCGGTCGCGAGGATTTGGGCGGAATGGATGAGGATTCGCCACGAATTCAGCGAATTCAACCGAGATGACATTTCCGAAAGGTCCCCCCTGTCTCGGAAGTAGTGACATTATACAAACGATGCTCCATTACAATCAGAAAAGGGAAAATGGGGGGGGGGGGGGTCCATTCGAAGACGAATAAATCATGAAAGTGCCAGCAGATTTGGGGAGGGGATGAAAAGATGTAATCTCTGGGAGTGAAGCGAAATTGATACATGTGTGTGTGCACATCTCGTTCCCGCACTCAAAGATCTCTATCGGGACCCATGTTCTGCGCGTCTTTTGGGCCAGCCCCACAGCGAAACCTAATCCATCAAGGAATTATCATAACAATAAGTGGAATTGGTTGAGTGTCGACCCAACCGTGTTTTACTACAAGGCGTCCCGACTTTGTCGTCTTCGTGTTTTACGATGAGATTCCTCTTTTCTTCCCTCCCCGTCGTATGGCCTACCGTATACCCGACAGGGGGGGGGGGAAGGGGCGGGCGTGAAAAACGATAAACCGTATTGCGGATTGTTGACGAGTCATTATCACACATACGCGCGAGAGAGAAACACAGAGAGAAGAAACGCGCGGGGGCCCCCCGTTTTATGGCTCCCCTACTGAATTTTACGGGTCTCTCGATTATCACCCGACCACGATGTTTATGATCTTCTTATGAATATTCTGATGGTATTCAGGTTTTGAGGAATTTAATTTTCCACACTGAAAATGGTTTTGAAAGGTTTGCAAGGAGCTGGAATGGGATCTGAAGGAATTTTGAAATTGGATGTTTTAAGCCGAAAGATAACGAAATAAAAGATTTCAAAAGTGAAGAAAATACCGTAAAAGCTGTATTAGAGCGGCATGTCGGTCTAATTTTCAACCCTCCGATTTTAGAAATTTTTTTTGTAAATCCACAGGCCCACTAGTTACGATTGTGGGGTTTTGGGGTGCCGTCCAAATAGAGGTGCCGCTCTAATACAAGTTTTACGGTAGTTAAAATCATGGTTGATCTACTTCGAACTACTTAAAAACAAATCTAATGATTGGCGGAATCGAACATTCATAGAGAAAAATTAAATGGTCTAAATAGAGCCATGACCGTTTTCACCGCTTCACAAATCGTTATTCGAATATTAAGAAAGACAATTGACTTTCAGCTTTTCAGCTTTTTTCAGTAAAATTTGAAGAAGTCAACGGAAAAAACAACGAAAGAACGAAAGGAAAATAAAGCTTTCTTACAGTCCGGGAGGGTTTCGCAAAGGGGGAGATGCTCTTTTGGACACAGGATGGTGGTGATGGTGGTGAAACAAATCTAGAAACATTGAAACTTCCATATCGGTGTGTATTTGTGTGTGTGTCTTTTTTCCGCTGGTTCGTTTCAAAGGGAAGCCGCCATCAGTCAACCGTGTCCAGCCGAGAAAGAGAGGAGGGGGGCCCTTTCCATGCAGCCCGCCTCGCCGCGATTGGACGTCTCCGCCCCTCCGACGCCCCTTGTCTTTACTACTGAAGACAAAGCTGCTGAAGACGTGTGAATCACACTCACTCGCTGTTCATTCTTCTATCAACAGTAGTGATGTCGAAGCGAGCAGTTGTCGACGACTCGGACGGCGGAAGCGGCGGTGGAGGCGGTGAAGTCGTCAAGGTGAGTTCCCCCCGGAGCAGTTGGAAGAGTCTTCTGAATCGCTCTTCAGAAGCCACGATTCACCATCGCTGATATTCTGGATGAAGAAGAGGTCGAGGAGGAGTGCCTGAAGTCGCCTGTTCCAAGTTCTGAAAAGTCTAGAGGCCGCCCGAAAATTGGAGTCAAGTTGAAGGTAGCTTCTGTGATTCTGAGATTCTTGAACCCCCTCCCATTCCAGGAAGGAAATCTTCCGATCGACTGCAAACTCGAAGGATCCGAGCTGTGGGCGAAGTTCTTCGACTTGGGCACCGAGATGATCATCACAAAGAGCGGGAGGTTTGTTTCGGCCGTGCGGCTGGGGTGGCGGGCTCTCCGGAGGCTTTCAAACTGATTACTTCTCCCTCGTTAACGCCGTCACTCGCGAGACATGAGAAGGGAGCACCCAGTTAATTTGCCAAAAACGGGGTGTGTGTTGTCGCAAATGGTACTAGTTGTGGCGGCGGCGGCGACGCGCGGGGGATGACACTTTTAGCAAATTAGGTGAGCTCATGCCTCCTTCAAGAAGAATGTAGATGCGCTCGTGGGGGGAAGGATTCTTTTGTACCTGAGTCTGGGAGTTAAGAACCGACAGTTTGGTTTTCCTTTCCTCGTTTCCTTCGGTGTAGAGCAAGTTAGTGACAACTGCTCCTCGCTGAGCTCCCGAGGCTTAGAGCATCTCGTTTTCCGAAGCGAGGACACACCACGGGCTACTGTAATTGCGAAACGCGCCTTCCTTTGAAAAAAGAACAACTGGCCGTTGAAAATCGGTGAGAACAAGTCAATCAAACCGCGCCGATGGCGACTACCGTACACCCCTCCAGATCCCCCCTCTCCGTCACGTCCAATCGATTTGCATGTCTATCAGCAATATGTGTCGCTCATTCTAATTGGTTTCCTCTCCTCTTCCCCCGCTTCCTCTCGGCCATTTCTTCTTCTGCCTCCTCAGAATACCGACACCGAACATAAAACACCCTTGCGCCTCCAAGCACATTCATCAATTCAGAAGACACACACACATCCCTTCTTCTTCTTCTTCTTCTCCCCCTTCGTCTGAAGGGATCGTTTATGTGATTCGTGATTGAATTTCTGATGGGTGTCTTGGGGCACCCGGCGCCGGGGACTACTGTAGTTTAAAATGATTAGGAAACACGGGTTCGGCTATTATGGGTTTTCCGTTTTTCCAGGCGAATGTTCCCGACCGTCAAAGTGTCCTTCTCGAATGTCATCCTCGACGCTCTTTATTACATCTTTCTGGACGTCGTTCCAGTCGACTCGAAGAGGTGAGTTCGCAAGGAAATTCACTGGAAGTCGTGGGGAAACCGGGTTGTTTCAGGTACCGGTACATTTACAACAAGTCAGCCTGGTTGACCGCGGGGAAGGCGGAGCCTGTGCCCAAGAATCGGTACTACCTGCATCCGGACTCGCCGTTCACTGGCGATCAGCTTCTGAAGCACGTCATCTCGTTCGAGAAGACGAAGCTGACCAACAATGAGGTCGACAAGACCGGACATGTGAGAATTAGAAAAGAACGTCTTCAAGCCTAGTGGATTCTGGAAGTTTCAGTTGATTCTCAACTCGATGCACAAGTATCAGCCACGCATCCACATCGTGCAACGGCCCAAGAACAACCAACTGGATCCGAACAAGGTGGTCATGGCCGACGAGCAGCACTGCACGTTCACGTTCCCCGAGACGCAGTTCATGGCGGTGACCGCGTATCAGAATCAGTTGATCACCAAACTGAAGATCGAGAAGAACCCGTTCGCGAAGGGCTTCAGAGACCCGACTGGAAGGTCTCCAGATGAGATGTGAGCTTCGTTTCATTCTTCCGCCACGTCATTGAGAGCGATTGAAGTTACAGCGAACGAAGCGCCGGCGACATTTCCCCAATGATGCTGTCGAACTTCTACCACTCGTCCGCCCTCCAACAAGCCATGTTCCAGCAGTGTCTGTCGAAGACTCTCCAGATGAATCCGTCGATCATGATGCTCTACCAGAACGCCTTCCCCGGTGCCACTCCAGGCCAAGCCACATCGCCCACCGTCACGACGAGCAATCCGGAGATCAGTTTGAAGTAGGTCGCGCCTTCTATCCTTCCGACCGGATGTGCATAATCTGAATTCCAGATCCGAGTAGCCGTGCCTCCATCGTCGTATCACGTCCCACGTGTAAATGCGCCATTGTAGTCCTAGTGTGTCTGTGTGTGTCTTCTGGTACTATCCCCTCTCGTTCTCTCTCTCTCCGTTTTTGGTGTTTTACTTGCAAATGTCCGGTTTTTGATGTAAACTAAAAAGAACACAATGTAACTTTTAAAAGTAACTCAACTTTTATTGCATATTAAAACATTATTATTGCACAAGTGGATCGGGTGGGGGAGAGGTTTGTACTCGATAGGTAGCTACAAGATTGGATTCTGGAGCGCTTACGACAGCCACGATGGCGAAAGCACGACTTCGGCGGCGATCAGCTTCGACTCGACGAGCGGGGACAACGCGTACGGCGACAGCACGACGGCGAACAACGCCTGCGGGGACAGAATGATTGGCGAGAGGACGAACGGCGAGAGGATCAGCGGAGATCCGACCATGGGCGTCAGAATGAGCGGGTTGAGAGCGAATGGAGAGAGGATGAGTGGCGTGAACACTTGCGGGGACAGAATGAACGGCGACAGCACGAGCGGCGACAGAATGAACGGGTTGAAGACGCCCGGCACGAGGATCAGCGGGTGGAGCACGAGCGGCGAGAGGATGATCGGCGAGAAGACGAGCGGGTTGAGGATGAGAGGCGAGAGGACACGAGGCGAGAGGATCAGAGGGATGAACACCCACGGCGACAGGATGATGGGTCCGAGGACGGCCGGCGAGAGGGTGATCGGCGACAGGACGAGGGGCGACAGCACGACGAAGGTGTTGGACAGAGGCGCGGAGGCGAAGGTGAGCGGGGTGAGGATGAACGGCGAGTTGACGATGTCAGCACGGCGGGCGACACGGAACTTCTCGGCCTCGGCGAGGGCGCGGATACTGCAATGAGAATAGATGCGAAGAAGAAGACGTCGCCGATGACTCACTCTTTCTCGATGTACCGCTCTGGGTCGTCGCGAAGTCTCTTGAACTTCTTCAGAGCTTGCGTGTGGTTGTAGGGACTTCCCTTTCCGTACAGCTTCTCCATCTGGTGCTGAGTGAGGAAGGCGAACCCATCCTGATCGAGCCGCTTCTTCTGCTCCTCGTTGTAGTTCTTGTCCAGGTACTCGAACACCTCGATCTTCGACTTCTCCTCCTGTCCGATGATCTTGGTGGCGTTCTCTTTGGTGAAGTATAGCGGGACGCCATCTTGGCCTCGAAGCTCCTTGTCTCGCTTCTCGCGGAACGTCTTCTCGGTCTTATCAACCTGATCACTGACTCCTGAAACAAAGAAAGATCGACTACGTCACACCCGGGGGGAAACTTGACGAACCAGCGGCTTCAAGAATGAAGTCCATCCAGGCGTTCTGCCCGTTGTTATCCAGTTTTTTCAAGAGATGCGGGAGCGAGGTGAGCTTTTCCATGCCTTCTCCCTCGTCGTGAAGCGAGAAGAGCGACGGGGAGAGCAGGTTGAACTGGAATTTTCGGGGTTAGCGAGCTGTCACGTTACGCGTGACGGTTACCAGGGAGTCGTCCTCCTGCTCCGGAACGATAGACATCATGCGCGGCGAGACCATCTTCAACGTCTTTCTGTCGAAGTCGGTGACGTTCTGGCCTCCGAGAATCATTGCGGTCTTGACGGCGTCTCTCAGAAGTTTCAGTGGGACCCGGAACTCTTCCGTTTCCTTTTTCCTCATCATCTTCATCATCTCGTTGTTCTCGTCCTCCATCTCGGCGTTCTTCAGAGCGATCGGCTTGCGCGGATCGATGAACTCTGACGGAGTGTTGTCGATCATCTGACGCAACCGCTTCTTCATAATCTCGCGGTTCTTCTTCTCCTTCTTGGCCTCCTCGCCGAGCTTCTTGACTCGCTGGATGGCGTCCTTCCATCCCTCGGCCTTCGTGTCCTTGTTCTTAATGGCTCTGACGGTCTGGGTCATGCTCTTCGCGAGCTTGGTCATCACGTCCTCCTCGTTTCCGTCGCGAAGAGTGTAGCTCGACTTGCTGACCACCTTGTAGCCGGCGTCTCTCTTGGCTCGCGCCGTTCCGAAAGATCCGATCCATTCGATGTTCTTGTCGACCTTCTCGTAGGCCTTTGTCTTTCTGACGACTGGGGCAGCCGCCTTGGCAACAGGGATCGTTTTCTCGGCGTCCAACAGCTGAACCATGCACTTGGCGTGAGACTGCACGTCCTTGGCCTTCTTGGAGCACTCTTTGATGATGTCCTTGTGCTCCTCTCCCATTTTGGCGATCTTCTTGGAGGCGAAAGCGGCCATCAGTCCGGAGAACGCCTGGGAGAGCCATTTGTCGAGCAGCTCATCGGAAGACGTCTCGTTGAGGTCGACCCTCAAGTGGTTGCCCTCTTTAACTGCGCCATTCCTTCCGATATCATGTGGCTGAACTTCGGCACTGACTGACGCTAGCGCTGGAATGAACGGTCGGGTTGCAGGCCGAGTTACAGTAATCACTGTGTCTCACCTGCCAGCGCAAAGATTAATAATAGGCAATAATTCATGTCACAAATTGAAAAATGAAATCAAAATGTGAATGAATCGTCGAGAGGGGGGCGCGGGCGGGAAGAAGCGCGGGCGGGAGAGGTTGGAATCAGGAAGGAGTGGCAATAATGCAGCTGATAATGATTTGGTGAGAGGGGGGGAGGGGAGCGGCTTTATACACGAAAATCCTTTATTTTTGGCGCTTTACACACTTAACCACACTCTAACAAGGTTCACCTGCCCCTCGACTCCGCCCACTTGACTGGATTTTGAAGGTGAATAGAGAGAGGGAGAGACGACGCGAAAGGGGAAACTTTTCGATTCTCTTTAAAGATGTGGTGTCTGATGGAACACACAAACAATACCGTAGTGTGGTTCAGCAGCGAGGTATTCGGAAGGTGTGGGTGGGGGTGTGGAATCAGAGGAAGCGGTGTCGATGATGGATTTGCAGACGCGCGGTTGCGTACGTGCGGATTGAGTGCAAAGTACGGTTGCGGCCCGTGTATCTTCTGTTCCTATCGGGTTCTCCTTCTATTTTTTCGGTCGAACTGAATTCCTTAGTCGTCTCGGATGGGGAAGGGTCGGATGGGACGAATTCCAGGTTACGGTTGTTACTTGACGTGGTATTTTCTATTAGTACAGTTCCTCGCCACGTCGTATCATGCCACGTCATGTTGAGCCATCCAGGTAGTGCCACGTGGATTGCCACGTATCACTAACCCGATAATTCGAAAATCCTCCAGAAGGGATCTCAATGTATATGTATTTCACCATCAAATATGCCATATACGTGCAGGTTCCTCTTTCCATTAGTTTCCACCTGATTACCCAGTTCCACCGCCCCCTTCCAAATATGTTGCGAAGATTCGGAAACATTGGAGCGGGAGAGAGGCTTGATTCAAATGCAAACTGATATGTTCGGCACGACGGTGTTTTGTTTGTATGTTGGAAAAGGAGTCGTTTCCGCAAAACCGTGGCCCCACTCCCAACAACAACAGCAGCAGATTGTTTCTAATTTGAATTAATATGGAATGTCGATGATAGCTTGGTGGAAGCGCGCGCACGCACGCACACATTTCGCTCTCAGTGTCCAGGAAGAAGGACAGTTTGTTGGCCAATTAATTTGATAAACGATATGGAGGATGGAAGTGTGGGAGGAAGAGAGGTCAGAATGTTATTGATAGCGGCACGAAGTAGATCAAAATCTTCTAAGCGAGATTCCTGGCGATAAGCTTGTTTCTCGCGGTTTTGCCGAGGAGCTAAGTGCACACAAAGGCTACAACCTACGCGGTTGATCTTCAAAGGATAACCGGAACTTTTCTTCGCCGTCCATTAGGACTCCTCCCTCGGGATATCTCGGGATTTTGGGAGAGGGTGGATTGATTCCTAATTGATTCGCTCACACCAAAGAACATTTCCCAGTTTCACTGAAACTGTTGAACCGATGAACACAATTTCAGAATTCCTTCCGTGGCGGGGTAATTTTTTGATCTTCTCCTGTCTGAAATCAAACAGTTCATCTTTTCTCCTTCTTCTCCCCGTATCAATGTATCTTCGTGCGCGCGCGCGCGCGCCTCCCCCGACAAATCCATCATTGATACGACTCTGCATATGAAAACCTGTGTGTTTGTACACCAGCGACTTTTTGTACGTGAAGAATGAGATCCGTACGTGAGTATCAAAAGGTGAAGCTTCTTCCTTCTCGCGGCTAGATAAGGCGAAGAGAGGCCCCCTCTGGAGAGACGCTCGCGCTAGGAAGTTTCCGATTCTTGTCGCGTCGCTGCCGCCGCTGCTGCTGCTGCTGACCACAAACTGGACTTGCTACGGCTTCTTTTTCCTCTCTCTTTCTCTCTCTTTTCCCTTTTGAAACCCTTCCTGTGTTGGCAGATGCCACGTAGAAGAAGCGGATACATTTATGGGAAGCGGGCCAAAAGAAAAAACTCTGGAATGTATAATATATCAATGTGATAGGAATAGAAACGATATCACAACACTTCGGATCAAAAAGTGATTAGTGCTTGGCGATCGTCGACTCTCCGTTGGCGGTGGTGATTTTCAGAAGGGCTCCCGACTCCGGACGGCTTCCGGTCTCGGTTGTCCACTTGAGAAGGTGCTCCGAGATGAACGACAGCGGAGTCCACGAGGAATGATCGGCGTTCGGCATCCACTTGCGGTTCATCGGAGTGTCGAGCGTCACCGGGCAAAGGGCGAGCACCGAGGAATCCGCGGGCAGTCCGCTCTCCTTGACGGCCAGCGATTTGGTCAGATGGTGCACGGCGGCCTTGGCAGCTCCGTATCCAATCATTCCGGGCGTCGGTTCGAGAGCGGCGGCGGCTCCTGTCAGCTGGAGAAGACCACCCGGCTTCAGATGAAGAGCGGCGATTCTGGCGGCAATCGCTGAGCTCCACACGGACTGCTTGATCATCAGCTCGGTGTTCTTTACGAAGTCCTTCGAGGAAGCCGATCCTCCAGCCCAGCCACCGGCGACACAGAAGATGCCGTCGACTTTCGAGCCGGCCAGAGATTGTTCCGTTCTGAAACTCGAATCAAATTGATAAGAGTGTTGATTGATAAGAAAACTCACGCTTCGAGAATTTGTTTCTCCTGCTGGACCAGGTCTTTTGAGGCGTCGACCACGATATTGCCATCAGCCAGGTCATTTGCAGACAGATCGATGTTGAACACGGTCTAAACCGACGGGCCTTGAGAATCGATAATAAACACATCACTTACGTAGTTGTTCTTCTTGAAAAACTCGAGAATCGCCGAGCCGAGAGCTCCTTTTCCACCGTAGACGATCACTTTGCCGGACGACATGACTGCAAAACCGAGGTGAAAAGAGAATTGGACGAATCGTTTGTCGAGGACGAATACATTACTTTCTGTTAACGAGTCAAGGTCGAATGATCTGATTTTATGATACGCCCCGACGAAGAAACTGGTAAACGCCAGATTCTTGGCAAAGTTGTTCGTTAAAAGTGGAAAGAACGGGAGAATGGGGAGGAGAAAACTGGAGTTCGATCGATAAAAGTACTTTCTGTGTTAGCCAGGCGTCATATTCATGGCTGGACGTATTCATACTGGCCGTTTTCAAGTTTACTTTTCTGGGGTCTCTTCAGAATCCTTGCAATTTTTCGTTCAACGCGCACGCGGCCGTGGCCGTGTAGGGCGAAAAACGGCGATTTCTAGTCCGCATTACATTTTTTGCATTTTTTCGCGCATTTCCACCTATTTTTTGCTGAATTTCAGCTTCCAGTCCATTATTTTCCAGTTCTTCAGGTAAAATGAAGTGTCATTATGAAATTCTCGAAGTCACACGAGACGCCGATGAGGAGGTTATTAAGAAGACGTACAAGTAAGTAAGCGATTGTTAAGTGTGCATCGCAAGAACGTGTTTTACAGAAAGCTCGCGCTGAAATGGCACCCTGACAAGAATCCAGATGATGCTGAACGATGCACAGAGCATTTTCGATTGATTCAGGCCGCCTATGAAGTTCTCAGCGATCCACGAGAGCGAGAGTTCTACGATCGTCACAGGGAGAGCATTTTGAAGGGCGCCAACACAGATTTTGAAGAGAAATCGGTGGATTTGTTCCAATATTTCACTGCTTCCTGCTATTCTGGCTACGGAGATGATAAAAATGTAAGTATAATCGAAACAAATCATGACGAGGTCAATCTTTCTAGGGCTTCTTCGGTGTGTATCGGAAAGTTTTCAACATGCTCGCGAAAGAAGAATACGATCAGTACAATGAGAACAACACGGTCTATCCGGATTTCGGAACTAGTTCCAGCGATGTCGAGAAAATTATCAGCGAGTTCTACGGCTTCTGGGGCTCATTCTCGACAGGCCGCTCGTTCGCCTGGCTCGACCAGTACGACATTTCGCACGCTTCAAATCGAGCTGAAGCGCGTGCGATTGATCAGGAAAACAAGAAATTCAGAGACAGAGGAAAGGCGGAACGAAATGAGCAGATTCGGGTTAGTTTTGTGGTTGAATCAGCTGAAGCCATACTTCTTTGCCTTACAGGACCTGGTGGCGTTCGTCCGGAAGCGTGATCCTCGTGTCAAAGCTTATCGCAAGGTTCTCGAGCAGAAAAACGAGGAAACCAGAAAGAAGCAGTTGGAAAATAAGAAAAAGATGCTTGTCAAAAATATAGAGTCAGTTGATGGAGTCACAAAATAGGTAATCGGTTGCTTTTGGTTTTCAGAGCTGCGAATGCTCTTCTGAACGACAAAGAGGCGGAGGAAGCCAGGCTTGCCCATCTACTCGAAGTCAGCATGAAAATGGAAGAGGATTACGATACGTGCTCCGACGAAGAAGGAGAAGATCTCCCGTACTGCGTCGTTTGTAGCAAATCTTTCAAGACAATGTGAGTCAACGTTCCGAAAACAAAGAAAACGTTTTCTCGTTTTGTAGAAATGCAAAGCTGAACCACGAGAATTCGAAGCAGCACATCAAACAGTTGAACGAGCTGAAGAAGCATATGAAAGAAGAGGATATGACGTTGTTCGATGAGACCGCCGAACAAGAAGAAGATGACAAACAGCAGAGGAAAAAGAAAAACAAGCGAAAAGACAGGAAGAAGGGAAACGGAATCTTCGGAGACGACGGACCGAATGGAGAGGAGGAGGAGGTCGCGGAAGTGGTTAAGGAGACGCCGGAAGCTGAAGCAGTAGCACAGGAAGACGTCGTCGAGGACACGGCTGAAGAAGAGAAGGTGGAAGTGAAGAAAGAGAAGAAGAAACGGAGAGGTCAGCAGTTATCCTTATTTTAAGACATCTTGAACCTCTCATTCCAGCTAACAAGGAAACCAGAGGCGCAGCTGCAGCAACAGCAGCAGAAGATAACGATAAGCCAACGGAGCCAAAGAGTACCGCCTGTGAGAAGTGCAAGCTGGTGTTCGACAGCCGCACGAAGCTGTTCGCGCATCTGGAGCAAACCGGACACTCGACCCTCTACACCAACAAGCCGGCGAACCAGAAGAGAAAGAATAAAAAGGGTCAGCGAGGAAACGACGACGATTTTTAAATTATTCATTTTTTTGTCAGCTTCAGAATATCATGTTTCGTGTTTCTCCCTTTGTTTTCTTGTTCACCGATTTTAATATTATTGCAATTATGTGATTTATAGGGTATCTTTTCTGAATACTTGTTCTGTTGTCCCCGTCTTCGATTCTTCTCGGTTTGTTTTGTTTGTTCATAAATAAACTCGGTTTAAGCATTAAAACTATATTTCATTCTGATAATACATAAAAATCAACAACCATCAGATGCAACATGACGAACTCTCAAAGATCAAGACGGAAAGGATTGGAGCTGCGACCCAGGGATGTGTGATTCATGACAAAGGACGTATCGTTCGAAATCTGGAAAATAAAGCCACCCTGAGAAACATAATGGGAGAAGGAATGTAGAAATCAAAAAGCACCAGTATGGAACAGGACGAGAAGCGGTAAAAAGAGAAATTTCAAAAATGGCCAGTGTCAGCTGATGACTGTTTGAGCTCGAAGTGCTGGAAGTTCTCGACGATTCTAATCTCCAGATTACAAATGACTTAAATTTCTCAAAGAATATCTAAAAAGGAGGCGTAACGAATGTCGGCCAAGAAGTTGCACATTTTTAAGCCCGAAAGATAGAGGAGCAGATAGCGGTAGGTGCACAAATGGCCAGAAATGATTGAGAAAAGCAGATACGGTAATTGCACCCCGAGCAGGTGCTGTTTTTTTGTTTTTGCAAACCGGAAAGATTACAGATGTGTCCTCCTGATCCCCTGTCTACAGTAGTCGTCAAATCGAAGCATGGACCCCAACAGATGAGTGACAGTACCCTCCAGGGAAAGGGGGGACGTTCTGCCCCGCTTATCCAGGCGGCTCATCAACAGAGGTGTCTTGAAATTAAGAGAACAATAGGTGTGACAACACTGCGGTCAGTTACAAAGGTCCTTATCCTCGCGTGCAATTAAGCCTGTTTCGGTCCTCCCTGTCAAAATTGCGACCTCGGCTCGCACCTCGTTGCCATATCTCGATCCCTCGCATTTTTCTACCAAGCACACCAAAAAATGACCCGCGACACCGTTCTGGATCGTCTGAGGAAGGAGTTCCGGTCTCTGGCACTGGAAACGATCAAAGAAGCCTACATGGAGGCTCGAAAGGACTACAGGAAGGCGGTCGGCCTCCTGCAAAAGAAGGTGAGTTTCTTTTTTTTTCCATCGCTTCCACTTCCATAGCCAAGTTTCCATTTTCAGTCAGCCCCCGGCTTCGTGGAGGCTGTCTTTCTGCCGAAGATCACGGTGCAGAGCCGTGACTTCGTGCAGAAAAAGAAGCAGTTCGAGGCGGAGATGGACCAGCTCCACGTGAGTTTAAACACCTGAAAACGAGCTTATATGAATCAATTTGGAATTTCAGAAAAAGCGAAACGAGGCGATGAAGGAAGGAAACGTCGCGGAGGGCAGGAAGTGGGCGAACACGATCGACAAAAGAGCGATCGAGTTCCACGGAGCCCACGAAGTAAGGAGCAACTACTTCAACCTGCACTGGATGACAACGGCTGGAGCCGTCTGGCACGCCAAGAAGCAGGTTGGAGCAGCGAGACAGAGTGGAGCCAAGGAGCTGCTCTTCGAGACGGGAATGGGACGCCACTCGATCGGAGGGCAGTGCAGGATCAAGCAGGCACTGTTGTACGAGTTCGCCGCCTACAAGGACTGCACTTGCAGATTCCAGGTCTTGAACCAGGGTCTGCTCGTGCTCACTTTCAAGTAGCCGTCCCCTCTTTTCTTGTACCCCCTTAGTTGGTCCCTTCCCCTTGTTCCACTTTCATGTACCACCTTCTCACTAACAAACTGATCTTCGTTTTCTCAGGTTCTTGCCACTTCATTCCCCCCCCCCCCCCCCATCCCCATCTATACATTCTCGCCAATTTTTATGTGCCCCAACTTGCCAAATCTTTTCATGTTTTTTTGTACATAACCTAACTTTGTTCCAATTTTGACATGTAATACATAAATATGTAATTGATACAAAGTCATTTAAGTTCAATATTTGGGTCGTTTTCAGTTTTTTCGTTCCAAATTCGCTGAAACTCAGTTCTAGACCTTCATATCGTACATTTGTGTAGAACTCGACGAGCTGAATCCAATGATGCTAAATTTGAGCCGATCCGAGAAAATTAGTTTTCCGACATTTTAGCGTCGGACTATTTTGGGTCGGGGTGGACCTAATTTAAGTGCTCGGAGATATTTACCTCGGATCGGCTCAAATTCAACATCATTGGATTCAGCTCGTCGAGTACTACTCAAACGCACAATATGAAGGTCTAGAAATGAGTTTCAGCGATTTTGGAACGATACAACTGAAATAAGCCTAAATTCAACTTTAAGAGCTGAAAACAGGTCTTAAAATTGATTTTGGTAAAAAATGCGCATAGACTTCTCGATTCAATTTTTCAAGCTCTATCCAACCATGTAAATATCTCGAAGCACTTAAATTGAGTCCACCCCGACCCAAAATAGTCCGACGCCAAAATGTCGGAAAACTCATTTTCTCGGATCGGCTCAGATTTAACATCATTGGATTCAGCTCGTCGAGTACTACTCAAACGCACAATATGAATGTCTAGAAATGAGTTTCAGCGATTTTGGAACGATACAACTGAAATAAGCCTAAATTCAACTTTAAGAGCTGAAAACAGGTCTTAAAATTGATTTTGGTAAAAAATGCGCATAGACTTCTCGATTCAATTTTTCAAGCTCTATCCAACCATGTAAATATCTCGAAGCACTTAAATTGAGTCCACCCCGACCCAAAATAGTCCGACGCCAAAATGTCGGAAAACTCATTTTCTCGGATCGGCTCAGATTTAACATCATTGGATTCAGCTCGTCGAGTACTACTCAAACGCACAATATGAAGGTCTAGAAATGAGTTTCAGCGATTTTGGAACGATACAACTGAAATAAGCCTAAATTCAACTTTAAGAGCTGAAAACAGGTCTTAAAATTGATTTTGGTAAAAAATGCGCATAGACTTTTCGATTCAATTTTTCAAGTTCTATCCAACCATGTAAATATCTCGAAGCACTTAAATTGGGTCCACCCCGACCCAAAGTAGTCCGACGCCAAAATGTCGGAAAACTCATTTTCTCGGATCGGCTCAGATTTAACATCATTGGATTCAGCTCGTCGAGTACTACTCAAACGCACAATATGAATGTCTAGAAATGAGTTTCAGCGATTTTGGAACGATACAACTGAAATAAGCCTAAATTCAACTTTAAGAGCTGAAAACAGGTCTTAAAATTGATTTTGGTAAAAAATGCGCATAGACTTTTCGATTCAATTTTTCAAGCTCTATCCAACCATGTAAATATCTCGAAGCACTTAAATTGGGTCCACCCCGACCCAAAGTAGTCCGACGCCAAAATGTCGGAAAACTCATTTTCTCGGATCGGCTCATATTTAACATCATTGGATTCAGCTCGTCGAGTACTACTCAAACGCACAATATGAAGGTCTAGAAATGAGTTTCAGCGATTTTGGAACGATACAACTGAAATAAGCCTAAATTCAACTTTAAGAGCTGAAAACAGGTCTTAAAATTGATTTTGGTAAAAAATGCGCACAGACTTTTCGATTCAGTTTTTCAAGTTCTATCCAACCATGTAAATATCTCGAAGCACTTAAATTGGGTCCACCCCGACCCAAAGTAGTCCGACGCCAAAATGTCGGAAAACTCATTTTCTCGGATCGGCTCATATTTAACATCATTGGATTCAGCTCGTCGAGTACTACTCAAACGCACAATATGAAGGTCTAGAAATGAGTTTCAGCGATTTTGGAACGATACAACTGAAATAAGCCTAAATTCAACTTTAAGAGCTGAAAACAGGTCTTAAAATTGATTTTGGTAAAAAATGCGCATAGACTTTTCGATTCAATTTTTCAAGCTCTATCCAACCATGTAAATATCTCGAAGCACTTAAATTGGGTCCACCCCGACCCAAAGTAGTCCGACGCCAAAATGTCGGAAAACTCATTTTCTCGGATCGGCTCAGATTTAACATCATTGGATTCAGCTCGTCGAGTACTACTCAAACGCACAATATGAATGTCTAGAAATGAGTTTCAGCGATTTTGGAACGATACAACTGAAATAAGCCTAAATTCAACTTTAAGAGCTGAAAACAGGTCTTAAAATTGATTTTGGTAAAAAATGCGCATAGACTTTTCGATTCAATTTTTCAAGCTCTATCCAACCATGTAAATATCTCGAAGCACTTAAATTGGGTCCACCCCGACCCAAAGTAGTCCGACGCCAAAATGTCGGAAAACTCATTTTCTCGGATCGGCTCATATTTAACATCATTGGATTCAGCTCGTCGAGTACTACTCAAACGCACAATATGAAGGTCTAGAAATGAGTTTCAGCGATTTTGGAACGATACAACTGAAATAAGCCTAAATTCAACTTTAAGAGCTGAAAACAGGTCTTAAAATTGATTTTGGTAAAAAATGCGCACAGACTTTTCGATTCAGTTTTTCAAGTTCTATCCAACCATGTAAATATCTCGAAGCACTTAAATTGGGTCCACCCCGACCCAAAGTAGTCCGACGCCAAAATGTCGGAAAACTCATTTTCTCGGATCGGCTCATATTTAACATCATTGGATTCAGCTCGTCGAGTACTACTCAAACGCACAATATGAAGGTCTAGAAATGAGTTTCAGCGATTTTGGAACGATACAACTGAAATAAGCCTAAATTCAACTTTAAGAGCTGAAAACAGGTCTTAAAATTGATTTTGGTAAAAAATGCGCATAGACTTTTCGATTCAATTTTTCAAGCTCTATCCAACCATGTAAATATCTCGAAGCACTTAAATTGGGTCCACCCCGACCCAAAGTAGTCCGACGCCAAAATGTCGGAAAACTCATTTTCTCGGATCGGCTCAGATTTAACATCATTGGATTCAGCTCGTCGAGTACTACTCAAACGCACAATATGAAGGTCTAGAAATGAGTTTCAGCGATTTTGGAACGATACAACTGAAATAAGCCTAAATTCAACTTTAAGAGCTGAAAACAGGTCTTAAAATTGATTTTGGTAAAAAATGCGCATAGACTTTTCGATTCAATTTTTCAAGCTCTATCCAACCATGTAAATATCTCGAAGCACTTAAATTGGGTCCACCCCGACCCAAAGTAGTCCGACGCCAAAATGTCGGAAAACTCATTTTCTCGGATCGGCTCAGATTTAACATCATTGGATTCAGCTCGTCGAGTACTACTCAAACGCACAATATGAAGGTCTAGAAATGAGTTTCAGCGATTTTGGAACGATACAACTGAAATAAGCCTAAATTCAACTTTAAGAGCTGAAAACAGGTCTTAAAATTGATTTTGGTAAAAAATGCGCACAGACTTTTCGATTCAGTTTTTCAAGTTCTATCCAACCATGTAAATATCTCGAAGCACTTAAATTGGGTCCACCCCGACCCAAAGTAGTCCGACGCCAAAATGTCGGAAAACTCATTTTCTCGGATCGGCTCAGATTTAACATCATTGGATTCAGCTCGTCGAGTACTACTCAAACGCACAATATGAATGTCTAGAAATGAGTTTCAGCGATTTTGGAACGATACAACTGAAATAAGCCTAAATTCAACTTTAAGAGCTGAAAACAGGTCTTAAAATTGATTTTGGTAAAAAATGCGCACAGACTTTTCGATTCAGTTTTTCAAGTTCTATCCAACCATGTAAATATCTCGAAGCACTTAAATTGGGTCCACCCCGACCCAAAGTAGTCCGACGCCAAAATGTCGGAAAACTCATTTTCTCGGATCGGCTCAGATTTAACATCATTGGATTCAGCTCGTCGAGTACTACTCAAACGCACAATATGAATGTCTAGAAATGAGTTTCAGCGATTTTGGAACGATACAACTGAAATAAGCCTAAATTCAACTTTAAGAGCTGAAAACAGGTCTTAAAATTGATTTTGGTAAAAAATGCGTATAGACTTTTCGATTCAATTTTTCAAGCTCTATTCAACCATGTAAATATCTCGAAGCACTTAAATTGGGTCCACCCCGACCCAAAGTAGTCCGACGCCAAAATGTCGGAAAACTCATTTTCTCGGATCGGCTCAGATTTAACATCATTGGATTCAGCTCGTCGAGTACTACTCAAACGCACAATATGAATGTCTAGAAATGAGTTTCAGCGATTTTGGAACGATACAACTGAAATAAGCCTAAATTCAACTTTAAGAGCTGAAAACAGGTCTTAAAATTGATTTTGGTAAAAAATGCGCACAGACTTTTCGATTCAGTTTTTCAAGTTCTATCCAACCATGTAAATATCTCGAAGCACTTAAATTGGGTCCACCCCGACCCAAAGTAGTCCGACGCCAAAATGTCGGAAAACTCATTTTCTCGGATCGGCTCATATTTAACATCATTGGATTCAGCTCGTCGAGTACTACTCAAACGCACAATATGAAGGTCTAGAAATGAGTTTCAGCGATTTTGGAACGATACAACTGAAATAAGCCTAAATTCAACTTTAAGAGCTGAAAACAGGTCTTAAAATTGATTTTGGTAAAAAATGCGCATAGACTTTTCGATTCAATTTTTCAAGCTCTATCCAACCATGTAAATATCTCGAAGCACTTAAATTGGGTCCACCCCGACCCAAAGTAGTCCGACGCCAAAATGTCGGAAAACTCATTTTCTCGGATCGGCTCATATTTAACATCATTGGATTCAGCTCGTCGAGTACTACTCAAACGCACAATATGAAGGTCTAGAAATGAGTTTCAGCGATTTTGGAACGATACAACTGAAATAAGCCTAAATTCAACTTTAAGAGCTGAAAACAGGTCTTAAAATTGATTTTGGTAAAAAATGCGCATAGACTTTTCGATTCAATTTTTCAAGCTCTATCCAACCATGTAAATATCTCGAAGCACTTAAATTGGGTCCACCTCGACCCAAAGTAGTCCGACGCCAAAATGTCGGAAAACTCATTTTCTCGGATCGGCTCAGATTTAACATCATTGGATTCAGCTCGTCGAGTACTACTCAAACGCACAATATGAAGGTCTAGAAATGAGTTTCAGCGATTTTGGAACGATACAACTGAAATAAGCCTAAATTCAACTTTAAGAGCTGAAAACAGGTCTTAAAATTGATTTTGGTAAAAAATGCGCACAGACTTTTCGATTCAGTTTTTCAAGTTCTATCCAACCATGTAAATATCTCGAAGCACTTAAATTGGGTCCACCCCGACCCAAAGTAGTCCGACGCCAAAATGTCGGAAAACTCATTTTCTCGGATCGGCTCAGATTTAACATCATTGGATTCAGCTCGTCGAGTACTACTCAAACGCACAATATGAATGTCTAGAAATGAGTTTCAGCGATTTTGGAACGATACAACTGAAATAAGCCTAAATTCAACTTTAAGAGCTGAAAACAGGTCTTAAAATTGATTTTGGTAAAAAATGCGCATAGACTTTTCGATTCAATTTTTCAAGTTCTATCCAACCATGTGAATATCTCGAAGCACTTAAATTGGGTCCACCCCGACCCAAAGTAGTCCGACGCCAAAATGTCGGAAAACTCATTTTCTCGGATCGGCTCAGATTTAACATCATTGGATTCAGCTCGTCGAGTACTACTCAAACGCACAATATGAATGTCTAGAAATGAGTTTCAGCGATTTTGGAACGATACAACTGAAATAAGCCTAAATTCAACTTTAAGAGCTGAAAACAGGTCTTAAAATTGATTTTGGTAAAAAATGCGCATAGACTTTTCGATTCAATTTTTCAAGCTCTATCCAACCATGTAAATATCTCGAAGCACTTAAATTGGGTCCACCCCGACCCAAAGTAGTCCGACGCCAAAATGTCGGAAAACTCATTTTCTCGGATCGGCTCAGATTTAACATCATTGGATTCAGCTCGTCGAGTACTACTCAAACGCACAATATGAATGTCTAGAAATGAGTTTCAGCGATTTTGGAACGATACAACTGAAATAAGCCTAAATTCAACTTTAAGAGCTGAAAACAGGTCTTAAAATTGATTTTGGTAAAAAATGCGTATAGACTTTTCGATTCAATTTTTCAAGCTCTATTCAACCATGTAAATATCTCGAAGCACTTAAATTGGGTCCACCCCGACCCAAAGTAGTCCGACGCCAAAATGTCGGAAAACTCATTTTCTCGGATCGGCTCAGATTTAACATCATTGGATTCAGCTCGTCGAGTACTACTTAAACGCACAATATGAAGGTCTAGAAATGAGTTTCAGCGATTTTGGAACGATACAACTGAAATAAGCCTAAATTCAACTTTAAGAGCTGAAAACAGGTCTTAAAATTGATTTTGGTAAAAAATGCGCATAGACTTTTCGATTCAATTTTTCAAGCTCTATCCAACCATGTAAATATCTCGAAGCACTTAAATTGGGTCCACCCCGACCCAAAGTAGTCCGACGCCAAAATGTCGGAAAACTCATTTTCTCGGATCGGCTCATATTTAACATCATTGGATTCAGCTCGTCGAGTACTACTCAAACGCACAATATGAAGGTCTAGAAATGAGTTTCAGCGATTTTGGAACGATACAACTGAAATAAGCCTAAATTCAACTTTAAGAGCTGAAAACAGGTCTTAAAATTGATTTTGGTAAAAAATGCGCATAGACTTTTCGATTCAATTTTTCAAGCTCTATCCAACCATGTAAATATCTCGAAGCACTTAAATTGGGTCCACCCCGACCCAAAGTAGTCCGACGCCAAAATGTCGGAAAACTCATTTTCTCGGATCGGCTCAGATTTAACATCATTGGATTCAGCTCGTCGAGTACTACTCAAACGCACAATATGAAGGTCTAGAAATGAGTTTCAGCGATTTTGGAACGATACAACTGAAATAAGCCTAAATTCAACTTTAAGAGCTGAAAACAGGTCTTAAAATTGATTTTGGTAAAAAATGCGCACAGACTTTTCGATTCAGTTTTTCAAGTTCTATCCAACCATGTAAATATCTCGAAGCACTTAAATTGGGTCCACCCCGACCCAAAGTAGTCCGACGCCAAAATGTCGGAAAACTCATTTTCTCGGATCGGCTCAGATTTAACATCATTGGATTCAGCTCGTCGAGTACTACTCAAACGCACAATATGAATGTCTAGAAATGAGTTTCAGCGATTTTGGAACGATACAACTGAAATAAGCCTAAATTCAACTTTAAGAGCTGAAAACAGGTCTTAAAATTGATTTTGGTAAAAAATGCGCATAGACTTTTCGATTCAATTTTTCAAGTTCTATCCAACCATGTGAATATCTCGAAGCACTTAAATTGGGTCCACCCCGACCCAAAGTAGTCCGACGCCAAAATGTCGGAAAACTCATTTTCTCGGATCGGCTCAGATTTAACATCATTGGATTCAGCTCGTCGAGTACTACTCAAACGCACAATATGAATGTCTAGAAATGAGTTTCAGCGATTTTGGAACGATACAACTGAAATAAGCCTAAATTCAACTTTAAGAGCTGAAAACAGGTCTTAAAATTGATTTTGGTAAAAAATGCGCATAGACTTTTCGATTCAATTTTTCAAGCTCTATCCAACCATGTAAATATCTCGAAGCACTTAAATTGGGTCCACCCCGACCCAAAGTAGTCCGACGCCAAAATGTCGGAAAACTCATTTTCTCGGATCGGCTCAGATTTAACATCATTGGATTCAGCTCGTCGAGTACTACTCAAACGCACAATATGAATGTCTAGAAATGAGTTTCAGCGATTTTGGAACGATACAACTGAAATAAGCCTAAATTCAACTTTAAGAGCTGAAAACAGGTCTTAAAATTGATTTTGGTAAAAAATGCGTATAGACTTTTCGATTCAATTTTTCAAGCTCTATTCAACCATGTAAATATCTCGAAGCACTTAAATTGGGTCCACCCCGACCCAAAGTAGTCCGACGCCAAAATGTCGGAAAACTCATTTTCTCGGATCGGCTCAGATTTAACATCATTGGATTCAGCTCGTCGAGTACTACTTAAACGCACAATATGAAGGTCTAGAAATGAGTTTCAGCGATTTTGGAACGATACAACTGAAATAAGCCTAAATTCAACTTTAAGAGCTGAAAACAGGTCTTAAAATTGATTTTGGTAAAAAATGCGCATAGACTTTTCGATTCAATTTTTCAAGTTCTATCCAACCATGTAAATATCTCGAAGCACTTAAATTGGGTCCACCCCGACCCAAAGTAGTCCGACGCCAAAATGTCGGAAAACTCATTTTCTCGGATCGGCTCAGATTTAACATCATTGGATTCAGCTCGTCGAGTACTACTCAAACGCACAATATGAATGTCTAGAAATGAGTTTCAGCGATTTTGGAACGATACAACTGAAATAAGCCTAAATTCAACTTTAAGAGCTGAAAACAGGTCTTAAAATTGATTTTGGTAAAAAATGCGCATAGACTTTTCGATTCAATTTTTCAAGTTCTATCCAACCATGTGAATATCTCGAAGCACTTAAATTGGGTCCACCCCGACCCAAAGTAGTCCGACGCCAAAATGTCGGAAAACTCATTTTCTCGGATCGGCTCAGATTTAACATCATTGGATTCAGCTCGTCGAGTACTACTCAAACGCACAATATGAATGTCTAGAAATGAGTTTCAGCGATTTTGGAACGATACAACTGAAATAAGCCTAAATTCAACTTTAAGAGCTGAAAACAGGTCTTAAAATTGATTTTGGTAAAAAATGCGCATAGACTTTTCGATTCAATTTTTCAAGTTCTATCCAACCATGTAAATATCTCGAAGCACTTAAATTGGGTCCACCCCGACCCAAAGTAGTCCGACGCCAAAATGTCGGAAAACTCATTTTCTCCGATCGGCTCAGATTTAACATCATTGGATTCAGCTCGTCGAGTACTACTCAAACGCACAATATGAATGTCTAGAAATGAGTTTCAGCGATTTTGGAACGATACAACTGAAATAAGCCTAAATTCAACTTTAAGAGCTGAAAACAGGTCTTAAAATTGATTTTGGTAAAAAATGCGCATAGACTTTTCGATTCAGTTTTTCAAGTTCTATCCAACCATGTAAATATCTCGAAGCACTTAAATTGGGTCCACCCCGACCCAAAGTAGTCCGACGCCAAAATGTCGGAAAACTCATTTTCTCGGATCGGCTCAGATTTAACATCATTGGATTCAGCTCGTCGAGTACTACTCAAACGCACAATATGAAGGTCTAGAAATGAGTTTCAGCGATTTTGGAACGATACAACTGAAATAAGCCTAAATTCAACTTTAAGAGCTGAAAACAGGTCTTAAAATTGATTTTGGTAAAAAATGCGCATAGACTTTTCGGTTCAATTTTTCAAGCTCTATCCAACCATGTAAATATCTCGAAGCACTTAAATTGGGTCCACCCCGACCCAAAGTAGTCCGACGCCAAAATGTCGGAAAACTCATTTTCTCGGATCGGCTCAGATTTAACATCATTGGATTCAGCTCGTCGAGTACTACTCAAACGCACAATATGAATGTCTAGAAATGAGTTTCAGCGATTTTGGAACGATACAACTGAAATAAGCCTAAATTCAACTTTAAGAGCTGAAAACAGGTCTTAAAATTGATTTTGGTAAAAAATGCGCATAGACTTTTCGATTCAGTTTTTCAAGTTCTATCCAACCATGTAAATATCTCGAAGCACTTAAATTGGGTCCACCCCGACCCAAAGTAGTCCGACGCCAAAATGTCGGAAAACTCATTTTCTCCGATCGGCTCAGATTTAACATCATTGGATTCAGCTCGTCGAGTACTACTCAAACGCACAATATGAAGGTCTAGAAATGAGTTTCAGCGATTTTGGAACGATACAACTGAAATAAGCCTAAATTCAACTTTAAGAGCTGAAAACAGGTATTAAAATTGATTTTGGTAAAAAATGCGCATAGACTTTTCGATTCAATTTTTCAAGCTCTATCCAACCATGTAAATATCTCGAAGCACTTAAATTGGGTCCACCCCGACCCAAAGTAGTCCGACGCCAAAATGTCGGAAAACTCATTTTCTCCGATCGGCTCAGATTTAACATCATTGGATTCAGCTCGTCGAGTACTACTCAAACGCACAATATGAAGGTCTAGAAATGAGTTTCAGCGATTTTGGAACGATACAACTGAAATAAGCCTAAATTCAACTTTAAGAGCTGAAAACAGGTCTTAAAATTGATTTTGGTAAAAAATGCGCACAGACTTTTCGATTCAGTTTTTCAAGTTCTATCCAACCATGTAAATATCTCGAAGCACTTAAATTGGGTCCACCCCGACCCAAAGTAGTCCGACGCCAAAATGTCGGAAAACTCATTTTCTCGGATCGGCTCATATTTAACATCATTGGATTCAGCTCGTCGAGTACTACTCAAACGCACAATATGAAGGTCTAGAAATGAGTTTCAGCGATTTTGGAACGATACAACTGAAATAAGCCTAAATTCAACTTTAAGAGCTGAAAACAGGTCTTAAAATTGATTTTGGTAAAAAATGCGTATAGACTTTTCGATTCAATTTTTCAAGCTCTATTCAACCATGTAAATATCTCGAAGCACTTAAATTGGGTCCACCCCGACCCAAAGTAGTCCGACGCCAAAATGTCGGAAAACTCATTTTCTCGGATCGGCTCAGATTTAACATCATTGGATTCAGCTCGTCGAGTACTACTCAAACGCACAATATGAATGTCTAGAAATGAGTTTCAGCGATTTTGGAACGATACAACTGAAATAAGCCTAAATTCAACTTTAAGAGCTGAAAACAGGTCTTAAAATTGATTTTGGTAAAAAATGCGTATAGACTTTTCGATTCAATTTTTCAAGCTCTATTCAACCATGTAAATATCTCGAAGCACTTAAATTGGGTCCACCCCGACCCAAAGTAGTCCGACGCCAAAATGTCGGAAAACTCATTTTCTCGGATCGGCTCAGATTTAACATCATTGGATTCAGCTCGTCGAGTACTACTTAAACGCACAATATGAAGGTCTAGAAATGAGTTTCAGCGATTTTGGAACGATACAACTGAAATAAGCCTAAATTCAACTTTAAGAGCTGAAAACAGGTCTTAAAATTGATTTTGGTAAAAAATGCGCATAGACTTTTCGATTCAATTTTTCAAGTTCTATCCAACCATGTAAATATCTCGAAGCACTCAAATTGGGTCCACCCCGACCCAAAGTAGTCCGACGCCAAAATGTCGGAAAACTCATTTTCTCGGATCGGCTCAGATTTAACATCATTGGATTCAGCTCGTCGAGTACTACTCAAACGCACAATATGAAGGTCTAGAAATGAGTTTCAGCGATTTTGGAACGATACAACTGAAATAAGCCTAAATTCAACTTTAAGAGCTGAAAACAGGTCTTAAAATTGATTTTGGTAAAAAATGCGTATAGACTTTTCGATTCAATTTTTCAAGCTCTATCCAACCATGTAAATATCTCGAAGCACTTAAATTGGGTCCACCCCGACCCAAAGTAGTCCGACGCCAAAATGTCGGAAAACTCATTTTCTCGGATCGGCTCAGATTTAACATCATTGGATTCAGCTCGTCGAGTACTACTCAAACGCACAATATGAATGTCTAGAAATGAGTTTCAGCGATTTTGGAACGATACAACTGAAATAAGCCTAAATTCAACTTTAAGAGCTGAAAACAGGTCTTAAAATTGATTTTGGTAAAAAATGCGTATAGACTTTTCGATTCAATTTTTCAAGCTCTATTCAACCATGTAAATATCTCGAAGCACTTAAATTGGGTCCACCCCGACCCAAAGTAGTCCGACGCCAAAATGTCGGAAAACTCATTTTCTCGGATCGGCTCAGATTTAACATCATTGGATTCAGCTCGTCGAGTACTACTCAAACGCACAATATGAATGTCTAGAAATGAGTTTCAGCGATTTTGGAACGATACAACTGAAATAAGCCTAAATTCAACTTTAAGAGCTGAAAACAGGTCTTAAAATTGATTTTGGTAAAAAATGCGCATAGACTTTTCGATTCAATTTTTCAAGCTCTATCCAACCATGTAAATATCTCGAAGCACTTAAATTGGGTCCACCCCGACCCAAAGTAGTCCGACGCCAAAATGTCGGAAAACTCATTTTCTCGGATCGGCTCAGATTTAACATCATTGGATTCAGCTCGTCGAGTACTACTCAAACGCACAATATGAAGGTCTAGAAATGAGTTTCAGCGATTTTGGAACGATACAACTGAAATAAGCCTAAATTCAACTTTAAGAGCTGAAAACAGGTCTTAAAATTGATTTTGGTAAAAAATGCGTATAGACTTTTCGATTCAATTTTTCAAGCTCTATTCAACCATGTAAATATCTCGAAGCACTTAAATTGGGTCCACCCCGACCCAAAGTAGTCCGACGCCAAAATGTCGGAAAACTCATTTTCTCGGATCGGCTCAGATTTAACATCATTGGATTCAGCTCGTCGAGTACTACTTAAACGCACAATATGAAGGTCTAGAAATGAGTTTCAGCGATTTTGGAACGATACAACTGAAATAAGCCTAAATTCAACTTTAAGAGCTGAAAACAGGTCTTAAAATTGATTTTGGTAAAAAATGCGCATAGACTTTTCGATTCAATTTTTCAAGTTCTATCCAACCATGTAAATATCTCGAAGCACTTAAATTGGGTCCACCCCGACCCAAAGTAGTCCGACGCCAAAATGTCGGAAAACTCATTTTCTCGGATCGGCTCAGATTTAACATCATTGGATTCAGCTCGTCGAGTACTACTCAAACGCACAATATGAATGTCTAGAAATGAGTTTCAGCGATTTTGGAACGATACAACTGAAATAAGCCTAAATTCAACTTTAAGAGCTGAAAACAGGTCTTAAAATTGATTTTGGTAAAAAATGCGCATAGACTTTTCGATTCAATTTTTCAAGCTCTATCCAACCATGTAAATATCTCGAAGCACTTAAATTGGGTCCACCCCGACCCAAAGTAGTCCGACGCCAAAATGTCGGAAAACTCATTTTCTCGGATCGGCTCAGATTTAACATCATTGGATTCAGCTCGTCGAGTACTACTCAAACGCACAATATGAAGGTCTAGAAATGAGTTTCAGCGATTTTGGAACGATACAACTGAAATAAGCCTAAATTCAACTTTAAGAGCTGAAAACAGGTCTTAAAATTGATTTTGGTAAAAAATGCGCATAGACTTTTCGATTCAATTTTTCAAGCTCTATCCAACCATGTAAATATCTCGAAGCACTTAAATTGGGTCCACCCCGACCCAAAGTAGTCCGACGCCAAAATGTCGGAAAACTCATTTTCTCGGATCGGCTCAGATTTAACATCATTGGATTCAGCTCGTCGAGTACTACTCAAACGCACAATATGAAGGTCTAGAAATGAGTTTCAGCGATTTTGGAACGATACAACTGAAATAAGCCTAAATTCAACTTTAAGAGCTGAAAACAGGTCTTAAAATTGATTTTGGTAAAAAATGCGCATAGACTTTTCGATTCAATTTTTCAAGCTCTATCCAACCATGTAAATATCTCGAAGCACTTAAATTGGGTCCACCCCGACCCAAAGTAGTCCGACGCCAAAATGTCGGAAAACTCATTTTCTCGGATCGGCTCAGATTTAACATCATTGGATTCAGCTCGTCGAGTACTACTCAAACGCACAATATGAAGGTCTAGAAATGAGTTTCAGCGATTTTGGAACGATACAACTGAAATAAGCCTAAATTCAACTTTAAGAGCTGAAAACAGGTCTTAAAATTGATTTTGGTAAAAAATGCGTATAGACTTTTCGATTCAATTTTTCAAGCTCTATCCAACCATGTAAATATCTCGAAGCACTTAAATTGGGTCCACCCCGACCCAAAGTAGTCCGACGCCAAAATGTCGGAAAACTCATTTTCTCGGATCGGCTCAGATTTAACATCATTGGATTCAGCTCGTCGAGTACTACTCAAACGCACAATATGAATGTCTAGAAATGAGTTTCAGCGATTTTGGAACGATACAACTGAAATAAGCCTAAATTCAACTTTAAGAGCTGAAAACAGGTCTTAAAATTGATTTTGGTAAAAAATGCGTATAGACTTTTCGATTCAATTTTTCAAGCTCTATTCAACCATGTAAATATCTCGAAGCACTTAAATTGGGTCCACCCCGACCCAAAGTAGTCCGACGCCAAAATGTCGGAAAACTCATTTTCTCGGATCGGCTCAGATTTAACATCATTGGATTCAGCTCGTCGAGTACTACTCAAACGCACAATATGAATGTCTAGAAATGAGTTTCAGCGATTTTGGAACGATACAACTGAAATAAGCCTAAATTCAACTTTAAGAGCTGAAAACAGGTCTTAAAATTGATTTTGGTAAAAAATGCGCATAGACTTTTCGATTCAATTTTTCAAGCTCTATCCAACCATGTAAATATCTCGAAGCACTTAAATTGGGTCCACCCCGACCCAAAGTAGTCCGACGCCAAAATGTCGGAAAACTCATTTTCTCGGATCGGCTCAGATTTAACATCATTGGATTCAGCTCGTCGAGTACTACTCAAACGCACAATATGAAGGTCTAGAAATGAGTTTCAGCGATTTTGGAACGATACAACTGAAATAAGCCTAAATTCAACTTTAAGAGCTGAAAACAGGTCTTAAAATTGATTTTGGTAAAAAATGCGTATAGACTTTTCGATTCAATTTTTCAAGCTCTATTCAACCATGTAAATATCTCGAAGCACTTAAATTGGGTCCACCCCGACCCAAAGTAGTCCGACGCCAAAATGTCGGAAAACTCATTTTCTCGGATCGGCTCAGATTTAACATCATTGGATTCAGCTCGTCGAGTACTACTTAAACGCACAATATGAAGGTCTAGAAATGAGTTTCAGCGATTTTGGAACGATACAACTGAAATAAGCCTAAATTCAACTTTAAGAGCTGAAAACAGGTCTTAAAATTGATTTTGGTAAAAAATGCGCATAGACTTTTCGATTCAATTTTTCAAGTTCTATCCAACCATGTAAATATCTCGAAGCACTTAAATTGGGTCCACCCCGACCCAAAGTAGTCCGACGCCAAAATGTCGGAAAACTCATTTTCTCGGATCGGCTCAGATTTAACATCATTGGATTCAGCTCGTCGAGTACTACTCAAACGCACAATATGAATGTCTAGAAATGAGTTTCAGCGATTTTGGAACGATACAACTGAAATAAGCCTAAATTCAACTTTAAGAGCTGAAAACAGGTCTTAAAATTGATTTTGGTAAAAAATGCGCATAGACTTTTCGATTCAATTTTTCAAGCTCTATCCAACCATGTAAATATCTCGAAGCACTTAAATTGGGTCCACCCCGACCCAAAGTAGTCCGACGCCAAAATGTCGGAAAACTCATTTTCTCGGATCGGCTCAGATTTAACATCATTGGATTCAGCTCGTCGAGTACTACTCAAACGCACAATATGAATGTCTAGAAATGAGTTTCAGCGATTTTGGAACGATACAACTGAAATAAGCCTAAATTCAACTTTAAGAGCTGAAAACAGGTCTTAAAATTGATTTTGGTAAAAAATGCGCATAGACTTTTCGATTCAGTTTTTCAAGTTCTATCCAACCATGTAAATATCTCGAAGCACTTAAATTGGGTCCACCCCGACCCAAAGTAGTCCGACGCCAAAATGTCGGAAAACTCATTTTCTCCGATCGGCTCAGATTTAACATCATTGGATTCAGCTCGTCGAGTACTACTCAAACGCACAATATGAAGGTCTAGAAATGAGTTTCAGCGATTTTGGAACGATACAACTGAAATAAGCCTAAATTCAACTTTAAGAGCTGAAAACAGGTCTTAAAATTGATTTTGGTAAAAAATGCGCATAGACTTTTCGATTCAATTTTTCAAGCTCTATCCAACCATGTAAATATCTCGAAGCACTTAAATTGGGTCCACCCCGACCCAAAGTAGTCCGACGCCAAAATGTCGGAAAACTCATTTTCTCCGATCGGCTCAGATTTAACATCATTGGATTCAGCTCGTCGAGTACTACTCAAACGCACAATATGAAGGTCTAGAAATGAGTTTCAGCGATTTTGGAACGATACAACTGAAATAAGCCTAAATTCAACTTTAAGAGCTGAAAACAGGTCTTAAAATTGATTTTGGTAAAAAATGCGAACAGACTTTTCGATTCAGTTTTTCAAGTTCTATCCAACCATGTAAATATCTCGAAGCACTTAAATTGGGTCCACCCCGACCCAAAGTAGTCCGACGCCAAAATGTCGGAAAACTCATTTTCTCCGATCGGCTCAGATTTAACATCATTGGATTCAGCTCGTCGAGTACTCCACAAACGCACAATATGAAGGTCTAGAAATGAGTTTCAGCGATTTTGGAACGATACAACTGAAATAAGCCTAAATTCAACTTTAAGAGCTGAAAACAGGTCTTAAAATTGATTTTGGTAAAAAATGCGCATAGACTTTTCGATTCAGTTTTTCAAGTTCTATCCAACCATGTAAATATCTCGAAGCACTTAAATTGGGTCCACCCCGACCCAAAGTAGTCCGACGCCAAAATGTCGGAAAACTCATTTTCTCGGATCGGCTCATATTTAACATCATTGGATACAGCTCGTCGAGTACTACTCAAACGCACAATATGAAGGTCTAGAAATGAGTTTCAGCGATTTTGGAACGATACAACTGAAATACGCCTAAATTCAACTTTAAGAGCTGAAAACAGGTCTTAAAATTGATTTTGGTAAAAAATACGCATAGACTTTTCGATTCAGTTTTTCAAGTTCTATCTAACCATGTAAATATCTCGAAGCACTTAAATTGGGTCCACCCCGACCCAAAGTAGTCCGACGCTAAAATGTCGGAAAACTCATTTTCTCGGATCGGCTCAGATTTAACATCATTGGATTCAGCTCGTCGAGTTCTACTCAAACGCACAATATGAAGGTCTAGAAATGAGTTTCAGCGATTTTGGAACGATACAACTGAAATAAGCCTAAATTCAACTTTAAGAGATGAAAACAGGTCTTAAAATTGATTTTGGTAAAAAATGCGCATAGACTTTTCGATTCAGTTTTTCAAGTTCTATCCAACCATGTAAATATCTCGAAGCACTTAAATTGGGTCCACCCCGACCCAAAGTAGTCCGACGCCAAAATGTCGGAAAACTCATTTTCTCCGATCGGCTCAGATTTAACATCATTGGATTCAGCTCGTCGAGTACTACTCAAACGCACAATATGAAGGTCTAGAAATGAGTTTCAGCGATTTTGGAACGATACAACTGAAATAAGCCTAAATTCAACTTTAAGAGCTGAAAACAGGTCTTAAAATTGATTTTGGTAAAAAATGCGCATAGACTTTTCGATTCAGTTTTTCAAGTTCTATCCAACCATGTAAATATCTCGAAGCACTTAAATTGGGTCCACCCCGACCCAAAGTAGTCCGACGCTAAAATGTCGGAAAACTCATTTTCTCGGATCGGCTCAGATTTAACATCATTGGATTCAGCTCGTCGAGTACTACTCAAACGCACAATATGAAGGTCTAGAAATGAGTTTCAGCGATTTTGGAACGATACAACTGAAATAAGCCTAAATTCAACTTTAAGAGCTGAAAACAGGTCTTAAAATTGATTTTGGTTAAAAATGCGCATAGACTTTTCGATTCAGTTTTTCAAGTTCTATCCAACCATGTAAATATCTCGAAGCACTTAAATTGGGTCCACCCCGACCCAAAGTAGTCCGACGCCAAAATGTCGGAAAACTCATTTTCTCGGATCGGCTCATATTTAACATCATTGGATACAGCTCGTCGAGTACTACTCAAACGCACAATATGAAGGTCTAGAAATGAGTTTCAGCGATTTTGGAACGATACAACTGAAATACGCCTAAATTCAACTTTAAGAGCTGAAAACAGGTCTTAAAATTGATTTTGGTAAAAAATGCGCATAGACTTTTCGATTCAGTTTTTCAAGTTCTATCCAACCATGTAAATATCTCGAAGCACTTAAATTGGGTCCACCCCGACCCAAAGTAGTCCGACGCCAAAATGTCGGAAAACTCATTTTCTCGGATCGGCTCATATTTAACATCATTGGATACAGCTCGTCGAGTACTACTCAAACGCACAATATGAAGGTCTAGAAATGAGTTTCAGCGATTTTGGAACGATACAACTGAAATAAGCCTAAATTCAACTTTAAGAGCTGAAAACAGGTCTTAAAATTGATTTTGGTAAAAAATGCGCATAGACTTTTCGATTCAGTTTTTCAAGTTCTATCCAACCATGTAAATATCTCGAAGCACTTAAATTGGGTCCACCCCGACCCAAAGTAGTCCGACGCCAAAATGTCGGAAAACTCATTTTCTCCGATCGGCTCAGATTTAACATCATTGGATTCAGCTCGTCGAGTTCTACTCAAACGCACAATATGAAGGTCTAGAAATGAGTTTCAGCGATTTTGGAACGATACAACTGAAATAAGCCTAAATTCAACTTTAAGAGATGAAAACAGGTCTTAAAATTGATTTTGGTAAAAAATGCGCATAGACTTTTCGATTCAGTTTTTCAAGTTCTATCCAACCATGTAAATATCTCGAAGCACTTAAATTGGGTCCACCCCGACCCAAAGTAGTCCGACGCCAAAATGTCGGAAAACTCATTTTCTCGGATCGGCTCATATTTAACATCATTGGATACAGCTCGTCGAGTACTACTCAAACGCACAATATGAAGGTCTAGAAATGAGTTTCAGCGATTTTGGAACGATACAACTGAAATACGCCTAAATTCAACTTTAAGAGCTGAAAACAGGTCTTAAAATTGATTTTGGTAAAAAATGCGCATAGACTTTTCGATTCAGTTTTTCAAGTTCTATCCAACCATGTAAATATCTCGAAGCACTTAAATTGGGTCCACCCCGACCCAAAGTAGTCCGACGCCAAAATGTCGGAAAACTCATTTTCTCGGATCGGCTCATATTTAACATCATTGGATACAGCTCGTCGAGTACTACTCAAACGCACAATATGAAGGTCTAGAAATGAGTTTCAGCGATTTTGGAACGATACAACTGAAATAAGCCTAAATTCAACTTTAAGAGCTGAAAACAGGTCTTAAAATTGATTTTGGTAAAAAATGCGCATAGACTTTTCGATTCAGTTTTTCAAGTTCTATCCAACCATGTAAATATCTCGAAGCACTTAAATTGGGTCCACCCCGACCCAAAGTAGTCCGACGCCAAAATGTCGGAAAACTCATTTTCTCCGATCGGCTCAGATTTAACATCATTGGATTCAGCTCGTCGAGTTCTACTCAAACGCACAATATGAAGGTCTAGAAATGAGTTTCAGCGATTTTGGAACGATACAACTGAAATAAGCCTAAATTCAACTTTAAGAGATGAAAACAGGTCTTAAAATTGATTTTGGTAAAAAATGCGCATAGACTTTTCGATTCAGTTTTTCAAGTTCTATCCAACCATGTAAATATCTCGAAGCACTTAAATTGGGTCCACCCCGACCCAAAGTAGTCCGACGCCAAAATGTCGGAAAACTCATTTTCTCCGATCGGCTCAGATTTAACATCATTGGATTCAGCTCGTCGAGTACTACTCAAACGCACAATATGAAGGTCTAGAAATGAGTTTCAGCGATTTTGGAACGATACAACTGAAATAAGCCTAAATTCAACTTTAAGAGATGAAAACAGGTCTTAAAATTGATTTTGGTAAAAAATGCGCATAGACTTTTCGATTCAGTTTTTCAAGTTCTATCCAACTATGTAAATATCTCGAAGCACTTAAATTGGGTCCACCCCGACCCAAAGTAGTCCGACGCCAAAATGTCGGAAAACTCATTTTCTCGGATCGGCTCAGATTTAACATCATTGGATTCAGCTCGTCGAGTACTACTCAAACGCACAATATGAAGGTCTAGAAATGAGTTTCAGCGATTTTGGAACGATACAACTGAAATAAGCCTAATTTCAACTTTAAGAGCTGAAAACAGGTCTTAAAATTGATTTTGGTAAAAAATGCGCATAGACTTTTCGATTCAATTTTTCAAGCTCTATCCAACCATGTAAATATCTCGAAGCACTTAAATTGGGTCCACCCCGACCCAAAGTAGTCCGACGCTAAAATGTCGGAAAACTCATTTTCTCGGATCGGCTCAGATTTAACATCATTGGATTCAGCTCGTCGAGTACTACTCAAACGCACAATATGAAGGTCTAGAAATGAGTTTCAGCGATTTTGGAACGATACAACTGAAATAAGCCTAAATTCAACTTTAAGAGCTGAAAACAGGTCTTAAAATTGATTTTGGTAAAAAATGCGCATAGACTTTTCGATTCAGTTTTTCAAGTTCTATCCAACCATGTAAATATCTCGAAGCACTTAAATTTTTTTACCAAAATCAATTTTAAGACCTGTTTTCAGCTCTTAAAGTTGAATTTAGGCTTTTTCCAGTTTTATCGTTCCAACTCGCTAAAACTCATTTTCAGACCTTCATATTGTACATTTGTGTAGTACTTGACGAGCTGATTCTTTTGCAAGGCGCACGACTCTGTCTGTTCAGTTGACTAATTCATTCTAACATTATATAGACAATTAAAAGACACAGGGTTGGAAAATAATGAGGAATAGGATCGAGAGCAAAATTAGACGATGAAGATGAAGTAGATGACGAGGAAGACGACGGTGACGGCGGGGAACAGCACTCTGGCGATGATGTCGATTCCGTTGTTGTTGCGGAACGACGAGCATCCCTGGTTGTAGGCCACCTCGACAGTCTCCTTCGCGGCGCCCATCGGGTGCTCCTCTTGCGCCCCCAGGGTCTTGTAGCGAATCGAGCGAGTTCCGCCGCATCCGATGACGAGGAAGTACTCGACGAACGACAGGAAGGTGAGCACGAGGCAGAAGCCAAGCCACGCGCCCTGCGCATGAGTGTAGGCGTCTTCGCTCATGAAAATCTGAAAGAAGACGTGCCCGGTCTAGAAGAAAGGCGGATGGGGTGGTAACGTACGTAATAGGCAGCCAGGATGAAGAACGGGACGGCGGCAGAGATGGATCTGGGGACGGACCAGCTTCCGTGGATCCAGAAGTGCAGCCAGGATCCGATGAGCAGGAAGAGAGATGGGAGGAACCAGGACATGAGTCCCGAGAGGCAGCTGGCAGAGAACGTGACGTTGGCGTCGATGCACGAGAAGACTCCGACAGTGTAGTTGCCGACGCAGTCTCCGGCGTTGGCCTCCTCGAAGGTCAGATCGCCCTTCAGAAGATCCGCGGAAACCTCGATCGGGTTGACGAGGGGAGGCGAGTTCGCCCAGAGGTAGACGATATCGTCGATGTCGTAGTTGTCTGGAAATAGCCCCAGTTCAGTATGAAATCTCATAACCCATCTGGCTTACAGCTTCCCATCTTGATCGTGAACTGTCTCGAGTTGGTGAACGGGAACATGGTTCCGTAGGTGTAGGGAAGCTCGAGAAGGATGCGTTCCGAAGCACGCACGTATCCACTCGGCTCCACGATCAGATTCTTCGAGTTCTTGTCGCTGCGGCTCAACTCGCGACCGGACGTGAAGTAGGTGTCGGGTTCCCAGATCTTTCGGTTCGCCGGCAAACGGATCTCCTCGATGCCTTCGCGGGTGTCCACGTCGTACTTGAGGCGACTGTCCTGCCATTGCTGGCGCAGGTAGAGGTCAACTTCCTGGAATATCGGAGGTTGTCAATGAGATAAAGGATGGGAGCTTACCGCGTGGTTGCTGTGCCAGATGAGTCGGTTGATGAAGACGTTGGTGATAACCAGAATCGCAGAGTTGTCGGCATGATCTGAAGTGGAAAAACACCTACTAACACTGAACGGGGACTAGTGCTCACCTCTCACGGGCGGTCTGCTATTGGCGTCGTACTCCGACAGTATCCGTTCAACAATCTGACCCTCTGTACCAATCCGACGAGAGTGGAATGCCTTTTGTGACCTAAAGTCAGGTCATCTTAAGGTTATAGGGGGAGTTCCTAACAACTTACAGTACACCGGCAAGCACTGCCACAAGTATCAGTAGTACTTTTCTCATGCTCTGCGGGCGGGCTCACAGATGGGCTCTCGGGCAGAGGAGTGTACGTGTGAAGAGCTGCTCGGCCGCGGCAGCGAGTCGTCAGGTGGCATCAGAAAAACGTAATGGCAGCCAGCAGCAGCAGCGGCAGAAAGATGGCGAGGAAAAATGGGAAACGTGGAGAGGATCGAGAGGAGGAACACGACGGGGGATTACACTATTCGGGTAGGAGCGGCGGCGAGAGGTTTCGCCTTCGAGCCCGCGGCAAACAAAACAACAAAACGAGCAGTAAGAAGGATCATTTTCAGGAGATCACACATGAGCTCGACGACAAGATTGAGCAAAAACCTTCACGAAACGTTTATTATCAATAAAATGACATGTTCAAAAAGAGAGTCGGGTAGACTTTCATGCGCAACGCCCTCCTCCGATGTCTGTAGTCGGTCCACGGAACCTTCGGGAAGACGGCCAGCCACGCGATCTCCCTCTCCACCGCGTCCATCAACTGCGTGAACTTCTCCTTGTCGACGCTGCCCTGTATCTTCTGAAGGCGTGATTTGTAGTCGTACGCCATGTCCTCGCTCTTCTGAAGCTGTTTGTATCTCAATCGGAACGACTCGTCGAACATGCGATCCTCTTCGTTTTTCGCCGTCAGCTCCTCGATCTCCTTCTGGGTGAACGTGCAGTGGTCATAGACGATGGTCGTCGTGATCGCCTTCTTGGCGATGGTGTCGTGGGCAGTCGCCTGGAGGATGCCGTTGTGGTCCACTTCCAGAGTGATGTCCACGATGACGTCTCCTCTTTTGGCAGGACTGATAGGCAAAGTGACCTCTCCCAACTGTCGATTGTGGGAGCACAGAACTCGCTCGCCTTCATAAACCGGCACATTGATGTGAGTCTGATAGTCTTCGCTATTGATGAACGTCTTCTTTTTGGAGCACGGGAACACGGTGCCCTTTTTGATCAGAACCGACATATAATCCCGGTTGCACTGAACGCCGATCGACATCGGGATGACGTCGTTGAGCCGCATGTCCTGCACGTCTTCCACACCGGAGAGCACGGCGGCCACCACGGCGGCTCCGTACGCGACAGCCTCGTCGGGATGGATCGATTCGCAGATGCGGGTGTGATCGTCGAAGCTCGCCTTGATGATCTTCTTCAGCAACGGAATGCGCGTCGAGCCGCCGACCAGTACGATCTCGTTGATTTGCGACTTCTTCAAGTTCGCCTCCCGCATCGCCCGTTCCACGTGGATCATCGTGGAAAGGAGCAGGTTCTCGACCCAGTTGTCGAACTCAGAGCGGGTGATTTTCATGACAAAGTCGATTCCTTCGCAGATACATTCTAGCTGGAATCATAAATTGCTCATCTTTGCGAAAAATCAATAACTTACCTCGATTCGAGCACTATTGCTGGCGGACAGTGTGATTTTGGCAGTCTCCGCCGCCTTTCTCAGCCTTTTCAACGCTCTGTAGTTCTTCTGCAGGTCGATGTCGTACTTCGCTTTGAACTTCTCGATCATCTTCACCATGATGATGTTGTCGATGTCCTGACCTCCCAGATGTGTGTCTCCCCCTTTCGACTTCACCGTTATCCGCGGACCTTCCACATTCACCACTGCCACGTCAAACGTCCCGCCGCCCAAGTCATAGATCAAAATGTTCCTTCTCGACAACCGTTGTCCTTTGAGACTGTACGCAATCGCCGCTGCAGTCGGTTCGTTCAGAATCCGCAGCACTTTGAGTCCGGCGATCTTGGCCGCTTCCTCGGTGGCCCTCCGTTGGGACGCATTGAAGTAGGCGGGCACTGTGATCACCGCACTCTTCACCTCCACACCCAACTTCCTCTCCGCGTTCCTCTTGAGACACTCGAGGATGTGCGCCGACACGGTGACCGGCGTGAATCGGCACTTCTTCGTGCCGTTCTGTACGACCAAGTACGGGACGCCGTCCTCCTGCTCGACTCGAAACGGCCACAGTAGCATGTCACGTTGAAGCAGAAGATCGTCGTAACGTCTTCCGATGATTCGCTTCACATCTGAGTCAAAAAGAGGAGATGTGGGGGAGAAGATTGCAAAATGCTCACCAAAAAGAGAGTTTGTGGCTTTGGTGACCACATCTTTCGCGTGCTGTCCGATGAGCCATTCGCCGTCTTCATCGACTGCTAACACGGACGGAGTTGTCCTGCATCCTGTCACAAGGTAACACTTTGTTTACAAAACCCAAACAAGAAGGCGCCAGAACCATGCAAAACTGATAAGAGAACGCGCGATTAGGGGTCTTATCAACCTGCGGAACTTGTCAACTTTTCTGAAATTCCCATCAACAAACCCGTAGAACTCACCATTTTCATTCTCGAGCACGTTGACCTGACCGTTCTGGTAGTAGGCGACACACGAGAACGTGGTTCCCAAGTCGATGCCGATACTCATCGAATTCGAGAGAAGTGAAACGGAACTTTAGAACGATATCAATCAATGTATCGACACGAATGATTGATGATTATGAAGGAACTGTGAAGTTTCACAGACGATCCGCTGCAGAAGACGCGACGGCGAAGGCAGAAGGCGTTGGGGAGGGGGAGAGAAGAGAAGTCGACGAAACGATCGTCATTTTCTCTCTCACCTCATCGGGAGAATGCGAGAGAGGGGGGAGAGATCGATGTGAGAGTGTGTGTGTGATATGACATCTTCTGGTTGGGGGCGACCTGACTCATCTGGAGTGACTAATTGACGTCTGAAGGCGACGACGACGATGTTTTCAGGTGTTGCCGCTAAAATTCGAAAACGCTCGTCGTTGTGTGCTCGATTCCAACTCGATTCGCAGTATGCATTGTGAATGTATAATCTGTTTCGCTTCGTTACAAACCGCCCTCTTATCGCCGCGCTCTCCGTTACTCCTGCTCGTCGTCTTCTTTATCAATTACTTCTCAATATTGTCGCAATTCATACTCGCTCTTTCTTTCTTTCTCGCTCCAAACGTTTTTGTCCCAAAAAAAAGTGGAGGTGACGAGCCGAAATGTCGGTTTCTTCGTACGGCACGCCACGTGGCAATGAGCTGCTGCCGTTGCGCGGCTCCAATCAGCCAACGATGCAGGAGATGTTCGGCTCGCGAGTCCGCGACTCGCGATCCATCTCGGCGGACCAGGCGTTGATCCACATGATCAAGGTCATGATGGGCACCGGAATGCTCTCCCTGCCTTTGGCCTTCAAACATTCCGGTCTGTGGCTCGGACTGATCCTTCTCGCCTGCATCTGCATGATCTGCATTTGCTGCACACGACAGCTCATCTTCGGACAGCATTACATCACCTACATGTAAAACATGTTGAGGTTCATCTAACTCTTCTCACTTCATTTTCAGAAAGAGAGAGCAGAGAATGGACTACGCGAATGTGATGCGGTGTGCAGTGGAGCTGGGTCCCTCGTGGATCCGAGGCCACGGATACCTCTTCAAGCAGATGGTCAACGTGAACATGTTCGTCGCGCAGTTCGGCTTCTGCTGCGTCTACTTCGTGTTCATGGCCGACAATCTGAAGCAGTTCTTCGACCAGACCTCCTCGATCCACATCTCACAGGCCGGATGGATCGCTCTTCTGCTCATCCCGATCAGTGCGCTTTGCACGATCCGTGAGCTGAAAGCGCTGGCTCCGTTGGCCGCCATCGCCAATTTCGTCTACCTGATCGCCGTCTTCATCGTCCTCGCCGACCTGTTCTCCGAGTGGAAGCCGTGGGATTCGCTCCCGGCCTTCGGATCCGTCGAGTCGTTGCCCCTGTTCTTCGGAACCGTCATGTTCGCGTTCGAGGGAGTCGCCGTGGTGCTGCCGATCGAGAATCAGATGAACGAGCCGATTCACTTTATCACGCCCAACGGAGTGCTCAACACTTCTTGCATCCTTGTGCTCCTAGTCTACTGCATCGTCGGCTTCTTCGGATTTCTGAGATACGGAAACGACATCAAGGACACACTCACTCTGAATCTCCCACAAACTCCGTGAGTTGCCTTCTGATTTCCGACGATTCAAGTGATCTTTCAGATTCTACCAGGCCATTAAAGTGATGTTCGTTCTGTGCATTCTGGTCTCCTATCCACTCCAATTCTACGTTCCCATGGAGCGAGTCGAGAAGTGGATCAAGAGAAAGGTGGTCGAGGCGAAGCAGGAGCCGATGATTTACGCGATCCGCCTCGGCGGCGTCGTGCTCACCTGTTAGTTTTCTGGGGAGAAGATCCCTCGCGCGAATGAAGTCGATGTGGTTGTTTTCAGGCGCGATGGCGCAGCTCATTCCGCATTTGGCTCTCTTCATTTCCCTCGTCGGAAGTGTCGCCGGAACTTCGCTCACGCTCGTTTTTCCGCCTCTCATCGAGCTGCTCTGCTGTTATTCCAGACAGGAGCTCACCGCCGGCGTGTGGATCCGGAATATCGGACTGATGTCGTTCGCGCTGGTCGGCTTCACGACCGGAACCTACGCGAGTATGGTTCAGATCATCGAGGCGTTCGGCAAATCTGATGTCTGATGAGAGAGTCGTTGAGAATGTAGTTTTGTTTTACTAATTTGAGAATAAAGAAGATCTCTTTCGTTTTATTGTGAGTAACAAGCTGAGATAAATATGGAAGGATGAGAGTTGTGTTGCAATAAACAATAATTTAGAGTTGGCCGCAATCGGCGATGACGCAGTCGGCGATCGGTTTTCCGGACTGAGTTCCGTTCTTCTCGACAGCACTGACGACTTCGAGTCCCTCCTTGACTTGGCCGAAGACGACGTGCTTTCCGTCGAGCCACTCAGTCTTGACGGTGCACAGGAAGAACTGGGAACCGTTGGTGTTGGGTCCGGCGTTGGCCATCGAGAGGACTCCCGGGCCGGTGTGGGTCTTCTTGAAGTTCTCGTCAGGGAACTTCTCGCCGTAGATGGACTCGCCGCCAGTTCCGTTACCGCGGGTGAAGTCTCCTCCTTGGATCATGAAGTTCGGGATGATGCGGTGGAATTTGGTTCCCTTGAAGTGGAGCGGCTTGCCCGACTTTCCAACTCCCTTCTCTCCGGTGCACAGAGCACGGAAATTCTCGGCAGTCTTCGGGACGATGTCCGAGTAGAGCTGTAAAAAAATAGCATTACAGAAGAACGCGACATTTTTATGATTATAATACCTCCATGACGATGCGTCCGGCGGCTTTTCCACCGATGGTGATGTCGAAGAAGACGTTCGGGCGACTCATGGTTGATGAGGGGAAATCACTGGAATGAAAAGAAACTAGGTATGAGAAGTGAACAAGTAGACAATGACGAAAAATGGGCGTTGAGTGGGAATCAATAAACGATTGCAATAAAACGAGACCAGCGCGAATCGTTCGTAAACCTTGAGACGCGCGGACATCAAAGACCAACGTCGGAAAAAAGACTGAGCGACCTAAATAAAAGAAGAGATACAACGAGGTGTATCTCCAAAGTTTGGAAATATCTGTCTGACAGAATTGTTCCTTAAGACATATAGGAAGAGAAGCGCGCTACATGCAAAATACGCTCAAGAGTCGAGCCGAATGAGGAGGAAGGCGTGTCGGAAGGGGAGCCGAGACTAGAGACAGCCAAATTCACTCTGAGGCGATTAAAGAATCGTCGAAAGATTGCGGGCGCGAGAGTGAGAGAAATGGCAGAAAGTGACCATGTTCTGGCTAGCGGCTAGCGAGACAACGAAGCCAACGGCGAGACGGCAGACACTCGGGGCTCGCGCGCGCTCTGCCTGGCAGTGCCACTCTCCGCTCTCTCGTGGCTTAGCTACTGCCCACACAACATGCGGTGGCCCAACGGAGAGACCACAGCATTCGGTTCCCGCCTCATTCAAACCGAAGGTCGTGCGGCGTTTGCAATAAACTGCGCCGGCGGATTGCGAAAAAGGCGGAGTCTCTTTGGGGCGCGCTTGCAGTGGCGGGATGTTTTCAAGTTTTTTTTTCTCAGTTTTCTTTTTCTACGCATGTGGTTCAAATATTATCGATTTTCCCGGCTTGTTTCGAAGACCTTATCTGAATATTTTCGCATTGAGATCTTTCCGCTGCAAATTTTTTCCTGTTTCTAGCGAGCCTTCGCCAGAAAAAATCGATCCCGCGCGATTTTATCTTTTTTGAACCCATCCTTTTACGCATCTTATTAAACCGCTGTTTTTTCCAGGTTAATTGTTTCAAATGAAATCAACTCGATCTCTAACTTATGGATCCCAATAACCTACAGAACAACATCAATGGTGCTGGAAATGGCGGGCACAATAACTTCAACAATGTGCCCGCCAATCAGGGGTTTGGTCATAATATGGCACAAGCCGCAGGACAGTATAACAACATGCTCTTGCAACAGCAGTACTTTAATATCCCCTTCGGAATGAACTACAACAACCAGGTAGTTATTCGATTGTTGTTTCCGTCTAACATGCGTTTGTTTTTCAGTTGCTCGATTTCCAACAGGCTCAACAGCAGTACCTGATGCAGCAACAGTTGCAGCAGCATCAATTGCAGCAACAACAACTTCATCAACAGCAACAGCAGCAGCATCAGCAACAGCCACTACTTCAGCAACAACATCAGTACCACGGAATGAGTCAGATGCTTACACCGCAGCAGCAACTGATGCAGTTGATGCAACAACAACAGCATCAACAAATTCCACAAGTGCAACAAGTTCAACAACAGGTTGCACCAGTGCAACAGATTCCAGCTCAACAACAGCACTCGATTCAAATCCAACAACCACAGCCGCAGCGTCAAGCGCAACAAGAACTGTTTCAGCAGCAGCAGACACTGCTTTTCGATAGTTCTGAAAGAAGCGCACAAGCCAAAATTCTTGAAGAACAGTGTCGACAAATGGAACGTGCTAGAAAAGAGCAGGAAGAAAGGAAGAAGAAGCATGAAGCTGAAGAAGCACGGAAACGAGTCGAAGAGGCGAAGAAGCAACGGCTTCAGGAGGAACGACGGTTTCAGGAAGAGCAACAGAGAATCCGCGAGCAGATGGAACGAGAGCGTCTTGAAGAACAGAAAAGAGTTAGTAGGAGACAGCGGTTTTTTTCCAATCAGCAATAATTTCAGCAAGAAGAAGCTGCACGGCTGGAAGACGAAAGGAGAGTTCAAGAGGAAAAGGAGAGAATCGAGCGAGAAAATCTACAGAGATTTGCCGAAGAGCAGTGCAACAAAGAGAGGGTGAATAGAAATCAAAGAATTGAGCTCGAGAACAAGTTCGCTCAAATCACGCAACCTTTGACTCTTGTCGGCACCCATTTTCTTCCGAATTGTAAGTATATAGCGACGCTCATGCGCAAAATCATACAAAACTGATTTCAGTTCTCGACATGATACCCTTTCCTTATGAAAGCATGTCCGAGTCGCGACTGCCACACGTATTCGATATGCAACAGAACGGAGCCATTCTCGATAACTGTGATCCAGCTATGGTCGCCATGATCAGCGACTTGCTCGCATCCACAAACGTTGATGATATGTGAGTTATATTACTGCTCTATACCACTCTCTTACGTTTCCATTTCCAGTGTCACCCGAATGGACAAGCTTCGTCCGGAAGATAAGGAGAACAATGATCTGTGCTTCGACAAGCTGCCTCCGCTGATTAGAGCCGTTGTAAACTATAGCACTAGCGCTCTCGACGTTGATTCGCACGTCGACTTGGAGCTTTTGGAAAACGAAGATGTCATGATGACCGAGGATATCACTAAAAGCTCGATGCTCGTGGAGTCCAATTCGTATCACCCGCAGGAGTCCAGTCATGCACACACGTCAGAAAATCACAGCTCCAGCAATTCCGTCGATTCGCCGGCAATTTCCATGGAAAAACGGCGACAGATGATGTCAATCGGAAAAGCGCCGAAAGGAAAGGGAAATCCGCAGAGAAAGAAGCGTGATATGGTTGAGAACCTCTACGACTCATTGACTGACAACTTTGTGCCAACGGATGGCGGTCGGAGAGGAAGACGCCGTCAACGAGACGACGATGACGACGAGGACGACTTGCAACGTGATCTGGATCTGATTGCTGCGATGGAAGCAGGCGAGAAGCTCCCTGCCAGTGTCACTGGATTCGACACAACTGACGGTGACAACCATCACTTCTTCGAGAGAAAGAGAAAACGCAGAAGAGAGGATGAGTCCGCGAGAGAACGTCGAGACAGATCACCAACACCCGAAGACGTCATCGATGCTAGAGATGCTCAGTGGCAAGAACGTCTGCGGATGAAGCAAGAGCGCGAAAAGAACCGGAAATCCGACGAGGATCATGCCTCGATGTGGAGTCTGCAAGCTCTCGCCGACAACGACACATACGTTCGATTCAGTCAATCGGTAGATGGTATTCTCGAGCAGGCAGAGTCTCTCGACACTGAACTCATAATGCCGAAGAAGAAGCGCAGGTCGGATGTCGCCAATGAGAGCGGAGATGGCGATGAAGAAGAGGAACTCGACGAGATCGATCCGGATCTTCGAATTGACCTCGGACTGCTGGAGGAACTGAGAAGAGGATCTTCCCGTCTTCGCGAAAATCGCGTTCTTCACGCTGTTGGGCCAGAGCGTTTGATGAAGTTGATCACGATGCTTGACAGAAACATGAGAGACGCCATTTCTGCCGACAATCAACGGCTGCTGGTACCGTGCGACACTGAGGCTGTTGACGCATTCGAAAAAGAAATATGCGAAGAACGAGTGAAAAGAGCAGTGGATGCCGCGGTCGTCGCCCTGAACATCATGTCGAGTTACAAGATGCACAAGCAAGTCATCATCGAAGACGTAATTGATCGGTCCATTGGACTGACTCGCCTCTTGCTGCTTCACATGATCTATCCGGCCTCTGACAGTGTGTACAGAATGATGAACACTAAGAGGAAGGACAAGGGAGGAGAAGAAGTCAAGCGACGCAAGAGAATCGGAATATGCAATCGAGACAGAGGAACGGACTACATTTACGAGCGAATCACTGAGATTGTCGCCCTTCAAGCAGCTCTCGTCAAGACTGATTCTATTCCGGACACCTCTGTGCACAATCTTGCCGGAATGGCTCTCACGCCGTTCTTCATAGCGAACGTTGGAACTCTGCAAGTCTCATCGCTGCTTCTCTGTTCGAACATTTTTGCTCGGGCAGATGACACTCTTCGCTTCTCGATGATCACGGATTTCCTCGCTTCACTTCACAGAGCTCCTCAGTTCACTCAAAAGAACGCCAGCAACGGATACATTCTTCATGATGGAAACTGGATCTCGATGACGACGGCGCTGTTCGTTCAGCTTGTCCAAAGCTGTATCAAAGTTCCGAAGTACAAGAAGAACCTGGACGAGGAGGAGGCGGCGAAAAGAGCGAAGAAAGAGGAGACTCTAGTTAAAGAGTCGTTCCAGCAAGCCTCTAAGGTCACCAATGCTTTTTTGAACGGTTTCCTCCAGAAATGCAGCCAGAAGGGGAACAAGTTAGACGGCGAGGAGGATTACAGAATTCTGTTTTCCAACTTTCTCTCTGAACTTCTGGCCGCACTCTACTCTCCAGAGTGGCCAGCTGTTGAAATGATTTTGACGTCACTCGGATCTCTTCTTGTCAAAAACTTCCGCGCTAAAACGACTGATATGACTGTCAGACAGGCTTGTCTCGAGTACCTCGGAAACATCACGGCATCTCTGAAAAAGGATATGCTGAATGCGATCAACGACAGAAGACTCGATTCTGTGGTCAGGAAGGCGTTGTTCTTGGTCGACGACACTCGTTATCCGACTTTGGACTCTGTCGACATATCCGAGTATACGACGAACGAAAAGCTCAAGATTCTGGAGAGTTCGCTCGTCGACTACCTGGTTCTTTCCAACTCTTCCGATTTGGTTATGTTCGCCTGCACGTACTATGTCGGAGAATGGTACAAAGAGACTGTGGAAGACATTGAGAGTGCCGAGGCTAAGCACAAAGATGCACTTGCGAAAAGCGAAACTGAGAAAGATGTGAGAAAAGCAGAGAAGAAGTACGATCGTCTGGTACAGAAGGGAATTGCAATGAAGCAGTTCCTCGCAAAGCTCATTGACAAGAAAGAGCTGAAGCGGCGTCTCGAAAAGTCGAACAAAGTGAAGATGTTGGACTCGGATGCGAGATGGGCGGTGAAGTTCTTGGCGCAAAGCAGAGAATTCAATCACTCGTTCGAAACATACTTGAAGCATGTAAGTCAACGGTATTCCTTCAGTTTGGCAATCTATTCTGTTTACAGATTGTGTTCGGAGCCGGAAGCGAGACAGTTGTCGCTCTACGCTCGAAAGCCTTGAAATGCATGAGCCAAATCATTGAAGCAGACTCGAAAGTTCTGATACTGGAAGATGTTCGTAACGCAGTTCACTCGAGAATGGTCGACTCGCACGCCCAAGTGCGAGAGTCTGCCGTCGAGTTGATCGGACGATTCGTTTTGTACGACGAAGAATACGTTCGACAATACTACAGCCAGATTGCCGAACGAATTCTGGATACGGGAGTGGCTGTTCGCAAGAGAGTCATTCGAATTATGCGCGAGATTTGCGAGAAGTTCCCCAAGTTCGAAATGATTCCCGATATGTTGTCGAGAATGATCAGACGAGTGACGGACGAGGAAGGAGTGAAAAAATTGGTGTACGAGACGTTCACAACTCTCTGGTTCCAACCATCCGATACGCGATCCAATCCGAACGCCGTACTGACAAAAGTTATCACGATTTGCGGTGTGGCTCAGCATTGCTTCAAGGATAAGACGAGCGAATTTCTGGAAACTCTCATTCTGCACATTGTCAAGAACGGAAGCGAGGCGTCAGGAATGTCGGTGGCCGTCAAACAAATCGTCGACACACTCGTTGATCTTATTTTGAGTCTGGAAGTACACCGGAACAGACCAAAGGCCGAAACTGATAAGATGACGCCGGCAGAAGTCGCAAATCTTCAACTGCAGGAGGAGAAGTACATGGCGCATCTGTCGACACTCGGAATCTTCAGTAAAGTTCGCCCAAATCTGTTCACCTCACACGTCGAAGTTCTTCTTCCGTACCTCACGTTCGATGGACCGGTCAAGACCAATACCGACCTTCTCGTTCGGAGAGAGATGATTGGGATGCTCGAACGTGTGATTCCGTTGATTCCATTCCCGAATCCGGACATTCTCGAGTCCATTGACAATAATCTCTCAAAGTTCATCCTGTTCAATCCACCAGCGTTAGTCGTTCCGGCTACGTCGTGCGTCGCTACAATCTTCAAGAAGTTCAACAAGAAAGCAAACCAGACGATGACACTGTTCCAAAAGTTGACCGGCAGCATCCTGGATGCAAGACGAAAATTCGAGAGGGATCCTGCGAAACTTATCGATACCACCGATACAGTTCTCGCCAGATCCATCTTCGTTCTCGGAGTCCTCTCTCGCTACTTCGGCTTCGAAAAGATTCTAACAACAACTGCTTCACAGCCCGTCGATCAACGCAATGTGGATAGTTTGCAAGACAAGGTCTTCGCCGCTCTGGACTACTTCTCGAGGTTCGGAGAAAGAAGGAAGCCGAGGGTATACAAATCTGAAGCGGGACGAGTCGAGGATCTGAAGCAGGAAAGAACTATCACACTGAAAGCCATCTCTTCTCTTGGTCACTTCTGTGCGCAACATTCTACGTATCTGACCAAGAAACAGTTGCAAGATACCTATCTTAGGATCCTCCAAAACAAATCTGAACTGGGACACAATGGACGAGTCGCTGTTCTTCAAAATCTCGAAATCTTCCTGCAATGTGAAGAGCAGAAGTTGGCCGCCAGTCACGAAAACTGGGAGGCAAACAAGGAGATGGAAAATCTGAAGGAAATGGAGCTCAGTGGCTCTGGTCTCGGCTCGTCGGTCATTCAAAAGTACTGGAAGGCTGTTCTCGATTCCTACGTCGACACGAAGGACGAGATTCGCAAGGCGGCAGTTCAAGTGGTGTGGCTGACTCTGAACCAGGGCTTGGTTACTCCTGGAGCATCGATTCCTACTCTTATCGCCATGACGACGGACACTGTAGAAGTGATTCGCAATCGAATCGACATCCTTCTCAAGGACATCGATTCAAAGTATTCTGGAATGGTCCAGAGCAAGGCGATGCTCGGAGTCAGACTTGCCTACAAGCTCCACCTGAGACTGCGAGAGACCCCGGAGCAACTCGTTCGCGGATTCAGATATTGCGATTTCCACCTGAACGCGAACAACGCTCGATTGTCTGTGAAGCTTCCCACAAAGACACACGACGGAATGGCTGTGCTGAGTGGCCTCTACCAGAGTCTACGCACAAACCGCCAGCAGAGGAGATCATTCCTGACTGCAATAGTCAAACTGTTCAGTGAGGAAACCTCCGACAAGCCGGATCTGCGAGAGCACCTTTTCATTGCCGACAACCTCGCCATGTTCCCGTATCAAATGATCGACGAGCCGCTTTATGTCATTAGACTGATCGATCAGAACGTTGCGCTCACAGGACAAGCGCTGTTGGTCCAGTACAAGCAATACTTGAGAATGAGCGAAGGAGAAGACGAGGACATTGTGTTCATGGATCACAACTTGGTGCAAAGACTGTCGCATCTCAATCAGACCAGCACTTTCCACAATCTCTTCTTGTCCAGTCAGGTTCCGTCGATCCTTCTCTATGTTCGAACGTTCCTAATGCAGCAGTACGGATTCAACGAGACGTAAGAACTGACTCTCATTAATCTAGTCTTATTTGATTTTCTTCTCTTTTCAGCAAAGTCGCCGAATATCTTCCATCAGAAGCGGCCAAAGTTTACGAGAAGGCGGTCACCCGGAGAAACATTCCCATGTTCAACCCGGTTACTGCTCTCGAAGCCCTCCACTTCCCATACCAGCTCGGCTCTTACGAACACACCGCATTCTTGGCTGAAAAGATCGCATCGGTAATTAACTGTGATAATCGTCGAAAAAAAAAACGCTGTATTTTCAGTTCCGCAAAATGCTTCTCTCACTTGATCAAGTAGAAGAAGTCGATTTAGGAGGTAACCCGACAACCGTCAATCAGGGAGATGATTACGATGAGGAAGATCAACTTGCCGATCCCGATCCGGAGCCCGATATGCTCGCGGAGCAGTGATGGAATACTTGATCTTCTTGCACGTCTTCCTTTTACGTTATTTCTTTATCGAATGTTCACTTCCATTAACTGTCAATTATGGGTATCCCGATTCGACTCGGATCTCTAATAGATTGAAAACCCCAGCCGAAAAAGTTAGGCTTTGCGATAATGCTACTCTTCCTGAAATTGTCAGTAGAGCGCGGTTGCATCCCTGTTCGCCCGAAATACCCCCCCCCCCCTCCTTTTTTTCCCCTGTTTCATTATATTGTTCTATGTTTTCAAAACTCCGCAGTGCTACTCCAGCTTCTATATTTTAACGCCCGTTTTCTCGATTCAAAAATGCGCCTTGAACACAAATAAATCCCCGCCAAACAGCCAAACGCCTTTGTTTAATTAAAATATCTGTCCGAATAAATTGATCTTCGTTTTCGCCAATTCTTGTGTTGAAAGAGTTGAAAGCTCTTCGATTATCTGAAAAAGCTGTTCTCCTTCTCCAACATTATCATCCTTTCCATCTTTCCTTTTTGCAAATTACAACCAGGTTTCGGCGAAAAACTCGTTATCGTCCTTATAATTCCCTGATAACACCACTGAAAGTTTCATGAAAAACCTTTTTTTTTTCTCTTCAACACTACAAATTTTTATAAGAATATTTTTCCGATCGTTGAGCTATAAAATTCCTGAAAACTTCTAAAAACGACCGGAAATATGGTCTTTGGTCTCCTGGAAAACGTTCGCATTACGAAAAAACTTTCCGATGAATCATCATCGACAGAAAATTACGAAGTATTTCATCGTTCATATTTTTTTCTTCAGAAGCCTCAAGCTTCGAACATGAAGAACGGCGGGTTGAGCGATTACGCCGATTTCGCAGAAGACGACGCCAACTGCACTCAGGGAATTCAGTGGATCAAAGATGTATGTTCCTATCTTTCAAGCCTAGTTTAAATAACGAATGAGTATAACTTCAGGTGTTCACAGATTGCGTGGATACTGATGTGAAGCTGATCGGGTTCATTGTCGGCCTCGTCTCCCTGTGCCTTTGGCTCATCCCCCTCTTCCCGCAGTTGTGGCAGAACTACAAGACGAAAAAGTGTGAAGGCCTCTCGCTGGCGTTCCTCTTCTTCTGGCTTGTTGGCGACACATGCAACATGCTCGGAGCGATTCTGACGAACCAGCAGCCGATTCAGAAGATCATCGGAGTGTACTACATCTTCCAGGATCTCATTCTGTGGAGTCAGTACGGCTACTACACTAAGATCTATCCGAAGAACGACGCACCCGCAGCCCGATCGAATACGATCGTTGTGCCAGTGTTGGCTTTGGCGTCCGTTGGCTCGTTCTGTCTGTTCGACAACCCACTGCCGGACGTTGTCCGCGTGAAGCGTTCGGGAGGATTTCTCGACAGCCTCAATCACCAGAAGGGTCTTCCATTCGAGTCCATTCTCACGATGTGGCCCATCTTCACCAGCTACACGGACATGCTGGGTTACGTGATCGGATCGCTTGCTGCCGTGTGCTACTTCGGAGGTCGCATCCCGCAGATCATCAAGAACTACCAGCAAAGATCGTGCGAAGGGCTGTCGCTCACCATGTTCTACATCATTGTCGCCGCCAACTTCACCTACGGAGTCTCGGTTCTGATGGCTACGACGAGCTGGCTGTACTTGCTGCGTCACCTTCCGTGGTTGGCTGGAAGTCTCGGGTGCTGCATGTTCGACGCCGTCATCATCTCGCAGTACTACTACTACCGTCAGAAGACGGCACCTGCCGACGATACGGAGCGTGCGGGTCTTCTCAACACACTTGAAGACTCGGACTGATTACCTTTTTCTAACCATTTTGTTTTCTCACTTCTGTAACTCCCACTCACCCTTTGCATCGCGACCTGTCTGTAATTTATGTGTCGATTCTGTACTATAGGCATTTTCAATCCGCCATACGGTTCAATGTTCGATTAGACACACACACAAATGTTCTTTCCGTTTTCTTTTTCTTGCAAGACTTTAACAAATTGTATTATTTCTTATCTATTGCATTATTTGTGAAACTAGTCTGGAAACAAAATAAGATTGTCGATAAATCTGTCACACTTTGCCTTACCCCCCTCCCGACCGGGAATTATTTTCCGGTACTTATTTCGCAGTTCACTTGATGGCTGTTCTATATTTTGTGTTGTACATTCTCCATTTCAGACTAGAACTTTCTGTTCTCAGGTAGTCCATTCCCAACGTCGGACGGGTCGTGACGAACATGCAACACTATTTCGAAGATATTGACGATTGTGAGTGCGCCCTTCTGAATAGGTCCCATCGGCATCGATAACTTTCCAGTATGCGATGGTTTTGCGGAAGAAATGGGTAGACGAATCGCACGTATCACAAGTTGGGACCGCCAGATCTCTTACAAAAGAAAAGAAATGGACGCGCTCGAAGAACTGGTGCTCGATCAGTCGAAGCCAATGCAGGAACGACTCAAATCGGGAGTTCGCCTCAACGAGCTTCGAGATGAGATTCGCGCGATAACGGAGAAAAAAATTGATATAGCCGAGAAAAACGTTAACTTGGCGAAATTGATAGGAGAGAAGCTTCGCGAAAAAGCGTACAACTGCAAGCTGGAACTGGAGGCCGACAATCCAGGATGTACTGAGGCGCGCGAGAAACGTCAGTTGAACCACCATTCTTCACACATTTCGAGTATTCGATATTTTCAGTATACGCTGAATACGTTCGAATCACAATGGAAGGACCGGAAACCGATGGAGCTCGAAAAGCAAAAAACGGTGTTTCGGGTAATGAGCCCGGTTCGTCGAACGCAGATTACAAGAGAGCTCGTTCGCTATCAAATGTTTCGGAGGACGATCGAGCTTCTGTCCGTTCTTATACACCTGCTCCTAAGGAGTCGCAACTGCCAAAGTGAGAAGCTTCCAAATCGTGGTGGCTCTCTGTAATTCCGAATTTCAGAGCAACCATGAAGAAGCGCCCAGGCCGTCCGCGAAACATCGCCAGAGGAGGCAAACAAGCGGCACCTTCCAGAGATCACGCCGAAGCGAAAGTCCAGAAAGACCAGAAAGCGCCGTCCAAGTACATGCAGAAGAAGAATTACGAGAAGCTCGTTCGCGAGGAAGAAAGAATAAGACAGCAGCTCGCCAGCAACACAGCCACTGTCGAGAAACAGCTCACTACAGGAGAACTCGATCCTTTCGCACTGAACGAGGTGGATCCGTTGGATAATGGAGAGCTCGGGGAAGAAGACGAGCAAGAGCTCCTGCAGCTGCTCAACTTTGACGGATTGCAATCGCCGCCACAAGGAATGATGGACGGGTTGGACTACGGAATGGACATGTACCCATCGCACATCCGCCAACAAAGTCGCCAAATGACAAGACTAGAAGAGGCACCGATGTCTAGCGGAGACTTCCGCCGACCGGCTAACCCAAGAGCGGCCACATCGTCCGCCAGTTTTACCGACATTAAAAGAAAACCTGATGTGAGTTTAGTTCATCGCTTTTCTCCCCTAATATGATAGAATGCAAAAACTAACACGCTAGGCGGAAGCTGCGGCGGCGACGTCTTCGAGCAGCGGCGATTTGGCAGAGAAGCGCAAGCGCAACCTGTTGTTCGGTTCGATACCCGACACGAGTTTCAGCGGAAGACCGAGAAAGTCAGTGTGTGTGATCGGCTTCCCATTCTTCTCACACGTAGACTTCAACATTCTCAATCCTCGATTTCAGACTAACGGACCGCGTCGCTGAGATGATCATCTCGAATCGCGAGAAAGAAGAGCGTAGCAAACATAAAAAAGCTGAAACGGACGACTGGTGCATTTGTGGTGGAGCTGTAAGTTGGCGAAGTTCAGCTGAATGAGAAAAAAAACGAAGACAATTTTCAGAATGCCACCAACTCTGAAATGATGGTAGCATGCGAAAACAATAATGTAGGTTTAGCTTCCAACTTTCGAACATCTACCAAATCACGACCATTTCCAGTGTCCCATCGAATGGTTCCATTTCGCGTGCGTCGGTCTCACCTCATCTCCCAAAGACGAGTGGTTCTGCCCCGAATGCCGCCATCGTCCGGCTCAGCAGCATAATCGTAAGCGCTTCAATGGTTTTGATCATAAATAACCTCCCAACGTATATCTCTTTCGCTGTGCTATCCAATTAACCTAACACCCGAGTTCTCGTCTCGAATCTACCTCTTTGTTTTTTTCATGTATCGTCTCCTAGAGAATCTCATATTTGTGGGGATTCGTTTTTCCCTTTCTTAGCTTTTTGTTTTTTTTTCTTGAGCCTCCCTCAACTAGAACCACGTCATTGTTAGAAGCAAACGTTTTCACTTGTTCTTCACGACTTCACTGCCAGGGGTGAAAATCTCTGCCGCTAACTTGTTATTGTTTTTTATTTGATTTTTTTCTTATTACTTGGTCCTTAATGAAGTTTCTACGCGGAAACGTGTACTTGGAAGATAAAAAACATTTCAGAGTTTTAGAGAATTGCAATGGAAGATCACACGAAATGACAGAGATGAGAGTTGAGTTCGACTAGAAGTTCGCCTTGATGCCGTTCTTGATGTGATCGTACTCTTGAAGCAGTATCTCTGCCTCGACGAGCTTCATTTCCAGCTCCGCCTTGCTCTTCTTCATCTCCTCATCCACCAATTCCAACATCGTCTTCGGATCTTTCACCTGATCATCGCCGAGAAGAGCCCTCATGTCGACTGGGTCGTAATCCGGAAGAGGCACTGATGTTGTCGTGAACTCCGCGTTGTTTTTGATAATCGCGTCGCGCAGCTCCGAGTTGATGTTCCTCATCGCAATGAGCATATCAGAAATCGCTTCGCTTCCCGCCATCATCTCCAGATTGATCAACGCCTTCTGAAGCTTCCTCGTGATGTTGACGATCTCCTTCTTGGAGCGCTTTGCCTTCTGCTCGGCCTCCTCGCACTTCGTATGATCCTCTTCTTCTCCCTTCGCACAGCACGCCGGCTCCCCCTTCTCACGGTAGTCGTGGGTGAAGACCTCAAATTGCGACGCTTGAAAGTCGCCTTGATCGGTTTTTCGGGCGTGGCACTCCGCGTCGAAATCTTCCATGAACTCGGCCATCTGCAACTGCTGTCATTGAAAAGGAGAGGTGAGGCAGTAACGATAAAGATATAGAATGTCAGTTGAAAACTGATGTTTCTGAATAAGAATAGACATGGGAAAGAGAAAACTGGAACATTCATCGAATATTATTGCGACTTCAATGGAAATTTGTTAACGAAAACAACCGATTCTAATCGTTTCAGATAACAGTAAGTAGCTCCTGCATGCTTAAAATCTTGGGCCATTCCAGATAAACGGGCAGATCGAATATGTCCAAAAAGATCCAGTAGCTACGCATCGCCTTGAATTCCTTGCAGATGAACTCCCTGACGAATTCTTTCATTCCGTACTGGCGGTAATTGATCGATTTCAGGAAGTCCATGATGAAAGTTGAGCAGTTGAGGCCGTTGTGTTTGTAGTTCGCTCGTGTGAACTTGCGCTGAACGGCTTCGTCCTGAAGGAATCTGGCGAGCGAAGTGTTGAGAAGCGTCTTGTTGCCGAAGAAGAACGGGAGCAGATTGCACGCCGAAATCGCGTTTTCCCAACTCGAGGCTGCAAACCGACACAAATATTGTCTGTCATCGAACAATCAGTGCTGTTAGTAGTACCTTCCTCTCTGACCATTCCTTCGTACCAGTAAGACCAGACGTGACGCGTCGAGTCCATCACTCCGATGTGCATTTCCTCTCCAATCTGATATCTGAAATCGCTGGCGGTTAGACGTCGAAAGAATAGAAAACCGACTCTCTGAACGTTCCATTCGTGGGTTTGAGGAGAATCGAACCGCACTCCAGTGGCCGCTTCGAGAATGGCTCCGGGATCTCGATCTCTTCGCCTGTCTGAAAATTTCAGCCAATTTTCTTCCGGGCTCTCTGCCTAAAGTGCCCACCATTTGCGCGTAGTCGAGCACTTCGCGGCAAACTTTACACTCCAATTGTGTTGCACCGTCTTGCACGAGAATGCCGGTGTCGCATGGCTCGTGTCGGATGAATCGCATTTCAGAGGAGAAGCGCTTCGAACACCTAAAAGTGGTGTGGAGGGCGAGCGAATGAAAATGGAAGAGTGGAGGAGGGTAGAGAAGAGGAGAGGGAAGAGAAGGAGAGGGAGCGGAATCGATACACGCTGTGGAGTAGAATGAAAGGCGCGAGAGACGCAGACATTGGCTTTATTGAGGGCAGTTTAGAATCATTGTCATATTATACACTTTGATATTGGCAATTAGTGTGAAAGATATACAGATAGGCGAGGTAGTGATTTAAAATCAAAAGTAGTGACTACGATGTTCTCTTTCTCTTCCCCGCAGCTGTAGCTCGGCGAATGGGACGATGAGGGGCAGAAGTGGACGCATTACTCCCATGATAACTGCTGCTAGGTCCCGCCTTCGAGTTGCCACTTTCTGGGATGGAATAGTCAGCACATGATTGGGATGCTAGTCTCTAGTTAACATACCATGTTTCCCTGGCAGATGGATGACGCGTTTGCGTGGCGAGGAGCTCGATGTCGACGGTGCAGGACCCGCAGAACTAGAAGCTGCGGCCTGATGCTTCACTGTTGGCCTTTGAGATGTGTACGTCTGGAAAGCATTGAAGTTGTGCAGCTCGGAAGGAAGCTCTGCCACTCACGTGCATATCGCTGACGTTCTCGAGATGCAGTGGGGTGTCGTCTATTTGAATCGGCAATATAACCAATCCGTTTGAAGCTGAATAAAAGGTAAAGTAGACGTCGTTTCATTCGCAATCGGAACTCACTTTCTTTGGCGGCGAAATGTTGCTTGCTGACCGGATCAATGTAAAGCTGCATCGATTGCTCTTGCTCCAACTCGATCGGTCCGTTCGGAAGTGTGATCTTCGATTGTTCGTCAACGACATACATCCTTTGCGGAAGACCCTCCGAAACCGGCACCGATGAGTGTGGCATCGTGTCCAGCGGCGGAACAGGCGGTCTCTTCCGCGGGATCACAGTGACCGTGGGTTGCTCGTAGTGCTCAGAGCTAGAAGCGGGGTTAGCGGCTCGGGCTGACTGCATATACTGCGTTCCCGGCTCGGGGTGCTCTATGAGGGTTCCAGTCTGCTCGTCCCATTCGTCCGCCAATGGTGCATTTTTGACCAACTCGCTGCCGTTTATCACGTACTGAGTTTCGGTGCCTGCAATCAACTAGTGTATTTTCTAGTGCACACAACCAACCCTTCCGAACTCACATCGTCTTCCTTGTTCGGTGTCAAAAAACAACGGCTTCACAGGCGCATCATTGCGAAACTGTTTGGGACGCGTATAATTGGCATGCTCACGATGAATCGGGCCGGTTATCTTGTTCGCCTGCCGATACTTCATCAGGAACACTCGCATCGGCTCCGCATAGTTGTCGAACCCGGTAGCCTCCATTGCAGTCAACAAATCATCGGCAGTGATTGTTTTCCGTCTCTGACGATGACAAATAGACGCCGCTTCCGAGGCGATGAAGCTTATGAACTCGGAGACGCACTCTTGGACGCACTCCTTCGCGTCTTTCGCCAACTTCGCCGCCGGATCCATCTGGGTCTTCATGATACGAACGACGTTGGCAATCGGAAGATATCTCTCCTGGTCGAGAAGGACCGTCGCCTTGGGAGCCGACGGCGGGTTTTCGGTCGGGTTCGAGACGTTCGGACGCTTCACAGTTTCCAGTGTGGTTAATTCGGGTTCCTCTGCTTCTTCTGTTTCCTCTGCATGCTCTTCTCCTTCGTTAGTAGAGTTGTGACTACTGTCTAGGTTCTGGAAGCTGGTTTCAGGCGCTGAATCATCCGCTCCGGATTCTTGATGATCCATGGGCACAAGAGAACCGGCAGGATCACTCATCTAGAAGGAAACTAGTTTAGGACAATCTGTGGGAGACATGAAGGTATATTAAATTGAGGAATACAAATGCCAATGCGATGCGGAGTCCCGAATAGGACAGTAAACCTCGAATAGTTTCATTTAACAATCAAAGAGATAGAGATAACATTTCGATCTACTTATTAGCGTGTTCTACTCATCACGGGAGGGAGAAAACAAAAGAGATTGGAAGAGATTCAGGCGGTCTTGGCTTGCTGGATGGCGGCAGATGGGCCGAGAAGCATCTGGCGTTGCTGGGCGACTTGAGTTTTCTCCAGGTCGCTTCGCTCCTTCTCGATGATGTACGGGAGGAACGCGATGAGCGATGTCGTCGACACAACCCAGATCGTACTTTTCGTCAGATTGAACTGAAATTTTCCCATACGAAGATATTTAGGAAAGCTGCCGGTATTCGTGCTCTTACCACTCCCTTGACACCCCACGTCGACCAGTCGATGCTCGAAGCGACAGCTGAACGGAGAGACTCCGGGAACATCTCGCCGAGTCCTTCGATTCTTTCGAAAAGAGTCTCGTGGAGCTCAGAATCCGGAATCTCGTCGAACTCGTCTCTAACAACTGCCATCTAAAAGAAATTTGACAGGAATTTTGGAAAACATGTTCAGAAGGTTATGTGCACGGCGCCCTGAACTGGAAATTTGCGGTGGCGCGCGTTTGCATTATTCGCCTGTTTTTGAATTTTTTTTAGCACTGGAAAACCAGTTTTTGCCCGTTTTCTCCGCGGAAAATGAAACGTTTTCGAAAAACTTCAATATCAATTGTAGAGAATCACAATACGAATCGATTAAGTTATCGAACAATGCGAGATATTCTCTCTCCGCGGTGTTGATAGGCCCGAAAGATTAGGCCTGAAAATTCGGTTTTTTGGAGTTTGTGAGAAAACGAACAGACGATTCGCCAAAAACCTCAATATCGTTTGTTCGTAAGCTCTTTAGGAACATTTTGAGACATAACACGGGCAGATTGGTTGAGAAATGACAGCGCTGATACGATTTGAATATCGCGTTTCGAGAGCGCGCATTGGAAATTTGACCGTTTTCGCCTGTTCTCATATTGGCCGGTGCAAACTATGCATCATATTAACTTCTTTATGCTTCAAAAACGTTATTTAGCTCATTCTAAGCAGAAACATGCACCAAATTTCGGAAAAACCAAAATTTTGTCGAAAAAAAAATTTTTTTTTCGAATGTTGCAACCGATTGTTTTGCATTCTAAAAACGATTTCAAATGCTTTTTATATCTTTTCTTCCTCATTTGATCGTGTTTTCATTGAAAAAACGTAGTTTTTCGTTGATGGGGGTCTGTATCGCGAAGTGCGTCAGCTCATCAAGAAACACGCAAAGGGAAACCTTGGCGCGCATTATGTACGCTCCACCGCCAAATTTCCAGTGTAGGGCGCCGTGATGTGAGATATCACACTGGCCACGAACCAGTTGAAACAGAACAAAATCGTCAAGTTCAATCAGAAAAACGGTATTTTTAAAATCAAAAAGAAAAAGAACGATTTCAAGAGAAAAAAAAGTAACAACTGGAACAAGTAACAATAAAAATAATGGGTTCGGATAATAGGTAATTCAAAAACAATTAACAGGTCAACAATTACTGCTGCTTTGAGAGCACCTTCCTACGTCGGTTCTTGATCGATTTAGCGCCGGTGCGAGCAGCGGCCCTTTTCGGAACTTTTGACTTGAAGATCGTTGGCTTCTTGCCTTTCTTAATGTTTCCGACGGTGTTGAAACCGTCATCCTCCTTCAATGAGTCTTGCTTGGCCTGTGCCTTCTTCTGGTTGCGACGTTTCTTGTTGGCGCGAGCTCCCGATCCGATGTTCTTCACTGAAAATCATAATTGTCTATCGTGAACTTTTAGCTTAAATTCTTACTCGGAGCAGTCTCGTCGGCGTCAGAGTCGTCGTCTTCTTGGACCTTCTTTCCTTTCTTGGCGACGGGCTTCTTATCCTTCTTCTCGTCCTCATTTTCATCGTCGCTGTCCTCTTTCGCCTCTTTCTTGCTCTTCTTCTGAGCAGCCTTCTCCTTCTCAGCTTCCATAACTCCCTGCTTGCTCATTCTGGCATTCGAGAGCTTCTTGATCTTGGCGACGTAGAATCCGTCAATGTTGTGCACGTGCGGGTAGTATCTCTTGGTGAGCGAGAGAGAATGGTGGAAGCGGTAGTCACGGAAGCGAGTGAACCCGTCGACTCCAATCGGAAGGCCAGTCGGAACGAGCTCACAATGACGTCTCTCGAGCAAGAAGTTCACCACGGCCTCGTTCTCTTCGACGAGCACGGAGCAAGTCGAATAGACGAGGTATCCGCCGTTCGGAGAGTTGGCATCCAGCGAATCAAGAGCCGAGAGAATCAGCTGTCTCTGAACAGTGTGACGCTTCTGCACGTCCTGGCTGTCCTTGCTGGTCTTCACAGACTGATCTTTCCAGATGACTCCGGTTCCGGAGCAGGGCGCGTCGAGAAGAATTCGATCGAATCCGTTCGGACGGATCTTCGAGAACTCCTCTCCGCCAAGATTGCAGACGACGGCGTTGTTCACACCGAGACGGTGAAGATTTCCGATGATAGCGCGGCAACGGTCGAAACTGGCGTCGTTGGCAAACAACACTCCGCTGTTCTTCATAAGGGCAGCGATATGCGATGTTTTACCTCCTGGAGCAGAGCACATATCGAGCACACGATCCCCAGGCTGAGGAGCCAAAGCCATGACGGGGAGAAGCGAGTTGAGACCTTGGATCATGTAGTGACCGGCCAAATACTCAGGAGTGGCTCCCACTGGAACTTGAGAATCGTACACGACAAGTCCGACTTTGGTCCAGTCGGCGGCCGGGTCAACGTTCATTCCACGGTTGATGAGATTCTTGGCCAGATCGCGCCGTTTCACTTTCAGCGAGTTCGCACGGATCGTGACCGGTCGAGGGTTATCGTTCGCCTCAAGGAACTCGAGAAGCTCAGCTCCATTCGGGAAGAGGTCCATGAACTTCGACATGAGATAGTCATTGTAGCCGTACTGGGAGCACAGATCCTTCTTGAGCACCTCAACGTATTGAATGCGGCTCTTGGTTGGATCACGTCGAGCGCTGAAGTCTCCGAGAACTTGGATGACGTCAGCGATTCGTTGCTTGATGATCTCAAGGTTCGGAATGGACTTGATCTCATTCTCAATCTCCTCCATAGTTGGAAGCTCGAAAGTCTCCTGATTGGCGATGTTCAACTGAAGTTCATCCTCTCCCTCTTCACTAAAAAAAATAGATTTCCTAACTTTTCGGACCCTTGTCTCGCTTACAGAATCTTTTTCTGCTTCTTATCCAGAGCTTTCGACTTCTTTTCGATTGGCAGATCATTGCCATCTTCCGAGGACTCCCCTATAAATTAAACCTTTCATAAACCCTAAGACTCAAGTTTTCTGACCATCAGAAAAGTCGTCTCTCAGATCATCCGAGTCGTCAGCGCCATCTTCAGTGACATTAAGACCATCGAGATCGAAATCGACGTCATCGTCGTCCATCTGAATTCAAAGTTTCAGTTACATTCTTTGTATGATGGGAATCTTTTTTTTACCAGTTGAATCTTCTCGACTTTTTCCTCAGCAGGCTCTTTGCCCTTGATTGCCTTCTTTTTCTTCTTTGCGGCCGGACCGTCTCCGTTGACCTTCGGAACTCCGTTTTTCACTATCTTCTTTTTTTTCTTCAACACCGGTTCACCTTCCTAGAAAAAAATAGATGATTTTCTCTCTACTCAAGAAGTTTTTACTCACTCCAAGAGGCCTTTTCACTGCCTTCTTCACCACAGGCTTGCTACCCTCATCTACCTTCTTGGCAGCGGACACCTTCTTCTTTTTCACGATTGCCATGTCTGAAATAAAGTATAAGATTCGTATAAAGAAAGAAGCAAAGTGTTCGAAGAAAAGTTATCGATTTTCGAAACATTATATAGTCCCAATGGCGTCATGCAACAGTCACCGGTACAGTTCAACTATGGAAAAACCGATAAATTAGTTATGCACATCTTCAACTAATTTTTCAAAACCAAATTCTCACAAACTTATATGGGTTTCGTTAAATTCTAGTGAAAAATTCTGAAATTGCAAAATTGTGAAGAAAAAACCTGTCCGATAGAGCGCGCTTGCTGAAGGTCTGAGTTTTCTAGGCCGCCAACACTAGTCCGCGGTGCGAAATTTCGACTTTTGAGGTAATTTCATAGGACTTAACCACAGTTTATGATAAAAATAGTTTGATAATAGATAACAACGGTTTATTTGCAACGATTGAGAAAAAACAAAAACAAAAATAACAAAAACAAAGAAATAGACAGTGATCACTGTCTCCACAGCTTCAGCACTTTATCCTTTCCACCGCTGACAACCTTGGTGCCTTCTGGACTCCAGTCTACTGTGTAAACCTCATCTCCGTGTCCTGGCAGGTCGTAATACAGCGAACGAGTCTTCAGTTCGAACACTTTGAGGGTGGAATCTGAAGATCCGGAGACCAGAAGTCTACTATCGGCTGACCACGCTACTTGGTACACCGGAGCCACGTGTCCTCTGAAAACAGATCGGTTTTTAACAAGAAGAGTAGAGTAGAAGCTTCCACCTCAGAGAGGCCAAGTACTTTCCAGTCCGACCACACCACAGCTTGACAGACTTGTCGAACGAAGCGGATGCGATGTATCTCGTATCAGGAGAGAAGACCACCTGATTGACAAGTTGCATGTGTCCCGTCATTCGGGTAACCGATTTTTTGGACTCTTTCGGGATCCACAGGAAGAGGGTGAAGTCGTCGGATCCGCTCACGAGACGCTCGCCACCGGCTGTCTTCATGGCTGCGTCGTACCGTGCCTGAGCCACCTTTTGACATTCCTCGACCGACTCCGGTTTGACACATCGTTTGCTCGGCTCGAAGCAGGAAGTACGAAGGGCGTAGTCGGTGTTGAGAGCGAGAGTGTTGATCCAGTGAGCGTGTCCGGTCATATTACGGCACATCACACCATCATCGGCGCGCCACATCTTGACGGTTCTGTCCTGAGATCCCGAGTAGATCAGGCCTTCTCCTCCCCATCGCAAGCAGGTCACGGAAGCAGTGTGGCCACTGAGACAACGAACAACGGCTCCTTTGACGGTATCCCAGATGAAAATATTGCCATCTTTTCCGGAGGAAGCTAGCTGACGGCAGAGCGGATCCTTGTGCATCGGCTGCCACGCAAGACTCGTGATCCACTGCTTGTGTCTTTTGAGTGTTTTTCCCACTTGCTCTCCAGTTTTAGCATTCCAAATGTTGATTTCGCCGTTCTTGCAGGCCGACGCGATTTTAGTGGCGTCGGGGGACCAAGCGATACAGAGAACCCAGTTCTTATGTGCTTTGCAAGTGTGGAGCGGAAGTTCCAGTTCGATGTCCCAGACTCGCATTGTAGTGTCTCCCGAGCCACTGGCCAATCCGCGGCCGTCCGGACTGAATTGTGCGGAGATGACCGGCTCTCCGTGACCAGGAATGCTTGCCGAGCATCTCGTTACTGGGCGCACACGGAAGACAGCTTGTGGTTGATAGACAAGTTTCAGCGTCTGAAATCAAAGTTTAAAAGATCCATGAAATTCGAAAAATCGCCTACCGTTTCGAAATCAAGTTTTTCGAGAGATTTGCGAATCGAGTCCACAATTTCGACTCCTTCGTCTGTGAAGAACGAAATCGGCACTGGATCATCGCTGAAATTGAACGTTTTAGTGATAATATTTTTTGTTAGCACTGTTACCTGTTTCCCAACAACTGATTGCAAAGAATTTGCAACTGGTTCGTGGAAATGTCAGACGGAACCAAGATTCCAGCTTCTCCGAGTTCGTTGCCGTCTTCAGAAGAGAAACTGATTGAAATTTGAGCAGCTCCTGATTCTTCGACCATTATTTTCTGTGAAAGGGAAGTTTTTATTGAGATTTGTGGAAAAGTAGGCTTTGAAAAAGGCAAAAAATGTAGGGGGCGTGGCCTCGTAAATCGAGATGCAAAAGCGGCGCGCGGTTTTGCAATATCGCCGCACACAAGTTATTGCACCAAATCGAATTCGTTTTCGAAAAAGAATATGCATTTTTCTTCGGTTTTAAAGATTTTCCAGAAAATTTTAGTTTTTTTAGATAAGAAATATTGTAAAAACATTAATCGTGTTTGTAGTTGAAATGAATTTCAGATGATGCGATCTCAAGTTTCGAATCGGGAGGAAGACTCCATGAACAATGAACCATCCCTTTCGGGAAAAACCATCATTGGTCTCATTTACCCGCCGCCAGAAATTCGAAGTAAGTTTCTTAATACAATATCCAAAAATATATTCGTATTGATTTTCAGCGATTGTCGACAAAACCGCTGGATTCGTGGCCAGAAATGGAGTGGATTTTGAAAATAAAATTCGCGAGAAGGAATCTCAAAATCCGAAGTTCGGGTTCCTTTCAATCACTGACCCGTACCATGCTTACTACAAGAAACGAGTTTATGAGTTCGCGGAGGGAAAAGTAGAGGCTCCGAAACCGCCGCAGGCTGTCAAAGAGCATGTCAAGAAAGCCGAGTTTGTTCCGACAGTGCCACCGGCGGCGTTTGAGTTTTCCGCCGATCCGTCCACTATCAATGCTTACGATCTGTAAGTTTCTCCATCTGCAAACTAATTCACAAAATGATTGTTATTCTAGCGATTTGGTCCGTCTGGTCGCTCTCTTCGTCGCTCGCAACGGTCGCCAGTTTTTGACCCAACTGATGACACGAGAAGCAAGGAATTACCAGTTCGACTTTCTGAAACCCGCCCACTCAAGCTTCAGTTACTTCTCCAAGCTGGTCGATCAATACCAGAAGGTTCTCGTTCCCGCCACCAACATTGTGAGCCAACTCACAGAGGAGGCGACGAACAAGAAGAAGCTTATTGACGACATCAACTATCGCGTGTCGTGGGAGAAACATCAGAAGAGTCTGAAAGATCGTGAAGAGATGGAAGCGGAGAAAGAACGCATGGCTTACGCTCAAATCGACTGGCACGACTTCGTTGTGGTGCAAACAGTCGATTTCCAGCCGGGAGACTCGTCAAAGCTGCCGCCTCTGTGCACTCCAAAGGATGTTGGAGCCAGAATCCTGCTCGACGCGAGAAACGAGCAACAAAAGGCGGCCGCCGAGATGCAAGAGATGGACATGGAGGAGTCGGACAGCGAAGAGGAGCCAGAACAGGAGAAGCAGCCGGAGCAACCTGCATTCACTGCTCCACTGCCACCGACGAAGCAGAAGGATGTGATCGTGAGAGACTACGATCCGAAGAGAAACCAGCAGCAGAAGAACAAGTCGGTGGAGAACTGGATTATCTCGCCGCTCACTGGAGAGCGTATTCCTTCCGACAAATTCGCCGAGCATATGAGATACAACACTGTCGATTCACAGTACAAAGAAGATCGCGATCGGTACATCGGAGAGCGTAGCACTGAGGAGCCGGTACTTGCTCTCGGAGCAGATATCAGCAGAAACTTGGGCAACTTCGCTGAACGTCGTACTGATATTTTCGGAGTCGGTGGTGAGCAGACGATGATCGGAAAGAAGTTGGGAGAGGAGGACGCGCAGCCGACGAACAAGTTGATTTGGGATGGAACCGAGGAGAGTCGTGATATGATCACTAGAGCGGTCCAGAACCAGGTCACGATTGACCAGCAAATCGACGAGATCCATCGCCAGCACGGCTTCGTCGCCGATCCGAACAAGGAAAAGATCGGAGCCCAAGTGCCACGTCAAACTACTACCACTGGAAGCGTGACTATCACGCAGGGCATCAGTGGAGCCATGCCTCAAAACGCTTGGCCACAACAGCCACTGCCACCGATCAACCCTGCACTCCAGCCGCTCCGTCAGATGGAGGGACCGCCGGCAAAGAGAATGAGAACGGAGGAGGATCTGGAGCCGGAAGACGAGTGGCTCAAGAAGGTCAGCGGTGACATCGTGTTGATGGTGCAGTTGCCGCACGCTGCCGAGTACGGCATGGACGGGTCCCTCCAACAGTTCGTTATCAATGCTGCTGCTCCGGTGAGTAAACACCTGCCCGAGTCACCTTCAAATCTAACTTTCTTTCAGATGAGCGAACTGAAGCAGAAGATTCAGGAACGTTTCGAGAAGATGCCTAGTGGAAAGCAAAAGCTCGTCACAGAGGGATTCTTCATCAAGGATAACCTGAGCAGCGCCTTCTACAATCTCACCAACCGATCCCTAATCTCGCTACAAATTAAGGAGCGTGGAGGAAAGAAGCGATGATTTTTTCGATTCCACATCTACTATTTATTTTTTATTCCCTTTCGAGTTGATTCATCATGATACCCTTCACGTTCGCTTGTTCTCACTTTACTTCTTTCCCCCATAACTGTCTCATGTAAAGAACTTCGTCCGTTGTGCCGTCCTGTCGCAATCAGCAAGTGATAAACTTGAAGCGGAACGTGTTCGTTTCTAATCAAACTGAAAAGAAACATTCCGTCGATGTTTGACGCAAGCAAACACTTCCCCCCAAATAACGTTCAATTCAAATCGCCTTTCAAACCAGAATATTGAACTTGTGGCCAATTTTATTTTTTTTGTATGTGATGGAGAAACATGGGAACGGAAAATGCAATGATATTAATAGTTGTGTGTGTGTGGGGCTCCATAAATAAATATCCGGAGAAGAAAAGCAAGAGTAGGAAATAAAGCGCGCGGTAAGGATCAGAAGTACGTGGGGGGAAGGGAAGAAGAAGAAGCTCGGATGGGGGGAGAAGGCGTCGGCGGAGAAGTTATGAGAGCATCTTGGTGTTGTTATTGGTGCTCGTGATCGAGTTCTTCTTCTTGTTTCCCTTTATCGTCTTGATAAACGGCAGAAAAACGCTGCAGATCTGATTGTGGCACGGGCGTTCTGTTGACGAGTTGGAGCGCATTTGCTTCCTGCAAAAAGGAGATGGAAACAACAACAGTCATCTGAACTCACGAGTCGACGTCTCCGTCGGCGTCGTCGTCCCTCTCGATTCTCTCGAGCTCGTCGAAATCAATGTTGTCTATCCGGTTCGGAGAGACGAGCGAGTACGTCGAACGGTAGAACGACTTATCTGGAGTTGGAGTTTCTACATTTCAAATTATCGGAAACCAGCAGCGGATTCTGACGGTTCTTACCTTGAATCTTGAGCTTCGACAGCTCCGAATTGAGGTTTTTGTGCGCCTCCAACGGGCTCGGCGACGCGATTTCCTGCTCGATTTTGTGGGCGAACGAGCGGAGAAAGAGCTCTTCCCACAGTTTGTTGGGCTGAAAATCCAACTATTTTGCGATTTTCAGCCGAGTTTCAAGTGTCAGTACCTCGTCAGTGCCCTCCTCCGTCAGCTTTCTGCCGTCTTTCAAATACTTGGGCTTCGAGCTCTTCTTCTTGAGCTGCCCCGTGAACAGCGGCCTCCACGACGGCGTGCGCTTCGTCGAATTGTGGCGGCTCACTGGAAAACAAGGAAAATGAGGTGAAAATGAGGCCAAAAGAAGGCCGTGCTTACCGTTCGCCGACTCACTTTCTCCGCGATTTCGAATCGACGTCTCGCGGCTCAGCAGATTCGGAGCAGTCGCATAATAGTCGAGCGGAGTGTCGCACTGGACATTGACCATTCCAATCATCTTGTCTACCTGAAACCGGCGATTCTTGGAAAAGCGAGAAAAAATGGAGAAATAGAAGAAAACAGGGGAGAAACGGAAAAATATTTGACATCTCTTTCGGGGTGTGTATTTATTCGCTTCGCATTCAGAAGAGGAAAGTATAAGTGGAGAAAAGGGGGCGGCGCTTAACTTGTTCCACATTACAGTTGGTACAAACACACACCTCTAATTTAGAGATTAACCGGGTAGAGACTTACAAGAAGGCCGGTAGAGAAAAGTGACGATCCGAAAACTTCTTTTGCCTCCTCTTGAAAATAAGGAGACCGAGGGATGACAAAATGACGACGGTTAAGACGATTTAAAAGCAAACATGAAAAGAAGAAGAAGAAGAAGAAGAAGAAGAAGGCGAAAAAAGTGAAGAGAAGAATTGAATGGAAAGGGGGCGGTAGGAAACGTATGTGTGAACCAGATGCACCGCCACCATCACCCCATAATACAGGTGATTCAAAGTGACGTATGTTTGGCCGAGGATTTAGCGCGTTTGCAGACGGTGTTGCAGGGGGCACCGGTGGGCGGGGCCCTACTAATTCCCTCGTTGGAAGTGAGAGGAGACGAAGTTTGTAAAGGTGTGAAAAGAAGGCGGGGGGAAAATCAATTACTAAAACTGATTCACATGACTCTCTCTTCTCTCGGGTCTCTGATAAGGCAGTTCAGATTCCGGTGATGCCGCAGAGAGCACGCTTGCGAAATTTTTGACCACTCTATTCTCGCGATTCGTAATGAGAGCACAAGAGCGGTCGGTCGAGACTGGAATTTGAGTAATGCTGTGGCGTGGGGGGTATATGTACGAAACGGTCTCGATTGTCCATTGAATTGCAAATCATACACACACACACACACATCTGTACTCCTCTTCCGCCCCGGCCGCTTTCAGATAGAGGAGGGGTGGGAGGAGTTTGCGAGGTGGTGATAAAATTCGGAATGTTATAGCGAGACAGACCGCCTGGCCATACCATATTTTGCCGTTTGTGTGTGTGTGGATGATGCTTCATGCTTTTCCACCCCGACGCCTGGAAGGTAAACACGGATGACACAAAAGAAGTTTGCAACGTCACACGAATGCGTTTCCGAGAGGTGCACCCACGACCACCCACTCAGTCAGTGTCATGGTCACCGCCGGGAAGAAATCGTCGTTGTCGTCGATGATGACATCATTTGAGAGGGAGAGCAGTGTGGTTTGTGTCCGGGTTGACTCACTTTCCCGATTAGGTCATGACCTGGAACTGTTTTCGTGTTTTTCTGTGTTTTCCTTGTGTCCGCCCGTATTTTTGCAAGTTTACACACCGGAGTAATGTCATCAACACGTGCCGAGCCGACATGCATTCAGAGGTGAATGGGGGGTGAGCAGTCCATTGCTCGCGCACACAAATACGTACAGTAGCGCCTCGAAATGACACCATCCGACTGTTTTATTGTTTTAGGTGTTTTCTCGGTGAGCCCTGTGCAAAATAGGCCTTGTTTACTTTTTCTCTCCTCTCGCACTGCGCGAGAAAAATGAGTCAGAGTCGTGCTCGCTGCAGGACAGTTCAGGGAAAGTGCATCTCATGGAATTGTCATCATCGTCATCGTCTTCTCCTTTCTGGAAGGGGGAGGCGTTTATTCTGCGGAATCGGAAGTGCGAACGTCACTTCTGGGTACGGTAGTATCATAAGTTGCAGCATTCTTCGGAAGCCGTCGCTGAGACGATCCGGATTTCGAAATCTAAAGCTGGATGGGATGGAAACTTATTGAAAGCTTTTCCTCAAGTTTTTTGATATACATACGATCGAACAGCTGGAGATTTTCATTGAAAACCATTGAACTTTTTTGATTCTCCCGCATGTCACACTTCCAATATGCGCGCGGCGCCATTGCGAAATTGTGTGCGGGCGTTGCAGTAGCATTTACGACGCCCCGCCCCCGTTGTTTTTCAAGCCTCGATTTTCAAGCGCTGATCAGCATCTTTTCGGTTCGGAAATGTCGCTGTACGATCTCCCGAGAAATTCTATCGCTCTTTTGAAAGGTTAGTAATATCAATCTTGCGAGCTTCGAAGCCAGTTTCCAGCCGAAGACTTGTCCGACGTTCTGAGGGTCACACTGGCAGCTTTGCGTGGAGATAAGAAGTGCATGATTCATCATGAAGCATGCGAAACGTGGATTCGCGAGTTTTACGAAGAAGACGGCGACGACAAAGTGCAGTTTTTGTCGTTCACTAACGAATTGGAGCTTGATCCGGAGGCTGTGAAGTCCTGTGATGCCAAGGAAATCGTTTTCGTCGACTTTGACATGTATCTGGAGTTGTTCGGGATCCGGAAGGCTATGGTATTGTTGAATGCGTTGAGAAGTAAACGGATAGTCTTCAAAAAACAAAAAAAGATAATTTCTTTAGATCACAAGAGAGTCTACGTCACTGTCCCTCAAGACGTACAACAAGCGAACGACATCGAAAGATTGACAAACGGCGTGTTTTCGATGTGAGCTTTCAGTATTAGAAGTCTTAAAATTCGTCAATTTCAGAAAAAAGACGGAAAATGTAGACGTCTATGACTGCTCTAGTGTGACGTTCGATAAAAAAGGAGGCGTCAGCACTACGGACCAACTTATCACTATGATTCCGAATGGAAAACCGACATTCAAAACAGTTCGGAAAACAGAGGATGTTGCTTTGACGCCGATAATCAACACTGCTCAAAACGACAATGGAAAATCGTCGCTTGAGCTCCCCTTCTTTGCCGGACGACAAGAAGACGGAGTGGCGATTCGGGATGCAACGAAAAAGAAGATTCGAGTCGGCGGACAAATCGTTTACGAGCCGGACAACGAAGACGACCTGGACGACAGTGATCCAGATGATGACCTCAGTATTTGATGAGGATCTTGTTGATTTATCGCATTAATTGTTGTTCAAAGTTGAAAATTTCAAATTATAAATTAGCCGTTTCTGTTTCACATAGGAAGACCTTGCACGGGTGGAGGTGGAACAGAACTCGAATGCGGTGCGAGAACCATCTTTTTCTCTCGTAGAGTGTCCAACAGCATCCAGCACGCGACCGGATTCTGAAAAGGGTTGAATAAATTGCATTTTAAAATTCACTGATACCACAGGCTTATCGTTGACTGGTTTAGTGTGTGTCGTGGCAGCGCGATCACCCCACTTGGCGAACAGCGGATCCTTGAAATCGTAAATCGGCTTTGGATTCCCCCACAGATTCGGAGGAGCCGCGGGAGTCTGAGTCTGCTGGTAACCCGACGTTCCACTCATCATATCCCGCATGAACATGTCCGGTATCACAATGTTTCCTGCGCCCCGCTGAACTTGCTGGGTCTGCATGAAATGCTGCTGTTGCTGTGCCGCAGCCGCTGCCGCTGCGGCCGCTCGCTGCTGCATTTCAGCCTGCTCCATCGCTTTCAGATGATGTGACATGTAGGCTTCTTGAGATTGCGCGTATGCGGCAGCCGCTTCCGCCTCCTTCTCGTCGGCGGCTTTCCTCTGTTGCAGCTGTTTTTGCTGCAAAACCTTCGAAACGGTCGCCCTGGGATCGATATTTGTGCACTCACTGTGTTTTTTCTGGCTTCTACATCTCGTTCCCACTGCTCGAACTGTGCCACGTACGAATTGTAGGCGTCGGTGCCAATAGAGGACTTATTGCTTTCTTTCCACTGTTCAAATTGTGCTCTGTAGTCTTCATATTGTTTTTCGAGTCCTTCTTCAGTACCCTGAAAGTAATCATTATTTTAGAAATATTATTGAAATTTAACTTACTTTTCCGGCTGTCATGCTCATTTTTAAGAGGTTTTATTTGATGTAGAATGACGATAATATTTGAAAAAACGAAGAAAATTGAAGGAAAAAGTCAATTTGAAGACGATTCGCAATGGGGCGCACTTGCACTGTCTTCACAGTCTTCACCAAATTCAAACATTTGTTGTCAGGGTCCGTTCTCCTCTTTTTCCCAGGACTCGATTTGTTTTGATCAATAATTTCAATTCATCGTTTTGATTTCCAACTCAATCGATTTTTAGAGCAACTCAATGACAAGTCCCGATGAGCAAGTGATAAATGCACGCCCGCTAGTGGAGAAACTGCCGGATCCCGAGCCGAAAGATGATTTCGACGACTATGATTCGGTTGGCAGTCTCTCGTACAATCCATGTGAGTAATTTCAATTCGAAAAATTGAAGCCAAACTTTGAAAAGGCATTATTTCTTAAAGTTCAGACTCCAGCTCATCGGGAATTGTCATATGTTACAAAGAAGGAACGGGTGAAGTTTTGACACAGGAGACCTTCGATGTAACGTTTTAACACAACTATTACAAGCTTCTAACTATGATAATCTCAGGATACCGGTCTACATTTCATATTTTCCAAAACGACGGCGATATGCATGATGAACGAGCACGATCCGCTCGGAATCGGCTCTGTGGTGCAGATCTATTGGTCGAGAAGTTTCGAAAGAGTGGTCAGAGGGAGCCACATCATTGTGCACATCGAGAAAATAGAAGTGTTCAAGTGTACGGCTCAAAACAAGCAGCGAAAATAAATTTTTAAAAACCATAGTTTAGGTTGCTCTTTTCTGTTGGAAGACGTCTTTGTCACCTACAACTCGCAATCTATGGCCGGCGTGGCAATCGGAGTCACCAAGGTAGATTTCAATATTTCGACAAACAAGAAACGAAAGTTTAGCGCAATATGGCGGTCGCATTCCATCCAAATTGTTTGCCGGAAATCCGCTACGAGACGCTCAGAGCTCACCACGAAGCACGAACGGAGTTCCAGATGGTTTCGAAATACGTGAGACAGATCTTCTTGTGACACCGTCTAACTGATATTTTCAGTATCATCGTCTGAACACGAATCGGATGGTACGAGTGATACTTGCGTCGGCTCCATTCAAAATCGAAATGAATGGCGCTCTTGATAAGATTCCGTTCTTTGTCATCAAAAAGTGCTACGATCTGCCGGGATGCGAAGGAATTGCTGCTGTCACCAAGGTCGTCAAGAACATCTTCATGGAGGCCACTTTTCTCGACACTTCCGAAGACGTCTTCTTCGATTCCAACTCCTGCCACTCGAACATCCAGGACAAGCTCCAAGTCGGTTCGATTATCAGTGTGCACGCCTCTCCGACGTTCCCGACCTCGTGCTTCAAATGGTACGGATACGACGTCACTATGCTCGACGTATGTTCATCAAAAGTTGAAATTCGATGGTTGAATCCCACATTTTAGAGCAACTACCTCAAAGAAAACAAAGAGCATGGAAAATCATTCAAGAACTACAAGTTTCTTAATAGCGAGCTGGGAAAAGCGCATAACCAGCATTCAAGTGCATCGTCAGCTTTTCAAACTTTACGAGATAGCGTTTATGGAATTCCAATTAAAAGTGATGTAAAGAAAGAGTAAGCCTATCTGCGTCTTCAGAATTAAAGAAAAGTGCTGCAATTTCAGAAAATCGTTGACTCTAGACTTGTTCTCCTCCGCAAATGCGCAATTCATGTACAGATACCAAGTTTTAGACAAAAATTCTTGGTAAGAGCTTTACCAATTCCATCTTCTGTAGTTAGAGATTTTCAGTAAAATAAATCGAATTGTGGCGAATTCCACGTTTGACTCGTACCATCTCGACCTCGCAGGGCCCGTCGAGCCAGTCGAAGCTCCCGAGGAGCCTGAACGTCTGCCGCCTCCACAGACTGCCGCCTACACACTGAAAATGTTGAACACAGTTCGGGAAGCTCTGGGTACCGACATTACGCTTAAACATCCGAATACCATTTTCATTCCAGAGCTCCATGGTCTCAACAACGATCGTGTGCTTCCAGTCGAACTGCGATCGACTCGTTATGATCCGGAGCCTGGAAAACCGAAGATTCACTCGCGCAGAGCCGAATTGCCGATGGGAAATCCGAGGGAGGTCCTCAAAGACTTGATGGATGAAGACGGATTCGCTTTAAATCAGGTATTTGCGCCTTTTTAACATTGTGCCTCATTTTCTGCGCTTTCAGAAAGTCAAGCCAGTGTTTGTTCTTCCCGACACCGCATGGAAACCAACTGAGAAGCGTCACGTCGGAATCTACGACGACTTGCAGTGGGTCATGATGGGTACCTTCTGTCCTCAACCCGACGACGACGACGACGAGGGTCCAGAAGAGCGACCGCTTCTGGGAGGGGTAGGCAATATACTTTTGAAAAACTTAACTTTCATATTCTCTTGCAGTGGTGGTACCGACGGGCGGTCCCGAGAACTGCTCCGGTGCGAATCGTCAAACGAATGAATACGCGAAGAAATATAATTGAAGACTGTGAACCAGCATCAACTCGATGATAATAGATACAATACAATTGTGATAATATTAATAAATTTACCGTTTTTATACATTTATGATTTCCAACTGTTTTTTTCTTTCAATTTGGTCACAAATCCATTTCATATCTTATTTTTTCTATTCTTTTTTTTCTCCCGCTTATCTTCTAATGGTTTTCTTTAGATGGCTTCTAACAGCGTGGGAACCAGCAACAAGGCAGCAGAGGCGGCTCCCGACGAGTGTCCGATCACGAGGACCGTGTGCGACGTCATGGGAATGGCTAATCCCGATCCGGCAGTCGTCAGTTGTGCCGAGCAGATCGGACGCGACTATGTCAAACAGATCATACGATTCGCGGCGAAACTATCCACGAAAAGTGCACGACGCAAGATGGCCATCATAGATGTGGAGAGTTCGGTGCGGACCTTCCGGAATCGGGGAACACTGGAGGTGTCTGCTGTCGACACGCTGAACTATGGAGTTGACCAGTTGGCGCCCGTGCCGGGGACTTCGGGCTTGTTCTCGTACCCGCAGATCGACGTAGAAGTGGACAAGGATGACACGGAGACGTACAGTCTGCTCCCAAGAGATATTCGAATGATTTGTAGGTGACACCTGCTCTTGAAGGAAATAGTGATGTGCTTACAGCCTACGCGCTTGTCCAGGACGGGCAACCGGTCGTATCGGACTATACAGTGAATGTGGACGAAGAAGACACGAACTTCTTCGAGAAGAGCATTCCGGAGGGCATGGTGCTCCCGAAACGCACAGAAGAGAGTTCCGGAGAGAGATCGTGCACACGAATGTTCCGAGAGCACACGAAGATGATGAAGCTGGAGCAGAAAGTCGAGCTGAAGCCTGTCTACGTCGAGACGCTAACCGTTGAGCAACAAATTTTCATGAAAGAAATCATCACAATTTGCATGGGACAAGACGATAAGAGGAGGCACGAGGCGCTACATACGCTCGAAACGGACGCAGGCCTGCAGGTAAAAATTCGTTGTACTTATGACGTGGCAGTGCCATTTCACTTCTTCGTATGAATCACGTGACGGAAATTACTGAAAAATAATTTTCTTACGGCGAATTACACGGCTTCATTAATAAAAACATTTCAGCCGATCCTCCCACATCTGACCCATCGTGTTTGCAAATCAATCGCCGCCAACATATCCCAACGATGCCTGTCTCTTATCATCTACGCCGGACGGATAATTCGCGCGATCAGTAACAACAAAGCGTGTGATATGACTATTACGGTAAGGTTTCTCTTCTCCACTCTCATCTATGTATCTCCTCACAGCTGCACGACGTCATCCCGGCGCTTCTCAGTTGCTGTGTTGGTCGTAACATTTGCTCGAAACCAGTCACCGACAACCACTGGGCTCTTCGGGACTTCTCGGCGAGGACACTAATCGCTATCGTACGGGAACAAATTGGACCAGAAGATCGAGGCGCGACGTCTCGACGACTCTACAACTTCTGCATAAACCGGGTGTTCAAGAACCCGACGTCTTCCTTTCCGATGATTCAAGGAACCATTTACATCTTGCAAGAGTTCGTCAATCCCGACCACGTGCCAACGCTGATCCACGAGATCAACGACATGATCATCCGATGCAAAGTTCACATGGAGTCGCGACCAGCCGAGTCGCTGAGTGTCGTCGAGGCCGGAAAGCTGCTGAACGGTCTCATGAAGTGCGAGGCGGTGCTGCGGCAGAGGGAGAGAAACCGACGGGTGTGACTAATAGACGCTTTACGGAAATAATGTTTATTGCTATGAATGAATATAACTCATCCTAACCCTGCGTTCAAGAGCTGTGCCGGTGAGCGGCTTGTTCTCTGAAACATGATGGAAGGATGATGATGAAAAGCCCCGCGTGTGGGCTCTTAAGGAAAATAACCGAATAACACAACAGCAGCGGCAGCAGCACTCTCATTTTCACGGTCCGCCGATCGGCGCACGAGCGCTAATAACAAATGACTTTTCTCTCTCTTTTCTCTCTTTTTGCCCGAGACATTGTTTCAATTTTGCCTAAACCTTTCCAGAAACGAGCCGCCCCTCGCCTTTCTGCCCCACTATTACATATTATTATTCCCGACCCTGTTGTTTTTATTCCATTACCCCCTTTTCTTCGTTTTTCCGCCCGCCGAGCCTGGTGTGTGTGTGTTCGGAGCGAAGAGAAGACGAATAAGAAGAACACGTGCTCGCGGAGCCCGTCAGTTTCTTCTCCATCTCGCCCCAAAATGGCCCGAAGTCTCACGCATCGACTTTTACGAATTCTGTGCGGACGACGTCTTCCGCAGACCTGGAACACGGTTCTCGTGCTGCTCTCGATCCACATGTATCTGACGGTTCCCGTCATTTTGGCCGCCGGAATCGATAACGATAGAACAGGTTTGTCGAAAAACTCGCAAAACCCGGAACCCTCTTGTCCAGACTAAATAATAGACAAAATCTTTTCTCGCTACAAACACAGGGGCGCGCCTCCAAATTAGCCGCGCCAACGTCGCGTCTGACTCATTATCCTCACTTGCTCGCGACGTTTTTTTTTTTATTTTCAGGATTGCTCCGCCCGTTCCGCGAGATTCAGCAACGTGGCATTCTGCTCGGCGAGATCGACGACGATCTGCTCGATCTGTTCTACGAACGGTGCCACGACGAACGGATTTCCTACGCTCCGTGAAAGCCATTCATACGAAAAGGCGCATTTGTGTCACACCTCCGCCCGTTCGATTCTTCTTCTTCTTCCCCCATTTTTGTTTACCTTCTTCCGCTTCTTTCTGGAAATCCCTCCGCCCCACTTTTATTCCTTTTCCCCGTTTTCCAGCCAAATTTCCAAAAACCGCCTTCATCGTTTTCTTTTTCGAAACTCTTCATTTGCCAGTGGTAAACCTATTATTTACTTAATATTTGTTTCTTGTGTGTCCAAACAAACAACGTCAAACTGATACAGTCAACAAATCCGCCCAATTCACAACCATTTAATTAAGTAACAACATCTGTTCCGTTTTCTTGTAATAGGGCGGCCCCTGAGTTGCTTGAGTTTCAGAGGCCATATCTTGAAAACTAGAAGAGTTGGGAAAAAGTTGTCAACTAACAAAATGTTTCTTGCTTTGTTGGCCACTTTTTGTCAGTTGACAACTTTCTTCTATCTGTCCTGGTTTTCAAGATATCAGTGATATTACAAGAACTACGGTAACTAGATACCAATCTACCAATTACTGCAAGGACAGCAGGTGAGAAAGTCGGCGCGGTGATCCAGATCGGAGATAAACCAGTTGCGTGCGATTTGGATGAACATGATCCCCCAGATGACCGACCAGATGTAGCCAATTAGAAGCGGAAAGAGCAGCAGCTGAAACCATACTTGCAAGATGACGGGCCGGGCCGGGCCGGCCCGGCCCGGCCCGGGCCGCGGGCCGGGCCGAGCCGGGTTGTTACCGGGCCGGGCCGGGCCGGGCCGGAGAACCCGGAACTCGGCCCGGCCCGGGCCGGCCCGGCCCGGGCCGGCCCGGCCCGGCTCAGGAAATTTTTTAATTTTTTCCGTAATCGAATATGGAGAGTTTCAATTCTTCGTTTTTGAACCTTTTTTGGTCTATACAATCAAAAATAGTATTTTCGGTCACTTTCATGCCATTTCGGCCGCCAGTGGCCAGTTCGATGCACCGAAATTGGCTGGAATTGCTAGAAAATCGTTGCGGACCATGTTTTTTGGCCGAAAATGTCCATATTCCCGGAATTTTCGAGAGGAGACCGTGTCAGAAGTGAAAATAACTGGCTTTTCGATGATTTACTAGCAAGTGCAGTCAATTTGGGCGCATAATTCGTGTAAAAAACCGCCAAAAATGGTTACATTTCAGCCATTTTAGGATAATATTTGCCGTTTTGAGGGCAATCTTCGAAATTTTAAGTGACCACTAGTGCCAATTAATTAGAATTGAAGTTATAATGAAAAAATAGGGGAAAAATGGCGGTAAGCAGACATTGTTAGGCCAAAATCTGTTTGGAAACAAATTTCTGTTTTCTATCCGGGCCGGCCCGGGCCGGGCCGGGCCGGGCCGCCGGGCCGACTTTTTGAAAATCGTCCGGGCCGGGCCGGGCCGGGCCGGCAAAATTCTGATTCGGCCCGGGCCGGGCCGGCCCGGCCCGGCCCGCTGCAAGTATGGCTGAAACATCCACGTAGATAGTGCGATAGAGCGCACTTTCACACGCACCTGTAGCACGGCGGCAAGTGCGTTTGTGAAGAAGCAGCTCCACCGCGAGCTCCCTCGGGAGTCGGAGCAGCACAAAACCGATAGGCCGGCCAGGAAGGTTCCTGAAACTCAATTTCGGGTGCATCCGGGCTCCGCTCCCTCGTTTCCCGACCTGTTCCCGGCGCGACAAGGTTCATCGCACAGCACAAGACGGCCAGCGCGAGCGGCATAATTGGAATTGCAGCGCGGAAGAAGCCATGATGCTGAAATCGAAAATGAGGAGTGGAAGGGAAGAGTAGAGTGAATAATTGAAAAAAGGGGAATTGCGGAGGAAAATGGTGGGGCGCAATTAGAGAGTTTGTTTAGTTAGTTGGCGGGAGGGAAGAACGGCTGGCTTTCTGTTTTCTGCAAAATTTCTCTCTCTCTTTTTTGCAATTTTCAATAGAATCGATTAATTCCATAAATATCTTCTTCTTTTTCGTCTTCTTCGGGTTTTTTTTCTGCGTTTTTCGCATTTTCCCAGCCGAAATGTGTCATTTTCAGACTCATTCATCGACTATGAATAGATTACGACGCTCTGTGTTATTTTTCAGTTTCCTCCGTCCGTTTTTCCATTCCGACTCGGTTTCGGAAAAGCGAGCGAAGAAAAAATTGATGTCTGCCATATTATTTTGTCAGCGGGTATCTCGGAGATCAAATACAAAGTATCGTAACCTGTGCTCAAAGACTAGGTCAACAACATGTCGAGAAATCAGTTGACATTGAGACGAAACGAGCTATTTTTAAAAGTATTTTCGATTTGGGAGCCCGGGGTGCAAGTTGGGGTACGGTAGGGTGGCCTAGGGAAAGTTAGGCCACGCTTTTGACTCACCTGGTTTCCGAACGCCGAAACGTTGATGTGCTCGGTGCGGGCTTGCGGCTCGTCGTCGAAGTCAATGCTGGAAATGAGTCGGACTGTAATTCCAACGGTGAAAAGCTGAAACTCACTACTCCTCGTAGTCCTTGTGCATCGTACCGAAGTGAACGACATGGGCGGCCATTTTGTGTGGTGGGTAAGTGAGTGAGTAAAAACGATTCCCTTTCCGTCTCTCTCTCTCTCTATCCGCTTCCCGAATGGTTGTTACTTGTCCTCCTTCGGAGCCGAGTGAGAGCCGCACAGTGAGCATCGGCTCGAGAGCTCGAAGAATCTGTCTCTGTTTGCACTGCTCTCCTCCTGCTCGGTATCCCTTGTCGCTTTTCATTATTCTCCTGTTTTTTTTGTTTCTCTCTTGAGTAACTGAACTCACTGATTGTTTCATTGGAACACCTCCCCCTTGCCGAAAATATTTATCGATTTTTTCGATCGTTTACTAAATAGTTATTTCCGTCGGCCCCTCTTCACGAGAATTGGAGCAATGAGCACAAAAAGATGGAGCTCGAGAAGGGGTCAGCTGTACTCTTCTTCCTCTTCCAGAAGACGAACGTATCGAGTTTCAAAGTTTGCTCTCGCGCTTCCTCACAGGCGGCTCGGCCGAGATTCCAGCACTAAACATCAATTTCCTTCCCCTTCCGTTTTCAAATTTCCCGCCCGCTCCACGTCACTTTCTTCTCGCTGGAACCGCCCGAAATTGAGTTGACATTCGAGGTCAAATATTCAAAAAATCTCGAAATCTCGGAGCAGTGGGCACATGTTCTGTTCGGCGTCGAGACGAGAAAACGCAAGAGAGAGGGGGGAAAAAGACTTGGAAATGCAAATTTGTTTTGACGGTTCAGTCTTTTTCAGCCGTTTTCCAGCCTTTTCAGAGGTCTTCTAGAATCATTCTTCGGCCCCCCTTCTAGAATTTTATATTTTCCCATTCGCTGAAATTGAAAGTTCGCTCTATTGGGATTGGCAAGCATTTTTGATCTTCCACGTAATACTTGCCAATTTGCTCCATTCTTTGTATACTATGATTGGAGAAGGAGGGAGAGAGAGAGAGAAAGTGTGAATCGAGCGGGGCGGCCAACCAGTGTCAAGTGTCCTTTTTTAATGTTCTCCTTCGCCTCCTCGACAAATACTCTCGCAACATTTATATTTGAGATCGCAGAAAGAGAAAAGAGAGAACATTTTTCAATTTCCCTCCCCTTTTCCACCCCACTTCTTCTTCTTTCTTCATCCTTTCGCTTTCCCCCCCCCCCCCCCCAAAATGTTGCCCCCCCCCCCCCTTCCCCCGTGAGCCTAAATCATCGAACCATTAAAAATGTTCGCCTCTCCAGATTCTGGAGTCCAGAAGGCACGAGAAGAAGATGACGTCGACCTCGCGCAACGTATCCATGCGCCTACTCAAGCCGACCGACGGAGCCGGAAATGTGGCGGCGGGCGAGAGCATTACCTACGTTCCGATAAGTGACGGGTGAGTCGGAGGAGGAGCAATCGAGCACTTTTCCTCGTTGTCATCTTCTGAATCTGCCACGCCTTCTGCTTTTTCTTCTTCTTCATCTTCTTTTTCTACTTTTCGTGTCCTCTTTCTGTCTCTTTTGCATATTTTCTGTGTGTGAAAAGGGGGACCAGTGGACCCTCGCCGCCCCCCGAATTATTCAGACGTTTTGCAAACCGGCGTCGGCACCGCTTTTCGAGACACTTCCTCACACCTTCCGCCACTTCTCCGGACGCAACTTTCAACGTTTCTCGCCTTTTTTCACCGCCTCGACTTGTTCCACTTGTTCTTTTCTTATTCAATTGTTGCGTTTCTCTGTGGGTCGAAAAGAGAGACAGAGCTCCTCCCCTCCCCGTGTGTGTATTTGTGTGCATGTGTGTGTGTGTGTGCTCCAAAGTCAAAATAACTGAAATCTTGCAAACCAGCTTATGGATAAGCCTTAGAAATGGCAAAGAGAGCCACATGTGAGGAGAGAAGAAGCGAACCGAGAGCTAGTAATCTAGGAGTGAATCTGTATTCAGCGGTAAGTCTAATGAATCCGAAAACACCATCGAAAAAGCTCTGGAACGTGGTTCGGGTCTGCTAGAACACAAACTACACATATTGTCGTTTCTACTGTGGGTCTGCCAGGCTACAAACTATAGGACCGGGCGCTGTGAGATTGGGTCTGCTCGGCTGGGCCTGGCAAGCTACAAACTATAGGGCCGGGCGCTGCTAGGTTGGGTCTGCTTGGTTAGGTCTGCCAGACTACAAACTACACGTCTGAGCGCTGCTTAAATCAGTTGGCTGATTTGTGACCGCTAGTTTTGCCGCAAACGATAACGCGTGGCGCTGCTAGGTTGAGTTGGGTCTGCTATAGCACAAACTACAATACTCGGCGCTACTAGATTGGGTCTGCTAGGGCACAAACTACCAACCCAATCGACGTGGAATCACTAGACTTTGAATTGTTTGGCGGCGAATCGAATCACATCGAGAACCTCAATGACCGCAGAGTATCCGGTGTTAAAGTCAAATGCTTTGTTTTTCTTTACATTTTGAGGAGGAGGAGGAGGGACTGGAAGGAAGAAAACACTCATGGAGCGAAAGGAAGCTGCTTGTTTTCTTATTTTCTGTTTCCTCTCTCTATATTCCTCCCATCTTCTCTTTTTGACTCCGCCGCCGACTTCAGAATACAAAAAAGAGAAGGAGAGAGAGGGAGAATGAGAAGGAGAATGGCAGAAATGGAATATTTGCATTTGCACTTAGCCTGATTGCAAGAGACTCACCATTTGAAACAGCACCCCCTTTATTTCGAGAAATTCGGGGAGGGGGAAGCTTCCGCTTTCTGATGTATGGCTTCCAGTATATGGATTTCCCCCGGCTCGGCTCGTGGTGCCGCGCCCCAAAAAAGACTGCTCTTTCGCGGCTTGTCACACTTAAAAATGCTCCCAACGGAGTGCTCTTCTGTGCCACGTCAGCCCCCTTCATGCCACTTCTTCCCACACCCCTAAAACTTTCAAGAGTCTGCGAGTTTTGAGCGAGAGCCGTCGAAAAAACCCAGAGATGGGAAGTTTGGGAAATTGAGCTGTTTCGGCTCACACTTTAACTTGATCAAATAGAAATAGCAGAGTAAAATGTGTGTGTGTGTGTGTGTGTGTGTGCAGTGTCTTCTTGTTTTTGTTCTTTTTCTCGTTAGTCACACTCGGGGGGGCCCGAACAACAACTGTCTTTAGTCGGATCTCGCGGAGACACGGCGCGCCCCCCGATCAGTGTGTTATCAAAACCTCGCTCGATACATTTCCCCACCCCTTTTCATTTTCCCCCCCATCGATTCATCTCGCCTCTTCCAGAATGGTGTCGATGCGAACGTTGACGTGGACGTTCATCCTGATGCAGCTCGTCATCTCGTGCGCGTGTTTCATCGCCTCGCTGGCGATCATCAGCGCGAAATTCAACTCGGAGTCGCGGTACGAGGAGAAGCAGTACGTGAGCTTCGAGTGGTGGATCTTCTGCGGTCTGAGCTTCTCGATGATCATCAACACGATCGCCGCGATGTACGCGCTCTCCGAGCACAACCGCTTTCTGCTCATACCGCATATCTTGGTGCTGGTGAGTGGTGGTGGGGAGTGACGTGGCACTGGCTGGGAATCATGATTTCGATTGCAGATCCTTTGCAATTCTCTCGCCTGCTACGTCCTCCACTACACCGTCGCCAACTTTGACTCGTCCGATTTCAACTGGCACATCGGACTCATGAGCATCATTTTCACCGGTACGCACTCGTTTCAGCACCAGTTTCAGCCCAAAACGGTTCGAAATTTCCAGAAAGCTTCCTGCTCTCGTGTCTGGTTTTCGAGGTCCGAACGTTGCGTTCGATGGCCTAGGCGCTCAATTCTCGATTTGTTTATACTTTTTTTGCTGATGGCTCGGTGAGTTTTGTCATCGAATTTCGTTCGTTCGCGAGACTCAATCGATATTTGCACGTGGCGAGGCGTTTCAGAATGGAAGACGTCACAGTTTGTCTGAAAGCGACGAGACATCGTCTGCTCGCCCTCCTCGCCTCCCAATCGATAGTCGCGTTGTTTTTGCTCGTCGGAGCGCTTCCGATCACTCTTGATTCTCAAACTCGGTTCTCTCATGACTTCATCAGGTGCGTCGAATGTGTCTGAAATCTAAAATGGCTGAAAACGCTGAAAAACACTCTTCAGGTTCATTCTTCACGGTCTTCTCCTTTTCACTTTTCTGTGGTTCATCGGCTCTGTTCTGGCCATTCTGTTTCGTGATAATTTGAGCTTCCTTCGTGCACATATCATCTTCAATGTGAGCTTTTTCGTCTGAATCGCCACGTCATCAGAAAATTCAACTTTCAGCTTTTCGTGACGATCGTCCATTTTCTGAAAATGTGCATTTTGTGCATTTCCGGTGAGCTCGCCCCGTTTTTGCTCTCGCTCGTCATCAATATCCTCAACTTCTGGTCGGTTCACTGCGAATCTCAAGTGATTTCCGCACTTTCCAAATAAATTTATGTTTATTGTTTGACAAAAAGTGTGGCTAATTGAGAAGGGGATTGACTAAATACATAAGGGGGGTTGTCGGGTGGGCGGAGCTTATTTCCTCTTGTCGAACTCGGCCTGGATCTGTTCGATGGACTTTCCTTTCGTCTCCGGCACGTACTTCCACGTGTAGAAGATGAAGAAAGCGAGGAAGGCGGAGAAGATGAAGAACGAGAACTGGTGGAGCAGGTTCTGAAAGGAGCGGAAAGTTAGGCCACAACGTCAAGAAGAGGAAACTGAAAAACTGACGTTGATCGGAAGGAAGGTGAGTCCGACGATCAAGTTCGCAGCCCAGTTGACCATCACAGCGATCGAGTTCGCGTTTCCACGAGCCGACGAGTCGAAGATCTCCGACACGAAGAACCATGGGATGGCTCCGGGGCCAGTGGCGAACGAGATGACGAAGAGCAGGACGAATCCGATGGCGGAGTAGCTGGTGAGCGAGGATCCGCTTCCGGAAGACTGGAGAGTGAGGGCTCCGACGAGCAGAAGCGTCGAGACGAACATTCCGGTGAGACCGGCGAGGAGGAGGGAACGACGTCCGAACTTCGGATGATCGACGAGCCAGACGGAGATGATCGTCATGATGACGTTGACGGCTCCCATTCCGATCGTCGCATAGAACGGCTCGTTTCCGGTGAGGCCGGCGCCACGGAAGATGACGGTGGAGTAGAACATGGCGACGTTGATTCCGGAGAGCTGCTGGGCGAGCATCATCATGATGGCAATGGACATGGGCCAGAGGAGGGCTCCCTTGAACATGTCGCCCATCTTCGGCTTTCCCTCTTCTCCAGACGAGTTCGACGACTCCTCCTCCATGGCTGCCATCTCGGCGCTGACGTCATCAGTGCCACGAAGCTTCTTGAGGGCACTCTCGGCGCTCTCCTTCTGTCCGCGGACTGCGAACGTGTACTTGGGCGACTCCGGGGTGAAGAGGAGGAGGAGAAGCTGAAGAAGAGCCGGGACTACGGTGAACGCGAAGATCAGATGCCATCTGTCGCCGGTTCCGAGCAGGTGTGGGAGTCCGAAGATTTGCGAGACGAGAATGGCGATGGTGACGAGCAGTTGGTGGAGAGATCCGAGCATTCCGCGGAGGTTGACCGGCGAGATCTCGGTGAGGAACATCGGAACGAGACCGGACGAGAGTCCGCAGTTCAGGCCGATGATGAGTCTTCCGGCGATGATCATCGGGTAGGCGCCAGCCGGCTTCGCGAATCCCATCAGAGCGGCAGCGGCAAGGGCGAGCAGGTTGTTGTAGAACAGGGCTCCACGTCTTCCAGCCAAATCGGCCAGTTTTCCCGAGAGAAGTCCTCCGGCCATTCCTCCGACGGCGAACACGGACACGGCCACCGACCTGTAATTTGATACGTACATACTTTTCGCTTAAGATGACATACCAGGCAAGATCGGCGTTTTCTCTGGTGAGCTCGCTGTCGAAGAGATCTTTGTGCGATCCGATGATCCATTCAGTGATCAGACCGCCCGGCGCGTTCACACATCCGATGTGATATCCGAATTGGAACGAGGCGAGAGTGATGGCGAACGCGGAGAAGGCGAGCGCGCCCGTCAATCGGCCCTGAAAACGAGGAATAGAAGTTCTGAGAGTCGCGGTTTCGCGCTTTTCAATTTACCTCTGACACGCCTCCTTGCGTTTGAAGCGGTACGCTGACTTCTTGATCCTCACGACCCATCTTTGACGGGTTTCTGAAACAGAAAACAGATTGGAGATCGAGAAAAAATGAAGGAAAAAGGGGGAAAGAAGAGTGAAGAAAGAGGAACTTCTCGCGAGAACCATCGGAAGCATCGAGATCTTTTGAAGTGACTTCAGAAGAGATAGAAGAAGGCGGAGAGGTAGACGAGGAGGGCGGAGTCGTCTTCTTATCTTCTTGCATTGCAACAAGAAGAAGGCAAAAAATGAAAGAAATTTTTTATATATTTTTTTCTCCGCCGCTTCCGATTGGTTTTTGAATCGAGATCCGCTCGTCCTGCGCCTCCTGCTCCTCTTTCGCCGTCCTCCCACGTGGTAAATATGAAACCACCTCACGTTCGAGAAGCGGCGAGAGAGCGCGCAAACGCGAGAGACGCAGGCGAGCAGAGGCTACAGAGGGGGGAAATATCTCCCGGCCGGGCAGCGGCACGTTGTGTATTCTCTCTTTCTCTTGCGCGCTCTCTCTTATCTCACCGGGCATGGCGTGAGCGTGTTATGATAAACAATAAGCGAATCGTGTGTTCGTAACAATGTGAAGAGATTCTAGACGAAAGTTTTCAGATTCCTCGTCTGCAAGTCTGCAGAAGAGCTCGAAGCGCACGTGGGCGATCTGTTCGCGAACAAAAAAAAAAAACGACTCTAAACGCGTAACAAACTGAAAAGAAAGATTCTTAACATTTAATCCTAGCCCAGGCAAGTATTAGAGGCACACTAACACTAAACTAAACAATTGCCATCGATGCGTTCAGCTGGGTCAAAATGTTGGCGATACCGCGAGACCGACGGCAAACATTGGGACGATAGGCGACCGAATGGGCGACAGAAAAGGACCTCGAGAAGTTGTTTCTAGAAGAGAACTTCTAGAATAGAATACGTCAGAAGGGATTGCATCATCGTGTTTTGTGTGTGTGTGTGCGCGTATTTGCGTGGAGAACTCGAGAAGAAGCCGAGAAAAGGGGGACACGAGGAGAAGGGGAATTTGGGGATGGGGAGGCGGGCGACCCGGACGAGCAGGCGCCCCCTCTCTCTCGTCACAGTGATACGGGTGTGACAGGGTCATCGACTACTAGTCCACAACCCTTCCTCCACTCTCAACAATGTATATGACGAATTAGAGGCCCATCATCTCCGTTTCTCTCGTCCGACGACCCGACATCGACCAATCGCCATCGCAATTCGCATTCTAACACAATTATCTGCTGCGCGAAGTGGGGAATTGCATTAGGAATTTTCGAGTGGGGTTGAAGTGAATGGCAGCCAGGGGGCAGCGCTCGTCGTTTTACAGCTGTACACACTGTCTCGGTGGCGTTTTTTTGCAGGTTCTGCCATGATCTTGCTCTCTCGGAAGAGCATGAGTGGAAATTCGGAGAAATGGGAACGGGTGCGGCACAATTGCTAAAACGCGTGCCAGGGTTGCGTTTGGCTCCGCCCATTGGCCTGATTGGCTCGTTTTAAGGAAAATAAACGTCATCAAACGAGTTTTCTGGCTTTTCTTGAAGAAATCAAGTGTTATTCAACTTTTCTAGTTGTTAGTAACTATTTATCTTTTCATATCTGCTGATTCTGCCCAAAATTGGCAAAATTAGACGGGGGTCGTGGCCGAGAGCAGCGAATTTGTAATTCTCGGCCAACTCGTCAGTTCGATGAATTTTATTTGATTTTTAGTCAACTTTCGAGCTTTTCTGTCATTTTTCGGGTTTTTAACATTTTCAATCAGTTATATTTATAGAATGAGGTTACCATTAGTGGTAACTTCCCTTCTAGTGTGCTCAGTGGCCGCTATATTCGAGGATCAAGTGGGTAAATTCGACTGGCGGAAGCAGCTCATAGGATGTCCGAGTAAAATTGTCTTCGATCGCATACAAAGGTAAATTTCTCCGGAAACTCGATTAGATTATTTTCACCAAAGAACGTTTCAGCAAGTCCAATCGACTGATCGTTTCCACCGAACAATCTGTGCTCGCATCACTTGCGTTGAACACTGGCAGCATTGAATGGCGGCGAATCATGGAAACGCCTTCCGGGTCTTCTTCCGGGCTCGTTTTCACCACGGATAAATCAGAAATCTATTCGATTTCGGAGGACGGGCGATCGCTTCGGGTGTGGAAGAAGGCCGACGGTGCTCTTGTTCACCAACTGGCAATCAGTAATGAGAAATCTGCACGGTAATCACTTTGCCAAAAAGTGTCTAAAGTAACCGTTAAATTATTCCAGGCAAGCCATCCATGTGGCCAACAACCGTATTTTCGTAGCGACTGGAAAGACGGTGGCATCCTACTCGAAGCACAGCGAGAAGCCATTGAGCACCATTGTTTCCTCTGGCGAAAAGTGAGCGAGAACACGGAATTCTTCAACAAGTACCGTTTTCAGGTTGTTGTCCTCTTTCTTCCATAAAGAGAACGATCTGGTTTACGTGTCATCGACGTCGAAGGGTAAACTGGATGTGATCCGGATCAATGAAGATGGGTCGTTCGAAGACGCTTCCAAAGTGGAGTTCCCTTTCGATTCCGAACGTTGTCATGTGCAAAGCTCTACCATTACCTGCTTCCAAGGGACAACTCTCACGGTTTTCGACGTTTTCAGCCAAAAGGTGGTGAAAACCGAGGTGGATTTTGTAATTGAGAGCGCTGCTGGGTTCGATAACAAAATTATTGCTCGTGGAGCCCGAAAGCTGCGTTTCTTCGAGATCTCCAGTGGAAAGCTGAATGCTCAGCGAACTGTGGAAATCGAAGCATCCGATGTTCTTGGATTGGTGGAAGAAGCTGCGATCGCCGTACTCGTCTCAAAGGATTCCATCAGAATCGTTTCTGCCAACGCAGAAGATGATGTCTCTGTTAAACGTCAGTCGGAGGGAGCCGTTCCGAAACATATCTGGGCGAGCCGCGCGAAGAACTCGCACGACTACGAGCTGGTCGTCGTCGGATCCGATTGCCGCATCGAAATGATCACACTGAACGGCGTGTCGAAGGAGACTAACGTCGAATGGGCGAAAGAGGAGTCGCTGATCAACTCAGTGTCCGTGGAGATGGTCGATTTGCCCCTTTCGGAGAGTCAGCAGATGATCGAGGATGAATTCGAAGGAGCTGACAGTGAGTCTTGTTTTTTGAAAGCCAGCTGACGTCTTCCAATCTCAGGCAACATCGTCTCGGCGTTCTTCCGTAGAATCCACGTTCAATTCGGACAGCTCGGCCGTTTTGTCACAAAGAGCATCGAAAAAGCGGTCTACGTGGTCTCTTCTATCTCGAACCGTGGAAATGGATTATCCGACTTCATCGCCTCAATCCGATCGGCTTCTGGAACAATGTATGTTACTGATTTTGATTTTTTATCGTAATTTCTCTTTTTTAGTGGAGGTGCTGCTCCGTTCGAGCGTGATTACTTCAACCTCCGTAAAGTCATTATTGTAACGAGCTCCGACGGCGTTGTCTTCGGACTTGACAGTAACGACGGATCAGTTTTGTGGAAGATCTGGCTGGGCGACGACTTCTCACCCCTGGAATCACATCTGGAGAAGAAAAAAGTGCCACTTTTTGTGCAAAGAACAACCGCGCACTATCAGTTGGACGGGCTCGCCTCCGTTGCGTTTACGAATCGGAAAACAGGACATGGAGTCATTCTCTCGTTCAATCCGATGATCGGAAAGGTCGTCGAGAGACGAGACCTTCCTTTCCCGATTAAGAGGCTGTCTCTGTTGCCAGTCGTCAATAACAAGCACGTGCACCCCATCATGATCACTGGAAAAAGCGATCAGATCAGCAGCATCCCATCCATATCCGCGGAGGAGCTCGCAACATGTCAATCACTGTACCTGTTGGACGTTGATTCGAAGTCGGTCCAAGGACTGAAGGTTGATCTTGTCAATCAACAGACCGATGTTGTTTGGACCGGAAACATCGGTTTGGCTCCGACCGACGAGATCATTGCTGTCAAGGGAAAGCCATTCCATCGTAAGCATCACAAACAAGGAAGTAATAGCTATTTAACTCGTTACAGAGAAAGTTCATTCTCAAGGACGAGTCCTGGTTACTCGTGACGTGCAGTACAAATACGTGAATCCGAACCTTGCCGCAGTCGCCGCACTTGACAAAGTGTCCGGACACTTGTCTATTGTTCTTGTGGATATTGTCACGGGTCAAATTGTGCACAGCGCTTCTATTGGTAAAGCTGCCGGACCGATTCATTTGGTGCACTCGGAGAACTGGATCGCCTACAGCTTCTGGTCCGAAAAGGGTAGACGCACGGAGCTCGGAATCATCGAGCTCTACGAGGGATCAGATGAAATCAGCCAAAAGGTATATTAACAAACTACTGTGGCAAAAGTTTAATGTATTTTGTTCAGGAACTCTTCGACTCCAAAATCCCCAACAAGCTCCCTCCAGTCGTTATGACTCAAAGCTACATCTATGCACAAGGTGTCGACGCAATGTCTGTGTCGGAAACCGAGCAGGGACTGACAACTCGGTCGATCCTTCTGGCTCATCCATCTGGAGGCATCCACGAAGTCTCCCGACGTCTCCTCGATGCGACTCGACCGATGGAACTGACGCAGGCCATGCGCGAAGAGATGATGATCGGATACATGCCGGAGATTGCTGCTGGAAGCGAGGAGATGATCAACTACAATCAGACGGTACATCGTGTCCGTGGCATCAAGACATCGTAAGAATTGAAATTCTGAATGGAAGCAAATATCGACCTTTTCCAGGCCTTCCGGACTCGAGTCGACCAGTCTCGTTCTGGCGTACGGTACCGACTTGTTCTTCACTCGCCTCGTGCCATCGGGTACTTTCGACATACTTAAAGACGATTTCGATCACGTTCTGATCTCGCTCGTGCTCACCGGACTGGTCCTCGGATCGTACATCACGAAAAGATTGGCTAGGTCGAATGCGCTTGCTGCTCAATGGGCATAAATCCCTCCCCCTTCCCTTCGCGGTAGTGAAAATTTAGTTTTTATTGCCCCCCTTTCAAAACCCCCCAAAAAATCACTTGATTCCTTTCGAAAATCTACAGTCCTTGAAAATGCGTGTTCTTGAATTTTTAGTTGTTGTTCTAATTATAATAATGATTATAAAGAAGAGGCTTTATTTATTTGACTTTCCCTCCCCCCAATCCTGTGTTATTTTTTAGCGGCCCGCCGGAAAACCATAAAATTTCATCACTTCTCCCGTTCGCTGTCCTCTGATTGTTCCCAAGCTCCGCCCCCTCTGCCATTATTCTAGACGCGTTGAAAAAGAGAATCAGAAATTGTGTGCGCGCGCGCGCCGGTCGTCATTCATTTCTCTTTCATTGCTGCTTCTCGTCCAGGCGCCCTCAGAATGATTCTTGATCACACTTTTCTCGTCCTCACAGTGATGTCGCTCTTCCTGAATGCCATCTTCGTCACCAGCTATCAGAAGTATCCCGAAATTTCAGTAATCTCAGATTCTCCCTCTGATCAGTTCACAGGTTAGTGAAATGGAAATACATAATCTCCACGATAACTCCTTTTACAGATGACAAGAAATGGACACGCGAAGCGATTCAGAAGATGTGGACGGAAAGGAAACGGATGGGAATGACGCCCGTTCTTGTGGTCGAGCCGCCCGGATTTCAGAACGGACGACGGAAGGTTCAGATCGTGTTCAAGGACGAGTCAGCGTCACGAACCGGCTCCCTGAAGCACAGATACTCGTGGGCTCTGATGATGTGGGCGCTTCTGGAGCGGCACGTCAAACAGGGAATCCACGTGATTGAGGCGTCTTCCGGTAACACCGCGTGCTCGCTAGGATATATGTGCAAAATGCTCGGACTGAAATTCACTGCCATTGTGAGTATTTCCATTTTGAAGTATTTTAATATCTATAGTTTTTAGTCTAGCAGACCCAAGCAGCAGACCCGTCGGCTGTAGTTTGTAGTCTAGCAGACCCAATCAGCAGTCTCGTCGGCTGTAGTTTGTAGTCTAGCAGACCCACTCATTATTGCTTGTAGTTTTTTTCCTGGAAATTCTAATTTTCAAAATTATTTAGGTTCCTGACACAATTGAATTGGTGAAGGCGAAGAGAATCGAGAATTTGGGTGGATCAGTGGTACGAGTTCCAATTTCAGACAGGTTTCTTTTCAAGACATTTCCTATCAGTTTCTCTGTTCTTCAGACTTATCCGAGCAGCCCAGTTAACCCGCGAGACTGGTGGGTTCTTTATGAATCAGTTCAAAAATGCATTTCACGCCGAGGAGTTTCATGAAAGTACGACAGTTTGCATTAGAGCGCGTTTCCTAAAAGTGTTTTGAGGTGGGGACGCGGAAAAACAGTCAGCGAATATGATGCACGAGATTATGAAGCAGTTGAACGGCACGTCTCCGGACGTCTTCGTTCATCCCGCCGGCACAGGAGGCACCATTTCGTCCATCGGTCGATATGCGAAGAAGTACGGCCTCGACACCGAAATAGTTCTTGCAGACACACAATTCTCAGTCTATTACGACTACGTTCTCAATGGATTGTAAGCGATTTTCAGACTTTCCAGAAAGCTCGGCACAGTGCTGTAATTCCAGATTTACAAGTGAATCGGGTTCTTCGAAATGGGTGACGCCTGGAATGGCGGGAATCGGGTACGGGGCGATGGGTCCGGCTGTAATTGCAGAGACGACGAGGTGAGAGCAGGATGCAAAGGAAAATGTAGTTCAATTCGAACGATTTCAGTCTCGATCCGTCGGTAATCGATCGTGTTCTGAAAATGCCGGACTTGGCGAGCACTGCTGCGATGCGAGTGGCACGGGAGGTCGGAATCGACGGAGGGACGAGCACGGGAGTCAACCTTCTGGCGGCACTTCATCTGGCTGCCACGTGGCAATCGAATCGGAATCTGACGGATTCGGATGAGAAGAGAGACCCTCTGATAATCGCAACAATTCTGGCGGATTCCGGAAAATACTACGAGACAACATATTTGAACAGGGATTGGATTTCGCGAAAGTTCGCATTTCACGGAGGACTTCAGGCGAGCTGATTCGTTTCTTTCTGATAATTTGAAGAAATCTCGAATTTTAGATGTATGACTGCTGGGTCGACGTTATTCGAAATTCGTGGCAACTCGGAAGTGATCCATTCGAGAGAGGCCTAGAAGCGTGCAAATAAAAACGGTTCTCAAACAAACGGAAATATTCGAAAAATATATTTCAGGAGGAGAAAGAGAGGGAAAAGAAGAGAGACCAGGTCAATAGAATTGTGTACGGTAGGGGGGAGAAATAGATAGAGAAGATATACATATTAATATGTAGAGAAATTGCTGGAAAAAAAGGGGTTTTGAATAGATGGACAGGAGAGTGACACAGAGAAATTGGGGAGAGAAACGGCGCATCGGGCAAAGAAAGGACATATCGTGACAGGGAAAGTGGGGGTGGGAGTAGAAGATATGGGGGAGACATGGTACAGGGAAGTTTCTGATAGTACAGGATGAGTTAAAAGTTCTCGATGACAAAAGATTTGAACAAAAAAACAATGGATTATGAAGCCCGAAAGAGAGAAGTTGTACCCTGAACAGTGGAAGGTTTTCTTTTTTGGAGTTGCTGACAGAAGAATTCAGATGACGTGATTTTCATTCTCAGACAGACACATCTGAATAGGAACGTTCGAAGTGCTGATGAACTGGGGCCATGTCGGAAGACGACGGCTTTTTGAGCATTCGCCGGAGTCGTGAGATCTCGTCGTTGGCGCGCTCGAGTTCTTCTGACAGCACACTTTGTCTGGAAACCATTCAGAAGTTGGAGACAATTTTAGAAGACGTGATGCTGAGCTCACCTATCCTTCAACTTTTTGATGTCAGTCTTGCACGACACATTTTGACGGAGCAAATCGTGTTTCTCGTTCTGAAGACGTGTCACATCGACACAGAGAGACTCCAGTCGCTTGGCTTCTGATGATGTGTGGAAGTCGTCGACGCAGAATGTGCACGAAGAAGCGCGTGTCTGATGTGACGAGAGCTCCGTGGAGGACATTGATTCCTGAAGACGTTGGGATGAAGTCAGAAGCTGACAGAAGTCGGAGCTTACCATTCCAGTGTCCGAATCATGCTCGTTGTCTGGCGATTCTTGTGATGACACTTCCCATTCGTTTCTGAAATCAGTTGCTACCATCACTGCGGATTTTTCTCTTTTTCTTACCTGTACGTCTTTGCGACATCATCTCTGATTGGCGAGTGAGTTCTTGCCGACGCAGATGAGCTTGTCGACGACACCGACTTCTTCGGTCGACTGACGACGTTGATGGTGGCGGCTCTGTGTGGCGCGTGCGGGACTTCCTGCGACACCGAACGGCTTCGTCCGATGAACGCCTTCTTGACAGAGCTGAAGATTCCCGAGGAAGAGCCGGAAGACGGGGAAGAAGCGTTTGAGGCTCCAGAAGACGTCGATTCGAGAAGCGGCGAGGCGAAGAATTCGGCGCGATCTCTCAGATTCACGTAGAGCCCGTCGAGAAGCGAAGTGCGGGTTCTCTCGGCAAGTTTGGCAAACTTCGAGCTCTTGTAGGCGGCGTTTTCGGCATTGATCAGTTTGGTGAGCAGGAAGTTGCGGAAGTCTTGACCTCGCTTGAAAATAGAAGGCGTCGGGAGCGTCGGTCCGAAGAATGGCACGTCATCGCGCGCAGCGACAGAAACACGGTATCGAACACGATCGGTAAGCGCGTCGATGGGCTGAACGACGACGTAGGCGTGCAGGAAGTTCGAGGCGATCATGTCGGGAGCGAACGGAGTGTTGGCCTCCTGGAAGATGACGGCGACGATGTCGTTTCCAATGTGACGTTTTCGCTGGAGCTGTTGGGCGTCTCCGATCGTGTAGGGGAGCATCGTGGAGACGTGGAACATCACTTCACGGTTCTTGAACTCGCTGTACACCGATTGATGTCCGGTCTGATTGTGGACAGTGTCGAGGCCTCCGCGGTACTTCTGTAAAGCAGGAATGTGAAGACGAGGTCTGTCTGAAGGGTAAGGTCTACCTGGAATCCATACAGTGGAATGGTGTCTCCGATCATCGAGAGGAACTCGTCGAACGCCGGCGATCCATGCGGGTTTCCGAACAACTGCTCCTCGGTCGTCTGTCCTCCCTTTTGGTAGATCACTCCGAACTTGTACGTGTTGGTGAGCACGTGCTCGTCGTACTGCACAATGAGCTCAGAGCCGCCCGGGAAGGCGACGGGCGAGAAGTGCTCCGTGGTGATCTCCTCGCAGAGCAACTTGGCCATTCGAGAGGCGGACGGGCGGTCAGCCACTGCGGACGCCGAGACGATCTCGTGGATGGTTCCCTTCTTGGTGCGGAGAATGATTCTGAAGTGGTCGCACGACGAGATGACTTCGGTGCGGACGGAGAGAACGAGCGGTCCGACGACGGGATCGTTGGCGAAGAAGTCGTGGTGCTCTCGGCCGTAGAAGTGACGTCGGTAGCAGTGGCTCGTCTCGTCGGTCTCCAGTTTGAAGCGAGCACAGCTGTTCACGTTCATGTTAGTCACTTGATCGTCCATGCCTGCCTGATGCTGATTGACACCGTCCATCCAGAATCCCGACGATGGGAGCACGATTTGAGGGTACGGTCCCACTTTGGTGAGCACCTGAATTGGAATAGTTACAGTCTTTCTTTTGTGTCTTCTCCGTTTTTTTCCCCCGGTTTCTACCGCACAGTCACGAAAAACGCGTAGTACTAGAGGAGTCCGAAACGAGTGAAAACACACACACGAATGGATCATTTCATGCGCACTTTTGTTGACTCACAACAAACAAGAAAGACCAGCGGTTCGTTATTGGTCACTTTTTGAAGACCCTACCTCGTTCATGATATTTCTCGTCAGCTGATTGCTTCCGTTCGTCGACTGGTGCGTTCCTTCTGTCGCTGTGCCAGAAGGTCCTCGCGTCTGAAACTTGAAGGTGTTGAGAATAAGCCGTCGTTTAATTATAGTTTTTTTTATTAGGTTTTCAGAGTCATCGTTCCCTTCTTACAGAAATCTCGTGAAGCGATACAGTCGAAGAGATCAGAGTGGGCGGTCCGACCATGAAACTACGATTCTGCGCCTTTTTGGCCATCAGATTGTGAATCAACTCCAGCGGGCCTTTTGAGTGCCTTCTGCTTTTCGCGACGATGCCCGGAAGCGATTCTGTTGATGTCCCGCGCCATCGGACCGCCTGCGTTTCCGCCTTCTTCATGTTTTCCATCGCCATCAGAAGCTTATCGGCGGCCATCACTTTGAACTCGTCCTCCTTGTTCAGCTCGAAGCATGACGCACGACGAGCGCTCATCATGTTCCGCGTGAAGCACGAATCCTCTTCAGACGACGTCGCCGCGGAGGCTACCGTATCTTTGATGTTATGCGATGAAGTGGCACGCGACATATTGTAGCGAAGCGGTGCTAGCCGCCGAACCACGGGATGTGGTGGTAGATGACGTGGCAGCTCGTCGAGATTCTCATCATCCGATCCGGACGAATCGATGAAGTGGAGCATCGACGGAGCGGAAGGGAGAGGCTTGAAGACGTTCATATGGTCAACGGTGAACATTTTTTTTTTGGTCGAGGAGGAAGGAGATGAACGGACGACGAGTGAGAGAAGATGGGCGGGATGTACAATGGGAAGAAAAAGTGGAAGATTTTGAGCAAATAATAACGGTTGAATGAGAAATAAATAATGATGTTTATATGGAAGGGTGCGGAAGAAAAAGAACATCGCCGATGACTAAAAGGACACCTTTTCGTAGCGTTCTTGAGGCTTTAAGTGGGAATTGGAGAACAGAGAAAGCCCATTTGCAAAGCGACGGCGAAGGGGGTTCCGTGAAACCCCCCTTTACCTAGAAGACGTCGCATCGAGACGGAAGACGTCCCAGATGCCGTAGTACTTTTCGGGAGCGCAGTGAGAGTGTAATCGGTTTCGCAGTCGCGCCACCAACAAATGCAGTCGCCAATAAATCATTCCATTGCCGTGGACGACGGGCGAAACGAAACGAGCGAGCTTTCTTTACCGCGCACGCAGAGAAGAAGTGGTTTCTCGGGCAAAACGCCCATTTCGGGGGATAATTGAGCCGTCTGAAGAAACGGTTCGGTCATCGGAATGGAAGAGTTTCACTTTCTGTGAGGAAAGCCATGCTAAACAGCTTTTGGGAGCTCTGGGAGCTCAAAAATGCACACAAAAACACCTTTTGTTTCTATGGTAATCCAATTATTTCTACTGGCTGTTTGTTTTTCGGCATCACCGGACGACATAAAGAACGGAAGAAGCGACAATAACTATTCAGTAGGGGGCCTACCAAAGAAAGCAGTAGGGGAACAAGAAAAATTTCGGAGAAGAGAAAAACGGAACAAATTGGTTTCAAACTTTGAAAACGGTGGAAACGAAACGGCCCCGGGAATCCTCATTCCTAAATTTCCAAATTCAATCAAAGTGAGCGAGGAGCGCAGGAGGAACAAAGTGGAGGGGCGAAATGAATACGGAAGTGGCGGAGATGGAGGGCGAGGAAGGACTCATAGAGGAAGAGAGTACACATTTATAATTAAGGGAATAAGGGGAGAAAGGCGGAGGTCCAAGGACAAGGAGACATGAGATCGTAGTCAGTCACTAAATTAGAGCCCTCCTCGGAGAATTTCAAGGACCCCCGTCTGGCGGTGAGGGCGAGTGACCTCGGATAAGCAAGGTGGCTTGATCCCTGAGAACCACACCGGAGTGCGAGAGGGCGAGAGAGAAGCATCGGGCTACAAAAGGACCAACAGACTCGCAGTGCCGCGGCTATAAAATAGCAGCGAGAGCAGGTCACTCGAATGGCGCCTCGAATGAGGACGATAAACATCGTAATGAATGGATGATCGGTTTGAAGGGAGGGAGGGAGGGGGAAAGGGAAGATGAGGATGGGCGGAGTCTCAATTATAATTACTCTCCTCCGCCTCCTCCTCATCTCATTTCACTTCTCCTAGGTAGGCGTATGGAAATGAAACGCCGAATGTCATGAGCTCGTCTCGTCTTCTCTCCACCCCATCCCATTCTTGCTCCTCGTTTTGACGGAAACAAAGAGAGAAGGGGACCCGACGAAGAGCAGCGGAAGGACTTAAAGGCGGGAGAAGAGAGGAGCACAAAAACGAGGGTGGTGGTGGTGGCGGGATGGGCTCAATTTGATGTGCATGTTATATATATTTTGACAGAAACAAAACGGGCGGGTCCTTTTTCTCGACGTTTCAAATGGGCTGAATGTGAGCGCGGAGTACATTTCTATTCATAAAAAGAGAGCGAAATGCCAAAAATCGAGAGAAGGATGGATGGGGAGGAGGAGACTGGTTTTTGGCAAAAAATTTGCATGTTTTCATATCATCATCATCATTGAGCGGATATGAAAAACTGTGTCAGAATAGAGACTCTTTCCGTTTCTCTCTTTTTTTTATTTTTCGGTTTGCAATCCATTTTTGGTTGGTTGTACAAATTTTCGAGAGAGAGGGAGAGGGAGAGAAGCGACGATTTATTGTCAATTTCCTCCCTCTTTTTTTCCTTCTCGCCCAACAGAGAAGCGCGCCCGTGGAGACCGATTCCAGGCGATTTCTGATCGGAACCTCATCAGCTGAACACGAGAACGGAGAGCAGCTGGGTGAGAGGGATTGGTAGTGCCGGCCAGGGCAGGGTAATAACCACCGGGAACCGAAAGAGAGAGAGGACGCCCGGAAAAGGGTAATTAAATCGAAAGAGAGAGAGACGAGATTGAGCGAAATCGGAAACGAAACGGACGAAAACGGGGGCGAAAAAGAGCTTCTAGCTGTTGGAAAGGGGTTGGGTCTGCCACACTACAAACTATAATCTTGTTAAAGCAGACCCACACGCCAGGAGCTCACTGAAGGGTTTTTGCGTTGTAATGGTGTGAATGTTAGCAAGAAAAACTGTCGGGGGAGAAAGCTCTCTCGAGAGGTAGGTGGTGGTCATGAGAGTGACAGCGAAAGCGAGAGAGTGAAAGACGGGCTAGGAGATCTGTGTCTTCTCGGCGACAATACAATCATGTTCAGTACTGTTTGATTAGTTCCTTCCGAGGTCTCTCGCATCTCTCTCGCCCACTCTCATCCATCATTTCGCCTCTAACCAGGTGTACAGAGCCTCACACTTCAGTCACTAGTGGCAAAGATTGTGCACCTGTCCAGGAGGAGCGGAGGTGGCTATGTTTTTGAAAAAAAAAAAGACGACGACGACGACGAAGGTGGCACAGGGGAGTGACGAAAAGTGGGCGGAGCGGAAAGATGAAAAGACTGAAAAAGCTAAAAATGGAAGGAGAAGAAGAAGAGCAAGACAAGGGAACACAACAAAACACTTGAAGTGGAAAAGGATGGGAAACGCTCTTCAGACTTCAGAAGGCACAAAAAATGAACGTTCGGCAATTCAGAATCCCATCCTAGTACATTTGAAATTAAAAAATGGGCTGAAAGTGAAACGACGGGAAAATGACAGATATTCTGCCCTCCCATCATATTTACAAAACGATGAAACCAGAATTATTTGTATGTGTTTCACCGCCGGCCCTCCGTCGTTTCATACACTATTTTCCGTTTAGAAAGTGAATAAATAAACCTGAGGGGCGGGAAAACGCGAAAAGAAGATGAAGAAGGAGAAGAGGAAGAGAAGTGTATCATCGTCGTCGCCATGGTCGTGATTCTCACCCCGTATGTATTTGCATATTATCAGAAGATGGAAAGAGATGTTATGCAAACAATACAATTGTGGAGGAAAAAATGAAGATGACGTCGTCAAGAATGGAGACGTGGAAGCAAAAAGAGTTGGAGTTCCAAAAATACCACTCCAGAATATTCAGAGAACATCCGCGTTCGTCCGAAACCTCTTCCTGTTCTTCTACTTCCCAGGAAAAAGAAAAAAACCAGTCTGCCTACTTTCTTCCCTTTTTTCTACTTTTCCGTATCCAGGAGTGGACACCCAACACATACACATAGTTATAACACTCGACACCACCCGACCACGCCACTACTGTATTATAATAGGCGGATACTCTTTTTTTGCCGTCGCGCAGAAGGTTTGGATCTGAAAAAGAGTGGCGGAATGGTGGTGGGAAACAAAAGAGAGAGTGAGGAAGGTTCTGAAAGAATGGACCAGTCGCGAAGAGACTAGCGGGGGGTGAACCAAAACAAATTGTCGAGAATCGAGAGAATAGACCCACGAAAGGAGGGCAGGTGGGTCTCGTGTTCTTGGCAAACGAAAACGAAAACATAAAGTTTTGGAAAAAGAAACAAAAAGAAACGAAGAGGAAGGATCGAAGCTAATGTTGCAAACTTGATGGCCCCTCTCTATTCTTCTCCCTCAACTCCCACCTTTTGTAGTTGCCTTTGATACTACCAGTTCAATGGGCACCACAACTGTTTGTATGTAACTCGATGTTTTAACCAAAAGTGACAAGTTAACATTCGAACAACAGGGCATCGGAGGTGATTTACAAACTACTAATAACGTTGCAGTTTGAGGAGGAGGCAACAACATAAAAATGAAGTTGTCGCTACAAATTGACAAGTACAAAAGTGTTGGGACGAGAGGGGGTCGGCAAAAGGAAGTGACCTTCTTTCTCTCCTTTTTCCTCGTTACCACCCCGTTTACTTTCCGCGCACTTTGCGGTCGACAAAAACGGAGATGACGTCCGGAGATACTGGAAGAAAATTGGGGAAGAAGAAGGAAAAGAAGAAGTAGCAGGAGAAGAAGGGCGCAAATAGGCGGAAAATGGTAATAGCAGACGAGGGGGGAAGAGGAGTAACTGTTTTTCCGTTCGGAAACCACATGGTCATTTCTGCTTTCGAAATGAGAAGAAGAAGACGAAAACGGGGGGAAGAATCGGGAAGAAAATGAGAGGGGGAGGCGCGACCGGTTTGAGAAGGTGTTGCGCAAGCAGATGGAGAAGTTGGTTTACTTTAAGGAATACAGAAATAATGGAATGGGAGGAAGCGGTGGAGGGCGGGGACGAATAGGCTTATAACGGGAAATGTGGTCGAAGGAGAAGAAGAAGAGGGAAAAAAAAGCTGAACTGTTTGAGAGTGGAACTGTTCAAATTGAAGCGAAACCCCCTCTCCCCTCTCGTGGGTCTGCTAGCCAAACTTGAGTTTGTAGTGATCAACTGCTACAGACAGACTCTCAGGGATCACAATTTCCTCCCCCCAACCAACTTTCTCCTTACAAGTTGTTTTCTCCTTTTTAAACGAAAAGCGAAAGGCGATCCCCCTCCTCTAACCGAAATAGACCGGCACAAAAAGTGTGGTGGAAAATGGGTCAAAAACCATCAGAGAGGAACGGAAGAAAGGAAAAAAGAAACCGGGGGAGGCGCAAAAAGACAATTGCCAATTGAATGGGACGGGGGGTGCTTCCTCGGCTGTGTTGGGTGACTGCTATTGCTGCTCGTTTTACAATGGGTTTGTAAAACATAGGGGGCGCCAACGACGAGAAAGCCCCGGAAAAAAGAAAAGGGCGCTTTTTCGGAAGGAATTACACGATCGAACGAGGGGGGGAGATGTAGCCGTCGGGTCGAGAATCGTAAAAAGCGCTATGCCTTCGGGAAATGGGCGAGAAGACGCAAATTCCTGCACTTCTCGTGACGTGTGGCTCGGCGCGAGCCCCATCTTCCGAACATTACTCACATTTTTTGTTCTTTACCCCTTGCTCAAGACTCTCGGAGCATCTGGACGCGCGGCAGAGCTCTAAAATTAATGGCACAAACGGATGGGGGGAGGAAGGAGAGGAAGGAAAAGAGAGGAGAGGGCGAGTTGAAGATCTACGGTATCAATATGTGGAAATGACACGAAAAGTTGACAAGGCAGCAAGCAAGAAGATGCTAATATTTGCCAAAGGACATGTAGTAGGAGACTATGGGGGGCTCACGGAGCAGCAAAGCTGTGCTCTGATGCTCTGTGCTTACTACTACTTCCGCTGCCGCGCGGAAAGAAAACCGAACAGGACACGGGAGAGGAGGGCGCGACCCGAAGAGATAGTAACCTGATACTCTTGAGAATGGAAAGAAGAAGAAGTTGAGTGGGTGGCGGGGAGAAGCACAATAACAACAGTTAACTGGTAACACTGAAGGTCATCCGAGTGCTCTTGCAGCGACGGCGGCGGCGAACTTCGGAGGAAATGGCTCAAATTACCAAAGGAACCGTGTGTGTGTTGCACTACGAACTATGATCGACTAGGGGATGCTGCGAGACACATTTCTGGCGAACGTACTGATTTCAGACATCGAGAATCACTTAGTAAGAATGGGAACAACAACTCTGATCTGTAACTTCTGAAACCCGCAAAATGAGAAAGTGAGCGTACCCTTTCCGGCATCTCGCATCGTTGGTCGTCGAGACGGTTGCTCTGCATCTTCTCGATCAGGCTCAGAAAGTCCTCACTCTTTTGCGCATTGTAGGAGACTCCAGTGATGAACACGCCGGTCTCGTGCATCTTCTCGAGCTCTCGGTAGTATCCGTCGGCGTTCAGCGAGTTTCTTCTGCAAAACAAAAGATGTAAAGTTGAATTCGAAAAAGTTTTTGGGTTGGATTTCTCTTTCTCTCCATCGGAAATGAAGACTTGCTTGGTGCCTGACTAACGCGCTGCTAAATGATGCGGAAGGACAAAAAGAAGATCGGAAATGGATCCATCCAAAAGTTTTTGGTGATTCAAAAGTTTCAAACGCAAACAACTTGAATCGGTTCAAGTTGATTACGAGTATTCGTTAAATGTGATTAGATTTGCGACGGGGGACGAAAGTTTCTGATAACAGTACCGTAGTGCAAGATTAGTTGTACTTGAAACGGATTGGAATACGGCGCGCGCGGGGACGTAGACATGCGGAAATAAGCGACTAATTGGATAGAGACCGGCGAAAACAGATTCTAAAGTGGAGGAAGAAGAACGAATTCTGATGATGACTAGCGACGCCGAGGAACGGGACCTACAAGTGGTTTCAATGCTACCGTATACCAGGCAACACCTGGGGGGAAAAGTTCAGAAAGTGATGTGATCATCCAGCACACGAGAGCACAAACATCTGATCAGCCAATGGGTTCGGAGGGCGCCTTGAGTCTCAGACTCCGCCGCTTCGCACACTTATCAAAATGTGGTGAGCACACATGTTCACGCACTTACAACACATACGCAAAACACTTTTGTTCCTGCTCCCTCCTCCTGCCGGGAATCTCTCTCCCTCTCTCCCTGGTTCCCTCCTTCCAATCCTTTCACCATCTGATGCCGAATTGCTCATAGGCGATACTTTACGATTCGAATTCGCAATCCGCGTCGGCATCTGCGTCTCGCCCAAGTTTCACTCCTGTCCCCCAGTCTCGTGTCATTTATTACTAACGAAATGAGCCGAAAGGATGGAATGCACACAGGAAATGGGAGAAAAGATGAAGAAGTGCGGACGGGACGGGGGAAACCGAAAGAAACGATCGAGAATGATGCGGGATGAGTTTCCGAAAGAGCCGAGGAAACAGATGAGGTTTTGAGGATGAATGGGTGGAGCTAGGATCAGAGGATCTTCTCTCTGGTAGAAGGGTAGGTTTCGAAAGGTTGAAGCTACCGTACTGTGCTTCTGAAAGCTCTAGAACTGGGAGAAGTTCAAGATGAGCGTGACGCCTGTCTCTGAATTCAATAAATCCAACGGGCGCATCCTCTCACCCGCACGGAAATGTCATTCATTGGCTTTTGCCGCTCACTCTGTGTCCAACAGAGAGCGAAATCCATCAATTTGTCGGTCCTTCCAACTACTTCACACTCAATTCCGCCCCTCCTGAGTCCCTCCTGCTCATTTTGCGGCCGAAATTGCTCCCCCTCCTTCTTGTCTTGCCGACGTGGTCAGTGGTTCCGAAACAGAGAGACAAGAACAAGAAGAAGAAGCGACCGGAAGATGAAGAGAGTGGGATGGAAGCTTCCGGAGAAGAGGTGCCCTTCTTCTTTTTGGGCACCCGAATTCGCCCCCATACGTTTGTGCTGTCGGGTTAATGAAAAAAATTTCGGCTTTTCTGGCATCGAGATGAGCGCGAAGCAAACAGGAAATTTGAATGAAACCGCGTCGCTTTCAAGTGTCGTTTTCGACGTTTTCAGAAGAGCGACATGTGTGAATTTGGGAATTAAAGTCGAAGTGAGTGGAAAAAGCAGGAGTTGAAATGTAGGCAGGTTGTTTTTTTTTTTGGAATATCGATTACGGCAGCTGCAAAATACAACTCTCGGCCGGATTGGAGAAAATGCTCTATTATCCTCAGCCCAAATGGCACAGGCGAAGCCTAGGGTCTGCTAGACTACAAACTACAGCATTAGGGTCTGCCAGATGGGTCTGCTAGACTACAAACTACAGCATTTGGGTCTGCCGGATGGGTCTGCTAGACTACAAACTATGACGCTTGGGTCTGCTGGTAGGCCTGCTACACCTCCTTCCATTGATTACGTTCAATTGTACGCCTTCTGAACGTATCCGATTTCTTTTTTTCAAATCGCGCACCTGTCGCCATGACTCAACCGTTAGGAACGGAAGAGAGGTCCTCTAATTTGTGTGTATGTGCCTAATTCGGTCATATTTCCTGTTTCCCCCGAGGAGGAGGAGGTTCGTCATATCATTTTACTAGCTAGTCGTTCACTTTTTCCTCGTCTCCTTCTCTTCTTTCCAACTCTTCCCCCCCCCCCCCCCCCTCTCATCTTAATACTCTTCTCCTGCCATTCATTGCATTCCGAATACTACTTGGAAAAGAAGAAGAGACCGAGTAGTAAAATGGCAGGAAAAGAGATGGGGAATTAGTAGTAAGGGGTGATTAGAGAGATGGAAATGGGAAGGTTAAAGACCGGATTAGCACGAGAAACCAAGAGGCGAAAAAGGAAGAATAAGGAGGAAAGGAGAAGGAGGATGAAATTTGAGGAAAAGTTCTCGAATAAACGACGGAGATGAGAGCCGCCCCGGAGCCCGCCAAACTTTGTTGTGCTTTCTGCAGGACAGGATGCCCACCCTCCATTGTTCAATCAGTGCAAAGAGCCCGCCTTCAGTGGTCAAGAGATGAGCATGAATCATTCGGAGCCCCACCGAAAAAAGGGCGCATCCTCCTTCTCCGGATACGCCCAATAATCGAATATTGGCTAGCTTTAGCGCGGGAGCCAATTTCGGACGGGAGCTCACTAATCTCATATTCGTATCGGCTATTTTTGGAGGAAATCGTCTGATGTGAGCGAATTCGAATCAATCGAAATAAGGAACAAATGGTGAAAGAAAGAGCGAAAAGGATAGGAAAAGCCATTTTTATTGGTTTCTTCATTTTTCACACCCTCGGTTTTTATGATTTGGGAATTGTCGGATACTGCCTCTCCCCTTTTCATCTTTTCGCATCAAAAGATGACGAGGACGCCGTCTCTTTTTGGAATCTTCAGAATCCCGTCGTTTCGCGGGCACGACTACATTCCTTGTTCTCAGCTACTTAGGTCATCGTCATAGTCATCAGGGGAAGGAGGAGAAGAAGCAAAAAAGTATTACAGCCCTTTTTCCAGTGTGGGGGAGAGAGAAAGGTTGTCTGCGGGTTAATTGACTGTTTTCCCGTCTGCGTCCACTGATTTCTATCTCTTTCTCTTTCTTTGGTTTTCAAGTTCGCTTTTATGGGATAGAAACGACGACGATGATGGCAGTGATCGAGCGTTGCAGAAGCCACAAGAAGTTGGGTCTGCTCGACTACAAACTATAAAGGGATGGGTCTGCGCTGTTTTGAAATGATGCGAATGACGTGATGAAAAGAGCCGCCGCGGCGAGCTCACCGGGAGACCAATGCGAAACCAGTTGACACCCACCGACTGATAAACATTCTTCGGGTCCCCCCCCGCCCGCCCGTATGATTCATCTCTGTTTCCACCTTTCGCGCAACCAAAGTTACTCGCCGGATCAGTTTACCCTTTCACTGTTTGTCCACAGAGAGAAAGAACGAAAAATCACACAATCAGCGGGAAGAGTGTGGTGGGGCGAGAGACAGAGATTGAAGAACACCTGACCAGACAAGAGTATTTCGCCAAACTTTTGTGTTCTTTATGGCAAGGAACAAAAACGGGAGAGATGAAGAGAACGGGAGAGCATAGGGCACACGGGATCTTGAAAAACTTACCGGCTCAAGATGTGCGGCTTGTGCACACCGAACTGTTGGAACAGCGCTTTCGCCGATTTCCGCATCGGTCGACTCTGTCTCCGGAAGATTCCTTTGATCGGGGACGAGGTCTCGGAAGACGACGGAGCTTTCTCAGCCATCTTCTGAGCGGGAACAGCGTCCTCGGCTTTGATGGTTATGATACAGACGCCGTTCAGACTCGAAATCTTGCTGCTTGCCATGGTTAAAGACGACGGAAGCTGGGCTGGGAGGGAGGAAGAAGAAGCAGAAGCAGATGATGATGATCGCGGTGACGACGGAATGAAAGTCAAAAAGAATGGGGAAGCCGCACCAGCAAAGAGTATAATAATTGGGCACGGCTTTCTTCTTCTTCTTCCCTTCGCGCTTCTGTTTCTTTCCGGCGCGGATATACAAGCAGGCACGTCGTCTACAACACCTTCTGAATAATGACGATGACGATCGGACGGCTGTGACAGGCACGGTATTACTAGAAGAACAGAAAAGAAAGGGGGCGAAGGTAGGGTTGGAAACGGGAATAACTGAATGTGGGGTGTAAAAGAGTAAGTAGGTAGTGGGAAAGAAGAGAAAGAGAGAGAGAGATAGAAAGATGATAACTGATAGAAAAGAGAAGAGGGAGAGAGAAATGGGCGGGGCTTTTCGATGAAGAAGGGGGAGAAGACACGAAAAAGACGATGATGACTTAGTGGGAGGGCTGTTTACTTTTCAACTGATCTAACAGAGGGTCACTAGTTGGATGCCACCAGCCAGAAGCCCTAATCTAGTGGAACACATCGTCCGAATTCCAAAAAGATGACGTGGCAATTAACTGGTAAGTCTCTATTTTCAGCCTTTCAGTTTGCCAATGTTTGCGGGGGGGGGGGGGGGGGGGGGGATGATGAACACTTTCAGCCAGAAGCTGCGGATTTCCAGACTTAGGATCATCATCCAAAAATCGGATCCCACCAGCCACATTTCATCGTCGTAAAGAATAGAAACGAAAAGAGACACAGGGTGAAACAGCGAGAAGAATGCCATTCGGTTATAATGGCACTAGTGTTCGGTTCCCGATATTCAAATTGGAAGCGAAGCCATCACCTTCAATGCGCCAGAAAAAAGCATGTAACTGGTGTGAAATGGAAGGTCGTGCCCCCCTCTCAAGGCACAGCAGAATGGGTGGGGAGGCAGGAAGAGAAGGGGGCGGAGTCTCACACTTTGTTCCACGCGTAGTAGTACAATCGCATACAAATAAACGAAACCGCGATAATGGAAAGGAAAACAGGCGAAAGTTTTTTTCTTCGCTCTCTCTCTGTTTGTGTTCTAGTTGACCCGTAGTCAAAAGTTGTAGGAAGTAGCCGGGAGTGGGGGGAGGAAAGAGATTGGAAATCGAGATATTTTTCACTCGCCTCAATTTCCGGCTAATGAGCGACGCGAAAAACGAGATATATAAGCGGGGCTCTCCCTTTTTTCGATCAGATTTGCATAAAGGAAAGGACAAGGGGTACGAGGAGGCGGGAGGAGAGGAGGAATAGAATGAAAAGAGAGATTCCCTCCCATCCGTTTCTTCCCACTTATTTCAAGCTCCAGATTAGGAGGACGAAGCCGCTCAGCTCAGAGAGCATCATTATAAAATATGTGTTGGTTTAGACGCCACACAACAGGATTAAATGGCGAGCAGGTGACGAATGGTGGTGGTACCAGGCTCCGCGAATAGAGCTTACTATCTTCTTGGACACAGCACGAATAATGGAATAATGACGAATTCGCACAGAAACGGATTATCGTGAGCTGTTCGTATTCAACGTTGAAGCACAACAAAGATGACTTCGGCGGGCGGCGAAGCGCAGGTGGCTTGCAGAAATTTCAGGCTCGAGAAGAGCATTACTTCCGGGTGGAGCCTTTCAGAATCTTTGCGGCTGCTCATAAATTTCGCAATCACATCTCATCGTTTCCCAATCCATTCAGTGACCACCACCGCGTGTCACAATTAGTTGTCTTCTTCAGGTTTGACTCATCTCATACCCACCCACTGCGACTGACAGCTCTATTACAACGCATCCGACCGACCAGACGCCCGGGCAGGAAACAAAAACATGCTCTTCGGGCTCTACGGTCATCTGAGCGGCGGGCACCGACGATGGAGAGAAAGAGCGCGACGGGCTAGGAGTGCTCAGACGGAATGAAGAAGAAGCGTACCTGTAGGCTTTGAGTTGTAGTGGCATGTCGAGTCTGAAACGACACAACACCAGTTTTCCAATTGTTCTCTCATGTTTTCTTGTTTACCGATCATGATGATGGACGTCCTTTTCGTGGTGAGCATTCGATCCGGAGCAGCTGCAGATTCCGTAGAAGATGGAGTCTTTCCACGAGTATATCCAGTCCATGTTGTACCTGCAAGACGCGAGGATTGAGTGGAGGGGCTTCGAAATGGAATTTGAAGTCTAAAGGACTGCGAAATCGATGAGAACTCTTGACTTTTTTACTCGCAAGTCTAGAAGAAAGGATTCTTTTCGGGCGGGCCGGGGCGGAATCATTCAGAAGCTGTGGAACTGAGAGTCATCTGGATGATTCGGGAGAAGGGGGAGAAGAAGAAGAGAATAAGAGGATGGGAGGCGATAATTGTTAGGCAATTGGTGAAGGAATGAGAATTGGGAGTGGGAAATCAGGTAAACGCTTCTCGTCTCGTCTGCCTTCCCTGCTTGGAAACAATCGGAACGAGTGAGCGAATCGAGTGAAAGGCTGCGTGCGATAGACAATAACTTGTACATTAATCGGACGGAAATAAACGAAATGACCGGGAGCGAGGGAGGGAGGGAGGAAAAAGGAAGGAAGGAGAGGGGGGATCCGCGATTGGAACATAATAATCGTGTCGCATCTCTCCCGTTTCTTCCTGTCTCTCAATTAGATTTTATCACAGAAGACGTCGAGACGCGAGACGACGACGCTTTTTGTCCCTTTCTTTCGGGACGCGCACAATAATTCGAGAATCACATAAAAACCGTACGCCCCGCTCGCTAGCCGGCACCCCGATTCAAAGAATTTTGAAGATTGTGGCGGAGATTTTGAGACGATTCTTCTTCGAATCTAGAAAAGTTCGGAATCGGAAATATAATGGGGGGCTAGTGACTCTCCGGAGCTAACAAAGCTAGACGATTCCCACCAGAAGACGTCCGGAATGACGACGTCGACGACGAAGAAAAAGAAAAACGAAAAAGACAAACATCAACACTCCAATCCGGGAGGGATTCCGGGGCATTTCCAAACCACTTAGCCTCATTTTTTCCCACGAATTCAAATTGTACACCCGTCTTTTCTTCGACTGTTTTCTAAAACGAACACGAAAACAATGGCGAGAGACGAAGAAGAAGTCGTTTAGTTTCTTTCGTTTCGGATGTTTCGAGTGGTGGAATCGGGATTTGCATAGAGGCAGTAGTAGATCTAAGGTAGATCAACGATTCGACATGTTCTTTTGATGGGTGGGGAAGCGGCGAGGGGGTCAAAACGACTTTGCTCGATACCCTTTTGACCGTCATATTGTCGCCCGTCTCGATTGAATTCCCGTAGAGAGAGAGAGGGTAGAAGGGTCAATTGAATCGAGAACATCGGAAAAGAATTTCCGAAGAAACAAGAAACTAACAAGTTCAAGTTGGAATATCCCCTTATTCGAGAAACGAGGAAGACGACGACCAAGGAGAGAAAAGGGTGGAGAAGTAGAGACGAGTACGATTTGTTGTTGTTGTTTTGTGTAAAAGAGGACACATTTTTGACCAAAAAGGTGTGGCGGAACGAAACGGACAAGAAGACGAGTGAAAAGCCCCCCAGACGGCGACGAAGAAGGAAGAAAAAGAGAATGGGAAGAAGAGAGTATAATTATGGGAAGGACCGAACAAAATGACCGGCTTTTCCGTCGTTTTTGTTCCTCTCGTTCATATAAAAGATAGAACTACGAATTTACGTGTTGATGTGTATATCTAGTAATTGGTTATGCGCGGCGCCGAAGGTGGCACGATTTCCGACAAAATTGGCAGGTTGGCGATGCCAAAAGTGTGTACGGGACAGGATATCCAGTGCTTGAAAAGTCCGGCTGGGTGAAACCAACTAAAGGCTTCATTTAATTCTAAAAACAGAAAATTTTCGAAGGGGTTGGAACTCGTTTGTCTTTGAAAAAAGCAGTTATTCACCCAGGGGGCGAGAAAGGACGCCAAAATTAATGAGAGGAAAAGCAGGGCGGGAGACATGCCCCGGGTATTTGGTAATTGGATTAGAAAACACTCTTCGCGGCAGTTGAGAGTGAGAGAGAGGCGTCTCTAGTTCTTACAAGTTATCATTACACAGGTTGTCAAGGCTGTCTCTGTGGCAACTCGGGGCATCGAAAAACAAATATTTGAGGGGCGGCCGAGGACAGGGCGAGCGTCTCGTCATGCAAAAAAAGTGAAAAAGAGTTCGTGTTGGTTGCGTCTGAAAACAGAAGAAAACAGCGGGAGGGCGACATGCAGATGGGGGGGAGATGCAAGAAATCGGCAGGAAGAGGAGGAGGAATATGGAGAGAACGAATTCCTGTTCCTCTTTTCCCTCTCTCTCTCTCCCCAGTATCACACTATTTTGCCACCCTCTGATCGGTTATCAATGCATTTTGCCGTCCCCTTCCGATCGAAAGCTTTATATGGCAGCAAACGGGCGGCAACTTGTTAGGAGGCGCCTGATCGAGATTGGAAGGCGACGGGAGAGAATGGGAGAAAAGGGATATTGATAACACCGAAGTGATAACAATTCGGGGGGATGTTGCGAAACCTTCACAAGAAATGCCGCTTTTTATGGGCCTCTATGGATATGGGTCTGCTGGGCTACAAAAACTAGAGAATGCCGGACTGCTACTTTGGTCGTTTTTTGTAGCAGAATTACCGACAAAATTTGACGGCGTGGCTTTGAAGTAATCAACCACTTCGAAACGAACAACGCCCATTCTTTTATCATCTTACAAGCAAATCGGAACGTGTGAAAAGCTGTGCTAAAACTGTGCAATTGTTACGGAAAAGAAACCAAACACTGATAGTACATATCATCGTAGCGTCTTGAGTCATAAAAGGCGTGTGACGCACCACAACTATCGGCCTAATATCGGGATGGAATGATCGATTTGCAAAAAAATGAAGTAAGAAACAACATTTAAAACTCAGAAGACGTTGATAGAAACGTCAATGTGAATAAGATGAGATGAAGTGGGGAAGGAGAAGGAGAACAAAAAGAAGCGAGCGAAAAATTCGGGGGTATGTGGTTCGTTGACTGTCTTCTCTCTTCACTCTCTCCATTTCAAATGCTGATCGGCCGTAATAATGATGAGGGCAGTGATAAGGAGAGAGTGTGCGAGATGAAGAGACACCGACACGAGAACAAGTACACTCACTGAGAAAATGGAAAGAAAAAGAAACAGATATCTACAGGCGGAGAGAGACTCTCTCTCTCTCTCTTTGAGAGAGGGAGGAGAGAAGTCGAGTGTTTGATCTTGATGGACACGGTCCACAGCCTACGTGGGATGGGAACCTTGCATCTTCCGAACTTTCGATTCGAACTCAATTTAGAGTCCTACTGTATCGAATTAGATGTCTGGCGAACTATAAAAAGTGCAATAAGACAAATTTACGACGGTGCGAGCAGAACACGGAACGGATTACACTGGATGCACCTGCCGTCTGCCACAGACGCAGCACCGACAGTGCAAAGAGAAATGTCAGCGTGTCGTCGCGTCTCGAGTGAACCTGACAATCCGTTTCCTCCTCCTCCTCACCGTTCGGCATGTTTGAGCAAGAGATTTGGAAGCCGACGACGACGAAATAGTGCACGAGGGGCCGAGACGAGAAGAGGTTTACGACACAGTGACCGTTTGTTGGATCCGTGCCAAACGAGCGAGTGCGGAGAAGTGTGAAGAAAGTGAGGAGAGGAAGAGGGAAAGGCGAACGAAACGGGTTGGCGGAGGGACACGGCTAATATGGAAGGAAAAACTGGCAGTAGGGGGGTGAGGGGGAACAAGTAGTAGCCGACGAATTGTTACAGTTTGATTCTGACCAACAGATAGCGGGAGGAAGGGGGAGAATTTGGGTTTGAATTTAGGTTTGATACCCCAAGAACTATGAGAAATCAGATTCAAGAGCTCGGAATAACTTCCTACAAACTTCTAGCTCTGGATGCAGCTCGCTCGAATTTCCTATAGCGGACCACGTTTTTGAAGGCGTTCGAAACTCATAAATTCCTCCTATTTTTGAACAATTTTTCAATTTTGGTGGCAGGAAGAAACCATAAAAGGCATACGCTCTTCCGTTTCCCATATTTTTTCCTCTCTTCATTTTTTTCTCTTTTTGATGCTGGGAAAGGCAAAAGAACAAGAAGCGGAAAGGAATCGTAAACAAAAGAAAAGAAAGAGGGGAGAAACCGAAAGGCGTCGGAATTATTTGTAACAACACCCAATCGCAACGTTTTCTTTTCGATATCGAAGTCGTCACGGGTGGCGAAAAGACAAAAAAAGTGACAGGCCAACAAAAAAGGTGTGTCGAATGGGAAAACTATGAAGAAAGATGAAGTGTGAGAGGAAGGGAAGGACACTTCAGAATGTGGGACGACTACAGTAGTAGAAGACGTGACGGGGGGGGGGGGGCACTAGAAGAAGACAAGACTGTGTTTGGACGGCTTCTTCAAGTAGTTAGAAGAAAGTAGTTGTAACCTTGGAACGCATTCTGGATCAGCATGAGATTCAGGGACGACGAGCAAAAAAGAAGAAGAAGAATAAGAAGACGTACCTCCAGAAGGCGAGCAGAATATTAAAGTCTTTCTTAGTAAACATCTACACAAGGAAATATGACGACGCCTGTCTGCAGCTTCACGAGTCGCCTGTCTGCAGCTTCACAGAATATGAGAAACCTATGCATTTTCCCAATTTCACCTCTTTTCTTCGCATTCCCAGAACGAAATGATCACTTAACCTGGATAGAACTGATCGGAACGGTCAGAGGGAGGGAAAAGTAAAGGAAACCCGGAAATATGGGAGAACATATCGGAAGGAGAAGGAAATAGATCATAAAAGTCGGAAAATGTGAACGGAAAGCGAAGGAGCAAGGTCGAGAGAGGAGCGAAAAGGCGGCGGTATTGTATAATTACGCCCAATCGGAAAGGGGTTCTTCGCATAATTGGGCGCCATATTCCTCCCCTTTTCGGGATTCCGCACCCTCGATTAATAGGGTTGTTATTAGGGTTGTTCTCGGCAAAACGCAGCCAATCGACACATTTGTCACGGGACTGAGCTTTTTTTTCAATCTAGTTTGCTCGACTTCACGATTTATGTTCTCGTGGAAGCGCTAAATAGAAGAAACTTTTGTTGCTGGTGACTACGAGTCGGAAAAAAACCGTTGTTATTGAAATTCGGATAAACTTTAGCATGCTATACAAGCGAAATTCAGTAAATCGCATGTAAACCTGTGTACTAACGCATCTCTGGTAAGCCGCAAACGGTCAGCAGCGCTCGAAAAAACCGGACGGCTTTTCTCGTTTTTCTTTTCAGTCGCCAATGAAAGACAGAGTTCCGACAGATAAATTCGCAATGTTTGTTAGAATTGAAAGGGAAAAAAAAACGAACTTACCCACCTCGCGCATGTTTACATTCCTGACTGTGCCGAATCTTCCGATTGACGCATCCGGCGATCTGATGGTTGCCCATGCTGGCGAAGGTGTTGATTTGCACTTGGAAACACTCTGCTCTGGCTGAAAATTTCCGAAATGGCTGGAAAAAACGGAGAACAAAGTTTGCAAAACAATTGTTTCGAACAGTTTGAAACCGCGCGCATTTAGTACCGAAACATCGTATTTGACGCGCAATTCTGAAAGTACTGTAGCTTCGCTACCATAAACTTTCCAGCTGAATCCAGGAGCCTTCCATACAAAACCAGAACGCTCGGAACAAGCTTCGTTGCAAATCCGTCCTGTTACACAAGCCTAATCCAATGTACCGCCTGAAAAAACCGATTAGCCGAGTAGCCAGTCGAGGTGTTTTCACTTTTTTTGTCGGAGGGGCATTGAGTCATGATTCGGGAAGATTGAACATCGGAAATCGGAAGAGTAATCGAATCAGGCGTCGAAAAAAACGCGAGAGAACCTGGATCGGACTGTGCTGTGCGAATTTCATAATTGGAAAGACATGGGTCTGCTTTAACTTTTTGTAGTTTGTAGTATGGCAGACCCAACTACTCCGGCATCTTCATCTCCGAGTCTTTTAATACTGTTACACAAAATCCAGTGGTAATGAGAGAATTAGCATAATTCTGTAATAGCTGCCAAAACTTGAAGTATAAAACCCCAACATGATCCATAAAGTCGCCCCGGTCTCCCATAAAAGCTACCATAATCCGGGCGCCGACTGTGATGTAGGTCTCCTTTGTTAGCTTTCAAAATGTGCACGTCTCCGTGCACTTTCCACCTCATTTCCCCACCTCGTCTGACCCAGTTTGCCATCATCTTCTCCCCACCGACGTCTTCTCATTTCCTCCTTCCTCCTTATCCGCCGCTTCCGATTCGGCGCCCTCCTGCAAATGAATAAACTCTCCCGCGCGGCGTGTTCTTTTGCAAAAATATATGGCGGTTCTATCTTCTTTTTTCCCTCTTATCACCCAATTATCTTTTTTGCCCCCGGTTTCCGCCTGGTTTGACGGCCTCCGGACGTGTTGTACGTGTGGATTACATTGCCGATCTGTATCACTCGCGATTCGGTTTTCCCCCCACCTCCCCGCCCCGTCTCTGAAGGTGTTAATCTTGACACCTCGCCCCGATTTTCAGAAATCGACACTTTCAGACTTTTAGCAAAGAACCTTCCTATTCTAACCATGATGATAAGCTTGAAAAGCTGTAATTTACAGTTTTAGTAGACCACAAATGAAGGCTAATTTCATTAGGCCTCCTAACTTCATCATGGTACTGTAATTTTCAGCGCGGAAGTACCGGGGAAACTGTTTGATCTTGAAAAACATAGAAGCGTCTGCGAAAAGCAGACCCAACGTGTGTAGTTTGTAGCCTAGCAGACCCATCTAGCAGACCCAAGCGTTGTAGTTTATTGTCTAGCAGACCCAACTCGCAGACCCTATGTGTGTAGTTTGTACCCTAGCAGACCCAAACTCAAGGCGCTGCTTTTCGCACATTAATCTTAAAGGATCATCAAACTGTTCATATCTTCCGTCCAAATTTTGCAGAACGTCATCTGTGTAACATCTTCTGGGGGCGCCGACGCGTCTAGCCTCCTCCATCTCTCCCCGCTCGCTTAATCAAATCTCTTCTCTCTCCTCGCTTCCCATCCTCCGAAATTCGATGACACAAATCACTTGGGTTTCCGGTGTTCATTCTCATTGCGACGCCTTCTTCAACGCCGCCCACTCCAGATGACTAAGCCACCATCCCATTCACAGCCATTTTTCTCCGTGTTTCCCAACCTCCTCGCCCCCTCATCAAATAAATCTGAATTCGTTCTTCCCCCCTCCCCTCTCAATCTCTCTCGCCCCGCCCCCTTTCGTCATTTCCGCCCTCGGCCCTTTTGTCAGCAAGAGGTCTTTTTGCAAAAAGTGTAAAAAACTGAATATCAAGCCGGTATAAAAGGGTTCGAGAGTTTTTGTACTTTTCAAGCCTCGCTTTTGGTCTTGATCACAAACCAGCCTGTGTGTGTGTTCTAAACCCTGATTTCTGACGTCTTCTGATTCACCTCATTTTCAGATTTGTCTGTAAATATGCGCCTCACACATTGGTCCTTCTTGATTCCCCTCCTTTTCACCTCGATTGAAGCACTTCCGAGAGGAAGAAGAGCCGTGAGGGTAAGTGAAACTTGTCCAGAAATTTGAGTCTAACGTCATCTGGAACTTCAGAATCGCAACGAAGGAGACATCAACTACTCTTCCGGCATCTCCAGATACCTCTATCAAGGTGACATTGCCGTCGTGAACTCCAGAAGTCGTCGTGCTGTAATACGGCAGAAGCACAAGAAATGGAAGTTGCCCATGCCATACTCTTTCGATAGAAACTTCCGTAAGCAGCTCGTCAGCCAGTTTGTCTGGAATGAAACGTCATTTTCAGCCAGAAGAAGTCGTCAGCGAGTTCTGGAAGCGATGCGATTCTGGAGCGAGAAGACGTGCGTCACATTCGAGGAGAATCCGTACACTTATCCGCACGTTCGGATCTTCGAAGGCAACGGGTGCTGGAGTTTCGTCGGAAAGCAGTCAAGCCTCCGGGAACAGTCATTGTCCTTGGAGTCCAGTTGCACAGATCACGTATGTAGACGCTGAAGGTACTAGAACAAGACGTTTCTTTTCAGGTCTTCGTGGTGGCTCACGAAATTGCTCACACTCTGGGATTCTTCCACGAGCACGCCCGAGTGGATCGCGACCAGTTCATCTCGATCGACTACTCGAATGTTAATCCGAACTTGACGTTCGCTTTCGCGAAGGTATGTACATCAGAATCCCACCCCCTTCCAATACAGTTAACAAAATCCTTCTTCCAGGAAAACGAAAAACAACTCGATCACCTGGATGCTCCCTACGAGTACGGTAGTGTGATGCACTACTCTGTCGATCAGTTCGCTCTGAACCCCAATCGCCCGGTGATCTACGCTCGCGATAAGAAGTACGCACAGGCGATGGGAAATCGGATGAGAGCCACGTTTCAGGATGTTTCCCGTATGAACAACCTGTATAACTGTCATGGTGAGAGGTTTGAAAGCAGTTTTCCCCTCAGGAAACCCGTGGATTCCAGAGCGATGTGCGAATACGGTAAATCGGTGTCAACACAGTGGCTACCCGGCTCCAAATGACTGCTCTCAGTGTGTTTGTCCCGATGGATTCGGCGGGCAGTTCTGTGAGACAATCGAGGCCGCCTCGCTGGGACAACGGGAAAACTCGGATTGCGGCGGTGAGCTGTGGGCGTCCGACACTCCACAGACGTTCTACGGAGCCGTCCGGACACGCGTTCACTCGAACAACGTGCTCGCCGCGCCCGAGCACTGCTTCTGGCACATCAGAGCATCGCGCTCGAAATCCATCGAGATCCGGATCAAGAACATCATTTCGCCGTGCTCCATGGCTTGCTCTTTCAATTCCTTGGAGCTGAAGCTGTCGAACTTCACAATGACTGGAGCAAGGTAAATTCCAACTCCTAGAGCATATCGATTACAAAACTGTAATCATTTTCAGATTCTGCTGTGACGATCACATTTACACCGCCAATTCAAAGCCCAAGGTGTTCTATTCGGAAGGTCCGCTCGCTGTAATTGGCGCCTACGCCAGATATGACTATTTGGATTTCAATATCGAATATCGAGCTGTTTAACCAGTTTTTTCTCCCAATTTCCGCCCGACCCGAGTCTTTTCTTATTCAAATCTCACCAGTTTACAGTCTGCAATGATCCTCAATTTGTGCCAATTCGCTTTATTTTCCATACTCTGACAATGACAATACACTTTTTTTAGTCGACCATTTTCCAAAACACACAAAAACATGAAAAAGTACAGAAGGGTGTTTTCCACATGAATATTCGATTAGAGGAATAAGCTTGATGTTTACCGATTTGAACTTTTGAGCGGAACATCTTATTTTTGAGGTTTTGTAAACCACTGTAACGAACTTGTAGTTTGTAGTCCAGCAGACCCATCTTGCAGACCCAAACGTTGTAGTTTGCAGTCTAGCAGACCCATCTGGCAGACTCGAACTTTGTAGTTTGTAGTCTAGCAGACCCATCTGGCAGACCCCAACGTTGTAGTTTGTAGTCTAGCAGACCCATTCAGGCGCTACTGTAGTTTGTAACTGTGGGTCTGCCGAATGTGAAAAACATTTTGAATTCAAAACTTCCCTCTTTCGCAGATCATAAAATCACCATGTCTATTTAGAATTGCAAATTCCTCTGACCCATGCTCTGTTTCCTGCTGCTCCCCTCGCCCGGTGATAATCGGTGTCTGTCCACCTGCTCGTCTGCGTCTCGCCGATTCCCACACTCTCTCCCACAGATTGAGTGTAGTTTTACCCAAAGGAGGAGGTGTAGATCGTAAAAAATTATGAATATTTCCACCCTTTTCGTGTCTCGACGCACTAAAAACCGACGGTTCACGTGTTGATTCTCGACGTCGTCTCTCGCTCTCGCGCACTCTCTTGCGTTTCTGCTGAATCCGCTTACGATCGGTTTGTTTGTACCGACAAATTACTATAAAAATGTCGGGGTGGGCATTCGAAATATCGGACAGACTGTTTTATCAATGAACCGTCTCGTCTGGCTCACTGTGCTCTTGGGCTCCGTCGGAGCCATCCTGCCAATTTTTAATCCGTAGGTTCGAATGGGTGTCTCGAAATGGAATCATAGGATTTTCAGGATCATTAAAAAGCTTGTCGACTACAAAGATGCTGAAAATACAGTCCAACAGGGATTTCTGGCTTACCCAGCGTAAATTTGACTGTGGATTTTCTAGCAAATCACCTCCTTCGGTCTCAGGTTCGCCACTCCGCTTCGCAAACGTCCAGCTGTGATCCTCTTCCACGCCTTCACCGGAAGAACAGACTTTGATAACGAAAAAGCTGTGGAGCTAGCTAAGGTTCGTCTGAAAACATAATCTGAAAATCTGCAATCGGTTGTTGGAATTCGGAAAGTTTCAGCTCGGCTACGTGGCGTTTGCGGCCGACACCTACGGAAAAGGAAAAGCCGCGTCGACGGTGCCCGAAAACTTTGCGATCATGAACGCGCTTCTCGCGAACAGGTTTCAGGCTGAAACTTTCAGCCCAAGTTACAGTTGTATTTCTCAGAACCACAACTCTCCGCAACCGAATCATGAGCTCGTGGAACTACGTGAAGGCGTTACCATACGTTGACACCAACCGAATCGGCTCGATCGGATTCTGCTTCGGCGGTCTGTGCAGTTTGGATTTGGCTCGCTTCACCGTGGGATTGAAGGCGGCCGTCTCGTTCCACGGAACACTCACCGATTATCCGGGCAATGGAACGTAAGGAGACGACTTCTGTAGTTTGTAGTCCAGCAGACCCATCCACCCGTCTTTCCAGCTCCATCGACGCGTCCGTACAAGCGCATCACGGCGACGAGGATCCGCACACGACGAACGCCGACGCCGACGCCTTCCTGGTCGAGATGAGAAGACGTGACGGCGACTGGATGTTCTCCAGATATGCACACGCAGTGCACGCCTTCACCCTGCCCGGTGTCGAGAACTGGGGCATCCCGGGCGCCGCGTTCAATCCGATCGCTTCGAACCGCTCCTGGTCGGCCATGGAGGCCTTTCTGGCCGAGAAACTGCTCAATTAGTCTCTTCCATTGTACTTATTTAGTAATTTATTTCCATGAGCTCTGCTCCAATTTATTGATTTTCCGTTCATCACACAAAAATACAATACAAATCAAATAAAAGTGCCTATTGGTTGCCACATCATCACTCGCGCTCTTGCGGCGTCAAAGTGTTGAGGAAGACGTCGAGAGATTTGGCTGAAAACTGCTCCATCATCAGTTTGGCCACGAGTTTCGTCTGCGCGACGATCGGATCGGTGAAATTGCCAACGTGGGGCGTGAAGTGCAGGTTTTCACGAAGCGCCGAAATCTCGCGAATAATGCGCGTCATGAATGTGAAGATCTGAAAATGCCGTCATTTTCAGCACTTTCAGACGTGCTCTTTGTGAAAAAACCTCGGCCTCGATGGGCTTCGCCGGATTCTTAATGGTGTTCACAAGAGGAAGGCTCTCGTACGACTTCATACGCGCGACGGGCGACACCGATTTGTACGGCGTGTGCGTTTCGAACAGAAGCGGTTTCAGCTCGGCGAACTGAAATCGGACGATTCTCGACTGGAAGTCTGAAACTGGGCTGGAACAAAAACAAACATTCTGGAAGAGAGTCGCAAGTTCGATTTGGTTGTCGGTGACTTCCATCTCGACCTCGTCCATCTGAACGATCTGGAAACACGCGGATGAGCGTCTGAAAGTGTCGTGGCACGAATCACCGCTCTCGACTCGATTCTGATGGCGTTGTTCACGTCGACATAGAGCTGCAACATCTTCTTGAGCTTGTCCTTGAGCAGAAACGTCTTGTAGTCCGCGTAGACGGTGTTGTTCTCCAGACGGTGTCGCAGTTTTTGCAGGCACCGGATGAAGTCTTCCGACAGATGGCTCACGCCTCTCTTTCGCTCGTCTTCGATGAAGTTCATCAGGTCCATTTGTTTTCCTTGTCTGAAAATGTCTGGAATTGGGAAAAAGGGTTCTTTTGTGACGGTGACGACTTCTTTCTGGTTTTCCCGGCTGAAACGACTAGTTCATCCACACGATCCTGCGGGAACGACAACAACTTTACGACGGTACGATCGAGCTGAAATTGGGGCGTCTGAAACTCGGGGGGAAGGCAGTTTCAGAGGCTTACTCTGCCGTTTTGAATCCCATATTCAGATGCCGCGGCCATTTCATGGATAGAAAAATGGAAATAATTCGATGTCTCCCGAATTACCTTATCACACGTTGAACGCGTTTTTTCTCTATTGTTCACGGAATAAAAGTTGTTTCGATGATCTTATTGTAGCGACAAAGAAACGCTCTTGGGGGTTCTATGGCAGGTTTATTGAGTAAAAAATGGTATGAAACAATGAAGTTCAGAAGAAAAAAGGACAGAAAAGAGGAAGACGGGAGTTACATCAATGAAAAGGAGTATCAATGGAAAGATACGCGTCCGGCGAGTCGTCCAGTGTACTTTCGGTCAGTGCGCACTTCACGGTGAGTGCGCGACGTCTTCTTGGAGGCCTCATCGGCCGGGAACTGGATCCTTGCGTGCTTGGCGGTGGTGGACGGCTTCGGAAGATCGGCGACGTCTTCGGCTTCCTTCGTGGCGGTCTCGATTGCTGGAGTCGTCTTGAAGGCTTCCAGCGACGCCTTCTCCATCTCAACTGCCCAATCAAGCAGTTTGAAGTGGGCGAGCTGCTCCTGAAGCTCCTCGAGCGAGATGAACGACGAGGGAGAGGTAGTCGTGGCGCTGGTAGACGGCGTGGAGCAGGAAGACGTCGTCGAGGGTGGCGTGATGCTTCCGGATTGAGCCTTTTGCTGTCGGAACATTCCCGGCTTGTAGAGCAGCTGATCCGGGCGGCGTTTCGGACGGGAGCAACGAATGGGTCCGATGTGGGAGTCGTTGGAAGAAGTCGAGTTCATTGTATGTAGCTGGAAGTAAAGAGTTAGAAGTAATGAACATATGAAAGAAATGGAGATGGAAGAAGAATGAGAAAGTAATATGGAAGGATGAGGTGCACCGGATGTCCAGGTTAAGAATGAATGAGAACCGCCCGAGTCCTCGTGTCTTGACACGCCCCGCCCCTTTTTGTCGTCACATCGTCTCCCCTTCTTGTAAAATCAAAAATGTGCCAACTTAGCAGGTCTACTCATGCTCCCTCCCTTTCCGTAATCGCGGCTTCCCATGGGTCATCTCATAAGAGAAGGGACTAACGTTGCATGGGAATTGGAAAAGGAGGCACCTTGGACATCATGGACTTATGTCCCGCACCTTTTGGGATAACCCGTGGGAACCTGCGGTCCGAAAATGTGTGAGCTGTTTTTGGGAATGTGAGAGAAGTTTTGCAAGGAGGGGAGACGATGTGAGGACAAAAAGGGGCGGGACGTGTCCAGACACAAGGACTCGGGCGGTTCTCATTCATTCTTAACCTGGACATCCGGTGCACCTCATCCTTTCATATAACTTTCTCATTCTTCTTTTCCGTCTCCTTTTCTTTCCTATGTTCATTACTTCTAACTACTTTCTTTCAGCTACTTACAATGAACTCGACTTCTTCCAACGACTCCCACATCGGACCCATTCGTTGCTCTCGTCCGAAACGCCGTCCGGATCAGCTGCTCTACAAGCCGGGAATGTTCCGAAAGCAGAAGGATCAGATCGGAAGCACCACACCGTCCTCTACAACGTCTTCCTGCTCCACGCCGTCCATCAGCGCCACGACTACCTCTCCCTCGTCATTCATCTCGAGGAGCTTCAGGAGCAGCTCGCCCACTTCAAACTGCTCGATTGGGCAGTCGAGATGGAGAAGGCGTCGCTGGAAGACTTCAAGACCACTCCAGCAATCGAGACCGCCACGAAGGAAGCCGAAGCCGTCGCCGATCTTCCGAAGCCGTCCACCACCGCCAAGCACGCAAGGATCCAGTTCCCGACCGATGAGGCCTCCAAGAAGACGTCGCGCACTCTCCGTGAAGTTCGCACAGACCGAAAGTACACCGGACGGCTCGCCGGACGCGTATCTTTCCATTGATACTCCCTTCTATTGATGTAACTCCCGTCTTCTTCTTTTCTGTCCTTTTTCTTCTGAACTTCATTGCTTCATACCATTTTTGACTCAATAAACCTGTCATAAAACCCCAAAGAGCGTTTCTTTGTCGCTACAACAAGACCATCCGACCTTTCGAATCCCCAGCTTCATTTGGAAGACTGAGCGGTTTCAGTTTATCATTCTCTGGCTTTTCGACGAGCTACCAACAAGCTCAGAACACATGTGGGCTCTTTTCGCTACTCTGAGCTCCGAATTGTAAGTAATCGGACAAGGCGCCGCCGCAAAACCACTCGAAAGTTCGCGTCCCTCCTTCCCGAGTTGCCTTTCTCTCTATTTGTGTCTTTGTCTGCCCAACAATTGTGACAATCTTCAATTTGACAAATTGCTCGGCGAGCTCTCGGCCGATTCAGGTCGATCAATCAAAGATTGCTCTCCGTCAATCTCTCTCTGTCTCTCTTCCGATTCCCTCCCACCGCGTTTTCATTTCTCTCGCCGTCACATCACATTTGATTTTGATTGGCCCATTCGATTCTCATTTCCGTGTTCACCATTCGCCTCGTGAAGATCTGAAAATATCTGAAAATGACGACGTCTGGAACTTCTTCTGAAATGGCAATGAAAGGATGGTACGAAGTGCGGGGACAGGTTTGATACGAACTGGAAATCTGAAATTCTGGAAAAAAAGTTTCAGGAGTTGTTCATTTGGGAAGGCGTTCTCGTCATGTATTCAATTGGCAGTCCAGCTTTCCAGTTTTTCAAAATCATGGGCGGTGACATTTTTGAAATCCACGTGGATTTGTCTGAAACTCGCATCTCCGGTCTGAAATCCGACGGATATTGGCAGTGTGCTGAAATTCGCGGCGTCCTCTCGACTGGCCATCATTTTCTGTGTCACTCGCTCGACGTGGAGCACGCATTCAAGATTCTCAAGGTGTGAACTGGTTTTTGTCTGAAACTGATCTGAAACTATGGCAGGTGCTTCCATCGGCTATAATCCAGATATCGATTCGTCTCGACCCGAATCCTCTGCGAAACTGGCAAGAGCGACAAATCGAGGAACGTCTTCAGAACTGGCGTCGTCTCGCGAAACAAATGTGCGAGTTTCCCGAAGACTCTCGAATCATTCTCGATTCCGAAATGTTGTCGTGACATGGATTGTTGTGTGTGAATGAAGTTTGAAGAGATATTAGAGAGAGGAAGAGAGAACGAAAAACCATCTGGAAACTGTTGCAAGCGAGTGATCAGCGGGCGAGAGAGTGCGTGACGTGAAGAGACGCAGCAAGAGATCAATGCCCGCCGCTGCCGCAGCCGAATGTTTCTGTTTGTTTCATGAGTCACACCGCATTCCCGCACCCTCATTCTACTCTACTTCCCTCTCCAGTTCGTAATAGGTCTCTCCCCCTTCTGGGAAAATTGCCTTCCAATCAATTTTCGTTCTCGCACACTTCCTAGTTTTCCGATCACCCTATGTCCTTTCTCTTTTCTTGATGAGCTTCGGACCAAGGAATCAAATGTTCCAGAAGAAGAAACCGAAGCTAAATAGCAAAAACGTGTAGCAGACCCAAAAAGTTGTAGTTTGTAGCTTTGCAGACCCAACCAAGCAGACCCAAATGGTGTAGTTTGTAGTTGCGCAGACCCAATTTATTCACTTCCTTGTTTTGCCATTATCCAATTGTCTTTCTATTTTCTTAATGAGCTTCATACCGATGAATCGAATGTTCCAGAAGAAGAAAAAGAAACTAAGCTGATCAGTTGAACGTTTGGACTATAAATCCTCCCACATTCTTCAACTCTTTCTAAATAACACTAATCGGAAATATTAGCAATCGCTAAATCTTTAATAATCCAAATCCACTGAAATCGGCTTTGCGTCGAAATAAGTGGAAGAACGTCACTCCGATTTTCGTATAAAACTGCGAAAACTCGAAGGAATCTGTCTGGAGCCTTGAGAATTTATCCCTTCCGTTTTCCTACCGTTTCACTTTTTTCATCCAATCCACTTGGTTGACCGCTCTTTTATCGTTATCTGTTTCAGACATGCTTCTCCAAACTATAACAGTTGTGTTTAGTTTGGTTTTGGCCACAATTGTGAATGCAGCCACTATTGGAAAGTTGCTGCAGGTTCCTGATAAGGATCCTACTTTGAAGGTAGTATTTTTAGTAACTCTTCACACTAATGTACTTAAAATTGCATTAGTATGGATATTAGACTGAAAACGCAAATAAAATTTTCGATTTTTCGTCTAGAAATAACGTTTGATCCAAAAAAAAGCAGACCCAAATAGTGTAGTTTGTAGCCTAGCAGACCCAAATAGTGTAGTTTGTAGCCTAGCAGACCCATCTGGCAGACCCCAGCGGTGTAGTTTTTAGTCTAGCAGACCCAAATAGTGTAGTTTGTAGTCTCGCAGACCCAATTTGTTTCAACGTTCCGAGCACACACAGCATAGCACTCCCATAATCGTAGTTTGTAGTTGCGCGGACCCACTCCCCTCATTCGCATTTCAATTCTTCCAGGCTCTCGTCTACAAAGAAGCGCTTCCGAAAGCCAACCAGAAGATCCACGACACAGTAATGTGGGTGCCGGCCACCACGCAGTTCTCGGCCCGTCGGATAACCGTCATGAACCAGGGCCGTCTCTACAGCACCTGGACTTACGACATGCTCCTGCAACAAAGCGATTGCCCCACTCGGGTATGTTTCTTCACTTCATTTTCCCACCTCTCCACACCTGTCGAAACATTCATTCTGCAGAGTACTCCGATCCCCGACCTGCCCGCCTGCAAGCCCATCTCGTCGTCGCCCAAAACGGTAGGAGAACCGTAAAATAGCTATTCAATTTGTGTATTCCTTTCTTTTTTTTCTAGTTGTGCAGTGTGCACACGTCGCTCTTCGACGGAGACCTCTCGTCGGCTGAAACCGAAGTCTACTGTACCAAGTCGTAATTATTGTCGCGCTCATCGTCAAATTCCGTTTCCACCCAATAAAATCCACCCGTTTTCGGTGCCGTCTGCCATGTTGTTTTGGTTGTCCGGGAGAAGGGGGGAGGTGGGAATAAACATGTTTCTGAAGAGAGATGGACAGCTTCTACCCAAGGTTAGAGATACACACACGAAAACAACACAACCCAGTGCCACACTGTACTACCCGCCTTTCCCATTCATTCTCTCGCCTCTTTTTTCTTTTTTTGAGCGAAGCACTGGTAAACAAGATGGTTTCATGGATTTTGGCGCGCCCCGATTCTCTCTCGCCTTCGAAACCATGGGAAAATGGTACGCGGGATGGCACCGTCGGAGGGGGAATGGTGTGGAGAAGCGAAAAACGAGGAGAGATAGGGAGGGAGAGCACATCAGATACGATATTCATAGGGAGAAGCGGAGGAGAGCGAGAGAGTCGGAACAAGGGGTGAAAAACGGAGGAGAGAGAGATTTTATGTCCCCGACGGACGGAAAGGCACCGGGTGATACGGCTGTTTGCGAGAAACAATGATCGAGAGATGCGGGAGAGAGGAACGGTTCGACATCACACACACGGCGAGCAGAAACTCTTCGCTTTTCCTTCATCCGTGATTTCCGGCTTGCTTGAACCAACTTTGTTAGTGCTGGAAACTTGGGTCTGCTAAGACTACAAACTACATGGAAGGTCGAGCAGACCCAAGTCAGGCGGGGGGAACGGGTCTGCTCGCGGGGATTTGTAGTTTGTAGCTCTAGAAGTTCTGGAAACTTGGGTCTGCTAAGACTACAAACTACAGGCACCGCCAAGCAGACCCAAGTCGGGCGCGGGCATTAGGTCTGCTCGCCGGGATATGTAGTTTGTAGCTCTCGCAGACCCAATCCCTCACGACCCCCCTTTCAATTGGAGTTCTGGCATCCGCGCTCTCCGTGCCAGGCTATTCCAACCATGTTTTCCACTATTACCTCCACAACAACAAGCGCGAAAACAACAGCACCGCGAGTGTTTCAAAAAGAAAAACACATCCGTTTTGGTTACTGTTTACCTTCGTGCCGGCCTCCATATCGCGCGTCTCCATTTTCGCTCCAGAGATGCCGAAACCCCCTGTGGGCAGGCATGCTACGGGGCCGGGCTGTGCCGAGCCGGATCGATGAGGTTCGATAGTCACTTTTTGACACTAACACTGACGCTTTGGCGCTTAAGTCCCGAAGGGCCCATTTTTAACAAGTCTGTTTGTAAGCGGAGCCAAAGGTATAGAGAGGCGATCACAAAAAGTGTGATGATACGATCTTTGTTTGTGTGTGCCGATCACTATCAGATTTAGAGGCTCCAGACCCATTCTATTGTAACCCGACAATGTTTTGCATTGAGAAAAACCGATCATGTTTAACTGAACGCTCATTCTTTTCCCCTATCCTTTCACGCCCTTCCGCGTCCCTCCGCGTCCCTCCGCGTCCTTCCGCGCGCCAGTTCAAAGTACAGTTTTCGGACTGACAGATGTCCGCGCGGCGCCCGAATCTCTCTCGCCGTCTTGCACTTTCCATTGGCGGAAAGCAGTCGAAAAAGAGAAAGTTCTCCCCTCCTCTCGGTGCCAGGAGGAGGAGAACGGGTAGGGCGAAAACAAAAGGGGGAGGAGTCGATATCGTGGCGGCGGGCAAGAAATGGAAGGCACTGGTGGACAGTGAAGAAGCAGGTTTCTAGAGAAACACGCACGCGCCCGCGCGCGCCCGGGGATCCATATCATTGCGTCCTGTAGGTGTCGGATTTTTGTCGCTTTATCTCTTGATCCGATTCAATTCGACGACTGACAATCAGTCCCCCCGTTACGAGAAGCACAAAAGTGCGTCTAGGACGTCTTCACTTTCACCGGCAACCTTCAGAGGGACACTTATCCTAGCTGAGGTGTCGCGCCCCCCTTCAACCCCTCCTTTGATCCCATAAAGCCGCTCGTTGACGACATTTGGAACTTTCCTCGTTTTCACACTTTCCGTGAGGGCCCCCCTTCCCTGTGGTGGGTAAACTTTCGCGATGACTTGTTCTTGGTCACCCCCACCTCGTCAAAGTTTGCATAATAAGTCATGAGCACTACCAGAATGAGTGCTGCCCCCCCCCCCTTGCCCTCCTCATGGCACAGTTTCTCGCGATTCACACCCCGACTCCGCCCACCCGACACCTACTGCGAGGCAGGTACTGCTAATGTGTATGCAACACCACCTCATACTCTCTGTGTGTCGCCTCGGCTCCTCAGCCTCGCTGAACTTTTTCCCGTGCGTTTTTTTTTTCACCTGCCGCATCTCGTGCCAGTCACCTATTTTGCTGCCTTCTTCTGCTCCTGCTCCTTTTCTCATTAGCTTTTTTCCTTTTGGTCCTTCTCCTTCAAGACGAACACTTTCAGGTATCTAAGCCCAGAAGAATCTCGCTTCCGATAACCAGAATTCCATGTCCGGTGCCATTATGGGTCTTGATCAGCAATTCACCACTGTTGAGTATTACGAGTGCTCGCTGCTCGAGGGAGAACGCCTTCAGAAGCAAATCGTGTTGTCCGACGCCGGCGACGTCAAGTACATCGTCGAGTATTCCGATCTTCGAGGTGAGGTGCAGCTTTTCGCAGCGAAAAAAGTAATCCGCAATCAGGGTCGCGACCTTTTCCGACATAAAGCGGGGCGAGAAAGAGAGAGAGGAAAAAAAAAAGTGAAATCTGGGTTTTTCTCGACTGTGTTTCATGTTTCCTTCTCTTTCTCTCGCGTTTTCCGGTTGACTAAACCATTCTCTCCATCTTGGCTTTGTTGCTTTAACACTCTGCTTTTCAGAGCCAAAGAAAAAGATGGAGTCGTCAGTGAAGCCAAAAGGTGAATCTCCAGTCTCAAAAGCTTGAATCCGATCATTTGTAGTCTCTCCAGTATATCACATTCCTCGATTCTTTCTCAGTTTTCGACATCTTCTTCTTTCTTTCTTTCAAAACCTCACCAAAATGCGGGAAGAATGCGCCAACCAAACGCAGACCCATTTGTTTGTAGTCTTTGTAGTCTAGCAGACCCGAATTGAAAATCGCAGACCCATTTGTTGTAGCCATTGTAGTCTAGCAGACCCAAATTCAAAAACCCCGGTCCTTCAATTTCCATTTTTTCGATTTCCATTCCTTGCCAATTCAAATGTAAATTGTAAAACACGCGCGCTCGCGAGTCGGCTCCCACTGATAATGAGCTCTTCACCGGGGAGGGTGTCAATTCGAACCTCTCTGCACAGAAAGCACACAAATATCCACAATGTGTACGATTTTCGAACACAGTGAAACACAGTGAGGGAGAGCAAACGGTGCTGCTGCTGCACACTCGCTCACGAATCATGCTCTCTGTTTTACGATGCCGCCGCCGCCTTTTGGCGCCGACGAAGAACAGTGACTAACTGCGGCGGTGTTCCGCACATGCTCTTTTGTGATTGATGGCGGTTTCGGCGACTTTATGTCGGCGCCCGACCCTTATCAGAGTCATCCTTTGCGGTTGGAATAGCCTAGAACTCCAATTGAAACGGGGGGGGGGGGGGTCGTGAGGGATTGGGTCTGCGAGAGCTACAAACTACAACTCACGGCGAGCAGACCCAATTCCCGCGCCTGCCTTGGGTCTGCTTGACGCTCCCTGTAGTTTTTAGTCTTAGCGGATCCAAATTTTCCTGCAGCGCCAACTAACCGAACGGGGATTGGTCCCTTGCCTTCGTTGGCGGTCGTTGCGGTCAAGAAGAGAAAAAAAGAGAAGGGGATCTCTACCTGGCACCGAAAGAAATGTTTTCAATTCGAATACCGTGCCCCAAGGCCGAGTGGGGGGAGAAGCGGAATGTGTTTTTTTTTTCGTCGAGTTTTGTATACATACGAAAGTGGCACTGGCGAAAAACAAGAAGGTGTCGAAGAACAACCTTGGCTTTCCAATTTCACAATCTGAAGAAGCTTTGGGCATTGGTGATGGGTCTGCTTGGCTACCTTTTAATTTATTTTTGTTCTTGTTTTTGTTTCCTTCTGCTTCTTTTCACTTTTTACTTTTAGGGTCAGACCCAAAATGATCAGATAAAGTTCGCATGACCATGTCAAACTAAACTGTTACCTTGTCACATTTTGTTACAAAAAGTTTACAAAATTAATACACCACTTTTTTTGAAAAAGCAACAACCAGTTAGTTCATTATTCACCACTCATTATGTTCTCACTTTTTCTCACTGTAGACAACAATCAAATGAATCGGAACGGATGCTGTTTTTTACACACACACACACACACACACGCTCGCCCCCCCCCCCCCCCTTCCTGTCTCTCGTTTTTCTCCTCCTGGTGGGGCTGCTTGTGGCTAGTATTACACCCTTTGGTACCAGTGCACGTACCTCCCCCCACTACTACGGTAAACATGATGATCACAACAGAGAGTTTTATAAAAATAAACCTACCCCCCCCCCTCTTCTTTTTGCCGCCTGGTAGAGAGTAGAGTTGGGTTGGTGTGGTGGCACCGCGGCCATTTTTGTTTACTACTCTGAAACCATCCCTAGCTGAGCCCAGATAGGCATGGGTCTGCTTGACTACAAACTAGAAACATTACCTGGCAGACCCACAGACCTCAGACAAGCCTGGGTCTGCGAGACTACAAACTAGAAACGATCCCTAGCAGACCCACGGACCCAAGATAGCCATGGGTCTGCTTGCCTACAAACTAGAAAAACCGCCTGGCAGACCCACGCCACTTTTGGACCCAATCTATCGTGGACCTCCGAAAATTAAACTACAAACTATACATTGCGGTGGTGGCGCTGCTAACTATAAGTTTTGTTTATCAATCTCGCGTCGAGTGCGTGTGTGTGTGTGTGTGTGTCTCGGTGCCAATGTTTTTATTTGTATAAGCTTCCATAACATCTTTCACAACAGTTTTCCTCCCCCCCTTCCAACCACCCATTGGTTCTCGTAGAAAACACTCGCGTTCGCCCGCTCCGTCTCTCCGTTTCTCTCGCTCTCCTCGTCGCGCCGCCCTTCCAGCAAGCTTACGGTACCACCCGGCACTTAAAGCCGCCGCCCCCCCCCCGTCCCGCCAGTGCTTCTTCTCCTCTAAGAAGACGTGGTCCGCGACGGCGTTCAAAAAACAACCTTCTGAAGGAGTGTCCCGGGTCCCCAGGGCCTTTCTCCGAGGGGCACCGCGGGGCACACACAAAACATAGTCGTTTCGTCGTGTGTGCGTTTGCGTATCCGACAACATTTATCATTGTCTCTTTCCTTGTTTCGGTGAGGAGGAGAGGGGAGGTGGGACACTCTCTCTCTCACTTTCCACGAAAGTGACCTGTATGCGGACGAATCAATTAGAACACATGTTTGTCGGTCATTTCCATTCATTTGCTGTGTGACCGTCTATCGTTTAGTGCGAAAAGCGCCAAAAGAGTTTGACAAATGACCCCCGACCCTCCGTCCCCTCGCGGAGAAGAAGAAGACATTTTGGAGAGAAAGAGAGAAGCGAGAAGGAGCCAGCGATGATGATGCACTTTGAAACTCGGTCAGCGCCCGGGGAGGAGGGGGAGGAGGAGGACGTGCCAGGATGTTCCTGAAACAGCTGAAAAGAGTCCAAATCCACCACACTCCCGAGAGCTCCGCCCGGCACGGCTCGAGAGCGAGAGCGAGAAAGAGAGAGAGAGCGAGCGGGTTCCAAAGGCGTTTTGCCCTTTTTCCTACTCAATGTGACATCCTGAACATGAGACGAGGGATTAGAGGCGGATGATGGATGAACGAGAGGATTAACAAGGTGTGGAAGCGGATTTCAGATCGAATCCTCTGGATTGTAGAACGACGCCACGTCACATTGAGGGTATCTTCATCCTTCTCGATGTCCTGATTTGGCACGTTGCGGTTGATAGTCGGGGGTTGGCGGGGATCCTGGTGCCACGTCAAACTTGGAGTTTTCACATATTGGAGAAGGAAGCGCCAAGGTGTCACGTCATAACTTCATTTGGATATCCACTCGAGCGTACCTTTCTTGGTGCTCGGGGGGCTGGCTCGCTTATTACCCGCCGAAACACGGCACCTCTCGGCACTGGCGCCCCCGTAGTACCACCTGGAACCTCCGTGCTCCTCCCCCCTACCCATTTTCAAAGAGAGGGGGGAGTCACGCCTCTCGGTTTCGCTCTCTGCCTCTTCTTCTTTTCCGCAACATAAACATTTTCCAACGACCTCACTTTGTCCTCTTCTTCTCCTTCTCCATCTTCTTCTCGGGTTCTTCTCCGCTCGCTTTCCGCGCGCGCGCCGCGACGCGCCGCATCGTGCCGCCTCGGTACCAAGCGCCGGCGAAAGGGGGAGGAGGGGGGAGACGGAGAGAGAGGGAGAGGCGACATGAGACAGAGAAGAGGGAGAGGGGGGAGAGAGAAAGCGAGCGCGCCCGCTTCGCGTCGTGCCGACCCATTCGTCGTGAATGCGGTGTCGTGCCTAGCACCGTCGTCTCTGTCGTCTCTCTTGCCGCGTACCGGCCCGCTTCTCTGTCGCCTCGCCGTCCGAGTGCGCTTTCTCGGCGCGACCGTCTGACTGGTCACTCTGTCACTGCCGTCTCTCAGCCCACCCCCTCTCTCGCTCGTCCCCCCCTTCCCGAAGCTACTACTCCTTCGTTCGTTTCATGGCTTTGCGGAGGGAGGGCGGGAGGAGGAGGAGAAGGCGAGTCGCCACGCCATCTTCTCCTTTCGGACGTCCTTCTCTTCTTGGGTCTGGCTCCCATCCTAGGAGGGGGTTACTGTAGCGCTTCATCCTAGAATGGACTAGGATGTAGATGTAGAGACCCGAGACCACCTATCCTTGCAAAGTCAACACTGTTCACTTTCGCAACCCCACCACCACCACCACCGTTTTAAATTTGTAGTGGTCTACCTCCTCCTCTCCCTCCTCTCCGCTTCTATTTGGTCAAGAGTCCTCGCCCATCGCTCTTTATTCGTAGACACTGAGAGTTTATTTTTAGTACCCCCCTGTATTACTACTACTACTACTATTGGTAGTAGTGGTTGTAACGGTTGTACCACCATTACCACAAGAAGAGTGTTATCAGCTAGACCTCGAAATCGGAGACGAAGAGGGGAGGAGAGCGTGCGCGTGGAAGAAGAATTGAATCGTCGTCGGTGTGGCCGAAGCGAAGGACGGACGGTACAGACTGGTTGTCACTTTTCGAAAGAGAGATAGAAACTGGAGTGTGACATGTCCACAGCCAAATTTGACCATTTTTCCAAAATCTTCCTTTTTTCAGCCATATCCGCTTTGCTTAAAAGTGTCTATCTTGAATTTTCACCTTAACGGCTTAGCAGACCCAAACAGTGTAGTTTGTAGTATCGCAGACCCAACTGCTTCCTTTTCGGACAGTGCATACGTAGCGATCCAGACCATCTCGCTGGTGTCTAGCTTCTTCTTCTTCTTCTTCTCACTTTCGCCTACAGTAGCCCGCTTCCACCAGATCCCGTATTCATTCCTTCTTCTTCTTCTTGCTTCTTGCTGCTGCTTCTCCTTCATATCCTCCTTCTTCTTCTTCTTCTTCCCGAGACCGGCACCACGACGTCCCGCCCGTTGCGCGGGCGCGCGAGAAAGACACGAACTGCTTGCTTTCTTGCGCGCAGTGCGCAAGGGCGCTCCTCTCTCCTCCTTTTCCTTCTTCTTCTTCTCCTTCTTCTTCCCTTTTTCATTGTCTCGACAGTTCCCATTCGTGTGGCTACCGTATCACTTACCGATAGATATTTTCCAGAACGTGGCACCACCCGAATGGAGCCAGCCGGGCACTCAAGCGCAACACCTAACATCGTTGTGCCCAACGCCAATCCACCGCAGGTACTGTACTCATTCTAGTTCCACCCCCTTTAAGACTTTCCAATTTCAGCCACCACCACCAGCGCGGGATGAGGGTGCCACGTTGTCACCACCGAACACATGGTCCTCGTCCTCGGTCGAGTTTCTCGACGACGACAACGACAATCGTCTTCTGTTCACGTGCAGCTTCTCGCTTCCGCACGGCAAAGTGATCTCCTCGTCGACGTACGCCGAAGGATTCACCGACCAGTACATTCCGGTTGGATCCAACTTTTTGACGCGTTTGGAGCCGAAAGGACAAAGTTTCATCTTGTCTGCGGCGGCGGCGTCGGTCAAGCAGCGCATCTTCGCGCGAGTCTCAATGTAAGTGGAATCGGAGAGAGATTCGCGGAAACGAAGACGCAGACGGTGAGAGTGCGCGAGGGATAGAAGAGAAATAGACGACGGACAAAGTCGGCGAGTGCGAGAGAACGAGACGAGAGAACGAGAGAGGGGGAGACCGGGTCGGCGGCGGGGAAGGAGGTGGTACACGCTTGCACCAACAACAACAGCCCTCTCGCGTTGTAAACAGCGGGAAGTGAAGAAGGAGGAGAGAGATTGATGAGCATCCAGAAGGGGGGACCATCTATCTTGAGCATCCGTCAAAATATACGTTCAAATTTGAAGAAAATTGAGGCGAGAGGGGGTGGAAAACATGTATTTTAAAGAGGTCCAAAGTGGGTCTGCGCACCCCGGATTGTAGTTTGTAGTTTAGCAGACCCAACCAGAGGCGCTGCAAAGTGGGTCTGCGCCGCAGCGGATTGTAGTTTGTAGTTTAGCAGACCCAACCAGAGGCGCTGCAACGTGGGTCTGCGCGCTGAGGATTGTAGTTTGTAGTCTAGCAGACCCAACCAACGGCACCGCTTGACGTTCCCACCATTGTTTCGGAGCTTTCTTTGTGTCAGCTCATCGGAAACCAGATTGCGAGCCATTAACCCAGAAAACATGCGTTCACTCATGAATCACGCCTTCACCCACCGATCGTTCACCTTCTTCTTTTCCTTCTTCCCACCCGGATCCGTATCCACCAAGCGCAAAAAGCGGGTCGTATATCCTCCTTCGCTCCCATCCGTTTCGCCTCCAATGTTGTGTGTGTGTGTCGAAAACCGACGCTCGGATCGGGGGAGGAGATGAGGGGTCGTCGCGAACCACCTCTAACCACCACAACCACCGAAAGTGCGAATCGAAAGAGAAAATGCAATGCGCACGGACGGAGAGAGGCGCCCGGCACCAGGCCTGGTACCGCAGAAAAGGCAACAGTCTCTCTCTCTCCTTTTCTCCTCGATTTTTGGACAGTCAGGGTTAGATAGAGGTCATCATCGCTCGTTTTGAATGAATGAAAAAGAAGAAGGAGGAGGAGGTCACGCTGGATTTCGCGGAAAAGGGATTTGTGACGATTTTCAGGCCCGACGGAGCTCTTCGAGCATGCGAGCTGCTCTGCGAATTCGAACTCGATCGCGCCAAAATCACCGTGCTGGCGTTGCGTTCGGCGTTCATTCCGTCGTCCCAATCGGCGCAGTTCCACTCGTTTACCTTCATCACCAAACACTCGTCAACCTGCGCCCTTACTCATATTGATTACGCGTAAGCGATTGCTGAAATTGAAATGGAGGCTGAAAATGTGTGTGCTATAATTGCAGATCGATTCCATACCTTGGTCTCCTTCCCACTGATCTCATTGGTAAATCTCTGCTAGCGTTCGTCTATACTCCCGATGTGCATGTGGTCCGACAGGCTCACATCGACTGTAAGCTTTCCTGTTTTTTTCCCTTCCCTCGAGGCCCCGGGCAACCCGTTCCGCAAGTTTTCTACGATCGAAAAAGGCGACGGAGAAGTCTCGTGATTCGGTTCTCGAACGGGTTTTCTTATCAGATGGTGGGGGGCGATATGGAAGCATTGAAGGACTCGGAACGGGATTCCTCATCTTGATCCGTCAAGATTTTTTGATGATCACTCATTGAAAAGCCAGACAACGCTTGAGGGGACCAGATTTTTTATTTCAGTGCACAACTCTCGAGGCAAGATAGTGAAGAGCGTAACGGATCTTCGACTCGTCGCCCACAACGGAGCCCTGCTGAGATGTCAGACCGAGTGGAGCGGCTACGTGAATCCGTGGACGCGCAAGATCGAGCTCGTCGTCGCCCGGCACCGCATCATGTCGCCGCCGATCGGAGACGCCGATGTGCTCGCCGCTCGTCCCGCGGGTCTCCAGACGAACACGCTTCCGCCGGTGATGGCGAAGACGTTCGAGGAGGAGCTGAGAGCCATCATGAACAAGGTCAGTTGTTGGTTTTCTCTTCTCTTCTCTTCTCCGGGCTTGTTTCAACTTCAAAAGTGACCTTTTCTCTTCTCCTCGCCGTTTCTCTCTCGCTCTTCTTATCAGTTACCCGCCGGTGCCAGTCACCGTATCTTCTTCTCCTCCTCCTCTCTTCTGTTTTGGCGTCTCTCTCGCCCGTTTGCCCTCTACCCCCCTTCCCGGCCGGCACATCATTATCATCTTCTTCTTCTTCTTCTTCTCTCCTTCTCAATATGCATAGCCTGGCACCCGATGGCATCGAAGCGAGAGGAATAGACGGAAAAGAGGGAGAGAGGGAGAGAGGGCACGAGCACTTTTGCTCTCCCGCCGCTCCCCTCTCCGGCTCCGAGAGCCGCCGCTTGGTACTAGGCATCGTGGGCGGAGACTCCACAGCGGCGGGCCCCGGGGAAGACCTCTGGAGAAGAAGAAGAGGATGGCGCCGCCTGACACCGTCGCACTCTGAAAATGCGGGAGAGAGAAGAGCGATGTGGGGGGATGAAAGTGCAATGGGGGAGCGTCCGGGTGGAGCCATCGAAGCATGTCAGGTACTGGGCCGTCGGAGCATTGGAAGAGAGTCAAGAAGGAGGTCGGGAGGGGACTAATGAGGGGGTACGAGTGTGCATACCGACTAATTGTGGGCTTCCACTTTTGCCGGCAACCCCCATTATCCTCTTATCTTCTCAATTTCCAACTTCCCAATATATCCAATTCAACGACGAATATATCCAATTCAACGACGAGATTCTTCCGATCAAACTTCGAGTGTTCCGAATAACCTTGCAATGTGCCACACACACCCCACAACCAGTTATCCTGTGTTGTCATTGATGGATGATAACGCTAATCGGAACATGCCCTTTTGCCCTCCGCAAACCTCCTCTCCTGCTGCCCCTCTCGGCGGTTTGTGACGTCAACTGGATGATGCCGGCGGCCGGCACGGCGCCGTGCCGGAGAGTGCATTCTCGAGGCGTGCGTCGTCCAAAAAAAAGATGGAGAAGGAGAAGAAGTGCATGGATGATGCAGCAGCAGTGTCAGAGGGCGGCAGAAGCAGCACGCAGCAACACGAAAAAAGGGCGAGTGCTCTGAGTGTCTCTCGTGTCTCGCGTTGCACTATCACTCTCTCTCGCCTCGTCGCTGACTCTCGCTTCTCTGGACGCCCAGTGCCAGCCGGCGGAGACGTGTGTGTGTGCGCGCGCGCGCGAGAAAAGGGCAACGCAGGCGCCACGGCGCGGCCTGTCCGCGACTGGCGCGTCCACTGTCTCTCCGTCTCTGTCTCTTCCCTATCCTAGTGGTCACCGACTGACGCCTCGACCACTGGTCAGTGCTGGGAGGCTTCACCCTCTTTCCGCCCCCCCCCCCCCCCCGTTTCGTCCCACTCTTCACTTCGCCTCATTCTCGATTTCACCTGCCTTCCCGAATAAGCAGAAGGAGGAAACCACCTGTCCCGAGAAGAATCTCAGGGGCTCCCGCGGGAAGCCTGATGGGTCCTCACCCCAAGGATCATACGGTACCCAGGGAGCCCCGCCCCTCGCGCGGAAAGTCACGTCTACTATTCCAACCTATGTCACGGTCACACGCTGAAAGAGTTCCAGTCTCGTCAAACTCAAACTGATACTGTATGTATATTCATTCATTGACTCAATCCACACAACCCGCCCCATCCCACGCCTACACTTACTAATCTACCGTAACCCGATGGCTGCTGCACCTTCTCACCGAATCTCATACTATTACTACCTCGCCTAACAAGAAAAGAGCTTGATCTTCACTTCTACCAAAGAGACAAACGAGACAAAGGATGTGCGATAAAGGATAAGTATATTTTTCATTTTGGTCATCTTGGTTCTGCATTGGGGTCTGCCATATCATACCACGTCTGGTCTAGGATCGGGGATCCCCCCACACGTGCTGCCAGCCGCCGTCCACTTCCTCAAACGAGTTGCGTCACAGGGCGAACTGTACAAAAGTGCTCCTCTCACTTCCTCATTTGTGCTCCGCCCTCCCTCGTTCGCGTCTCGCAACCTCAATAATAGTACACAACAAACAACGGACAGTTTGTGTCTCTCTCTCTGTGAAGGTGGAAGAGACGCAGCGAGCGTGCGAAGTGCCTTCTCTCTCTGTCTCCCGGGCGGGGAGGGGGCAGCACTGCCAGTCTTCCTACGCGTGCTGCGTCTCCCGTGGGCTTCACCGCACTCGCAGGCCATCTCTCGCCCCCTTCCCCCCGTCCCCCCGCCAGCCTCGCACTGTCTCGGTCTCCCGATTGTGAGAGGCAGGCCCTTGGGTTCCCGTACCTGTCTCTGCGGCCCCTACTGTCGTGCCCCCCCCTAGGACCCCGCCCACCTCGAGATTCTCCCTCCTTTCTTTACTTCTTCTACTGTCTTTCGTTCTTGCCAACCAGTCAGTTCTGACCATTCACTCGCTGCCAAAGAAACCGAACCCCCTTCCCTCTCACTCACTGCCTCCTAACCATCATGGATATTCTCAGCTATCTCTATGAACTTGCCGAAGAAGTAGGCGACTAGGGAAATTCCTCACGAGACTCTTTGGATTCTGATTGTTTTCATTTTTCAGCCAGTGCCATCCACCTCTCGTCATCAGCATCTCAAAGACCACCAGAATGGACTGCTCGCCGGATTTCCAGCCACCACCGATTTGGGCGTCTACATCGACAAGCTCGTCGAGCATCTCGTCGTCAACTCCACCGCCCAACAACAGCAGAAGGTACCGTAGTCTATCTAAAGGGGGGGACATCTTGAACATATTCGAACTGACTTCAGGCCGCCGCCGCCGCAGCCGCAGCAGCCGCTCAAGCCGCGCAGGCAGCCGTCGTCGCGACAGCCCAAATTCGGAAAGTGGCATCTGTGTCCGCACCGCCGACGTCTTCCGCGGACCCGCCGTTGAGCTACACCCAGATCAACTGTCTCGAGAACGTGCATCGCCTTCTGAAGTCGCAATCACGTCCGGAGAGCCCAACGAAGCAGGACGAGCCGTTCGATGAGAAGTGAGTCCGACCAGACGACACCCTTTTCCCGCCAATCGGACCGCCCGAGGGGGTAAACATTGTGTTGTCCTTCCTTCCTCCTTCCTCCTCCGTGGCACCACCAGCCACCCGACTGGCTGGCCCCCCCTCCGGCTGGCTGGTCAGTGTGTCAAAACAAACGCATTATCTCTATCGGACGTTCGTTCGTTCGTTCGTTCGTTCGGGGGGAGACAGAGAGAGGGAGTAGGGAGGGAGAAGGCGATCTTGTTTACCAAAACAACACCCCGTTTCCCGCGTGCCAACGCGCATTCTTCATCTTTTTATGTACATCTGTATCTATATTTCTGATTTTCTCTTGCAGAAAGTACCCGCCGACGGTTCCGTTGACCCGCGAGTCGCTCAGCCAGCACACGAAACGGTTCGAGGAGGAGTACAAGGACACGTGGTGCAGGTGAGAGAAGAAGAAGAAGAAGCTTCACATCTGACCTGTCCTGGCCTTGACAGACAGGGAGAGAGAGGAACAATGAATTCATTGTCTAGAAGACGAGACAGAAGGGAAGGAGGGGGAGAGTCTGAAAATTGGTCAGCGCCCGGCGCGCGCACGCGTTCAGAGTGTGAGACAAACCTGCCCGAGAGGCAAAGAGAGAGAAGGACACAATGCTTTTTGCGTGAATGTTAAACAATAAGAAACAGTCCAAGGGTGGCCATTGTCTCGTAGTAATTTTACACACCTTCGCGCTCTTGGCGCCTTGAAGGGGGGAAGAAGAAGGCGATGAAAAAAGTAGAACAAAAAAGCATCTTCTGCAGCTTCTTTCTCAATGTCACGAAATTGGGCGAATCGTTTCTTGCGGGGCGCCTTGTTGCAACACAAACCAAAAAATTACACACACTCCGAATTGCAGACGACTCAAACGACTGTCCGATGACGTGCCGAGCTCTCCGCCGCCAGCGACAAAGCGTCCCGCCGCCGCGCCGATCCACTGGAATGTGCAGCAGAAGCAGGAGTACTACAGAAGTCTTGCGCCGGCCCCACCACCGCCGCCCGGCAAGAACTATCAGGTTGGTAGATCGAGCTGGATGGCTTTCCATGATCCTCTCGGCTTGCAGATAACCTACACTCCTCTGGATGATCCCACCGATCAGAAGTCGAACAGCAACACCAAGTCGTCGGACGTGGAGAACCTCTCGGCCGCCACTGCCTACATGCCGTCGACGGCGGCCTCCAAGTTCTCGACGCCGATGCGACTCTCCATCGACGGCGGATCCACGTCTTGCCAGACGCCTCCGATGGTCCAACGACTTCTGATGTCGACGGCTGCGTCGACGGGCGGAGCGTCGCCGACGAGCGGCTCCAACTCGCCGCCGGTCTTCCCGAAGACGTCCTCCTCATCGTCTCTCCTCATGCTACGGGATTCCCAATGAACCACTCCTTCTTAGACACCCCCCTTCGCCCCCCCCCCCCTTTCCCTTTATTGTTTGTTTGTTTTTTTCTCGTTGCTAAACTACCCGGCGTCTTTCAAAGCATAACCGGTGTTCTGATTTCAGACACTATGACCCCCCCCCCCTCCCTCCCTTCCCCGTCCCCCGTCCTTTTTCTTGTCAAAAAGAACCTCTACTCCCCCTCTCTACCCCCTCTACTCACTGCCCACAAACCGCGCCGCCGACCTGTCTTTCACTGTAATGCGCCCGGGCACTGAACCATCTGAATTCGAAATTCTTCTTCTCTCTTCGCCTCGATGACGACGACGACGACGACGAAGAGACAGACGCCCATTCTTTCATGGTTATAGGCTTTTCAAATTTGGGTCTCTTCTCACTTCTTCCTTTTTGGTCAAGATTCAGTTCTTGTTTCGGATCGTAGTAAGTCGTTCTGGGCTCGCATGCCCTCTTGATCAGTGCGTCAAGAGGTTCCCCATCCCCCCCCCCCCCTCTCCCTGTTCCCCCCGTTCAAAAAGATCCACCTTCTCAGTTCCAATGTGCAATCTTCGATTATGGTTACTTTCCCCCACGCCCCTGCCCCCTGATTCAAAACTCACACAATTTTATAGATTCTCAATTGTTTTGTCTCACTCACCCTCTCCGTCCCTTTCCTTCTTCCCTATTTCCTTATTTTCCATGCTTCCACACTTCTTAACTTTCCTTGACGACGATTCGCCCGTATTCTCGAAGTATGCTTTGTTTCCTTGTTTTTTCCTCTTCCCCAGTCCCCCGTTTCCCTAAGAAAAATTGGAATCCATTTACACCCCCCATCCACAAAAAAAGGAGACCCAACACTCCCGAACAATAGAAAAAGATTCGAGCCTTTCTTTTCCTCTTTCCGATTTTTGAGCCCCCCGTCTGGAATTCTTTTGGCCTTCTTGAATACAACAACTCGCGTGACTTTCCGTTTTTTTCTTGTAAAAACAATAAATTATTGGTGAGATAATTGTGTTTAATTGGTACTTTTGAGGGCTGGAACAATCAGAAATCGGTGTGGGACCAGTGGGTCTGCTAAAAAATGTAGTGAATGTAGTCTTTGCAGACCCAAATGTGTGGGTCTGCGCGACTACAAACTACAAAAAGGAAAAGCAGACCCAAGTTTGTGGGTCTGCGCGACTACAAACTACAAAAATGAAAAGCAGACCCATTCAATTTTCACAGCTCAAAATGACCAACAGAACTGATAAAATCTCAACAAAAAAAAGCGAACGCGAATAACATTTTATCTACGCCCCCGATCTACCGAGATGATCAGATAAGATCCGTCAGACTTTAGTTGCAACTACAGTTTTTTTTCTGCCAATTTCTTCTCTCACTAGCAGTCAGCATTTATTTGACCCGTGAATTATGTACATGAAAATGCGTTGAAAAGGCGAGCAAGCGGGAAAACTAATAATTGAAGTCAAAATCTGAGTTTGGATCTGAATCAGATCCCTGATTGGCACACACCTTGTCATCTGGGAACAGGAAGTCGAAAGTTGCAATGGTGGCGCCTTCCCGCACACGATACCAGATCATCAGCTGATCTCCCGCCCAGAACCCGCCTCCGAAGTCGCCGTCGAACTTGAAGTCCAGATAATCGTTCGACAAAACCGTGACACAGTCTGTGACCAGATTCCGACGTGTCACGTAGATGCGAGTCGGGTAGATGAGAGCGATGAGATGATGGAATCCGGCGATTCTCGTTGACACTTCGACGCCGGTGATGTTGAGTGAGTAGTAGATGGAGTCGGACTGGTTTGCGAACCGATTGAAGAGCACAAAGTCGCCTTTTTCATTGATTACAGTGTCCAGAAGGTATCCGGCATCCGACTCGAAGTTCACCGACGTCGTCACGATCTTCTGAATCCCCAGCGAAGAGTTTGGACAAGAGGTGGTCTTTCCGATCTTTGTGAATCCGCTGGTTCCGTTCAGAATGATGGACTGCAGAGAACATGGCTCTTCCGGGGATACTGTGGTCAAGTAGAGCGAGCTTCTGTCCTCTGATATCCTCTTCTCGACGGGATGGTCGAGGACTTGAAAGTCGAAGCCTTTCACGCCGCACCGATGACTGTCCGGGTCTGCCAGGTCGCTGCAATTCCAGCAGCAATAGATGACGTCGTCTGATGAGAGAAACGCTTCGTTTTCAGCGTACGAAAGAACTTGACACGTGGAACATGTCGATGCGTTGAGCGACACGGTGTAGGCCGCGAGTTTTCCGGAATCCGGCTTGAAAAGAATCACGGATTTCGATTCTGAGCTCCAACCAATCAGACGATTTTGATACTCGTATCCATTGACATCTGGTACTAGGGACGTCAAGTTTTTGGCAAAGTTGTGGTATTCAGATGACGTCTTGATGACGTAGGCAGTGAGGTATGGAGATGGAGCCGATGAGGAAGGAGAGGATGTAGATGTCGAGGCAGTCGTGATGACGTCATTGTGATAGTTGTTGTTGTTATTGCCTGAAATATGATTGAAATCCTCAATCTTCAAATTGGGTCTGCAAGTTTGGGTCTGCGAAACTACAAACTACGAAACTTGGGTCTGCTAGACTACAAACTACAAAATTTGGGTCTGCTAAACTACAAACTACAAAATTTGGGACTGCGAAACTACAAACTACAAAACTTGAGTCTGCGCTTCTCAACGAGAGCATCCTCAATTGACAGTCCCAAACAGACCCAAACAAAAACAAGTTTTCAATTCGATTGCCTTCCTAACCAATTTCGCCGCATCTCCCCCCGCCTCAAAACAAAAACACAATCTTCTCCCCTTCCCCGCCGTCGTCTTCCGTCGTTTCTCACCATTATTCACGAGCAACAGGATGAGCAGAACAATTGCGGCGGCGATGAAAAAGAGGAGGAGAATGAGGAGGCTCGCGAGACAAAATTGACGTCGTCGTGACCAGTGACGGACCGATTCAACGCAGCCGCAACGAAGGAAACCTGAAAAGAGCAATACTGAAAGAGCCGGTGATAGGAAAGCAGAAGCTCACTCAAACGGCTCTGATCTGATTCGCGTTCGTCAGATCCTCGCTCGTTTCGCCACGAGTCGATTCGGACGAAATCCTCGTTTGTCATGTGAGCCGACGGGAATCTCACTGTTCGATTTGCAGTTTCCTGGGGGAAATTGTGAAATGGGGGTTTGCAGCGCCACAGTGCCTCAAGTTGGGTCTGCTAGACTACAAACTACAATGCTTGTAAAAGACAAGTTAACTCGTCACCCCAACGCCACGTCACACCACGTCGCCGCCTCTTTCGAGACAGGACGTGTGTATCGTATTATCTATCCATCAATCGAGGTGCCAGGCAGTATTGCTCATTCTACAGTCAATCTAGTTAATTTTGATCAAGATAGATGTGAGAAAATGGGACGGGACTAACCTAGACAATTGATTGATCAAGATTGGGGTCAGGCGGTTGGAGCAGGTGTGAAACTAGGCAGGAGGGCTTATTCTACAGTTAATCTAGATAATTGACCAAGACAGACAAAGGGAGGAGGTGTGAACCAAAGGGGCGTGGCTTAATTAGATAATTACGAGATCAAGATAGGGGTCAGGCAATTCGGGCAGGTGCGAAACAAAGGGGGAGGGGTTCATATAGATAATTCATCAAGATAGATTCGAGACAAAGTGACTCATCTGGCCGTAAGTTTCCCAAGGGCTGAAAGTTTGGGTCTGCTAAACTACAAACTACAATATTTGGGTCTGCGGTACTGATAGAAAGCCTCCTCAATTGACAATACAGCAAACCCAAGGCCATAAAGTTTGGGTCTGCTAAACTACAAACTACAAAACCACCACCGAGTTCCAAGTTTGACTCATCCTACCTTATTTCCGATGGCAATCGTGTCCGAGTCTCTGCGATGGCCTCGCTCGAATTGCGATGACGTGGATTCTCTCGGTGACGTCATCCGATCCACGTCGTCTTTGCACTCTGACGCAGATTAATCGATAGTCGGAATTCAGAGAAAAACGCGGAAAACATGCATTTCCTAGTATTTTACGAAGAATAAAGAAAAACTCAGGCCCCGGCAAATACGAGCCTGTGTTTGTTATCAGGTTTTTTCGTTTTCTAACTATGTATGCTCTCTCTCTCCCTGATAGTGTTGCGAAATGATGACTCCTATCGCCCTTTTTTATTCTTTGCCAATTTTTTTCAAACTACCTACACAACCCGCCGAAACATTTATTATTTCTTGAACTGAAAAGAGGAATTGAGAGAAAATGTTTAAGAAAGGAAGAAAAAAAAGTTCTAGCTGGCTAGTTCGTTTTTAGTGTTGTTTGTTGTTGTAGGAAAGTGCGTCCAGGTATCCATCCATCATGTTCTCGTTCACGAAACGCTGAAAGTGGAGCCACGCCTTCTGCTCCTCTTTCGACGTCTCCGGATAGCTCTGCTCTAGCACGTCCATCATTGTCAGCGTGAACTCCTCCCAGTACGATATCTGTAAATGCGCCACGTCATCTCCGTCCATCCACCCCCCCCCCCCCCCCATTGACGAGATTTTCAGACAAACCTTGAACTGCTTCTTCGAGTAGGCGGCGTGTTGCCTGCCCAGATCGTAGCAACTTCGTTTCAGCTCCACCGTATTCTGGATGACGTCGTCTTCGATGAGTTGATGGAAAAAGACGGAGATTCGGTCGGCGATGTTGGAAAGCACGAAATCCTCTTCGGCTTCTGATTCGGCGTGTTGCGCGTTTTGGGCCAGCATCGCACATCTGACGCCTTCATTTCGTTTGCAAATTCGGCGAATTACCTGGAAAAACGGGGTTGGAGAAATGGGTCTGCGAAACTACAAACTACAAAAATTGGGTCTGCGATACTACAAGCTACAAAATTTGGGTCTGCTAAACTACAAACTACAAAAGAAGCGTTCGCTTACCTCCTGGAAATACTCGTCATTTCCATTGATATGATCCACCCAAACGGCGCGAATCCGTTCGATATCCAACTTTGGCTTCCGAAAATAGGCCAAAATGATGCCCATCGTCGTCTTCACGTCTTCCGAAGGCGCTTCCGAAGAATGACTTCTGCCATTCCAGAATCGCACGTCTTCTCCCATTTTTGCACACATCCTCCCCCCATCGTCAGAAGAGCCAATTAGGTGGCCCGCTAAAAGGAGTGTTAATTTGTTTTCAATCCACAGAGACACAAGGGAAAATGCGTTTTTCTCGGTCAATTACCAGTGCAAAAGTCACCAAAATAAACGAGGGATTCTTTTTCAGCGAGAATTACAAACAGAGAACCGTAGAGACAAAAATGCTCAGCTGGAAATGATAATTACAACAAAATGGAAAGAAAAGAGACCAAAAAAGGGGAGCAGTCAATAGAAAGTAGTATTTTCGATTATCATTATTATTATTATTAGTATTATTATTATCACTCCAAATAAATATCCTCCGTCGGATGCGCGAAGGCCATGTACTCGTCGTAGGAACGTTTGAACGCCCTTCCGATGGCTTCCACAATCGGCTGCGTCGTGGTTTTCGACATGAAGACGTGGCAAGCGAAGCGCGGAAGGAGTGGGTGTTTTGTGATGAAGCCAAAGTATCTGAAAATAGCATTTGTCGGCTGAAATTGAACTAGAACTGCTTACTTTAGTTGTTTCGGGTGAGCTCCGCAGAATGAGATATTCTGAAGGCTGTAGAAGAAGTCGAACATTGGGCATTGGAAGAACTGGAAAAGGAGGGAGAAAACTCGAAAACATATGTTTTCAGGTCCTTACATTTTTCCTTCTTTTATCGATGACATGAATTCCACGGAACGAAATCTCCATGAGAACCGTTTGCGGAACGATTATTTCCTCCGAGTTCTTGTACATTGAAAGTACCTGAAATCAAATGAGCTTAGTGGTTTTGAGCATTTTTCAAGAGCTCCTCTCACCTTGTTCATCGCCTGCGTGAGCACATCGTTTCCTTTGTGGTGAGCCACTTCGATGGAAGCGAGCATCGTCAAATAGAAGGTGTCCCTGTCCTCACTCATTATTTCTGAAAGGGCGGTATTCGTTTTCAATGGGGTTCTCTTCTGTTACTCACTGGTAGTGTTTGTTGGAAGCGCACCCAGGCAGATCTCTTCTACCAGATCGATTTCGCAGACGATTGAAGCCGGGAAGATTCCTGATTGACCCGTTCGGAGGTTGGTTCCTGGGAAACAGATGAAGATGTTGATTACTGTATGAGGCGCCTACCATAAGACCAATGGTCATCAGCTGTCCGATCCACGTGAACGGCGTCGCCGATTTCCAGAAGCAGCTCGTCGGGATGTCTGAAATGAATGTTTGACAGTTAAAGCTAGGTCATGAATGTAGTTTGTAGCGTAGCAGACCCAAGCTTGAGACGTAGGCTCACCTCGGATGAAACGCCGACTGAACGCGATGCGTGGGATTCTGACTATCTGAAGTCGTGCACGATGAGACTCCGGACGAGTCATCTGGAGAGAAGAACGCTAAAAAGGGAGGACGTCTTCTAAACTACGCGGTGACCAAAACTCACACTTCCTCCCTCGCCCACGTCTCCGATTGCCGTTGATGCCGTCCTCTTCGTAGTACGAGTCCTCCATTATCATACTCCGCTCCATCATCGAATCGGCCATTCCGTCCATGAAGCACAGTTGATGGTCTTGCGGTTTCGGCGGGTTGGGGGGCAGAGAGGCCATCGGGATTCGGCGGAGAAGTGCGGCTGAGTGAATCGGAAGTGCGGGAAGGCGACGTCCGGAAGACGAAGGGCTCGGCGAGGGCAGCACCGAGTTGAAGACTGAAAATAATGTGAAATGAAACGGGGGGCTCTTTTGGAGAGTGCTTTTTGAGACAGAGAACAGCGTTTTATGAGCGGGTTTTATCTCTTTTTTTGGACCTCTAGATGTTGCCGTGAAAATTTCCAATTTCGACGTCGTCGGAATTCCGAAAATGAGAAGAGACGAGCACTTTTCAAATTCCCTAATCAAAAACCAGAGGCGCTAATTCTAATCCTCCCAGTGGATTCGTGAGAATTGGGAAATCTGATTCTGAAACTGAAAAGCGACGAAGCCAATGTTTGTGGTCTCTAGTGACGGAAAAGCAATCGATTCTAGGTTACTGCTACCAAAAGAAGTGGGCGAAGGCCCTTCGAATGACGTAATTATTTGTTGGCTGGCGGCTCCATCGGCAGTAGTGGGAGGGCGAACCAAGAAGAGCCGAAAAAGGGGTGTATATGGCAGTGAAAGAAGGAGCGAGACGAAGACAAGAAATTGGATACGTTCGGGCGAGGAGAAGACAAGAAAACGGAGCAGCGGGTCCGATTTGTGCGGGACGAAGGGCGACGTCTTGATATGGATATGGGGAGGGAGAGCCGAAGAGAACGAGAGCGAGAGTGATGAATGGATGCAAGTGAGAAGCGGAAACGGATGGAATGGGTTATGGGCGCGCACTGAAACGGCAAGAAGCATCAATCATAGACGACGTGCCGACCATGCTCGCCTTACATCGACAACGACGACGCGGCTCACCACAAACTAATTCTCGAGAAGGAGGAAGAAGCGGCGATGACTCATTCGAGACCGCTTTTCAGTCACCAAATTGCGTTTTCTGCGCTTTTGTCTCGCCGAAATGGCGATTTATTTTTTCTTATTGGAAGGATGGGTCTGATAGACTAGAAACTACAAGAATTGGATTACAGTTCAGAAAGGAAAATTTCCTATTTACAGCAACTTTTTGAACTTTTTGATCAGTGTTTTCAGACTTTGACTACTGAAAAACACTGCTCCCTCGACTAAAAACTGGCGCAGCTGTAACTATTCCCAGTCTGAGAAATGTTTACAGCAGCTTCTATAAAAAGAAGAGGAAAACGAAGCTGAAAAATATAAACAAGTGAACCTTCTCTCAGCTCTCCACTTCTCCTCCTTCAAATGAGAATCGATAGAGTATTCAGAAGGCCGGACGGCTTCTGACGACGTGCACGACACACCAAAACGCTCCGACAGCTGGCATTCATTTCTAATGAGAGCATAGTCATTTGGAGAGAGCCCCTCCATAGTGCGGACGAAGGACGTTCTTGGAAAAGGGGCGGATTAGTCATGGGAAGATGGAATCGGAAGGCTTATTTCCAATTTGCAGACTTTCCGGTGGCTTTCAGCCAATTTTCCACGTCTTCATTTCTTTCTAAACATGCGTAGGAGGAAGCAGAGAAATTTCAGCCAATTTCAGAATTGTCCGCTTCGGAATGAGGCTCGATTGGAATGGAAATGTAAACGGGAAAAAACGACAAATTTGTGGCAATTTGGTGGATGGCGGGCGGATGAAAAAGGAGAAAAGGAGGAGACAACGAGTGATCGATAACAGAAGATGCGCTCCCGGCTCCCGGAGCAAGAGCATGCTCCAGAAAGAGCCATGCTCACACACACACACACACACACACACACACACACACACAGAGACACATTTGGTGGTGCGTTGGCAGTTGCGAAACGGAGAAGAGTAGGGCGAAAGAAAGGGGAGGAGAAGGAGAAGAAGAGATGATGATGATGGGACCGCGCGCAGATTTGCCTCCATCGTCCTTCCGTTTCACGCGTGTTTATGACGTTTTGGCAGCAAGAAAAGGGAGGGGGAAATTGTGTGAAGAGCACACACACACTTTGAGTCACGGGGGATGGCCGCGAAATTCAATCAGAACTGCTCCAGAAGCGGAAGACGATGTTGCATTCACAATGGGAATAGCAGACTACAAACTGAGATTGAAGAAGTTCGGTGTGCTAGACTACAAACTACGCGTGTTGGGTCTGCAAACGTGGGTCTGCTAACCTACAAACTACAGTTTCCGTCTCGCAGACCCACGTACTCAGTAAGCAGCGCCTTCATTTCGCAATGTTCGGAACATTTTGAGTGACGTTCAAATGTTGGAAGCTGACGGACATGTGCCAAACAAGATTATTCAGATGGTATCATGGAATTGGAGCATTTTTCAAGCTCTCAAGTTTTCAGCCAACCTATTCGGAATACTTGAAGTGAAAGTGGATTAGGCGCATTCGAAAGCCTTCTCGTTCTCGGAATGCATTCAAGTTCCAGCGAACTCATTATTCAGCTATTCAATTCAATTCCCCGCCTAATCCCACCTCCGCATTCCCCCCCCCCTTTTTTTTCTTTGGCGAGCGATTTTACTCTCTTTTACTTTTTTCTGAACGCATTCTTATTTTCTTTCGATGGGATTGCAAAGAAGTGTGAATCAACGAGTCATCTCCCAATGCATTTCTAATTTTTTCTATTTTTTGTATTTATGTTTGTTTGTTTTCTACCGTAATCCTTACCATGTGGCGAAATAGGAGTCTCCAGATGGGCGCACGGATCAATAACACGACGGGGATCCATTGAGGAATGGCTGAAAATCGCAAATTGGACGAAAATAGTCGTGGGGCGGGAAACAAGAAAAGTTTGTTAGGAACTGGGACGCACACACTGAAACGAAGGAAACGTAGAGGAAGAAGAAGAGAAAGAAGACGTTAGGAAGAAGAAAATAAGGGTCGGGAGACGGGAAAAAGTGAAATTGGAATTGACTCGTAGTGCCCCTTCTCTTCGTCGGCTCGCAAAGAAAAAAGTGGTCGGTTTTCAATTACTTTGAGAAGGGATGAGGGGAAGAAGCTGGAAAAACGAGAGTGAACCCGGATTTCTCAAGATTTCCACGATTGGGTCTGCTGAACTACAAATTATAGCAAATGGGTCTGCTAGACTACAAACTATAGGTTGAGGTCTGCAATCTTGGGTCTGCTAGACAACAAACTACGTGGTTTGGGTCTGCAAGGATGCTGTAGTTTGCAACACTCTGCGTTTTTCCAAAAAAAAAGAATTTCTCGTGGAAAGTAAGAAGTAAGTGCAGTAGGAGGAATGAGAAGAAGAAGAGCTTTCTATCTGCTCGCCGAGCAGAACACCCGAAGAATGTTTGGGAGGGGCTCGCGGAGCCCCGGGCAAACTCATTTCAGAGAGACTGCCGTCTCTTCAAAACGCACAGTGTCTCGCTTGAGCGGCAGGAAGGTTCCTATTTAGTCGGTCGGGGGCCTCTTGAATGGAGGAAGACGACAGAAGAAAAGAAGAAAGGCAGAGAGAAGAGAAGGGGGCAAAAGGAAGGAAGGCAAAATGGATAGACATCAACTAGACATCGGACGGCGAATCGGATCGGAGGGTGTGGGCGGCGCGGCCAATTTGACCTACCGGATAGTGTCGATTGTGCTCTGCAGAGCCAGACTCGGCGGACGATCGCAGCTCTTTCTCTCTCGCGACCGATCCTCTTCCCTCACTGTGTAGTCTTCGGGTGGAGCGTACGGCGAGGTTCCGAATTGAGCACAAAGTGCCCTTTCGTACATCGACTGTGATTGCGGGAGTTCGATGGGCTCGCCGAGCTCGTCCGGACGGCGTGGCAGTCTTCGGCGAGTCTTTCGGAACTCATCGGTGGTGCACGACCGACGCATGGAAGTTGTGAGCTCTGCGTGAGCCAGTGAGGAGAATGAGCCTGCAACTTTATAGTTTCAACAAAAAAAGAAGACGTGGTAGGAAAGAAGTCAATTTTTGGGCGGGCTGAGCCGGGTTAAGCTCTTCTCTCGTGCTCACCATATTGACTCTGAATGCCATTCGCGTGCACTCCGTTATCGATGAGCTCCGGATGAAGGCGATTCCGCGGCGGAGCACTTCCGATGACGTGGCACGGAGCGGCGCCGAGACAGACGATGCTCCCGCGATCCATCCACTCCTTGCGCGTGGAGAACGCTTGTCTGAAAACCGGCGCTGAAATTAGTGAGCGAGCGGAAGACTGGCGGTGGGGTGGAAAGAGAAAAATATCTGCCGGTCGAAGAGAGCCGAGGGGATATCAATTAATTTTTCACACGACGGAATGGAGGAATGTACGAATTCGATTAGAAACGGAAGTTTTCGAGGGAGAAGGCGAAGAAGAGAAGAGCGACGTTGATGGATTCTGGAGCAGAATTACAGATGAATTCAGACACAGCTGAAGCGCCGCGTGAGGGTGGAAAAGCGGAAAATTGTGAGGCGCGTTAGAATTTGCACCCGCACAACAGTACAAAGAACTTTTAATACGTGAAGTTACAGAGATCAGAGCTCTATAGACTTGGGTCTGTTAAGCCACAAACTACAAAGGTGGGTGGGTAAAGAGCCCCGCGCAAAATAGATTTCATATCTCATCTAGCTCGAAATGCCACAAGCCACAACACTATAAAACGTTAATCCTAGAAAATGGAACGTATTCTGCTGAAGACGTCAAAGCAGCGCGCGCGCTTCAGAATCGATGCGCGCACAGAATTCATCAAGAATGACGCCGGAAATTAGGTGCCTTCCCCCTTTTTTTCCTTCGCTCCCTTCTTTTCGCAGCCCTTTCGGCCCCAATCTTCTCGGGCGTCTGCCAAGATTGATGGGTACTTTCGGCTGGTGGCACGAGCGCTTTTGAGAAGATGAAGTGAGAAGAGTCGTCGCTCTTCATGCGAATGTCAATCACTAGTACTACGATGACGTGGCACTGGAGGGGTACTGTAGCTTTGTATATGCCAGTGGGTGGATCATCTCAATTCTAAACGAGCAGCGCACACACACAGGCAGACTGACGTAAATGCACATAAAAGTACACACAAACATCGTTTTTCCCCGGCTCGGCCGCCGAAGAGAAAAATGAAGAAAAGTGACGATGGGTACGTGGTGAGTAAAAGAGGGAAGGGCGCCCGAAAATAAATGAAAATGCTTAGGGCCTAGGCAAAGGGGAGGAAGAAACCCAATCCGTCCGGGGAGGGGTTTTACCCTCTGTTTCTCTCACGCGCATGAAAATGGGATAGAAAACCGGGTGCGGATGGGTTTTGCGGCTGGTTTAAATGGACGAAGAAAGAGTGCTGACAACAAACTAGCTTCTCGTTTTTTTTTCTTTTTGGCGGAAGAAAAATTTGAAATATGAGGTTTCTTTGTGAGCCACGAGCAGCCGCCCTTCTTATTCTTCTTCTTCTTCGTTTTTTTGTTGAAATGTGCACTTTTTGATGGTAATCCATTGGGAGCTCTGCCGAAAAGAGCCACCAGTTGGCCGCGAAAATCTTTTCTTGATTAGGTATGCTAACCTCATGAAATACGACACTTTTTCTTGTCGTTTTCTCGTTTTCTCCTTTTTCTACCTCTATTTTTGGATCGGTTTGCAAAAAGATTTGCTAGATTTAGATAAAAAGGGAGGGTAAAAGAAGGGAAGAGAACTTGCTGGAGATTCAGTAGACAGAGATCGTCACTAAAAAAACAGCCGTCAACAAATGGGAATTGGAAATTGGACATCGGAAATCAGAAATCTGAAACTAGCGTCTGGAAATGGAGAAGGAAAAACAAATTTCCCTCAAAGTACAATTTTACGATTTGTTTTTTTTTGTATAAATCTCGAAAAACATGAGTTGAAGCGCTAGGCAGAATTTGGGTCTGCTAGACCACAAACTACGCGGTTTGGGTCTGCTAGACTACAAACTCCGCGGGTTGGGTATGCAAACTGGGGTCTGCTAGACTACAACCGATAATTGTTCGATAGCAAACCCACTGTGAAGCCTTCAGAAAACGCATGGAAAGCTGGAGGCTTAAAAATGTTTCCCTTTCATGAAAAATTATCGAAAACCATTTTGCAGCCCCAAGGGACCAGAACAAGTGGCAAAAAACGAATCGCGGAAGTTCATTCATCTTCCATTGAGGGTCATTTTTCGTGTCGAAACCCTCGGTTTGCCGAAAAAAGGAACTATACGACTGAAAACTGGAAGTAGTTTATGAGGCCGTTGGGGGGGGGGGGGGGGGGGGTAGTGGTTTGCCTAAGCAAGAAAAGAAGAGAGAGAGACAAAAAAACGGACAGAGAAACGGGACGGAGGGTCAATGAAATTCCGCTGGGGGCTGCTGCTCCGAAGGATTAGGGAGCCGCCCTTCGCGGGCTCACAGAGCTATTTCTCTTTTTGGGACAAGCCGATTTCTCAAAAAACTGATAAGTTGGCTCGTCATTTTGACAAGGCGCCTCTTCGCGGCTCGCGGAGCACAGCACAATGAGAAAAACAAAGAAGAGAGAGAGAGCCCGCGAAAGACACAGAAAAAGTTCGCGGTTCAATGAATTTCGGAGCGTGTGACATATGAGATGAGAAGGAGTGAAAAGAAGGCGTTGAAAAGTTGGAGCACTTCGCGGCTTCTCTGGAGGGCTCGAAACTCCGCCCACTTTAACCCCTTTTCTCGTACACTTTTTTGATTAAAAACCGCGCAAAGTAGAGGGCTCGAGCCGACTCACAAGAGCACTAAAATGTGGTTGGAGGGCACCACATAAGAAATTATACGAGGCGGAGCGGGGAATACACACACACACACCGCTTTACGGAATGAGGACGACGAAATCAAGTTTTTGAGGGAGATGAGAGCGGACGGAAAGCTGACGGGACGTGTTAGAAATGAGGAATCGAAGAAGAAGAAAACATGTGTCTGTGGCAAAGGGGAGAGGAAACTGAGAAATGGCGGCACATTGTTATGGCGACCGAGCGGCCGACGGTGGGAATTTTTGGAGGCGAAAAACAGAGGCGAAAAGTCATGGTCTGGCTTTGAGAATGGGAAAACTGAATCTTGTTGGGTCTGCTACACTACAAACTATGCAGTTTGGGTCTGCTGGTTGGGTCTGCTAGGCTACAAACTATGCAGTTTGGGTCTGCTGGTTGGGTCTGCTAGGCTACAAACTACGCCGTTTGGGTCTGCTGGTTAGGTCTGCTAGGCTACGAGAGAGAGAAAGAGAGTTTAGGTAACTAACGTTTCGTTTTCGTCCATCTGTGACACTCCCGAACTGCATCCACCGGTCATCTCGGTTTCTTCCTCTTCCTCGTGCTCCTCCTCCTCGGTCTCGGCGCCCAAGTTGTAAAGCTGCGAGTGAGCCGATCGAGATACAGTAATCCGTGGCGGTGGCGGCGATTCAGCTTCTTCCAGATATCGATTTATCTGGAAGGTGGCACTTCGATGTACTTGGCGCACGCCGTCAGACCAGCAGAAGCGGGCAATCACATCTTCCGGCCAGACCTGAAATACTTCAATGTTTTGAAGTTCCAATGCAAGGTCAAAACCTCTTCAGTTCGTTTAACGTCTTCTTCTTCCTCGTCTTCCTCTTCAAAATCTTCGTCTTCCTCCGTAATTCCTCCCTCTTCAGACGATCCAATGCTGAAAGTGGGCGGAGCTTTCGTGTAGTCGTTCTGACAATCGGCCAAGAACGCCTCGATATCCGGTCGTCTCGGAAGTTGCATCGACTGCGATTGGTGGATTCGATCTGAAATAGGCAAGATGAGCCGCCTGTCGATGTGCTGAAACGCCCGAAAACTGATACATTGTGGGGGTGCAGGACGTCCGAACACGGGAGAAAGTGGGCGGGGCGGTGAAGGAGAGGGGGCGGAGCCAAGGGAAGACGGAAGACGGTACGAACAAACTGAGGGATCTGGAATGGATTGGAGAAAGGAAAATGGAAGAAACTGAGACGGTGCAGTGTGGTGGGAAGCAACTGAAACATCCCGGCTAACACTACAAACTACATTATAAAGTGACTTCTGATTTTCGTTTTCAGAACCACTCACCATTGTCAGGAGTCTCAATGACAGGATACCCGGTGCTCGACTCGATGAGCTCTCTGAGAATCGGTATGGGCGCGCAACGGAGGACATCGGGAGACGTCGTTCTGCCTTCAGAATCCGGACGTCTTGTAACATCCTCGTCCGCTAAATCAGGAGCTGACCAACATTTTTGTGTTGTCGGCGACACACTTCTGAAGGTGTCGTCGAAGAAGTTGGGAGGGGAGGACCAGCATCCAGACGGTCGGCTCAGCAGGTTGACGTCGTCTGGTTCGTCCTCATCAAGATTCAGCGATAATTCCGAATCGGAAATACTTGGCGAGTACCTGAAAATATCGGATTTCGTTGAAGACGTCGTGTGGGGTTTTCGGTACCTCATGATATTCGATTTCCTCCGTTTCTTCGCCAACTTCTTCTCCTTTTCCTCGAGCTCCTCTTCGTCCGGATCCGGCCACTTCTCGTCAAGAGTGGGAAGTAGGTCAGCCACTGAATACTCGGCATCCTCGGCGATGCTCTTGCTCGTCGACTCGATCATTTTCGACAGCGAAATCTGGAATTCCTCGGTTGAACATGGGTCTGCCTGGCGTGTAGTTTGTAGTATTGATCCAGACCTCACCTCGAAACTTGTTTTGCTCGGCTTAATGCTATTCTTGACGTCGAGCACGTCGAGCCGTTCCCTCGGCACCGCATAAGCGGATTTCGATTTGATAATGCTTCGGAGGCAGGGATGAACGAGAAACTCGGCGTCGCTATCCTCTTCGGAATCCTCGCCTCCAGACGAGTTGTCGTTTTGGATCCAGTCGGCCGAGTAGGACTGAAACCCCCTTTTTAAGATTGTCAGTTTCCGATTCTCGATGAGCTCACTCTTTTGATGACTGTGGGGCAGTCTTCGTCGTCTTCCTCCTCGTCCTCATCGATTTCCTCGCACTTTCGACACTCGAATGCGCTCATCTGAAGCCGCATGAAATGGAATTTCAGACGAAAACGACTGGACGCGAAAATATGGGAAGGGGGGAGGGAGAGAACGAGAAGACCGAGAGGAGGGAAACGAAGAGTGGAAGCGACATAGAGCACATGTCTGTGCTCACAGAAAATGGAAATAGAGGGAGAAAGGGGAGAGGAGGGGAACAAGACCCCCTCAAAGGATTTCCTCTCTTTTTGTCGTCGTGTCGACGAATGAACACAATGTGTGGAACGCCGCCAGAGCAAGCACGGGAGAGAGGACGCGACGCGTCCGCAACGCTGACAAGGGAGAGATAGGGGGACCGAGCCGATGGCGTGTACGAGTGAGGACTACAAGAATTGTGGTGCGGATGGCTTTTGGATGTAGCCTTGAAGACGTTGGAAATCAGAATCGAATAGGGGCTGATGCAAGGCGGGGTCTGCCCGGACACAAACTACAACCTAGGGTTAGCAGACCCAGCGCGTAAAAAAAGGATGGGAAAGCGTTCTGTTTCCCAGAGAGACGTGAAAAATTCATCAACAACAGGCATCGCGAGTTGTCTCTCGCTCGTTTTTTTTCGGGGGGAATGAGCTTCTTTCTCCTGTTTTCTTTTTTTCTCGCTTCACGTCTAATCTGTCTATTCCTGAATAACTGAGGAGGGGGGAAAATATGGATGTCATCGGGGGACGAGGGAGAGAGAGTGAAGATCTTGGTTTATTTATCACGCCTTCCGATATCACATGCTCCTTATTCGTGTCCATTTGCCGCGCGAGAGTGTACGTGCCGCTTCCGTTCTTCGCTAATCTTGAGGCGAGAAAAAGCGGGAGAAGGAGAGAGAAACGATGAGGTAATGAAGGGAAAAGGATTAGGTGAGGCGAGGGAGCAAATGTGGCGCGAGTTTCCGACGGAAAGAAAGAAAACGAGGCGAATAGTTGATGGGACGAGTGAGAAGCTCTTCTTGCTCGCCGAGCAACTTCTCGTGATGGTGACGTGGCATCGGATATCGAATTAGGCGGCTGCGAGAGAAAGACAGAGAGGGGTCGAGTGATGAAGAAACGTTGCCCTCGGGCAACTAAAATGGATTACGAAACGACGGAAACGCGAGAAAGAGCCGGGCAAGGGAAATGGAAACTTCTACTTTTGGCGTTTCTAGTCCAAACTTTTGTGTTCAATGCTTCCAGTTTTCTTTGGAAATTGAAATCACGGCCTAAAAATGAGAAAACGTCCAGAAAAGGGCATGTTTGAAAAGACAGAGAACCGATGATTATGATTCTGAAGTTCGGACTTTGAAGCAAAGAATGCAACGCTCTCTGGAGCAAAAAAAGCAAATGACGAATGCTGTTCCCACTGGAAAGCAGAGTACAATCCAACGCTGGCAGGCTCCCCCCGCTGGAAAGCACCCTCCTGGGACCTAATTCCATCCGGAAACGGCCATAAAATCGTTACAAAACTTGCGAAATAAACGAGAAACGAATGGGGCTCTTCCCGGAGAGCTCGCCGCCCAAAACGAGGGACGAGACGCAGAGAAATTAATTAAAAATGAATGACCGAGAGGGAGCATTTAAGAGCGGCTCCTTCTCTTTCCCGTCCGAGGAGCACTTGAACAGAAAATACTTCCGAATTCGGAGTGCGCTCCATTGAGACTTTTGTCTCTCGAGTTTTTTTTTTTCTTTGCAAGCAAGAGGCATCTAACAAAATCGATTGACGAGGGAGTTGCCAAAAATAAGAAAAAGAAGGGAGCAAAAGTTTTCGGGAGCCCCCTTTCTAGGGCTGCTGTCAGAGCAGGAAATATGCGGAGACGCCAGACAACGTGACTGCGGCCTTGAGACTTTGGAGACGACACACCAACACCCTCTCATCACCTGAATCCTCCTTTCATAGGGTTTTATGGTTTTATTACGAAACAGAGATACAGGGTGATGGGAGAGTGGAAAAAGGAAGGAAAAGTGTTTAACACAAAATGATGCTTTATCAAATCTTGTCAACAACAAACTCCAATAAACGACACGTCTGCATACAAATCGTGTTTCCTACAAGTAGTTGGGGATGGGGGTGTCCACTGAGACCTTGAGATGTCAAAGAAAAGAGGTCAGAGTGGATGGGATGGATCGAGATGGAAGATCAATGAATTCGACTGAAATAAAAACGAAAACAAGCAAACCATCGAACAGGACACTTGACTGTGCTTTTCAGTTAAAACTCATCAGGGGTCGAGATCGAATGGCAGGTGATAACAATAACAAGCTAATAAAGTTGTGGGATAAGAGCTAGCTGTAGTGGGGATCTAAACAAGTAGGGGAAACAAGATTTCAAACGCAGACGTAGATGTGACAAGAGGAGCGGGTAGAAAACAAGGTGAGAACAGAGCATTTGGGGGTAAGGCGAACAAGGGAAGATTTACTTGGCTCCAAGAGCTGGGAACGCGTCGTCAGAAGCGGAGAATGGAGCATTGTGTCCACGCTGTCCTCCGGCACGTGGTCCCCCACGGCCTCCTCCTCTTCCTCCGGTGTGTCCGCCTCTGGGTCCTCCACGCTGCGGTCGATCGGAGCGATCAGAACGCTCACGCTCGGGACGTTCGTTGCGGAAGGTGATGGAAATATCCAAAACCTGCTTTCTCGAAGCCTTGTGGATGACGACGACCTCATCCTCCTCACGGTCGGGAATGACCTCCTTCTTCATCGGAATGAGCTTTCCGAAGCTGTCGGCGGCACCCTCTCCGGCCTTTCTGGTGTTGAACTTCGGGGCTTCAGCCTAAAATAGGAAAAAATAAAGTCAGTTACGCTATTGACAGAGGTCTTACAGTCTGCTGAGCTCTGAACTCCTTGAGAGTCTTCTGCTTGGCGAACTCAGCCTGCTCGGCCTCGTAAGCAAGCTCCTCGGCGGTCTTCTCGCGCGGAGCCTCCGGCTCGGAGTTCTCAGCCTCCGGAGCGATGTTCTCGGTTTCTCCGGTAAGTTCGTCCTTCTGGTCTCCCCAGTTGCCCTTTCCGTGTCCGTCCTTCTTTTCGAAAGCACGAACTCCGGTGCGATCAGATCCGCTTTGGCGGTCGAACTGTCTTCCGCGGCCACCACGGCCTCCTCCACGTCCTGGTCCTCCTCCAAGAGAGAATCCACCACGACGTCTCGGGGCACGCGAGTCTTGACCATCTTCGTACGAGTTCTCCTTAACCTCATCGGAATTGTTCGCCGAATCTCTGTTCTCGCGGTTGAATCCTCCGCGTCCTCCGCGTCTGAAAACATAAAATATATTTATATCAATAAAATCTTTTCTTACCCAGCTGGGCGCGCAGCTCCGCGTTCTCCGCGATCTCCACGTTCTCCACCTCGGCGGGGTCCTCCACGACGGTTCTCGCCAGAGCGTTCACCGTGTTCAGTCGAGACTCTGTCTCCGTCACGAGGACGGCCAGCTCCCCCGCGTCCACGACCGCGTCCACCACGTCCACGTCCAGCACCATCGGTCTTGGTGACAGCGCCTAGAAAATTTGAAAACAGTCTACAAACTTTTCTATTCGAAACTCACTAGCTGGAGCGGCTTCCTTGGCCGGCTGGGCGGGCTTCACCGACTTTTCCTCCTTCTTCTTGGCGGCGATTTGCGAGACCTTTTGGATGAGCTCTCTTGGGTCGTCATACTCTACAGAATCGATATTTTGCGGAGATAAGATAATAATCGAGAAATCACTCACCATCGTCGTCGTCGGACGGAAGACCGAACTTGTTGGTAACTGCGCAACCGTACTCAGTCATTGTTTTCTGTGAAGATAAGATTCCAAGTGCAGGAAGCTTTTCAAATCGAGTGCGTGTAATTCCAAGCTGCTCAATAGCCCATAATAGGGATACCCTGCAAAAAAATTGACATTCAGTTCAGAAGAATTGCACATTTCAGTGATAAATCGATGAGATTCGACGAAAAACGAGAAATTTCGCGAAAAAAAACGCAAAAAAATGCGATTCGTTTGGTCAGGTGCTAGTGCTATTTCGCTGCGTATCACTCCTGTGTAAAGAGTCGCATTTGAGTCGCTACGCAGCGAAATGCGGCCACAAAAATGGGCGGGAGTTTGAATACAGCTGTCCACCCATTCGCTATTTTACACAAAGGAACCAGTTTTTCAAGGTTTTTGGACTGATGATGAAGACAAAAATTGATTTTTTTGTTTTGTTTTTCGCAATCGTCGTAAAAACATGAAGTTGGGCAGCGGAAGTTTATTATTTACGATTTGGTGAAAAAAGCTCGACGGCGGCAGACACACACAAAGCAAGAGGAGGAATTCGAAATCGATAAAACAAACTATCAACTCGTATTTCGATCGGGTTGAATAAAAAACGAATCACAGACTGACACTCAAAAGACAAATTATGCTATATTACACTGGAAAAATCACAACTTTTGTATGGGAGAAGAAAGGCAAAGTGTTTCAAGGCTAAAAGCAAATTTCAAAAATTTATTAGTTATTTTCGAAGCTCGGGATCGCAGAAATACTTTCCGGCTAGCACCTTTTTCCGAATCATCGACAAGTGATAGATGTCCGATGGGACGAGCGAAACTTCAACGCCGGACAGATTCGCCTCGAGGCACTGAAAAACGGTTGCTTTCGGAAGAAGGTTGGAAAAATGCGTTACTTGAAATTGGACAAAGACTTGCGCCGGCTTTCGATCGAGCATTTCCAAGCTGACTTCGTCCTGGAAGTACTAAGTTTTACACATCACACTAGTTTTTTAAACATACGCTGGAGTTCTTCATGAAAATTCGGGCTTTCAGCGATCCGTGAGTTGCTCCGTTTCTCGAGATTTCCAGAAGATTCCAACCGAGTGCAGGATTACCGAGCTCGAACTTGGCCTCTGGATCACACATGCATGATTCGATGCTTCCCGCTACAGTGGTGCTGAAGTTGACGTTCAGAAGAGGTGCGATGATCGGAGACTGGGTGTTCAGATGGTAGTCGACGCGAAGATCAGTGTAACCCGGTTCGAACTTCCAGTAGGCCGTAAGGAAAAGCGGCGGAATCGAATTGCACGGCGCCGTCGGCTCCATCTCGTATCTCGCAACCTCTGCGTTCACAAACGCCGCTTCAGGTTTGGCGGCCTTCTGCGCCTGAAGCCACGTGGCGAGTTGCGTCTTGTTGAAGTAGAACGAGCACGTTTCCTCGTCCTTCTGACTGAGAGACTCATCGATGAGCTGCTTGTTGGGAAGAACGGCTTTTATGAAGCGAGCGTTGGAAAGTCGGAATGCCAGCGGCTCGATTTCGTGCTGAATTGAGGTTAGAAGCGTGATTGAAGACGTCGGGAATGAGATCATCACAGTTCCAAACGTCCGTTGCACGTACTCAGCGCATCCTTTTTTGAACCAGACATGCACATGTTCGTTTATAGCCATAGCGACTGGAATTCGCTGCTCGCTTATTGTCGCCTGAAAAATGTTCCTTGGTGTTTTTCAGATCGAGCTCAGGGCTTAGATACCTGAAGCAGATTTCCAGTAGATTGTGAGAGGTTGAACGTCGATTCACCGAGGGAATGGTTCGATTCACTCGGTGCTAAGTTGAAGGTGCTGCTCCACGGATCCATGAAGCTGCTTGTCGAATCTTTTCGGCTCATCAGCTGACTCGTCGTTGGCGTGTTGCTTCGCGGACGAGCTCTCGCGATGCCAGCAGCCATCGACTGATTGTGACCCATGGAAACCGAAAACGCGGGCGGATCTTCGGATTCGCTGAAGTTCGTCCGGAACCGGCCGTCGGCGGTGTGATGCGAGCGAAGAGGTTGCCGAAGTGATGCGGAATTCATTGACTGTGAGAACATCGGTGGTGCCTTTGATCCTCCAATCGTCCATGGATCCTGGAAAGATAACTTTCAGCTAGCACTGATAAATGCGAATCGAGTACCCTGTCAAAAGTGGTGCTTCGGGTCAAAGTGATACTTCCGATCGCGTCTCTCAGCTCGTCGACCGACGCATTCATGTGAACCGGTCGATCAGCGATAGTCAGTTGACGAATCTTCGACTGTTGCAATTCGTTCTCATCCTCCTCATCGCTAGAGCAACTCGACCAATTCGTCGGCTCAGCGTGATTGTCGGCGTTGTCACCACGAATGATGTATCCTTCTTCATCGACCATCGGCTCCGACGAGGGCTTCTCGATCGGAGCATCCAGTGGGTGGACGAACGCCGCAGCTCCATTGAGCGCCTAGAAGAAGATTATTCTAGAGCTTCAGTATTTAGGTCTGTGAGAAACCTTGTCGTCGCTCTTCGAACTACTCGCAGTACTGTGCGTGTCATCCATGCTGAAAGTTCGGCTTTCCGCCAGAAATTCGATAACACTCTTACCACACAGACGCACGAAGTCCCGATTCGCTGTCCTTCTTTGATCTTCTCTTTTCCCGAGAGAACTTGAACAGCCCGGACGCTGAGAACGGTTCCGCCGAGGCGGGCGCTTGCGGGGTCTCGTCGATGCTGCTGGTCGAAACAGTTTTCCTTCTCTTCGGCATGAACAGTGAGAGCTTCTTGGTGGGCGGTGGAGCTGCGACGACGGACAGCTTCTTTTCGCCAGTAGAAGTGATGTCATCCATCGACTTCTTGATGTCAGGCACGTCGACAGCGTTCTCGATGGCCACTTCTCCGATCGGATCCATCATAAGGAGGTCGATAGTTGCGGGTTGCGCTGGTTGAGCGGTGTCTTGAACGATTCCAGACGAGGAGCAAGATGAGGGCATAGAATTGCCTGCAATTCGGAATTCTGTTGGCGGCGAGGAGGACAATAGACGAGATGAACTGAAAAGGCACCCGTGCCCGGTGGGAGGAGCGATTATCAGCGAATATCAACGCGTCTCTTCAACTTCCGAGATCATCTCGCGCGGTCTTTTTCTTTTAAGACGATGAGTGAAGCGAGAGAAACGACGACAACGCCCATTTGTCGAGAAAAAGACCAAAAGGCGAAAAACAAAAGAAGAATGGGGGGAAACGGAGAAGATGGAGAAGAAGAAGAAACTTATCGATACAGATATCAGTGATAGGGCGCGCGGAAAGACAAAACCGCCAAAAAAAAGAAGAGGCTGATTGACCGACTGACATCATAGACTTGGGGTCAGAACAATCTCGCCGAATTCTCCAACAACATACTGAATAATTGGTAGTTTGCCGGAGAGTCTTGCCGAATGAGAAGCCAGTAATGCTATGTGGCGAGCGCGTATGCCAAAATTTTACCTTATCAGATAATCGCTGCCCCGATAACATCCGCTCCGCAGTCGCTCGCTTTCTAATTCGCATCACATTACACTTTTCTTATTTACCTGACATGATATCCACCAAGTCGCGAACGGAAGAGGGATTCAGCAGGGCTCCGTTTTCAGAGTCCTCGAAGAGCACGTGAGCTGGAAATGTTTTCGAACTTTCGACTTTCCGATACTCAAACTGCGCTCACGAGGCTTATCCGAGCCAGTCGATCGACTTTTGATGAATTTCCGAACGAACTCGTCGGCGTTCAGGTGTTGGATGGATTCCCGGAACTGCTCGGCTACTTGCATGCTTGCAGATGACATTTCCGTCGAGTGATTTGCGAAGAGCAGCATGAATTGCTGGATTGAAGCGTAGAGAGATCTGGAATTGAACGTTGCGCAAAATGTTCGCAGTTTTCGCAAAACCTGTCGAAGGTCTGGAACTTTTTGCACGATTCACTCATTTTTGCTTCAAAGTCCTCCCGAACGATTTCATATTTGTCCACGTATCCTCGGTACTCCTCGCGGGCTCGAGCAACTTTCACTTCGATCTGAAAGCAGGAAAACATTGAAACATAGCGATTTTTTCAGATTTCAAAAGCCAAACCTTGCTTATTTCCTTCGCATTGGCATTTGTCTCTTTTCTGGCCTTTTCCAACTCCTGGCATCTGTGCTGATACGTCTCCTTGGCTTTCTGGAGGCATGTCGTCGTCGTCTGCATCAGATTGACGGCATCGGCCACTGTTGGCTGCTTCAGCTCTTTGCGGGTACGATTCACGTCTTCTTTGTACTTCAGCACCTCCTTCGACAGGTCCTGCAGGTTTTTCACGAGCATCACGTGAATTTCGGACATCAACTCGATGGTTCCTTTCGTCAGCAGCCATATTCCCTCGATGCTCGATCCGTTCGAGATGAAATGCGAGACCTGAAGCGATGGGAGAGATGATTGTCGGTTTTGATATGCAAATGCATACCTTGTTGACGCCTCGATTCAGTGCTTTCACATACTCGTCTTCGACAGAAAGTCGCTCTTTGACAAACTGCGCCACTTCGGAAACCGTCTCCTCGGATCGCTTCAGATTCTCTTGCAGTACCTTCAAGTCCATATTGATGACGACGAGGTCGAAAAGACGGGCGGTGAGGTTTATTATCGATACGAATTCGTCACAATTTTAATTGGCAATTGAAACATAACTAGTTTTTTAGATGGAGAGAACTTAGAGAAACATGGCACGTGCCCGCGTGATAAGGATGCCTCGAACGTGCCAATGTTAGAAATTTCAATCAGTTATCTTATCTTTTCCGCTGTTTATCGGAACGTTGTGAAACGATGTTTGATTCGAGGATGAAGATTTTGTGGCATTTCGAACCGGGCTTCATATTTTATCAGTCTGAAATCACCTGAAAGCCATGATGCTTTTCGCCCCAGAAGTGGTCGGCGTAGAGTAATCCCTCAGCCATTTGACCGCCAAAAACTGCCGCCGGTGTGTGTGTCCGACGTCGCCGCCGTTTTTGCAACTTTTCTTATCTGTAACAAAACGAGATCACTGGTGATTTTTCAATGATTTCAAGGAGACACGATTGGTGACGTCATCAGGGCTATAAAACACGTGGTGGGCACTGAGGGAAGGCGAAGAGAGGCACTCGATTCAGCATATCACGCGTGCTGACCCATGATGGCTATTTTTGTCGCTTTTCTGGCCGCCGACACAGTTGGTACTCGAAATCCGAGTCCCGCGGAGCGCATTTCCTCACTTCTCTAAGCCTCTCGCTCTCTATCGATTCGCTCGCGATTTGCCGAGCAGAAGAGCCCGATGCGGCTCATTTTTCTCTCAACTTTCGGCCTTGTGAAACACGCAACTGACGGATAAAAACGATTTTTGCTTCAAAATTACAATAAAGTCGAGCTCCGGAAATTAAAAATTGGCAAATCGCGCCGGGACCCGAAGTTATTCGTGGAACTGCGCCTTTAAAAGCTACAGTTTTCAGCTTCTTCGTCACTTTTCAATTTTTTCTTGTTTTGCCTGAAATTATTCTCTTTAAATGTTCTTTACATATTGTTTTTTTTCAGAATGATGTCGTTTGCAGTACGCTGCTCAGCAGCTCGGAGATGCGCTTCTACGTACAGCGGGCTCACGTCGGCAGATTTTATGAAGAAAAAAACGAACGAGCCGATTTTGGAGTACAGAAAAGGGAGCAAAGAGCGCCAGGATTTGGAAGCCGCGTTGGCATTCTATAGCAAGGTTTGATTTCGAAATTGAATAACAATGCTCGTAATACGAAACGCTGGCGATGTTTGACGGTTTGGTCTTCGATTTCGGCTACCATCCATCGCGACGAAGCAAAATACAATTTAATTGAAAGAAAACATCGTTTGAAGAGAGAGAATCGGAAAGAAATATTTAGTCGATGGCCGAGAAACTTGTAAAGCAAAAAGTGCGGCCAGTACAAGCCGACCACTAAAAGATAACGATCCATTCGTTGTCGGCGCCGCGGCGAGTGTGGTGAATGAGAGGAGAGAGTGTGTGGCTCGGTGAGAGGCGGCAGGCAGCAATAATTGGACGAATTATGCAGTTTCCGATTGTACTGTTTTGCAGAACGTCACCGATGTGCCACTGAGAATCGGCGACAAAAAGATCACCAATAAATTGGAAAAGAAACAAGTTATTGTGAGTTTCCATTTTCGATAAGCACTTTTTACATGCATATTGATTTTACAGCCTTCCGACCATCGATCGACACTCGCCCGTTACACATATGCCACGGGTGAGCAGATTCAAGAAGCTATCGATGTCGCGCTGCAATCGAGAGTCAATTGGGAAAAGAAGCCGCTCAGGTAATTAATTTTTCATATTCTTCCAGCTAAATTTGACCAATTATTGCAGAGAACGTGCTGAAATTCTGCTCCGCGCCGCCGATCTTGCCGCCGGAAAATACAGAATGAAGCTGAATGCAGCGACGATGCTCGGGCAAGGAAAGAACATCGTTCAGGCTGAGATCGATGCTGCCTGTGAGCTTATCGATTTCTTCCGTTTCAACGCCGCGTTCGCACTCGAACTGGAGCATTATGAGCCTATCTCGACGAAGATCACTAAGAACACGATGCAGTTCCGCGGAATGGAAGGATTCGTCGCTGCGATCGCTCCGTTCAACTTCACCGCAATCGGCGGAAATCTACCGACTGCGCCGGCACTGATGGGAAACGTTTCTCTGTGGAAGCCGTCCGACACTGCTGTCCTTTCCAACTATCTGATCTACGAGCTTCTCGAAGAAGCTGGAATTCCGTCTGGAATTCTTTCGTTTTTGCCTTCTGACGGCCCAGTTTTCGGAGAAGTCATCACACAATCTCCACATTTGGCCGCCGTCAATTTCACTGGATCCGTTCCAACATTCAAAACGATCTGGAGAAAGGTCGCCGAGAATCTTGATCGCTATGTTACTTTCCCGAAACTGATCGGAGAATGCGGCGGAAAGAACTTCCATTTCGTGCATCCATCGGCTCACGTTGACGCCGTCGCTGCCGGAACCGCCCGTTCCGCCTGGGAATACTCCGGCCAGAAGTGCTCGGCGTGCTCCAGAGTCTACGCACCAAAATCGATTTGGCCACAGATTTTGAAGAAGATCGAGGCGATTCACAAGGAGGTGAAGCTCGGCGACGTGCGCGACGGCTCTATCTTCCTCTCGGCTGTCATTGACGATAAGGCTTTCGCTCGTCTCAAATCGTACATCGACTACGCGAGAACCGGAGCTGATGGAGCGAAAATTGTGCTCGGCGGTACTTACGACGACTCGACTGGATATTTCATTCAGCCCACACTGATCACCGTCACAAACCCGAACAGCAAATTGCTCACCGAGGAGATGTTCGGACCAGTTGTGACGGTGTACGTGTACGAAGACTCGAAGGTTGACGAGGTACTCGCGACGGTGAAAGATGCGACGCCATACGGACTGACTGGGGCAGTTTTCTCCCAAGACAAGGAGTTCTTGTACAGGTAACCGTTGTTCAGAAATTCGAGACACCTACTATATTCGTTGCAGAGCCCGTGATGTGCTCCGCGACGCCGTCGGAAACATGTACCTCAACGACAAATCCACTGGATCGATTGTCGGCCAGCAGCCGTTCGGAGGCGCTCGACTGTCGGGAACCAACGACAAGGCGGGCGGTCCGCACTACGGACTCAGATGGACGTCTCCTTTGACCATCAAAGAGACGTCTGTCCCACTCACAGATTGGAAGTACCCGTCCATGGAGTGATGACGTCACCAATCGATACTGTTTGCGGTCTCATATTGAGACCCTACCAATTCATGTAGTTTCCCAAAAAATGATAGTAGATATGTTCCATAGGTAAAATTAACATTTTATTATTGCTTTAACAATTTTTAAACGCCCCCTAAATATTTTCCCCGTGATTTATTCAGTTTCTTGCATAATATGACATAAATTTGTTTTCGTTTTTTTTTCAAGTTGGTACCTGATTGGTGTTAGATTCTGCAGTTTGCTCGTTCTCTGCTTCCAATATCTTGACACATTTATTTTTCTGATTGATTAATTCGGCAACCCAATCTTATTTTCTTTCCAGTAAAACACCAAACTTCGCTAAAAAGAAATGGTCTCAACTGATTGGACTCAAGCATCGTATGACGGTGATTCTTTCGAAACATCACATCGGAAGAAAAAGAAACAGAATTGCAGAAGGACGTCAAGCACTCAAGAAGTGGCGTGAGTGCGGAGATCGCAGAAGCGAAGAAGTCGTCGAGCTCTGGGAGCACGTGATCAGCCGATCGCCGTCGTCGCTCGGAGATGAGCAGTGGGCCGTTCTCGAGCAAGTCTGCATTGCTGCTCTGGATGCAGCTCGCGTCGATTTAGCTCAGGAGTGCATTGATCAACTGCACGCGCAGTTCCCGAAAAGCAATCGGGTGCTGAAGTTGAAGGCGATGCAACTGGAGGCCACTGAACACTATCAGAAGGCTCTGAGCATCTACGACCAGCTCGTGGAGCAAGATCCGAACAACAACGTGAGTTTGAAGCAGAAATTAAGGCTGACGTGGCATAGACTTTATCGTATGACTTGACTAGTGAGTGTTTTGCTTTCAGAGCTATCGCAAGCGGAAAGTGGCCGTTCTCCTCGCCCAAGGCAAGCGTCTCGATGCGATTCGTGCGATCAACGAGTATCTCAAGATCTTCCTGAATGATCCTGAAGCGTGGCTTCAACTCAGCGAGCTCTTCCTTCTTGAGAACGACGTGGCCAAGGCGGTTCACTGTCTGGAAGAGTGTGTGCTCATTTCGCCACTCAACTCGATGTACTTGAGACGACTCGGCGATCTGAGATACACTCAAGGCGGAATGGAAAACGTAGAGTTGGCGCGAGCTTACTACGAGCGCGCACTCAAGATTAACGATTCGGACTTGCGTTCGCAATACGGGATCTTGCTGAGCAACAACTACATTGCGACGACTTCGAAAAGCAACTCGGAGAAGAAGAAGGCTGGAAGTGCCGCCGTTGATGCCATCGATAACCTAGTCAATCGCTACCAGAAGGTTCGGGAGGGCCGGTCGATGTCGCCAAACGTTTTCTTTTCAGATCAGCGCCAAGAAGAACCCGGAATCGGACGGAATTCTGAACTGCTTGGAATCTATGAAAGCAACAATCGGAAGCAAATAATCGATGAAATTAAGCGAAGAACAATCGATTGCTTCGACGACATTCCCCCATTATTCCGATCATTGTCCCTTCTAAATTAATATTTATATTCGCCTTCCCATCCACGATGAAATTTTTATTTAAAAAAGACGACGTAAACTCTGCGATGGTAACGTCTACTTTGCACCCAATGGTATTTGTTCAGCAACAATTGAGATGACTTTATTTTCTTGTGCGATGGTATATGACCCAGAAAGCTTATAAACATGGAGAGTCTAGAAGTAATACGGAACATCGTGGTAGAATCCGACGCATTCATCGTCGATGGGTATCTGTTGTTGTGTCTCTCCGCTCGGCACATTTTCTCCCTGAACGACGAGCGGATCGATGAGTTCCGAGAGACGCAGCGACGGCGAGATCATGCGCTTCGAGCGCTTCGCCGCGAGCTCTTCGGCTGAAATTTCCAGACGTTCAGTTAGATTCGTCCATTTTTTCCTCCTCACCTTTCTCACGGCACCTCATCGCTTTTTTGATGTCGTTCAACTGATCGATCGTGTCTTTCAGCGCGTTGATCCGATGCAGTGTTAGCGACGGAGCGAGCTCGCGCTTCGAGTAGAACGGAAGAGAGAACGAGAGAGCGCAGAGCGAGAGGAGGAGACAGAGGAGCACAGTGCATGACGTCATCGTTCCTGTGTGGGTCTAGAAATGTTCAGGATGGAATGGTAATGAGAAGAAGAAGAACGGAAGAGTTTGAAGAGGTGGAGATCGGAAAGTAAGGCTTTGTTGGAATGGGTCTGCTAGACGGAAGATATAGTTTGTAGTCTTGCAGACCCAAGTAGCAGACCCAAACTGCATAGTTTGTAGTCCTGCAGACCTAACTAGCAGACCCAAACTGCGTAGTTTCTAGTCTAGCAGACCCAGCCAGCCTGTGCGCTGCACGCTGCACGCGAAAAATCGAACTTTTCTGAAGTTCGTCTTCTCACTCGAAATGAGTGAGAAACGAACCGAGAAAAGAAAACAAGCGAATAAAAGTGGGTGGATGAGGGCGAGCCGCTCTTTCAGAATGAGCTTCCTCAGCTCCTCCTCGCCCCCATCCTTTTCGTCTTTATTTCCTTTACGATTGTTGGAGCTTTCGCAAGAAAAAAAAGCAACCAGCGAGGGTCGGTCGGTGGGAGAGAAAAAGTGAAAGTTCAAAAAGCACACTTGCCATTTGTCTCTGGAGATTAAAACCGGAGGCGGAAAACCCGCGGGTTTCGTAAGGATGACGGGGGGTGAGCGGGGTGAGAATTGATGAATTCTAGACGGCGGCGCTCCGAAAGAAGCGAAAAATGGGCGTGGCCTCGTGTCAGGGGAGGTCTCGAGCTGGAGGATTAATTGAAATTTGAGCTGGAATCGGCAAGATAAGCACACGAAAATAACCCCCACACAAGAAAACCAGAAAGGAAATCTTCAGATCTTCAGATCATCTTCACATCAGACGCGGTCTTAATAGTTCTGAGAACGCCCTTCTCCCATCCGAAGTCTTATTTCGGAAACAAAATTATAATACACATCGAGTGGGGCTTCCTCCTCCAAAATGGCTTCGGACAGAAAATTTCGAAAGAGGGCAATTCGGGTGTGAGTTTAGTTTGGGGCCAATGGGACGAGCATTACGAATCCGTCTCCTCCCTCCCAAACAAAGAGAAAAAGATGAAGTGGGCGAGCTTGTCATCGGAGGAAAAAACGGGGCTGTAGAGATTCGCAAACTGATAAGTGCACGTCACTTTTTCTCTTCTGTCTTGTTTTTGGAAGAAGAAGAAGCAGGGAGCGAAGTTTCGAGATTCTGAATAATTGACGGGTTTGTTTCGAGTTTTGCTCATGGGTTCCGCAACGCGGATGTACAAACTAAACACTTCTGATGAGAAAATTGTAGTGTCAGCTGAAGTGACGAATTCTTAAATTTTCTTGGAAAATGTAATTCAGAACCAGTGAAACGTGGGAATGAAAAGCAGGTGAAAGATAATTGGCCCTCTCGATTCAGCTGCTTGACTAATTTCGAAACGGCAGGCTGATTTGCAGACTATAAAGTACGTTCGCGCGCCCAGCAGACCCATCCAGCTTGGGTCTGCGAGACTACAAACTACAGTGCAGACCCATCGGGCAGCGCCGAGATTGGGTCTGCTAGACTACAAACTACAGTCTCTCAACGCAGACCCAATTTTTGCTCCTTCCGTTCGGATTCAGAGATCGCCAACCTCCCAATCAAATTAGCCATGTGAGTAATACAAAGGGAAGCGAATTCCGAATTGTTTCCGTGTTTGTCATTTTCGAGCGAATTCAGCCAGATGTCCATTCAACGTCTTCTGCTTCTTCTGCTTCTTCCCATTCTAATAATCATAATAAAAATAATAAGGAGTGGTCTGTGGGAGTGGCGCGCAGCACACAAACTCGGCTCCGCAAGGAGCTCCTCGGCTCAGAATAGCGAATCTTCGTGAAGTGTGGAAAATTTTAATAAGGCTCTCTGCTTATTCTTCGTTTCTCGGCTCGGCTCTTGTCTTAGGGCTCGCATGAGAGAGCATGAACTTGATTTTGAGAAGACGTCAAGAAAATATTATTGTCTGTTTTTCTATCTAAAATTATCTTCTTCTGAGAAGCTTCCGGGAGTCTTGGAAATCGAGTCATCGGTCCATAAAAGTTTATCAAAGGTCGTCTCTGGAACTTTTTCCCGCTGAGGAAAAACTCAAGAAACTGGCGTATGGCTGACGTGGCAATATCAAATCATGGCTGATAATAGTTTCAAAAAAGAAGAGGAGAATCTAACAAAACAAACACCAAAAATACTCGTCTGGATGCGGAGCAGGCAAGAGAAAGGGAATATATTATGTGGGAGCGTGGGGGCGGGGCTTAAACAACGAGGCACGCCCAATTTTCTCTTCTCTAGGGCGGAAGCGATCAAAAATTGAAAATCGTGTCGGGAACAAAGTTTCCATGAATTTGAAACTAGTTTCAGTGAAATGGGAGGAAGGTCCAAGTTTCAGAGAAAAAAAACTAGGTAAACCCACACTAGTCGCCATGAAACAGAAAAACATATTTTCTAGTGACGGGATGGAAAAAAAATTATGAGGAAAATGGGAGGGGCAAAGGTAAAACCAACTATTTACATATAAAGAAAACATCTATCTGAACGAGAAATGACATCCGGCACCGGAAGAGGAGGGGAAAGTGGGTTCGGAAAACACGGGGCGAGCAATCTCCAAAACGAAGGGAATTATTTGGATTCGATTAAAATAAGAGTGAAAGGTTCGGAAAACAAATTCGAACCGATGAGAAAGCTCAGTCTTTTTTGCGAAGAGTTCCCGCAAGCGCTTGCGTCCGATCTGCATCCATCTGAGCGTAGTTGATGTCGAAAAATCGGCCGACCGACGAGCATCTGAATTAGGAATTCTGAATTTTAATAGAGATCCTTGTTTCGGCACAAGGTCAACATGGAAACCGCGGGATGGCGTCATTTTCATGAGGGTTTGAGGTCAGAAGAAGAACCAATTTGCACAATTTCGAAATCGCATTCATCCCGTAACTCGTGTTTAAAGGTTATGCGACTAACAAACGCCATTCGCTTTTCTGTACGTCAGCTCGAATTTCCAATTTCACTAAAGAGAGCTAGAGAGTGGAAATTTCCAATCAAGTGAGCCCATTGTTCCGCGCGCTCTGTTGGTGGTGTCACCAGAAATCCAGAAGCTCAGTGGAAGGGAAAGGAGAATCAAACTAGAAAGAAAAACACCGCCGAATGGGAAATCACTCACCGGCTCACTCTGTCCGTCACTAATTCATCGTCAGGTACTGGCACTATTTGCGCATAGTTAAGACGTGGCATGGGTGATGCAGTTGCCGCGCGGCTCGAAAGCGCTCCTTGAAGCGACTTGTGCGTGTTAACAGGAGCAGGTCCGAGAGTTTTCAGTGGGTGTAAGTGGCGTGGCAGAGGTGGGGCGTCCGGTGTGTGATGTAAGGTGGTGAGCGTCTCGACGTCGATGCCGCGCATGATTTTGTCGCTCTGCAGAAAGGTGGTGTTGTAACCAGATACTCAACTGTGTAGGGTATCGGGTGTTTATTCTCACCTGGATATCTTCCAAATTGGCATAATTCTCGTCTTGTTCCACGTTGACCGCCGCATATCGGGGATCTTGGATGACGTGCCCGACGCGTGGGTCGTTTGAAAGGAATGCCCGTTTCGCTTCTTCTTTCGAAACGCGCTTCTTCGACGAAGCCGAAGAGGAGACGACAGCGTAGCGCTTTAGTTGTCGATTCGAGAGGGGCGGCGGTGTGGCACGGGGCACTGTTCGAGAGGAAGACGTTTGCATCTTCTGAGTCATCGCAGCAAGGCCAGCAGAAACTTCTGAAGCAGCTGACGCCGTCATCGAGCTGTTCATACCGTAGTAGCTGCTTGGATGCTTCATAGTGCTACTGTTTTTGCTCGGCACAACTTCCTTCGCGGAAATGTTGATGTAGGGCGGGAGGATTCCATTCGAAATTCCTGACGACACTGTCGGGTTCGTTCTCTCTGTCCTGAAACAATTGAAAGTTTTCTATGCTTTTCCTCAGTGATACATACACAATGTTTCCCAGAATCTTGTTATTTCTGCTGCTGTTCATGGCATGGAAGCTATCGTGAGGAAGATGGTGACTGCGAGAGTAGGAGGACGACGCGTCAGCATAGTCAGCAGAGTCTGTCACGCTTCTCGGCCGCATCGGCGTCAATCCGCCGTTTCTCGGATCGAACGACGATCGATGATACGAATGATAGCCTAAGCTCTCGTTAAATCCGGACGAATTCATTGAAGACGTTAGCACTTCCGAATTCATTCCTGGAGAACCAGTAATCGGTTTGATGGATTGCGAATGAAACGACTACCTTCACTCCGGAATCTTTGCACGGAAGAGGGCATTGGCCGGACAGTGTGAGAGCCATTTCTGAGGGAGAACGTGGAGGCTAGAGAAGTGTTAGAATTGCGGTCCCGGGCGGAAGGCATCGGCATTAAGGGGGGCGAGGCGTATTTGAGGCCTTCAAAAAAGGGACTGTCATGCTTATATTGGAACTTTTAAAATCGTACCAAAAACAGATGACGTATTACTGGAGTTGGACATCCTTCTCGAGCTAACCGGTACAGACTGTTGCCTTTGATAGCGGAAGCTGTTCTCCATGTTCTGCTTCTCCATAGAAGTGTTGGCAAACTCTTCTATCAGTGTTTGAATCAACTGAAAGTTTGAATGTGAAAGAGAAGTCTGCAATTTAGGAACCTGAAATATCTCGTCGGCTTTCTTGCTCTGAAAAGTGAACATTCCCTCTCCGGAGTCACATCGGCGTCCGCTTTCGAAGAAAAAAATGCCAGCAGAAGTGTATCCGTAGCGTCGGATCAACGGAAGCGGCCACACTAGGAATTCCTTCTTCGATACCTCTAGTGTTATTGTGTGACGTGTGATGCGGAGCCATGCTGGAATAGAATAGTGTTTATGCTGGACGCCTTGTATTTCAAATATGACTCACCGTGCTCCATTTCGTTTTTCTTCCGATTTCCATGTATGTAGACGCGAAAAGAGTGTGTCGGACCCGGATAATCATCGTCACCTCGTCGATTGCCAAGAATCGACTTGGCAGCCGAGATTATCGCTCGCATTCGTCTCTCTGAAAGTGGATCGATAATCAGGTTAGGAAAGAGCAATCACAGGAGAGAAAAGAAAGAGAGGAAAGAGAAAGCGAATTGTGATGAACAAGCAGTTGTTCGAAGCGCGCGCGCCACTCGAATCCTTCTCTTTCTCTTCTCATCATCATTGTCATCGGGAAAAGAAGTGTAATAGATTCTGGCAAAGTGCCAGATAACAAACACTTTACATTTGAGTCATTTAAAATGGCGAGGAAGTGAGAAAAGCGATTACGCAACGTCTTCGCGAGAATTTATTGCCGTTTTTAGAGTGTAACTTTTTTAGGGTTTGTGAAACTGGGAATTAGAAGAACAGCTGCTGATCAAGTCGTGCACGAGTCGCATTTTGCAAGACTTGAAGCGAGAAGAGAAAAAATGGAAAGTTTTGAGCTGGGCACGGGTTGAGAAGTGTGAAAAGAAGCAGGAACCCGCGAGCTCTGGCTGAATGAAAACTTAAAAACAAAAGAAGCTCTCGAAACGTTGGCAGATTGACAACTTTGCGATTTATTGGTCTTTACTCCTGTGGGGAGATTTTCCAAGACAACAACTGCTGCTCGAAAATCGAGGCGCGCGCTCTCGTGTCGACGGAATCACTTTGCTCGCTGAAAAAAACAGCCGTTTAGAAGTCCGGCGAGTCGAGGTTTTAACGATTTTGCACTCGGATTGCGCTCCGAATAGATTTTGAAATCATTGGTTATATTCAGAGCAAAGTAAATTATATTTTAAAGAGCGAGAGAGGGAGAATGAATCAAAAATCCAAACTTGGCGCCGATTTGATAAAATACTATCAGCGCGTCGCTACGGAGCATCGTTTAGCTTCTTCTCAAAATTTTCCGTTAATTTTTAAAAAATCAAGCAAAAAAATAAAGACTGAATCAGAAAGTCCCCTAGTCCAGGCATGAAGTCCAAAAAAAAGAACCGACAGAATGGGGCAGCTGGTTTTTGGGTGAAAGTTTACACAAACATGTCACCTTCCAAATCAATCACTTATCCAAACAAACGAGCATCGGTCCATGCGAATTGGGCGACAACCTGCTGCGAAGGGATATCGTATCGCATGTCGGCGTTGCGTGAAGAACCATCAAAACAAACAGCGCCGAGGTGGCAGATGGCGTCTTCGTCGTCCCTGCCTTCCGGACGAACACCTGGAACGTTAGTCCATCTTGAGAGCTCAGTCTACATAGTTTTCACCTTGCCGTTAGCTTGTTCATACTTTCTACTATGAAGTGTATAATTATTCTCTCCATCGTGGTCATTGGGCTAGTCCATTGTGCTCCAGGAACGCAGGTAAAGAGTGTAGTTTGTAGTCTAACAGACCCATGGTTTTTCAGATAGATGCAGTCGTTCTCGACGAACTTCTCCGCGAAATCGTCGATTCCTCGATGTCAGATCTACGCCATCGACTTCAAGAAGCTGTCTTCGCTACTGCATTCCGTCGTCGAATTCAGCAACACGCTTCTTCACCGACATTCCCCACGAGAGATGCGAAAGATTCAAAAGAGATCAGTGCCATCGACAAACTCCTGGACGACTACATAAAGCCTCAGAAACTGTCTTTAGCTCTGGAGACGTTCACCACCACCAGCACGCCGAGAACGGTACAACTGGTGACAGCAGACGACGTCACGTTTCTAGAAGGGTCCGGAGATCCGATGGTCGTGCGCACGTCTTCTGAACGGCTTTTCGATGAAGCTCTCAAAGACTCTGTAGTGCCCCATTCGTCTTCTCCGTCGTTGTTTGCTTCTTCCCTGCCACGCGTGCCGGGATGGGTGGCTCTGACGGTTTCCATCGCTTGCGTCCTCACTTTCTTCCTGCTCATCGGCACTATCGTCTATTTCATCGCGCAGAAGAGGTCGGGGAAGAGGCACAACTTTCGAATGATGCCAGACCCTATGACTGTTCAACGTAGGTTTCCAAAAATTCAAACGGGAGAAAAACATAGAGGTTTCTTTCAGGAATGTGCCACACGACGTCTTCTGGCCACGCCGTCAGACCCATTTCAATTGTGGATTCCCGTCGAAACAGTTTTCTTTCCGACCAGGACAGAGCGGCCTCTTCTATTTGGGTCAATTCGTAAACTTGAATTATATTTTTTTTTAATCTGTTGATACAATGACCCCCTCCCCCCTTCCAATGAAATTTTTTTTTTAAATTTTTTAAAAAGTATGTTCACGATCATTTCCTGCGAGCGTTCAAGAAACGAACATTTTCGAAGATGAGAAATTTTTCGATTTGTGAGAAAATTATTGAATTTCAGGCTTTTACTCTCAAAGTTCAGGCTCGCTTCTTTTTCGAAGATTCTCCACTTCTTCTAGAACTCCGGCGACGTCTTCTCAGTTGAAAGATCCGTTTTGTGATCCGGAGAACCCGAAGATTCTTCAGTTCGGGGACATCTCGCTGGCGCACCATCGGATTCAGGTGCGCGGCTTGGGTCTGCTAGGCTACAAACTATGCCGTTTGGGTCCGCTAGTTAGGTCTGCAGGACTACAAACTATGCCGTTTGGGTCCGCTGGGTGGGTCTGCTAGGCTACAAACTACGCCGTTTGGGTCTGCTCATTGGGTCTGCTAGGCTACAAACTACAGAAAAATGCAGACACATCGAAAAAAAAACCAATCTTCCAGGGTGGAGTGGTTCGTACGGATTGCCGAAAATCGAGATGTCTTTCAAAACTTTACGATATGGACATTTCGCTGAAAATGGAAGTGAACCAGGTACAGTAATCTCGTACCCACCCCTTTGAAACAGTTTTCTTTTAAGGACACTGGAAGCTTCAAAGAAAGAGGAGCTCGATACGCGCTAATGAATCTAAGCGAGGAGAAAACGAAGAATGGCGTATTTGCCGCTTCGGCTGGAAACCACGCTTTGGCACTGTCGCTTCATGGAAAACAGCTGGGCGTTGAAGTTTGTGACCGAGTTACGGTAGTTTTTAGTTCACCTGACTGTATTCAGGTAAATGTTGTGATGCCTCGAATCGCTCCTCTAATGAAGATCAATCGCTGTCAGGAATTGGGCGCCAACATTCTCGTCGAGGTAGATCAAGCATCATCTTTTGTCTTACCGACCTTTTCCACATTTTCAGGGTGCCGACATTGCAGAGAGCCGCGAAATCGCCCTGCGAATGGCTCACGAGAAGGGCGGCACGTACATAAACGGCTTCGATCACTACGACATTCTGGCAGGAGCTGGCACGGTTGGATTGGAGATTCTGGAGCAAGTGCCAAATCCGGACGCAGTCATTGTGCCAGTTGGAGGGTGCGGCCTCGTGGCCGGAGTGGCGACTGCGGTGAAAGCGCTCTCGCCAAGCACAAAAGTGATCGGAGTCGTCAGTGAGACGTGTCAGGCGATTATTGTAGGTGGAGTCTTTTTGCACATCTTCACCTGCGAATTTTCTAGAAATCGCTCGAGGCGGGTCGTCCGGTCTACACACCCACGCGTCCAACGCTAGCCGACGGGCTGGCTGTTCCGTCGATCGGAGTGAACGCGTTCGCTTCTCTTCTGGGTGGGTATACGTTTCGATTCGTAGTTTTTAGTGTAGCAGACCCAACTCGCGCTTTGCAGGAAAAATGGACCAAGTGATAAGTGTGGCTGAAAATGACATCGCTGTTGCCATCCTTCGCCTTATTGAGAACGAGAAGGTACCACATTTTCAGGGATTTAAAAAAAATCACAGTAATCTCACATTCAGGTCGTTTGCGAGGGCGCCGGTGCGATTGCCATTGCTGCTATTCTCTCGGGAAAATTGAATAGTCTGCGTGGCAAAAAAGTGGTTCCAATTCTTTCGGGAGGAAACATCGATAGCACTTCTTTGGGAAGATGCATCGAGAGAGGTTTACTGTAGTTAACGTGGTTTTTCCGAAAACATTATCTTCAGGATTGGCCTATGATCACCGAGTGATTCGCTTGAGTGTCATCATTCCGGACACTCCCGGATCGATATCGAAACTGACAAAGACTGTGGGCGATCTTTCTGGAAACGTTCGGGACTTGTACTTGGAGCGCGCTTTTCTCCGCAATGACATGTCAAGTCAACGCGTCAAGATGGTCATCGAGGTTCGAGGAAAGGAGCACGAAGAGCAGCTGAAGCAGAGACTCCAGGAAGAGTAAGACTAGCGAATCTTTAATACTCTCGAGCCATCGTTTTCAGATATGATCCCTCAAATTGCTCGTTCAAGAACAATCGTCTTCCGAAGCTTGAGTAACTTCATCACAGCAGCAACCAAACCCGGTTGAATATTTACACGAGAGCAAGAGAAGAAAAAAATCAATAAATATTATCTTTAGAAAAGTGTGGGAAGGGGGGGGGGAGGGGTCTACTTACTCCAGCGACTTGATGGCTAAGGTTGGGAAATCGGCTCGGAGAGCAAGCACCTTCTTGACTTCCGACAGCGTCAGTGTGCGCGTCGTCGTTGCAAACGTCTTGGAGTTGTGCCAAACTTCCATCGCTTCGTCGATTGTTTCGACGTTCAGGATAGCCACAATTTGTCCTAGCCTTCCAACTTTCTCTCGAGCGCTCCATCCGGCGACATTTGTCAGATACGCACAGAGTTGGCGGTACTCTCGATCCAATTGGAGAGCTCCGTAACGATTGAATGAGCATTTGGGCAGAACGTTCTCGATTTGACGAGCAACTTCAGAGCTGGTGAGGAGTAGAAGGGTTTGGTAGTTCTCGGCGAAAAGGAGAGGCTCGTGCTCAACGAGCAGACGGTCGACAGACGCCAAGAAGTGCTCCATGAACGGATCATGCGCTTCAAAATATTCCAGATCTTGCATGGACATTTGCCGCTCAATATCCTGGTATGGATCAGCTCTGAAACTCAGTGAATTGTAAAACTGTAATAAAATGTTTCGAATTCTTACCCTTGACGAATTTTCGTTTTGAATACCGCGCGGAAAAGCTCTTCAACGCCGTGCTTTGCTAGAGTTGACAGCTTCTTCGCCACTTCTTCAATCTGCGTTGTCGCGTGCTCTAATTTGTTCTTTTCAACCATTGGTCTCTTAACTCCGGCCCACTCGGTGATCAGCCCCTTTTGAAGTTCAATCAGCAGCTCCGCCATTTTTGCGCCGTTGTTAAGGGCAAGCAAGAAGTGCTCTTTCTGATCTGCTGACGCATCCTTCACCGGCTTTCCTTGCTGGTATGCGGAATAGGCGGTCTGGGCAGTTTGAAGGGCATCGGTCGCAAAGTTAGAAGACGAGTAGCCACTTTGAATGCTTTGATAGAGATATCCATGAACGACAGTGTCAAGAAGGGCAGTTGCATTGTTGATCGTCGCACAGACACTATCCACATTTCCACTTCCAGCGGCGCGCCGAATGCTTTTCCGGATGATGAAAACGACGTCGTCGACTACAGAACTTGTCAAGCCACCCACATCTTCTTTGGCGTCCGACTTCTGTGCTTTTTGTACGGATTTCAGCATGTAGAAGTGCTCAAGAAGGCAATAGCTTCCAATCAATTCCTGCATTTTGGTTCCGACTCGGCTGCGATTGTACAGCTGATCGAGTTTCTGCTCCTTGGCCTCTTTCCGCAAACGAATTTGCTCTTGGAGCTTCTCTTCATCCACTTCTTCTTCGTCGTCGCCTCCCATTTCTCTCGGATCTTGCCCATTCTTTCCGATGCGTCGGCCAACAAATCTCCAGTACATTTCGACAGAATTGTTCATCATACAAATTTCCGAAGCGATAGCGTCAACTTCCATAGCATCCGGAGATTCTTCGGCGTTCTTATGAATAACGCCGTTGACGAGGCGGAGCAGTTGTGGAAGATGTCGTTTTGTTTCGAATTCTTCCAGAAGACGTCGGAAGAAATCGTCGATACGCGCTTGTAAGATGAACATGAAGTCGAGAAGCTTGTCGATTCCATACGAATGCTCCAGTACAGGCAAATTCGACTCAATAATACCGGCGACACCTTCGAAAAACATGAAGAGAGTATCAGCGTACAAAACGTTTCGGCGATTATCGTCAGTTCCACCCGACTTCATAATCGTAATGTTCTCCTCGGCCAGTTTGTCTATCTTCGAGTTCAAAAACAATGAATATCTCTGGAGACCTTCGTCAGATTCGTTGAGCATCGGGAAGAGTTTCACAAATCGTTGAATATCACCGACATCTCCTTTGTTGACGGCGTCCGTCAATCGATTCTTCAGAATCTTTGACAAACGATCCTTAGCTGAGGAAAGCACTTCATAGCTGTGGCGAATGGAATCCGTGGCGTCTGAAAAAAACCTCGCTGTTGGGGGAAAATTAAGGAGGTGAAGAAAACCTTTTTGTTTAAACTCGCGAATCTGGAAGACGGCCTGATCGAGAGTGAGGAACCGGTGAATGTGTTGGGCAGCAGTTTCGAAGTCTTCCGAACGTATCGCATCGTCGATCCCTTCTGCACACACACCCAAGTCTCGCATATCACCAGCCAGTTGCAGACATCCGACGACACGTGTCTTGGCCATATCCAAAGCGGAAACGCGTCCACTTATAGTGTCGGCTAGGCTGGAAATGTTCTTGAGGGCCGAAGTCAGTTGCTTCGCGGAGTTCTCGACGACGAGCATATGATTGTTGAGTCGAGTAACGGCAAGTCCGAATGATCGATTCTGCTCACCGCCATCTGAAAAAACAAAACACTTGGAGTGAGGGTCCGGAAACCCAAAATGGTCATACCGATTGTGTTCTCTTCCAAAATGATTGCGATATCTCTCTCGATCCGTTCTTCTTCTCTTTTCTTGATTTCCAGCTCTAATCTAAGCTCGCGTATCTTCTTCGTGAAATCGAAATCTTCCTCATCAACCAACTCTTGTTTTTCTGGTGTCTTTTCGACTTTCACCGCATTTCTGGCGCTGTTCTTTCGGCCAGTAGGAACGCCCGACAAGAATCTCTGCAAATGGAATCGTTTTGAAGAAATTCCAGAGAGAAACGTACTGAATGGAGTGAAGTTTCCGGCATCTCGAATTGTTTTTAGTGCGAGAAGAAAAGGAACATCAAAAATATGATGAAAATGTTCCAGATAGCGACAAATACGCGGAAGTATTGGAGAGAGATCAGGAAACTCCGGATTTTGTCTCCCAAGCTGTCTGGATTGTTGACTTCTTCGATCCCAAAAGCTCCTTCTGGATTCTTTTTCCTGAAAAGACGGCCCTTGAAGCAAAAAAGAGACGGAACAACTTACAAATTGAAGTTTAGGACGGCAAAAGCGTTGACAACGAGAGTGCCGGCAATTATGAGCTCTGAGAGCATCAAAAGTGGGTTACTGCTACGTGAATTCTACACGTGGCACACGTTTTCACTGAAAAGTTGACGGTTCTCACGCGAAAATCCCGCTATGAAACGTCCAAATAAAGCCAGCTTGGCAAACCGACGAAAGTACGGAGGAGCGCGTTTGCAACACAGCAGTCGAAGGAGCAACAAAAACAGATTATTACTGTTTTATAAGGAAAAATAAAAACAAATTTAACAACAGTACACAGAATAAAAATTGAAAATTGATTATTTTTTGGACTTCTTGCTCTTTGTCGTGTTTTTCTTTGATTCGTCTTGTTTTTCAGCCGATTGACCTTCCGGAACTTCCCAGAGCGCATTTCTGACGAAGTTTGAGGCAGCTTGTTGATTGATTCGAGGCGCATCTTGTCTTTGGTTGATGTCCTTCATGGCAGCCGTCATTTTTTTCGTTCGGGCCTTAAAATGTGCGAAGTGTTCATGATTGTTTGAGCTCTATTAGATTGTACGTACCAGGTCGATGAGTAAATCCTCATTTTTGTCAGCGCCACCTCCTTTTGTGCCTTGAACCGCCCACATCAAACTGTCCATGAGGAACAAACTCATAGTGTCCACAAGCGCCATTTCATGCGCACTTCTCTGAAAATATCAATGTTCCGGCTGATTGGCGAATCATTTTTAGACAAAGTGAATGATCATTTTAATTAAATAACAACCTCATAGTGCTTGTCAACTCCGACATCGATTTCCTCGAGCGCATCTTCGATTTTCGTGATAACATCATCGAACTTTTGTAATTTGTTGATAACGTCTGCTGGGATTTTCGATGTCATCTGAAAGTTGGCATTAAATAGCTGTAAATTGAGGAGAATTGAGCATCAAAAGCACATTTTAAATAAAACCTCAGAAAATTAATTTTGTTTTGATAATTTTTGAAAACCCAATATAAAAATTTCTTTTCGAAAACCGGTCGGACAAGTTTCGTTCTACCGGAGTATCGTACCGCAGTTTATTTAGCGGGAAAAGGGCACTGTTAGTTATTTTTGCTGAAAAATATGCTGGAAACGTCGGAAAGACACTAGAACTTGAAAAAATTAATTTAAGACGAAGAGCATTGAGAGATCTAGTTTATCATGAGATTCAACAACATCAGAATAAAAATGAACATACAAATTTACAAACAAGAGAAGAGGCTAGAACTTCAGTTTGAGAAAAGACGAATCATCCAGATGCTCTTCCATAACTTGATATTTCTCGATCACAGTGTTGAAAATGATCTGAATGAATCTGACGAGCTTATCTGAAACCCGATTGTACTTAATGAGTTCCATGACCTATTCTTACCATTGAAAGTGTACAAGAAGGCCGGAAGGGTATCCGGATAAATGAAAATCAAATAGATGAGAGCTCCTCCGGCGGTCATGCTCAATCCGTAAATAGCCACGTGGTAGTTCTGAAAGGTACAGTAATCCTGCATGTTCCCTTTCTCGTTGAAAATACCTGTGTTATCGGAATTACCAAAAGCGCAATGCAAATCAGAAAGAAGACAATCGGCACGAAAATCGGGACCACAAAGCTATCCTTATTGTCGATTTTCCCGTAAAGCTTGAAATAAATGAATCCGGCCTGGGTGCACGTTCTCTGGGACCAAAGTGCAAAAGACATGTAACTGATGATCTGGTCCAGGTTTCCAATGAAACTGAGGGCGATGGCAATCAGAACCTGGAAACGATTTCAGATTTTCCCCAGTAGCCTGATCAAGATTCATAATTTCCAGTACTTCAGCAAATACGGCAAGTCTCGGGCTGTTGGTTTTGTGATGAATGAGCCGGAGTGGAGTCGGCATGACACTCAGATTGGCTCCGGAATGCATGTAACGGCTACAGGCGAAGATAGTTGTGTTCATACTGCCGATCAGGAGAAGGGACACGAGAAATGGAATCGCGTAGTGGAAATCTCCAAGCGTTTTCTCGGCAAATGTCTGAAAACGTCGGGCTTCGATGAATTTCAGACAGAATGGCGGCCATTCTCACCACTGCCACTGCCGGAGAGTTTTTGAAGTCTTCGACGCTCAAAACGGAGAAATAGGAGACGTTCATGAGGATGAAGACAACTGCCGAGATGGTGATTCCGCTGATTGCAGCGATAGGCATCGTTCTGAAAATTTAAAGTTGTCTTCTCTCTCTGGGTCTGCTTGGCTACAAACTACACGTTTTGGGTCTGCTAGCGTGGGTCTGCCTGGCTACAAACTACACGTTCTGGGTCTGCTAGAGTGGGTCTGCTTGACTACAAACTACACACTCCGGGTCTGCTTTGCCTTCGTCGCTCAAAGTACCTTCTGGGATTCTCGATTTCCTCTGCACCGAAGTTGAGCACATCCCATCCGTTATAAGCAAACAGTCCCGAGTACACTCCCAGCACCAAGTGGCCCGGATTCCAATCGGACCCCTTGAACGAGTCCTCAAAGTTCTTCGTGTCGTGCTTGAAGAAAATGTGATACATTCCAGTGATAATGATCACCGAGGCCACTATCAGTTTCACCGCCGTTGCAACTATTTGGAATGCACCGGCGACTTTCTTGAGCGAGAAAAAGTTGAGGTACATCAAGGGCCCTGCTCAAAATGGCATTGAAAATCAGGAAAAGAGGGGGACGGGAACTTACAGAGCATGGAGAATCCCACAAGGCGATATGCCATGAATCGGTAGCTCTCGTCAACTGTTATCCAACTGTCGAGACCTGGAGCATTCCCACCTTCTTCATCATTTTCAGTCATTTCAGTTTCTCAAACCTGTAATTATGTACTCCCCGAATGAAATCGCTTGAATCGCCAGAACTGCTGGATAGGAAAGGCATGTGGACACCCACATGAAAGCAGAAGCTAGTGGACGCCTACAATTTTCAGATCTCAAGTTCCAGTCCGATCAAAGAGGGACCTACCATCCAAAAAATGACAAATATGCAAAATCGCATCCAGATTTCCGAATCGAAGTGCCCAGTTCCACGTAGGAAAGAGCTCCGAAAAGTGAAATCGCTGCACAAAGAGCCCACAAGCAGAGCGAGAGCCCCACAGAGCCGGCATGATTCAGAATGGAGGTGGGCGAGATGAAGATACCTGGGAAAGTTAGTGTATTTAAGCAGTGACCTCAAAAACTCACCAGATCCAACAATGTCTCCAACTGTATAGGAAATGGCTGTGATAAGGCCGATCGTGTGCCGTTCTGGAACCTCGGTGGACATTTTCAGCTATCGGATTTTCAGCCGAAACGTACCGAATGACCTCTGAAAATTCGTTGCTCTTTATCAGCTGGAAATGGTGACAAAAAGCGAAAGTTTCACACTCTCGTTTTGCGAAATCAAAGTCATAGAACACCCCTCGGAAATGGCAACATTGAAAGTTGCGCGATAAGAAAATTGCTCTCTCTCTTTCACTTCACAAACTATACATTATTCCGGTGCGCCACAGAATTACATCAGCAACCAAGCATTCTAGAATAATCTGGATTAGTTTTCTGTCTTTTTGAAGAAGCTTCACTCTTCTGGCCAGGAGGATTATGCCTCTTCTAATGGAATGGACACAGAACGGTCGTCGTGTACCGGAAACCAATTTGGAAATGTCTTCTTCTTATGTGGAGAGATTCGAAACTGAGGGTTGGGTCTGCTTGGGTACAAACTACACTCTTTGGGTATGCCTTCTGGGTCTGCTTGGGTACAAACTACAATCGTTGGGTCTGCGTTCTGGGTCTGCTAGGGTACAAACTACATGTCGCCGGTCTGCTCGGCCGGGGATACTAACTCGAGACCAGAGCAATTTAGCGTCACTATCATTTTGGGATGGGGTTGAAAACTTTGAAAACGCGATATGTGTGTTGAATACTGTCCTGTCAAAACAAGGTAATAAATACCGGTATGTTGTTCCGCTGATCAGTTTTATTCCCTTCCTATTCACCCCCATTTTGTACTTTCCGTTCAACAAGGAAACGATATTTTTCACTGGATTGAACTCAACTTGGCCTGATTATTTTCTCAGAAATCGTAGGAAATCAATTCTCAGTCCTATGCCGGCCTTCTCAATCTCGCAAACACACTAGTTTCCTCGCATTCTGAATCGATTAACATTGAAAGGACCTGAAAAGTGACTCTGAACCAGTTTGCTATCAGTTAATTGTCATTTTCAGTTATAATTACCGCAGCGTTCAGTTTTTTTGCTTACTCGTTCAATTCAAGTTCAAACTCCCGCCGAAATTTTCTGGTACGATGCTCCGATATTCCGCGCTGCGTACATTTTACTTTCGTGAAAAATCATTTTTTAACCGAATTCTAGCGATTTTGTCAATGTTTTTCCACTTAAATGCATCTTTTTTCAGCCATGGATACAGACGATACATTGGAAAAGCAAATTATCGACATCCCAATGTCCAACGCATACAAACTGCTGGTAATTATTCGTACATTGTTTAGAAAACCTAAAAACTCAATCTAATTCCAGTGTGAAGATGCAGTGCCAAAAATCGACAAAAAGTTAATAGAACAACAGAAAGTCACTGCTCAAAAACTGAAAAACGAGTTGTTAGCGACAAAACTGAAGCTGAAATTCAGCGTAAGTCTGGAATACAGTCGAAATAGAAAGTTAACCTGTTCTGCAGTATAAAAAACTCGATTTCTGGACGGAACATGGAGTCAAACATCCACTACATCATCTCCAAGGTGCCGTTGAGGCTACAACATCGAGCGTCCCAGATTTTCAGTGGCAGAAACCAAAAAATGTAGGACTATTCAAAATACAGTGAAAAATTACTCATCTGGTTTCAGATTGCAATTATTGAAGTATCCGGAGGTCGTGAAGTGCGAGTTTTTGTTGAGATTGCTGATGAGTTGTTCGGAAATCGTGATTATCTCAATTTGACGTATGCAGCAAAACGAGGCCATTTCATGTGCGCCGTAGCGAAGATTCTGGGAAAAAAGTTCCAAAGCATCAACTTCGCGGCCGGTGGGATTCATGGAAGTGATATGATCTTTCCAGACTTGATCGTTGACGGTATCAAGCCTTGAAAGATTTTCACTATGAAGCTCATTTTTCAGGACTCAGAGTCGGCTTCTTCAATTCGGAAATTGCAAAAACGAAGAGGTTTATGCCGACGATCGGAAATCTGCGTCCGGCTACAATTTTCGGTGAAAAGCAGTTCAAGGGGGTCGACGTTGCGACGCCGAAGTTCAATCAACGGATGCTCTTTTCAATTCTCGAGCCTCAATTGCTTCAGCAGCTAGAAGAGCATCTGAAGGTATTTTGGAATTTGAAATCAAAGCATGTTACGTTTCATTCATTCCAGAACCATGCTCCAGCTTCCCATGCTCTCTTTCTCATCAAGAATATGCTGGCTCATAGGAAGCTCGGCATTTTTTCCACAATCATTCTAACAGCACGAGTCGTCCGTCTTATTCTCAAAGGAGACATCACCGAGAAACAAGAAGTTTTGACTATTCTCGGCATCATTTTCAAAGATTTTGGTTTGTTTTTGGCTGTTTGAAAACAACATTTGGAGATAATGTTCAGATTCCTGGTCTTCTGACGACTTGGATTACGTGGTGCCAGACGCCGATGAGCTGGAAGATGACGTGGCTGAGGAGTATTCAACACACTTTGACGTCAATCTGATCTACGATCATCTGAATCTTGCCAGCCACATCACGAAAAATCAGTTGCTAAGGGTAAACAGTGTCAGCAGATTGTCGGTGAAAGTCGTTCAAATTTCAGTTAAAAAAGGAGCTTGCCGCCTGCTTCCCACTTCTCGGACAAGTCTACACTTTTGATAGCATCTTCATCGAAAAACTGCCAATTTTCGCCCACTTCGATCATTACGCGAGACTTGAAATCGACGCTCATCATCTGAAGCATTTACGCGGCGAGCTCGCTTGCGATTCGGTCGATTCCGGTGATGTCATCGACCAATTTGTCCGAAATCTAGAGCATCGTATCGAAAAGACGATGAGAGAAAGATACGAGTTTTTTGGAATCGATGAGATTTCAAGTGGAAGCAACGCGACTGCCTGGAACCTTTCCGAATATCCTCCAGAACTAAGTCGGAAGACTTTCGTCATCGGATTCCGAAGCACATCTTCTTGGAAGCACCCGCTGACTGTCGGACCTCCTGCGCAAACTGTGGAGGCAAAAGAGTTCCGAGAGCTGTGGAAAGACACAAGTGAGCTTCGCAAGTTCGCCGATACCAGAATCTGCGAGTGTGTTGTTTGGTCGGAGACGCATTCCGATAAAGTGCCGAGAGCGATTCTTCAGTTCGTGCTCCAAAAGTAAGTCATTGCCATTATTACTCTTCTCTGTTATTTTACCGACGAGTTCAGAATGTTCGAAGTTCCTGCCACCTCCATTTCGTGGCGAACACTCGATGATCAGGAGCTCGAGCATCAGAAAAAGAGCACGGAAACTGCCGCAAGAGCTTTCGCCGAGCTCAGCGCGGTGCTTCGAAGCCTCAAAGGTCTTCCGCTGATGATCACGAATGTTCACGGAATCAGCGGATATCTCCGAGGATCAGAGGTTAGTTTTTAGTTCCCTAAAGTACGAATTAGCCGGACGGAACCATTTTCAGCCCGCCTATCCTTCGATCTACGCCGCACCTTGCCCGAAGTCGTCAACAGACCACGTTCTGCCAGAAGTCGGAAAGATTCCGCTCTTTTCCCCGGCGATCACTGTGCATATCAAGTTGGAATACTCAGGAAAGTGGGGGAACGACGTGGAAGCAATCCGAAGGCTAACTTCTTCGTTCTATGTGAAGGTGAGCATTCTGATTTGAAAATATGTGCTCAAAATTTAGTCCACTCACAGATTGCTGAAAAACTTCGAACTGAGAAGAAGCTGGTTGCGGTGCCAACGATCGACCAGCTTTTTGTGCTCCAATCAGGAATCGTCTTCAAAATTGTCGTTGTTCACGATCGGATTCTGACGATTCTCGAAGAAGAAGTTGAGAAGTTGAAGAATTCGGGAGCCACTCGAATCGAAAGTTCCCTGCAAGGTGTCCGATTGAGCGCGTGGAAGAAAAAGTTAGAGTTTTCTAGCTGACATCTTCTGAAACCTCCATTCTTCAGATTCATCGCCGAACCACTTCTTCAACTGTCGCTTCAGTCATTCTCAACGAGCCATAAGTTTTTCGGAAGCACCGTCCAGCTTTTCAAAAGATGGCTCGGCTCGAAAATGCTGTCCGGACACATAAACGATCATATCATCGAGTTGCTCGTCGTGGCGGCAATCAACAGCAAGGGACATTTGGAACCACAGTAAGTTAGCCTTTAAATAACCGGATAACAATGGCACAAATTTACAGGTCAACCTGGTGCTCTTTTGCACGACTTCTTCACCTCATCGCCACTCATCCTTGGCCCGCTCGCCCGCTCATTGTCGATTTTGGTTCAAAAACGTGGGACGAAGAGAAGCGTGCCAAATTGGAAAAGTCATTCATCAAAATGCGTCCTATTCTTCCACCGATGGTTGTGATTCACGAAGAAGATCATCTTGGCTCCAAGTTCACTCGTGAGCATCCACAAGGAATCGTGCTCAATCGTCTCGTCGCTCTCGCGCAGGAAGCGCTTCGAATCCTCGAGAAACAGACGATCGGAGAGAAGAGTCTTGACTTGGAGGCGAGCCTTCTCAGCGAAAGTCTGGCTCCGTACGACGCCGTTATCGAGCTGGAACCGACAGCAGTTGTCCGAAAGAAGGCACTTCTTGAGAGAAGACCACAGAAGTTCGAAAAGATGCCGGTTGTCGAGTTGGATCCGATCGATGAGCTCGTCTATCAGCTCAACAACAACTTCCATCAAGTCGCCATGTTCTTCTTCAACAAGTACGGAGGACACCATATCGGAGTCATGTTCAAACCTCACGAATTGGAAGTTCCCGCCAAGATCTCACGGTGCAACCTTCACAAGTCGGTCTCCGAAACGACGCTTCGACTGAATAAGGAGGAGATTCTGGAAAATATTCAAATTCTCGGAGAAGGCATCGTGGCGGGTGTCAATCTTAAAAAGCCCTAACCTCGTTTTGTTACCTTATGTTGTTACCTTGTTTTCGCTGTTTTTGTTGATTTTCTCTTTAAAATCTATTGTTCTCTGTTAGTAGAATAAATTTTGTTTCGAACCGGACGTTTCGGTACAATTTTTTGAAACAATAGAAGAAGTGTGGGGTGAAAGAAGCTGTACATTTCGGGATGACAATTGGTTGTACGAATATTGAATAGTGACTCACATTCATTATTTTTTCAATCGGGCTTCTTTTGCTTCCTGGTGCAAAGGTTAAGATGGCTATTGAAAAAATGAACCACTTTTCAGAAGCCGATTTTCAGAAAGAGAGAACTTCAGAGGTTTTCAGACTTTTCAGAATTTCAGAGGACTTGTTGAAACTAATTTGTCTGAAACGGTAACGAGCTGGCAGACCCACCTGTTGTGGTTTGTAGTCAAGCAGACCCACCTAGCAGACCCAATGTTTGTAGTTTGTAGTCAAGCAGACCCACCTAGCAGACCCAACGTTTGTAGTTTGTAGTCAAGCAGACCCATCTGCCATACCCAACTTGTGTAGTTTGTAGTGTATCAGAACCAATTTTCAGATGGCGCATCAAAAAACGCACAAAAAACGTACAAAACTTCTCAGATTCTCTGATTTTTCATATTTCCTGCCCATCACAATAATAGTACCCGTATTTTTCTCTGTTATTCGCCTTTGCAGCACATCGAAACAAAACCGACGGGCGCCGTCTATAGAAAATGGGAGTTGGCGTACAATAGATGCCGAAGTGAGTCAGCAACGTCTTCTGCGTAGGAAGTGGAACTGTACGACACGACACGGATGTGCGTAGGCCACGCCCACTTTCAGATGCTCCAGTCTTGTATAAAAGCGACGAGTTGTGGCAGGGAAAGACATCAGAACTCCCTGTCTTCTCTTCAGCTTCTATTTAGCTTTTCCAGCTTTTCCTTTCTTATTCAAACTATTAGCACAATAACGTCTTCTATTTCCAGCTCGAGCTTCAAACAATGATCCGTCGTTCGGTTCTTCTCTCGCTGTTTGCGTGCTCAGTTCTGGCACTGCACATTCCGCAGTACCAAGGTTTCAACAACTACTACCGCACCTTCCCCTCTCTCCCGATAGGACCGTCAGTCCCAGGAGGGAAACCCGCTTCTAGCTACCAAACTGCACCTGGAACGCCAGGAAACCCAGGAACCCCTGGAAACCCGGGACAACCAGGTCAACCAGGTCAACCAGGACAACCGACCAACCCAGGAAACCCAGGAAACCCAGGACAGCCAGGACAGCCAGGACAGCCAGGGACCCCAGGAAAGCCGGGAACTCCAGGAGGATCAGTAGTTCCAGGAGGACCAAGCCAGCCGGGAAACCCAGGACAACCAGGATCGCAGAACCCCGCAAGACTTATCTTTACTGTAAGTGCTACTGCTTTCTCTAAATTTCTCAATTTTGCCTTCTTCTAAGAACTGCCGCGTTTGCCGTCTCTGTTGTCTCGGACTGACCGTCGTGCCAGGACAGCCAGGACAGCCAGGACAACCAGGACAACCAGGAACCCCAATCTTCCCAGGACAACCTGGACAGCCCGGACAACCAGGAACCCCGGGAACTCCAGGACAGCCAGGAATCCCATCGGGACCATCGACCTACCAAACTGCACCAGGAACTCCAGGACAACCAGGAACTCCAGGACAACCAGGAACTCCAGGACAACCAGGAACTCCAGTCTTCCCAGGGCAGCCCGGACAACCAGGAACTCCAGGACAGCCAGGAACCCCTGGAACTCCAGGACAGCCCGGACAACCAGGAGTTCCATCGGGACCATCGACATACCAGATTGCACCAGGAACTCCAGGATCCCCAGGATCCCCAGGAAGCCCAGGACAGCCGGGGCAGCCGGGACAGCCCGGAACTCCAGTCTTCCCAGGACAACCCGGACAACCAGGACAGCCAGGACAACCAGGACAGCCGGGAACCCCAGTCTTCCCAGGACAGCCAGGAGGACCAGGACCAGTTGGACCACCAGCCCCTTACAACCCGTACCATCCATCGTGGGCCTACCCAATACCACCACGGTAAACTTTCAGTCTTATTCTCAAATCAATAGCCTGACTCCAGAACTGACAACCAGTACCCGACTCCTCCAACCACCACAACCACAACCACTACCACTACCACCACTACTACCCCAGCTCCAGTCCCGTGCGTCGTTCCGACGACCACCACGACCACCCCAGGAACACCAGTCAACCCACCATGGTCAGTCGAGCTTCTCACATCTGACTATAAAAACTCAATTTCAGCAACTCCCAGACCACGCGTCCTCCAGTTGGTAAGTTCAGAATATTTCCCCTCCCGTTGACTTTTCAGTTTTCTCTCCTCTCCTCTTCCAGTTTGAGTTTTCCTACGTTCTATTCAGTTGACCACTACCCCACTCCTCCAACCACCACCACCACTTCTACCTCTACAATTGGTTACCCGATCGCTCCGCAAGCCGTCTACCCTGTTCCACCCAAAGATTCCTACGTGATTCCAGAAATTCCAACCACCACCACCACCACCCCTTCTCCGATCTTCCCGACAGTTCCAGTGCCGAGGTATCCCAATAGCTCCTAGAACTTCTCTCAAAATCTTATATTTTCCAGCACCTGTTGCACTGTGAGAATCCACAAGATCCAGGCAACAGTCTCGTGCGGCATCAGGGGCTCCAAGTGCTGCACCAAATGTGACAACCAGAAGACAGTCATCATCGCCGTCCCGTTCCCAGTCTTTGGAGTTCCAGCCGAGATTCCGTGCGAAGAGGCGGTCCAGCGAGGAATCCTCAACGAGACGGACCTCAACGGCGTCTGCACCGTCCTTCCCACCCCCACCCTCAACCCGGAGATCGTCATCCCCACCAACGGTCCGGCTCCGTTCCCGACGCCGGCTCCAGGCCAAGAGACAGTGGCTCCGGGACAGGGAGCCTACGTGCTCCCGGGAGCCACGACGCCTTCCAGCTCCTCGGTCTCCATCGTCGCCGCCTTCTTCACCGTCCTCGTGGCCACCGTCCTCTGCCTTTAAACTCCACGTCTTCTAACTTATTTCCTTCTCTTTTCTTGTTTTCGATCACTTTGAACGTCTTTCATTTGTTCTTTCAACAACCATTATTTATTGAATTTTTGTGAATTTTGAGAATCAAAAATAAATTTTCAATTATTATTATTATTTCTTTTTTTGTTGGTTGGGGCGGTGAAAAACTAGTAGGGGGTGTGGTAATTAACAGTGGGAAATAAATAATTAGGTAATTAAAAAATCAATAAATGAACTCGTACTAGTTACAAGGTGGGTCTTGAAATGGGGGGAAACTAGCAGGCGCTTTCTTTTTTGAGACTTTTTTATTCACACACACACACAAACAAACAAACAATCGTTTTTGCAGAGCAAAGGACGAATAGAAGACGTCAGATGACGCGACGGAACATGTAGACGTCGGTGAGCGGCTGCGTCGCCGGCTGGAAGTAGTCCGACGCCTTCTTGATCTTCGAGCCGCCGTTCAGCATTCGGAACAGTGTTCTTTGCTGGAACGTGTTCTGAAAATTCCTCATTTCAGCCAGATTTCAGCCCTTCTGAGCCAATCAAAACGGAAAAGCAGCTGCTAGCCGCATTCCGCGCGCGTTTTTCAGGTGTACCTCCGAATTTGGCATTTCTATCTCGTCACAGAGTGAACTTTAGCTGGACACGATTACGGAAAAGGTTAGAACAAAGAAATTGAGGTTCCTAGTTGAATGCCTTGTTTTTTTACATTCAGATTGTAAGGGGGCAGGTGGAAAAGGATGGCTTACCGAGCTGTGCTCCTGATTGTGGACAAATGGTAACCGGAGCACCATTCGCCGCTTCACCGGCACCGCCTTCGCGTAGCAACTGACGAAGATGGTGGCGAGCAGAATCCACACGATGAACCCTTTGAGACAGTTCATTTTTCCGTTCGTTGGAATTTAGTCTGAAAATGGAAATGGTGACTGAAATTCGGAGATGAGCGAAGTTGTGACGAAGAAGAAGGTGTGGAGGGAGGGAAGGAAGACCTTTTGATCTACCACTACTAGGTCTTCTTCTTGTTCTTCCAGAATTCAAAATTCAAAACACACTAGATCAAGGAGATGTGGGTGGTACGTGCCAAAACACTAGTTTTGCAGCAGAATGAGGGCGAGGGAGAGCAAAAAAACGTGAGGCGGGCGGCCAGAAGGCGTCCAATTAAAATTGGCAAGCAACAGAAGAGCGCAAAAGTGAAAGTGGAAGTGAGAATGAGAGGTGGTCTTCTTCTTCTATAAATAAGAGGGAAATGCCTGGCAGATGGGAGGGTTATGAGTTAGATGACGTACGGAAAGAGGGCGGAGAGGAGAGGCTCTGAGAAAGGAGGGAGGGGGGAGGAGCTTACGGATTTACCCCCCTCACGAACGCGGACAATGGGGGATCTAACTAGAGAGTGGGGAAGGGGGGTGCAGGTGAATCATCATCACAGGAGGTGGACTTCTTCATGGGAGATCTAGAAGAAGACGTCTGGAAATGGTTGGGAACTCCAGTTGAGGTCCGAAAGGAGAAGGAGAAGGCTGGAAATGGCTGGAAACTTGGCTGAAAATTCCAGTAGTTCCAGTTGAGATCTTGAAGAAGAAGACGTCTGGAAATCGCTAAAAACTTCCAGCCATTCCCCTGTTTTCGTCTTCAAGATCGAGGTATCTAAGAGTCAGAAACATCAGTAAGAGAAAAGAAGTACTCTGACTCCTCTGGTTTGGGTGCATGCTTACTCGTTACTGATTACTTATACGAGCGGAAGGGGGTAGAGCAGAGGATGACGAAACGCAGTAGTGTCTAGTACATTCATTGATGACGCCCTTCTCCTTATCACACGGAAGGCAGCGGAAACGTGTAAACATTTGGAACAGAAGGAGAAGAAGCACGAAATCATAATGAATGAATCTATTTTCGTGAGAGAGGGTCTCGGGTTTGACGGGTCGCCTCTTCTCGCGTCTTCTTAGTTAGTCATGGGAAAGGAGTGACGTGGCATTTTGGGCAACTTGATAGCCGGAAAAGGGGTAAGGAATGACGTGGTTTATAAGGCTCTCACAGTTGTTTGCAAGATTAGTGAAAAATAACACATGATGATGTTCTGCACCACGAAGAAACAGAGAACGTGCAGTTTGCAGTCTTGACGTGGCACTACACTTCGTTTACCATTCTTGGACTGGCATGACGTGGCAGCAGTGCCACTTCACGAGAACTTCCTCATCTCCATGTACGAACCTAGTCACTTATCTAGTGCGGCAATCCCATAAATCCGCATGACATCCCGCCCATTTCCAACCTATTTTCTCTTCCCTCCCCTAGCCGCACGACGTCACAAAAGCAATGAGGAAAAAGGTAAGGTGAAGCAGAAGACGTCAAAAAAAGAAGAAGAAGAATTGTTAGAAAAATAATAATATTATAATAAGAATACATAAAAAAGTGACTATGAGGTAATTACTGCGGTTATCTAGGTCACTGTTATTTTGGTCTAGCCAGATGTCTTGGTCATTTTTCATTTTTCAAAAAAAAAAAAAATTTTTTTTTTGGAAATTTTCAAAGGAATGCAGAAAACCTCCATTGGGTGCACTTATTCAAAAAAAAAAAATTATTTTGTCGCTTTTCATTTTTTTCGAAATGAATCATTGCGGGGTGAAATAACCTGAAAATGCACTAATAATCCCGTGTTTTTTTTCTTTTTTCCCAAAAAAAGTCCAGGGAGGTAATAAATTAATCCGTTAAAAGGTTTGATTTTTCACCTTTTTACCTGTGGTCGGGGGATTTTTTGGATTTGTTCATTTTATTTTTTTTCGTCGAGAGGATGTTTGGATATACAGTGCCGGCCAAAAAGAAATCAAAACATGGTTTTTTGAGGATAACTTTTCTGAAAGTTATTTAATCGGCCTGATCTTTTAATTGGGTGTGTAAATATGGGTCACAATACTACAGGCAAAGAACGATAGCTTAGCTCCAATCAGAACTTTCAGTATTCCAGAAAAAACCCGTTTTTCGCTCAGGCCTAATTTTGAGCCATTTTGTAACTATTTTTCGAAGATTGTTATAGCTCCGTTCTATAGTGGGAAATGTTTATTCGGACTGGAAAACATGTTTCCGTTTCAGTTTAGATGATTTGAAAGTTTTTGAAAAAAGTTATATTCCTTCGAACACGCCCAGATCATTCATTTTTTAGTACTGGATGAATATGAGAAAATATGGTTTCGTCTGTAAGTTAAAATTGAGATCTAAAATTAACTGGAACATCAGAAATAGGCCCAGAATAAGCACTTCAGAAATTCATCACCGTTGTTTGGGTCATCTGTCTCAATTTATGAAGGTCCCACTAAGAGTCACTTATTGGACTATTTCATCTAGATATCAGTTTGGAAACCTTCAAATCACCCAAACTGAAACGGAAACATGTTTTTCGGTCCGAATAAACATTTCCCACTTGAGAACGGAGCTGGAACAATCTCCGAAAAATAGTTACAAAATGGCTCAAAATTAGGCCTGAGCGAAAAACGGGTTTTTCTGGAATACTGAAAGTTCTGATTGGAGCTAAGCTATCGTTCTTTGCCTGTAGTATTGTGCCCCATATTTACACACCCAGTTAAAAGATCGGGTCGATTAGATAACTTTCAAAAAAGTTATCCTTAAAAAACCATGTTTTGATTTCTTTTTGGCCGGCACTGTATTTATGACAAATCGTTTGATTTATGCATGTCTGGGTCAGTTTGATTGAAAAATTTATCGAGTAGGCGGATTTTTAATTTTCTTGCTTGCTTTTTCCGGTTTTCTCTTTTTTTTTGGTGTTTTTGCACAAGAGGAAATTTTTTTTCAATTTTCAAATTTGCCGCCAAAATCAAAATCGTATTTTTTAAAAAGAAAACTGCGATAAGCATCTGACCGTAGTCAAACAAACAAAAAATAAAAATAAATCCGTTGCCGACTAAAGTCGTCACATTTGTGTGATTCGTAAAAGATAAAGTGGTGAAGAACAAAAACATTGAATTATTGGATTAGCGAGGGAGGGAGGTGAGAAGGAGAAAACAACGAGTATATGGAACCGATTGTACACATGAGGTTACTGTATTTTTTGTGTGTCTTCTGGAGTCGCAGAAGACGTCGAGGAAGACAAGAAAGTGTCGGGGAATAGCAGAGTAAGTATCATGTGGTAGAGGGAAGAAACGGAATAAACGAGTCTCCGGAGGGGGTCCCCCGATGAATCATATCTCTCCATGAATGATAAATGAACAGAGTGACCCACTAGTTCTTCCCTTTTTTTCCGCAGAAAAGAAGAAGCTAATAAGCAAACTTGATAGTGCATTCAATCGAAATCACTTGGATCGAGGTGGAAACACCAGAAAAATAATGATATCATGAAAAGTGGAACCAATGCGAAAAGGGGGATTTGTAGGAGGGCTACAGGAATGATGTTAACTAGAAAAGAATTAAAAGAGAAGAATGGAGTTAGTTTCGGTGCAGAGATCATCCCGGTTAGATGAGTAACCAGGGAGGTAGGAATGAAGCGCATTGCAAAAATCAGCGATTTCGCTTTTTCCCACGTTTGAGTTTGCTAGACTACAAACTACACAGCTTGGGTCTGCGTTCAGTGTCTGCTAGAAGCGCCCTGCAAACTTGGGTCTGCTAGACTACGAACTACACAGCTTGGATCTGCGTTCTGTGTCTGCTAGATGCGATCTGCAAGCTTGGGTCTGCTAGACTACAAACTACACAGCTTGGGTCTGCGTTGTGTATCTGCTTGGTGCGATCTTCAAGCTTGGGTCTGCTATACTACAAGCTACACAGCTTGGGTCTGCGTTCTGTGTCTGCTAGGAACTCTCTGCAAGCTTGGGCCTGCTCGGCTACAAACTACACAGCTTGGGTCTGCGTTCTGTGTCTGCTAGGAACTCTCTGCAAGCTTGGGCCTGCTCGGCTACAAACTACACAGCTTGGGTCTGCGTTCTGGGTCTGCTAGGAACTCTATACAATCTTGGGTCTGCTCGGCTACAAACTACATAGTAGTCAAGCCAACGTACCGCTAACGTTTTTTTAAAAATAGAATAGCGAGGAAGGTTTTGGTAGTATAGTATAGGTAGAACAATACAAGATACAAACCTGATTTTTCTATAGTAGAGACTACCAAATACAAGGTGGCAAAGGGTGTGCATTCGGCGATACGAGGGCTAGTACACGAAGCCATAAAACCCCGATTCTCCATCTCTCTAGGGACCTACAAAACCAAAGGTGGAAGGGGCCGTGGAAGAAATCTCTTGAATCTGAACTCCAGTTTCTCCTTGGAAGCTTTTAAGGGGGGTCAGTCACTCAGACTAGAAACACGTGACTGTCTGACGACTGAAAGATCCGCGTGAAGTTACAAACTGCCCAGATCACACTAGACCCACTACAAAACCCCGCTGTCAGGGCGGCTATTTCCAGAGTCTTTAGTCCAGGTGAACCTATTCCTTCATTACGTAATACCTTCCTTATCAGATATCCCCATTCAATAGGGTGCTAACTATCCTTATCTCGTCATCATCTCACCCCCAATCCTTTGTGAAAATAGTCTAGACTTCCGCTCGGTAAGCCTCCTTCCTTACCACCTTGTCACCCTCTAATCCCTTCCCTCTTCACTCAACCTACCAGTGAACCTACGTGCCTTCTGCTACTAACCAAGCGAATCCCATGCAAAAAAGAGGGGAGGGGAGCAAAAATAAGAAGAAAAATCATATGATTCCCCCCCTTCCCTTCTCCTACTCGACTACATTCCAGAACCCATGAGGGGCATGACGCACATTCTATTTATTGTGTGTGTAGTGCGATAAATGCGGAGGAATATGAAAAAAGGTCTCTTGTGCGGAGAAGTGTGAGTAAGATAGATAGAGAGAGAGAATCATTAACAAACATAGAACAAGATGAATAATAGAAGTGATTCTAGGTGATCACAGATTGAGTGAAAACGTGCAATTGAAGGGGGATGATGAGAAAGAAATGGAATGTGAAATCGCTGGGGGAAACCGGTCTTGTGAGCTTCGTTAGCCCAGATACCACGTGGCAAAGCGCCGAGCCCCTGATCTGACGGTCAAAGGGGGACCAAATAAGGTGTCAAATTTGGCTCCCACGTAGGTCAAACCTCGTTGTCCCCCGCGAAACTCTATCCGGAGGCTTCCTAGACACTATGAAAGCGACTATTTGACCTAGAAAAGGTCAAAAGTGGAAGTTACTCGTGTTACCTCACGCTGTAATCATATGAGAGCACATCGAAACAAAAGTAGGTCAAAAACGTGGAGACCAACCTACGAAGTTATTTGATCTACTCGTGGCACCTGAAGGTACGAAATTAGGCTGAAAAGAAACAAAAAGAAAACAAGAGATGACAGGAATAGATGAGGAAGCTTGAGAGACAATGTTTGATATCTTGACACATACACACACATGTCTAGGCATTTGACTCATATTATCATCAGGCAGGCAGCCGGCAATGATAACAAACAAGCGGTGACAATGTCCCCCCAGGGAGACTGTTCCCAGACTCGTAAATATCATCGACATTCAGAGATCTTGCGCCTTTGGTCTTGAAGCGGTGAGAGTTGGGACATGAAATGGAAAAATGTGCACTCGTCAGTTCGAGTGGACTCGTCTGAAAGTGACACTTGTTCTTCCGCTCCGAGCCGAGCCGAGCGCAGCACAGGGCATAGATCCTTTTCTTGTTTCAGACAGACGACCTTTCCGGCTGAAAATTTCAGCCGTTTTCTGTGCGAGAGAGATAGTGTCTGGGACTGGAAAAGGACAGAAGCAGCTGCCCGGGGAAGCCAGAAAACATCTGGTGTCAAGTGAACACAACTAGCGAATGGTCAATCATCAGAAGACAGAAGGCGTTCTGATGGTGAGCAAAAGAACTTGGCAAGGTGTGAATAGTGTGAACCAGATGACGTCATCGTGCAAAACTGCAAGAGGGCGAAAAACGAAAAATGATAGGTCCGAGAATGATGATGATGATGTGTTTACTCTCACTTTTTCACGAAATCTCCCCTCCTCCACAAAAAGCGCGGCGTTACGAGCGATCATAATTGTGCAGTTTTGGAAGAAGAAGATGTGCACGGCACTTTTAAATACATGCACATCATGAGCAAATAGAGCTGGTGCGACGAGGAAGCGGGCGGTTTTTGGGGCGGGAAAACGCCCCAAAAAAAGACGGAAGAACAATGGAGGATTCCGAAACAAAAAATGAAATGTTGGTCACAAGTTCTAAAGTTGGTCACAAAAGGTGAATAGTGAAGGTTTTTGACCTACTTATTTGCCAGAGATGTGCGGAAGTCGGAATTCCGACGAAAACTGAACTTTTGAACCGAAAATCTCGACGAACAATCGTTTTTCGATAATTTTTCACTTCCGTCTTTGTTCCGGAAAATGGGCCGTTCCGGCGGAAGCCGGAAGTCGGAAGTCGGAATTCCGGAAATCTCTGTTTTTGACCTACTTATTGTTTGCCCCCAGTTTTAAATACCGAAAGAAAAACAGGAAGTCTGGTTTTTCTTTCCTTGAAGTGGAATTACAATGTAGGTATGTCATACATCTTCTACCGAAATAGGTTTAAAAATAAGAAACCTACGCACTTTGTAAGATTATCCGTTTATTTTCGCACTTTTTTGACTTTTCCGGATTAGTCTACCTTTCCAGTTTTTCAGAAAGAATTGAAGGCGTGGGGGCGTGGGGGGTCTTCTGACAAAAAGAAAAATAAAATAAAAAAATCAGAAAACTTCTGAAAAGTGATTTTTGAATTTTATTTTCTGTTACGCAAACCGCTACGATTTTTTTAATCCGCCCCGCGGGAAAAATGAAAACTTCTGATTGGATTTTGATTTATGGCTTTTCGAGATTTCGACGGAAAAATGTGATTCATTCATTCCATTTTTTTTGTATTTGTAATTGATTTTGGCCACCAGGGCCACAAAAAAAAGGGAAATTGAAAATTCAGACCACATGTTCCAGTGGTAAACATTGGAAAATGCGCAACTTTCTCATAATTTCCAATTCCACGTGGCCAGCTGAAACTATCGAATTTCAGCCAATGACAGAAAAAGAAAAAAAAAACGCGATTGAGTCTGAAAATAGTGAGCGCGATCAGAAAACGGCGCTCAAAAACAAATGAGGAATAATTGCGGAAATAAAAGGAAACAAATTTAGTTCCCCATGTATTTCTTATTTCTTCCCGGTGGAGTATCGGCGAAAACAAGCGAATTCAGATTTTCAGACCTATAAAAATGTCTGGAATTTTTGGAAAATTTTCGTTTTCACTATGAAGAGATTGGTGTAAATTTACAAGAATTGCAAAGTATTCCGTTTGGCTGAAAATCTGGAGATGTGACAATCTGGAAAGGGAAATGACGTTATTTTAAATGCAAACTTGGAGGGCTTCAATTGTTTTTTTTCGAGAATTAAGTAGCTAAATTTTTGAAATACTTGGAAACATATCCAGAATCGTTTCAAATCGTCATTATTGAAAGGTTTCCGAGTGATTTTCGACTTTCGTCATTTTCGAGGGATTTCAGTTTGATTTCTGTTTCTTTGATTTCTTCTCTCGTTCAAAACATGCTTGCGCAACCACGCAGCAGACCCAAGATTTGTAGTTTGTAGTGAAGCAGACCGGAAAGGAAGAAATTCGGCACCGCTAGGCACTGAAAACAGGACTTGAGCATAGACTTTTCGATTCAGTTTTTCAAGTTCTACCCAACCATGTAAATATCTCGGAGCACTTAAATTGAGTCCACCCCGACCCAAAATAGTCCGACGCTAAAATGTGGGAAAACTCATTTTCTCGGATCGGCTCAAATTTAAGATCATTGGATTCAGCTTGTCGAGTACTACACAAATGCACAGTATGAAGGTCTAGAAATGAGTTTCAGCGATTTTGGAACGATACAACTGAAATAAGCCTAAATTCAACTTTAAGTGCTTAAAACAGGACTTAAAACTGATTTAGGTAAAAAATGCGCATAGACATTTCGATTCAGTTTTTCTTGTTCTATCCAACCATGTAAATATCTCGGAGCACTTAAATTGAGTCCACCCCGACCCAAAATAGTCCGACGCTAAAATGTGGGAAAACTCATTTTCTCGGATCGGCTCAAATTTAAGATCATTGGATTCAGCTTGTCGAGTACTACACAAATGCACAGTATGAAGGTCTAGAAATGAGTTTCAGCGATTTTGGAACGATACAACTGAAATAAGCCTAAATTCAACTTTAAGTGCTTAAAACAGGACTTAAAACTGATTTAGGTAAAAAATGCGCATAGACATTTCGATTCAGTTTTTCAAGCTCTATCCAACCATGTAAATATCTCGGAGCACTTAAATTGAGTCCACCCCGACCCAAAATAGTCCGACGCTAAAATGTGGGAAAACTCATTTTCTCGGATCGGCTCAAATTTAAGATCATTGGATTCAGCTTGTCGAGTACTACACAAATGCACAGTATGAAGGTCTAGAAATGAGTTTCAGCGATTTTGGAACGATACAACTGAAATAAGCCTAAATTCAACTTTAAGTGCTTAAAACAGGACTTAAAACTGATTTAGGTAAAAAATGCGCATAGACATTTCGATTCAGTTTTTCTTGTTCTATCCAACCATGTAAATATCTCGGAGCACTTAAATTGAGTCCACCCCGACCCAAAATAGTCCGACGCTAAAATGTGGGAAAACTCATTTTCTCGGATCGGCTCAAATTTAAGATCATTGGATTCAGCTCGTCGAGTGTTACACAAATGCACAGTATGAAGGTCTAGAAATGAGTTTCAGCGATTTTGGAACGATACAACTGAAATAAGCCTAAATTCAACTTTAAGTGCTTAAAACAGGACTTAAAACTGATTTAGGTAAAAAATGCGCATAGACATTTCGATTCAGTTTTTCAAGCTCTATCCAACCATGTAAATATCTCGGAGCACTTAAATTGAGTCCACCCCGACCCAAAATAGTCCGACGCTAAAATGTGGGAAAACTCATTTTCTCGGATCGGCTCAAATTTAAGATCATTGGATTCAGCTTGTCGAGTACTACACAAATGCACAGTATGAAGGTCTAGAAATGAGTTTCAGCGATTTTGGAACGATACAACTGAAATAAGCCTAAATTCAACTTTAGGTGCTTAAAACAGGACTTAAAACTGATTTAGGTAAAAAATGCGCATAGACATTTCGATTCAGTTTTTCAAGCTCTATCCAACCATGTAAATATCTCGGAGCACTTAAATTGAGTCCACCCCGACCCAAAATAGTCCGACGCTAAAATGTGGGAAAACTCATTTTCTCGGATCGGCTCAAATTTAGCATCATTGGATTCAGCTCGTCGAGTACTACACAAATGCACAATATGAAGGTCTAGAAATGAGTTTCAGCGATTTTGGAAGGGTAAAACTGAAATAAGCCTAAATTCAACTTTAGGTGCTTAAAACAGGACTTAAAACTGATTTAGGTAAAAAATGCGCATAGACATTTCGATTCAGTTTTTCAAGTTCTACCCAACCATGTAAATATCTCGGAGCACTTAAATTGAGTCCACCCCGACCCAAACTAGTCCGACGCTAAAATGTGGGAAAACTCATTTTCTCGGATCGGCTCAAATTTAACATCATTGGATTCAGCTCGTCGAGTACTACACAAATGCACAATATGAAGGTCTAGAAATGAGTTTCAGCGATTTTGGAAGGGTAAAACTGAAATAAGCCAAAATTCAACTTTAGGTGCTAAAAATTGGTCTTAAAACTGATTTAGGTAAAAAATGCGCATAGACATTTCGATTCAGTTTTTCAAGCTCTATCCAACCATGTAAATATCTCGGAGCACTTAAATTGAGTCCACCCCGACCCAAACTAGTCCGACGCTAAAATGTGGGAAAACTCATTTTCTCGGATCGGCTCAAATTTAACATCATTGGATTCAGCTTGTCGAGTACTACACAAATGCACAATATGAAGGTCTAGAAATGAGTTTCAGCGATTTTGGAAGGGTAAAACTGAAATAAGCCTAAATTCAACTTTAGGTGCTAAAAATTGGTCTTAAAACTGATTTAGGTAAAAAATGCGCATAGACATTTCGATTCAGTTTTTCAAGCTCTATCCAACCATGTAAATATCTCGGAGCACTTAAATTGAGTCCACCCCGACCCAAAATAGTCCGACGCTAAAATGTGGGAAAACTCATTTTCTCGGATCGGCTCAAATTTAGCATCATTGGATTCAGCTCGTCGAGTACTACACAAATGCACAATATGAAGGTCTAGAAATGAGTTTCAGCGATTTTGGAACGATACAACTGAAATAAGCCTAAACTCAACTTTAGGTGCTAAAAATTGGTGTTAAAAGTGATTTTCGTTAAAAATGTGCATAGACATTTCGATTCAGTTTTTCAAGTTCTACCCAACCATGTAAATATCTCGGAGCACTTAAATTGAGTCCACCCCGACCCAAAATAGTCCGACGCTAAAATGTGGGAAAACTCATTTTCTCGGATCGGCTCAAATTTAGCATCATTGGATTCAGCTTGTCGAGTACTACACAAATGCACAGTATGAAGGTCTAGAAATGAGTTTCAGCGATTTTGGAACGATACAACTGAAATAAGCCTAAACTCAACTTTAGGTGCTAAAAATTGGTGTTAAAAGTGATTTTCGTTAAAAATGTGCATAGACATTTCGATTCAGTTTTTCAAGTTCTACCCAACCATGTAAATATCTCGGAGCACTTAAATTGAGTCCACCCCGACCCAAAATAGTCCGACGCTAAAATGTGGGAAAACTCATTTTCTCGGATCGGCTCAAATTTAAGATCATTGGATTCAGCTTGTCGAGTACTACACAAATGCACAGTATGAAGGTCTAGAAATGAGTTTCAGCGATTTTGGAACGATACAACTGAAATAAGCCTAAATTCAACTTTAAGTGCTTAAAACAGGACTTAAAACTGATTTAGGTAAAAAATGCGCATAGACATTTCGATTCAGTTTTTCAAGCTCTATCCAACCATGTAAATATCTCGGAGCACTTAAATTGAGTCCACCCCGACCCAAAATAGTCCGACGCTAAAATGTGGGAAAACTCATTTTCTCGGATCGGCTCAAATTTAGCATCATTGGATTCAGCTTGTCGAGTACTACACAAATGCACAGTATGAAGGTCTAGAAATGAGTTTCAGCGATTTTGGAAGGGTAAAACTGAAATAAGCCTAAATTCAACTTTAGGTGCTAAAAATTGGTCTTAAAACTGATTTAGGTAAAAAATGCGCATAGACATTTCGATTCAGTTTTTCAAGCTCTATCCAACCATGTAAATATCTCGGAGCACTTAAATTGAGTCCACCCCGACCCAAAATAGTCCGACGCTAAAATGTGGGAAAACTCATTTTCTCGGATCGGCTCAAATTTAGCATCATTGGATTCAGCTCGTCGAGTACTACACAAATGCACAATATGAAGGTCTAGAAATGAGTTTCAGCGATTTTGGAACGATACAACTGAAATAAGCCTAAACTCAACTTTAGGTGCTAAAAATTGGTGTTAAAAGTGATTTTCGTTAAAAATGTGCATAGACATTTCGATTCAGTTTTTCAAGTTCTATCCAACCATGTAAATATCTCGGAGCACTTAAATTGAGTCCACCCCGACCCAAAATAGTCCGACGCTAAAATGTGGGAAAACTCATTTTCTCGGATCGGCTCAAATTTAGCATCATTGGATTCAGCTTGTCGAGTACTACACAAATGCACAGTATGAAGGTCTAGAAATGAGTTTCAGCGATTTTGGAACGATACAACTGAAATAAGCCTAAATTCAACTTTAAGTGCTTAAAACAGGACTTAAAACTGATTTAGGTAAAAAATGCGCATAGACATTTCGATTCAGTTTTTCAAGCTCTACCCAACCATGTAAATATCTCGGAGCACTTAAATTGAGTCCACCCCGACCCAAAATAGTCCGACGCTAAAATGTGGGAAAACTCATTTTCTCGGATCGGCTCAAATTTAAGATCATTGGATTCAGCTTGTCGAGTACTACACAAATGCACAGTATGAAGGTCTAGAAATGAGTTTCAGCGATTTTGGAACGATACAACTGAAATAAGCCTAAATTCAACTTTAAGTGCTTAAAACAGGACTTAAAACTGATTTAGGTAAAAAATGCGCATAGACATTTCGATTCAGTTTTTCTTGTTCTATCCAACCATGTAAATATCTCGGAGCACTTAAATTGAGTCCACCCCGACCCAAAATAGTCCGACGCTAAAATGTGGGAAAACTCATTTTCTCGGATCGGCTCAAATTTAAGATCATTGGATTCAGCTCGTCGAGTATTACACAAATGTACAATCCGAAGGTCTAGAAATGAGTTTCAGCGATTTTGGAACGATACAACTGAAATAAGCCTAAATTCAACTTTAGGTGCTTAAAACAGGACTTAAAACTGATTTAGGTAAAAAATGCGCATAGACATTTCGATTCAGTTTTTCAAGCTCTATCCAACCATGTAAATATCTCGGAGCACTTAAATTGAGTCCACCCCGACCCAAAATAGTCCGACGCTAAAATGTGGGAAAACTCATTTTCTCGGATCGGCTCAAATTTAACATCATTGGATTCAGCTTGTCGAGTACTACACAAATGCACAGTATGAAGGTCTAGAAATGAGTTTCAGCGATTTTGGAACGATACAACTGAAATAAGCCTAAATTCAACTTTAAGTGCTTAAAACAGGACTTAAAACTGATTTAGGTAAAAAATGCGCATAGACATTTCGATTCAGTTTTTCAAGCTCTATCCAACCATGTAAATATCTCGGAGCACTTAAATTGAGTCCACCCCGACCCAAAATAGTCCGACGCTAAAATGTGGGAAAACTCATTTTCTCGGATCGGCTCAAATTTAACATCATTGGATTCAGCTTGTCGAGTACTACACAAATGCACAATATGAAGGTCTAGAAATGAGTTTTAGCGATTTTGGAACGATACAACTGAAATAAGCCTAAATTCAACTTTAAGTGCTTAAAACAGGACTTAAAACTGATTTAGGTAAAAAATGCGCATAGACATTTCGATTCAGTTTTTCAAGCTCTATCCAACCATGTAAATATCTCGGAGCACTTAAATTGAGTCCACCCCGACCCAAAATAGTCCGACGCTAAAATGTGGGAAAACTCATTTTCTCGGATCGGCTCAAATTTAGCATCATTGGATTCAGCTCGTCGAGTACTACACAAATGCACAATATGAAGGTCTAGAAATGAGTTTCAGCGATTTTGGAAGGGTAAAACTGAAATAAGCCTAAATTCAACTTTAAGTGCTTAAAACAGGACTTAAAACTGATTTAGGTAAAAAATGCGCATAGACATTTCGATTCAGTTTTTCAAGCTCTATCCAACCATGTAAATATCTCGGAGCACTTAAATTGAGTCCACCCCGACCCAAAATAGTCCGACGCTAAAATGTGGGAAAACTCATTTTCTCGGATCGGCTCAAATTTAACATCATTGGATTCAGCTCGTCGAGTACTACACAAATGCACAATATGAAGGTCTAGAAATGAGTTTTAGCGATTTTGGAACGATACAACTGAAATAAGCCTAAATTCAACTTTAGGTGCTTAAAACAGGACTTAAAACTGATTTAGGTAAAAAATGCGCATAGACATTTCGATTCAGTTTTTCAAGCTCTATCCAACCATGTAAATATCTCGGAGCACTTAAATTGAGTCCACCCCGACCCAAAATAGTCCGACGCTAAAATGTGGGAAAACTCATTTTCTCGGATCGGCTCAAATTTAACATCATTGGATTCAGCTCGTCGAGTACTACACAAATGCACAATATGAAGGTCTAGAAATGAGTTTCAGCGATTTTGGAACGATACAACTGAAATAAGCCTAAACTCAACTTTAGGTGCTAAAAATTGGTCTTAAAAGTGATTTTCGTTAAAAATGTGCATAGACATTTCGATTCAGTTTTTCAAGTTCTACCCAACCATGTAAATATCTCGGAGCACTTAAATTGAGTCCACCCCGACCCAAAATAGTCCGACGCTAAAATGTGGGAAAACTCATTTTCTCGGATCGGCTCAAATTTAGCATCATTGGATTCAGCTCGTCGAGTACTACACAAATGCACAATATGAAGGTCTAGAAATGAGTTTCAGCGATTTTGGAACGATACAACTGAAATAAGCCTAAACTCAACTTTAGGTGCTAAAAATTGGTGTTAAAAGTGATTTTCGTTAAAAATGTGCATAGACATTTCGATTCAGTTTTTCAAGTTCTACCCAACCATGTAAATATCTCGGAGCACTTAAATTGAGTCCACCCCGACCCAAAATAGTCCGACGCTAAAATGTGGGAAAACTCATTTTCTCGGATCGGCTCAAATTTAGCATCATTGGATTCAGCTTGTCGAGTACTACACAAATGCACAGTATGAAGGTCTAGAAATGAGTTTCAGCGATTTTGGAACGATACAACTGAAATAAGCCTAAATTCAACTTTAAGTGCTTAAAACAGGACTTAAAACTGATTTAGGTAAAAAATGCGCATAGACATTTCGATTCAGTTTTTCAAGCTCTATCCAACCATGTAAATATCTCGGAGCACTTAAATTGAGTCCACCCCGACCCAAAATAGTCCGACGCTAAAATGTGGGAAAACTCATTTTCTCGGATCGGCTCAAATTTAGCATCATTGGATTCAGCTTGTCGAGTACTACACAAATGCACAGTATGAAGGTCTAGAAATGAGTTTCAGCGATTTTGGAAGGGTAAAACTGAAATAAGCCTAAATTCAACTTTAGGTGCTAAAAATTGGTCTTAAAACTGATTTAGGTAAAAAATGCGCATAGACATTTCGATTCAGTTTTTCAAGCTCTATCCAACCATGTAAATATCTCGGAGCACTTAAATTGAGTCCACCCCGACCCAAAATAGTCCGACGCTAAAATGTGGGAAAACTCATTTTCTCGGATCGGCTCAAATTTAGCATCATTGGATTCAGCTCGTCGAGTACTACACAAATGCACAATATGAAGGTCTAGAAATGAGTTTCAGCGATTTTGGAACGATACAACTGAAATAAGCCTAAACTCAACTTTAGGTGCTAAAAATTGGTGTTAAAAGTGATTTTCGTTAAAAATGTGCATAGACATTTCGATTCAGTTTTTCAAGTTCTATCCAACCATGTAAATATCTCGGAGCACTTAAATTGAGTCCACCCCGACCCAAAATAGTCCGACGCTAAAATGTGGGAAAACTCATTTTCTCGGATCGGCTCAAATTTAGCATCATTGGATTCAGCTCGTCGAGTACTACACAAATGCACAATATGAAGGTCTAGAAATGAGTTTCAGCGATTTTGGAACGATACAACTGAAATAAGCCTAAATTCAACTTTAAGTGCTTAAAACAGGACTTAAAACTGATTTAGGTAAAAAATGCGCATAGACATTTCGATTCAGTTTTTCTTGTTCTATCCAACCATGTAAATATCTCGGAGCACTTAAATTGAGTCCACCCCGACCCAAAATAGTCCGACGCTAAAATGTGGGAAAACTCATTTTCTCGGATCGGCTCAAATTTAAGATCATTGGATTCAGCTCGTCGAGTATTACACAAATGTACAATCCGAAGGTCTAGAAATGAGTTTCAGCGATTTTGGAACGATACAACTGAAATAAGCCTAAATTCAACTTTAGGTGCTTAAAACAGGACTTAAAACTGATTTAGGTAAAAAATGCGCATAGACATTTCGATTCAGTTTTTCAAGCTCTATCCAACCATGTAAATATCTCGGAGCACTTAAATTGAGTCCACCCCGACCCAAAATAGTCCGACGCTAAAATGTGGGAAAACTCATTTTCTCGGATCGGCTCAAATTTAACATCATTGGATTCAGCTTGTCGAGTACTACACAAATGCACAGTATGAAGGTCTAGAAATGAGTTTCAGCGATTTTGGAACGATACAACTGAAATAAGCCTAAATTCAACTTTAAGTGCTTAAAACAGGACTTAAAACTGATTTAGGTAAAAAATGCGCATAGACATTTCGATTCAGTTTTTCAAGCTCTATCCAACCATGTAAATATCTCGGAGCACTTAAATTGAGTCCACCCCGACCCAAAATAGTCCGACGCTAAAATGTGGGAAAACTCATTTTCTCGGATCGGCTCAAATTTAACATCATTGGATTCAGCTTGTCGAGTACTACACAAATGCACAATATGAAGGTCTAGAAATGAGTTTTAGCGATTTTGGAACGATACAACTGAAATAAGCCTAAATTCAACTTTAAGTGCTTAAAACAGGACTTAAAACTGATTTAGGTAAAAAATGCGCATAGACATTTCGATTCAGTTTTTCAAGCTCTATCCAACCATGTAAATATCTCGGAGCACTTAAATTGAGTCCACCCCGACCCAAAATAGTCCGACGCTAAAATGTGGGAAAACTCATTTTCTCGGATCGGCTCAAATTTAACATCATTGGATTCAGCTTGTCGAGTACTACACAAATGCACAATATGAAGGTCTAGAAATGAGTTTTAGCGATTTTGGAACGATACAACTGAAATAAGCCTAAATTCAACTTTAAGTGCTTAAAACAGGACTTAAAACTGATTTAGGTAAAAAATGCGCATAGACATTTCGATTCAGTTTTTCAAGCTCTATCCAACCATGTAAATATCTCGGAGCACTTAAATTGAGTCCACCCCGACCCAAAATAGTCCGACGCTAAAATGTGGGAAAACTCATTTTCTCGGATCGGCTCAAATTTAACATCATTGGATTCAGCTTGTCGAGTACTACACAAATGCACAATATGAAGGTCTAGAAATGAGTTTCAGCGATTTTGGAACGATACAACTGAAATAAGCCTAAATTCAACTTTAAGTGCTTAAAACAGGACTTAAAACTGATTTAGGTAAAAAATGCGCATAGACATTTCGATTCAGTTTTTCAAGCTCTATCCAACCATGTAAATATCTCGGAGCACTTAAATTGAGTCCACCCCGACCCAAAATAGTCCGACGCTAAAATGTGGGAAAACTCATTTTCTCGGATCGGCTCAAATTTAACATCATTGGATTCAGCTCGTCGAGTACTACACAAATGCACAATATGAAGGTCTAGAAATGAGTTTTAGCGATTTTGGAACGATACAACTGAAATAAGCCTAAATTCAACTTTAGGTGCTTAAAACAGGACTTAAAACTGATTTAGGTAAAAAATGCGCATAGACATTTCGATTCAGTTTTTCAAGCTCTATCCAACCATGTAAATATCTCGGAGCACTTAAATTGAGTCCACCCCGACCCAAAATAGTCCGACGCTAAAATGTGGGAAAACTCATTTTCTCGGATCGGCTCAAATTTAACATCATTGGATTCAGCTCGTCGAGTACTACACAAATGCACAATATGAAGGTCTAGAAATGAGTTTCAGCGATTTTGGAACGATACAACTGAAATAAGCCTAAACTCAACTTTAGGTGCTAAAAATTGGTCTTAAAAGTGATTTTCGTTAAAAATGTGCATAGACATTTCGATTCAGTTTTTCAAGTTCTACCCAACCATGTAAATATCTCGGAGCACTTAAATTGAGTCCACCCCGACCCAAAATAGTCCGACGCTAAAATGTGGGAAAACTCATTTTCTCGGATCGGCTCAAATTTAACATCATTGGATTCAGCTCGTCGAGTACTACACAAATGCACAATATGAAGGTCTAGAAATGAGTTTCAGCGATTTTGGAACGATACAACTGAAATAAGCCTAAACTCAACTTTAGGTGCTAAAAATTGGTGTTAAAAGTGATTTTCGTTAAAAATGTGCATAGACATTTCGATTCAGTTTTTCAAGTTCTACCCAACCATGTAAATATCTCGGAGCACTTAAATTGAGTCCACCCCGACCCAAAATAGTCCGACGCTAAAATGTGGGAAAACTCATTTTCTCGGATCGGCTCAAATTTAGCATCATTGGATTCAGCTTGTCGAGTACTACACAAATGCACAGTATGAAGGTCTAGAAATGAGTTTCAGCGATTTTGGAACGATACAACTGAAATAAGCCTAAACTCAACTTTAGGTGCTAAAAATTGGTGTTAAAAGTGATTTTCGTTAAAAATGTGCATAGACATTTCGATTCAGTTTTTCAAGTTCTACCCAACCATGTAAATATCTCGGAGCACTTAAATTGAGTCCACCCCGACCCAAAATAGTCCGACGCTAAAATGTGGGAAAACTCATTTTCTCGGATCGGCTCAAATTTAGCATCATTGGATTCAGCTTGTCGAGTACTACACAAATGTACAATCCGAAGGTCTAGAAATGAGTTTTAGCGATTTTGGAACGATACAACTGAAATAAGCCTAAACTCAACTTTAGGTGCTAAAAATTGGTGTTAAAAGTGATTTTCGTTAAAAATGTGCATAGACATTTCGATTCAGTTTTTCAAGCTCTATCCAACCATGTAAATATCTCGGAGCACTTAAATTGAGTCCACCCCGACCCAAAATAGTCCGACGCTAAAATGTGGGAAAACTCATTTTCTCGGATCGGCTCAAATTTAACATCATTGGATTCAGCTCGTCGAGTACTCCACAAATGCACAATATGAAGGTCTAGAAATGAGTTTCAGCGATTTTGGAACGATACAACTGAAATAAGCCTAAACTCAACTTTAGGTGCTAAAAATTGGTGTTAAAAGTGATTTTCGTTAAAAATGTGCATAGACATTTCGATTCAGTTTTTCAAGTTCTACCCAACCATGTAAATATCTCGGAGCACTTAAATTGAGTCCACCCCGACCCAAAATAGTCCGACGCTAAAATGTGGGAAAACTCATTTTCTCGGATCGGCTCAAATTTAGCATCATTGGATTCAGCTTGTCGAGTACTACACAAATGTACAATCCGAAGGTCTAGAAATGAGTTTTAGCGATTTTGGAACGATACAACTGAAATAAGCCTAAACTCAACTTTAGGTGCTAAAAATTGGTGTTAAAAGTGATTTTCGTTAAAAATGTGCATAGACATTTCGATTCAGTTTTTCAAGCTCTATCCAACCATGTAAATATCTCGGAGCACTTAAATTGAGTCCACCCCGACCCAAAATAGTCCGACGCTAAAATGTGGGAAAACTCATTTTCTCGGATCGGCTCAAATTTAACATCATTGGATTCAGCTCGTCGAGTACTCCACAAATGCACAATATGAAGGTCTAGAAATGAGTTTCAGCGATTTTGGAACGATACAACTGAAATAAGCCTAAACTCAACTTTAGGTGCTAAAAATTGGTGTTAAAAGTGATTTTCGTTAAAAATGTGCATAGACATTTCGATTCAGTTTTTCAAGTTCTACCCAACCATGTAAATATCTCGGAGCACTTAAATTGAGTCCACCCCAGTGGTGTGCGGCAAAATTGCCGGTTTTGCCGAAACCGGCAAATTTGCCGAGATTTTTTTGCCGGTTTTGCCGGTTTCGGCAAAACGGCAAAAAAGTAAAACACCGGTTTTGCCGGTTTCGGCAAAACCGGCAAATTTCGGTTTGCCGGTTTTCCCGAAACCGGCAAAACGGCAAGTTTTTCAAACCCCGAAACTGGCTTTTTCTTGCTGATTTAACGAGAAAATGTACCGGTTTTCAATTCCTACCCTCTTCCAGGGTATTAAGACGCTTTTCGTCCCTGAAAATTGAGTTTAAATGCCTTAAAGACACAAAAAAGACAAACTGAAACCATTTTGCCGATTTGCCGGTTTTGCCGAAACCGGCAAATTTGCCGGGTTTTTCTTTGCCGGCCTTGCCGAATTGCCGATTTTGCCGAAATTTTTTTTGCCGGTTTTGCCGGATTGCCGATTTTGCCGAAATTTTTTTTGCCGGTTTTGCCGGATTGCCGAAATTGCCGAAAAAAAATTTGCCGGTTTTGCCGGATTGCCGAAATTGCCGAAATTTTCCTTTGCCGCACAGCACTGGTCCACCCCGACCCAAAATAGTCCGACGCTAAAATGTGGGAAAACTCATTTTCTCGGATCGGCTCAAGTTTAGCATCATTGGATTCAGCTTGTCGAGTACTACACAAATGCACAGTATGAAGGTCTAGAAATGAGTTTCAGCGATTTTGGAACGATACAACTGAAATAAGCCTAAACTCAACTTTAGGTGCTAAAAATTGGTGTTAAAAGTGATTTTCGTTAAAAATGTGCATAGACATTTCGATTCAGTTTTTCAAGTTCTACCCAACCATGTAAATATCTCGGAGCACTTAAATTGAGTCCACCCCGACCCAAAATAGTCCGACGCTAAAATGTGGGAAAACTCATTTTCTCGGATCGGCTCAAATTTAGCATCATTGGATTCAGCTTGTCGAGTACTACACAAATGCACAGTATGAAGGTCTAGAAATGAGTTTCAGCGATTTTGGAACGATACAACTGAAATAAGCCTAAATTCAACTTTAAGTGCTTAAAACAGGACTTAAAACTGATTTAGGTAAAAAATGCGCATAGACATTTCGATTCAGTTTTTCAAGCTCTACCCAACCATGTAAATATCTCGGAGCACTTAAATTGAGTCCACCCCGACCCAAAATAGTCCGACGCTAAAATGTGGGAAAACTCATTTTCTCGGATCGGCTCAAGTTTAACATCATTGGATTCAGCTTGTCGAGTACTACACAAATGCACAATATGAAGGTCTAGAAATGAGTTTCAGCGATTTTGGAAGGGTAAAACTGAAATAAGCCTAAACTCAACTTTAGGTGCTAAAAATTGGTCTTAAAAGTGATTTTCGTTAAAAATGTGCATAGACATTTCGATTCAGTTTTTCAAGTTCTACCCAACCATGTAAATATCTCGGAGCACTTAAATTGAGTCCACCCCGACCCAAAATAGTCCGACGCTAAAATGTGGGAAAACTCATTTTCTCGGATCGGCTCAAATTTAGCATCATTGGATTCAGCTTGTCGAGTACTACACAAATGTACAATCCGAAGGTCTAGAAATGAGTTTTAGCGATTTTGGAACGATACAACTGAAATAAGCCTAAACTCAACTTTAGGTGCTAAAAATTGGTGTTAAAAGTGATTTTCGTTAAAAATGTGCATAGACATTTCGATTCAGTTTTTCAAGCTCTATCCAACCATGTAAATATCTCGGAGCACTTAAATTGAGTCCACCCCGACCCAAAATAGTCCGACGCTAAAATGTGGGAAAACTCATTTTCTCGGATCGGCTCAAATTTAACATCATTGGATTCAGCTCGTCGAGTACTCCACAAATGCACAATATGAAGGTCTAGAAATGAGTTTCAGCGATTTTGGAACGATACAACTGAAATAAGCCTAAATTCAACTTTAAGTGCTTAAAACAGGACTTAAAACTGATTTAGGTAAAAAATGCGCATAGACATTTCGATTCAGTTTTTCAAGCTCTATCCAACCATGTAAATATCTCGGAGCACTTAAATTGAGTCCACCCCGACCCAAAATAGTCCGACGCTAAAATGTGGGAAAACTCATTTTCTCGGATCGGCTCAAATTTAACATCATTGGATTCAGCTTGTCGAGTATTACACAAATGCACAATATGAAGGTCTAGAAATGAGTTTCAGCGATTTTGGAACGATACAACTGAAATAAGCCTAAACTCAACTTTAGGTGCTAAAAATTGGTGTTAAAAGTGATTTTCGTTAAAAATGTGCATAGACATTTCGATTCAGTTTTTCAAGTTCTACCCAACCATGTAAATATCTCGGAGCACTTAAATTGAGTCCACCCCGACCCAAAATAGTCCGACGCTAAAATGTGGGAAAACTCATTTTCTCGGATCGGCTCAAATTTAGCATCATTGGATTCAGCTTGTCGAGTACTACACAAATGCACAGTATGAAGGTCTAGAAATGAGTTTCAGCGATTTTGGAACGATACAACTGAAATAAGCCTAAATTCAACTTTAAGTGCTTAAAACAGGACTTAAAACTGATTTAGGTAAAAAATGCGCATAGACATTTCGATTCAGTTTTTCAAGCTCTACCCAACCATGTAAATATCTCGGAGCACTTAAATTGAGTCCACCCCGACCCAAAATAGTCCGACGCTAAAATGTGGGAAAACTCATTTTCTCGGATCGGCTCAAATTTAAGATCATTGGATTCAGCTCGTCGAGTATTACACAAATGTACAATCCGAAGGTCTAGAAATGAGTTTCAGCGATTTTGGAACGATACAACTGAAATAAGCCTAAATTCAACTTTAAGTGCTTAAAACAGGACTTAAAACTGATTTAGGTAAAAAATGCGCATAGACATTTCGATTCAGTTTTTCAAGCTCTATCCAACCATGTAAATATCTCGGAGCACTTAAATTGAGTCCACCCCGACCCAAAATAGTCCGACGCTAAAATGTGGGAAAACTCATTTTCTCGGATCGGCTCAAGTTTAACATCATTGGATTCAGCTTGTCGAGTACTACACAAATGCACAATATGAAGGTCTAGAAATGAGTTTCAGCGATTTTGGAAGGGTAAAACTGAAATAAGCCTAAACTCAACTTTAGGTGCTAAAAATTGGTCTTAAAAGTGATTTTCGTTAAAAATGTGCATAGACATTTCGATTCAGTTTTTCAAGCTCTATCCAACCATGTAAATATCTCGGAGCACTTAAATTGAGTCCACCCCGACCCAAAATAGTCCGACGCTAAAATGTGGGAAAACTCATTTTCTCGGATCGGCTCAAATTTAACATCATTGGATTCAGCTCGTCGAGTACTACACAAATGCACAATATGAAGGTCTAGAAATGAGTTTCAGCGATTTTGGAACGATACAACTGAAATAAGCCTAAATTCAACTTTAAGTGCTTAAAACAGGACTTAAAACTGATTTAGGTAAAAAATGCGCATAGACATTTCGATTCAGTTTTTCAAGTTCTACCCAACCATGTAAATATCTCGGAGCACTTAAATTGAGTCCACCCCGACCCAAACTAGTCCGACGCTAAAATGTGGGAAAACTCATTTTCTCGGATCGGCTCAAATTTAACATCATTGGATTCAGCTTGTCGAGTACTACACAAATGCACAGTATGAAGGTCTAGAAATGAGTTTCAGCGATTTTGGAACGATACAACTGAAATAAGCCTAAATTCAACTTTAGGTGCTAAAAACAGGACTTAAAACTGATTTAGGTAAAAAATGCGCATAGACATTTCGATTCAGTTTTTCAAGTTCTACCCAACCATGTAAATATCTCGGAGCACTTAAATTGAGTCCACCCCGACCCAAACTAGTCCGACGCTAAAATGTGGGAAAACTCATTTTCTCGGATCGGCTCAAATTTAACATCATTGGATTCAGCTTGTCGAGTACTACACAAATGCACAATATGAAGGTCTAGAAATGAGTTTCAGCGATTTTGGAAGGGTAAAACTGAAATAAGCCTAAATTCAACTTTAGGTGCTTAAAACAGGACTTAAAACTGATTTAGGTAAAAAATGCGCGTAGACATTTCGATTCAGTTTTTCAAGCTCTATCCAACCATGTAAATATCTCGGAGCACTTAAATTGAGTCCACCCCGACCCAAAATAGTCCGACGCTAAAATGTGGGAAAACTCATTTTCTCGGATCGGCTCAAATTTAACATCATTGGATTCAGCTTGTCGAGTATTACACAAATCTACAATCCGAAGGTCTAGAAATGAGTTTTAGCGATTTTGGAACGATACAACTGAAATAAGCCTAAATTCAACTTTAGGTGCTTAAAACAGGACTTAAAACTGATTTAGGTAAAAAATGCGCATTGACATTTCGATTCAGTTTTTCAAGCTCTATCCAACCATGTAAATATCTCGGAGCACTTAAATTGAGTCCACCCCGACCCAAAATAGTCCGACGCTAAAATGTGGGAAAACTCATTTTCTCGGATCGGCTCAAATTTAACATCATTGGATTCAGCTTGTCGAGTATTACACAAATGTACAATCCGAAGGTCTAGAAATGAGTTTTAGCGATTTTGGAACGATACAACTGAAATAAGCCTAAATTCAACTTTAGGTGCTTAAAACAGGACTTAAAACTGATTTAGGTAAAAAATGCGCGTAGACATTTCGATTCAGTTTTTCAAGCTCTATCCAACCATGTAAATATCTCGGAGCACTTAAATTGAGTCCACCCCGACCCAAAATAGTCCGACGCTAAAATGTGGGAAAACTCATTTTCTCGGATCGGCTCAAATTTAACATCATTGGATTCAGCTTGTCGAGTATTACACAAATGTACAATCCGAAGGTCTAGAAATGAGTTTTAGCGATTTTGGAACGATACAACTGAAATAAGCCTAAATTCAACTTTAAGTGCTTAAAACAGGACTTAAAACTGATTTAGGTAAAAAATGCGCATAGACATTTCGATTCAGTTTTTCAAGCTCTATCCAACCATGTAAATATCTCGGAGCACTTAAATTGAGTCCACCCCGACCCAAAATAGTCCGACGCTAAAATGTGGGAAAACTCATTTTCTCGGATCGGCTCAAATTTAACATCATTGGATTCAGCTCGTCGAGTACTCCACAAATGCACAATATGAAGGTCTAGAAATGAGTTTCAGCGATTTTGGAAGGGTAAAACTGAAATAAGCCTAAATTCAACTTTAGGTGCTAAAAATTGGTCTTAAAACTGATTTAGGTAAAAAATGCGCATAGACATTTCGATTCAGTTTTTCAAGCTCTATCCAACCATGTGAAAATCTCCGAGCACTTAAATTGAGTCCACCCCGACCCAAAATAGTCCGACGCTAAAATGTGGGAAAACTCATTTTCTCGGATCGGCTCAAATTTAAGATCATTGGATTCAGCTCGTCGAGTACTACACAAATGTCCAATATGAAGGTCTAGAAATGAGTTTCAGCGATTTTGGAACGATACAACTGAAATAAGCCTAAACTCAACTTTAGGTGCTTAAAACAGGACTTAAAACTGATTTAGGTAAAAAATGAGCACAGACATTTCGATTCAGTTTTTCTTGTTCTATCCAACCATGTAAATATCTCCGAGCACTTAAATTGAGTCCACCCCGACCCAAAATAGTCCGACGCTAAAATGTGGGAAAACTCATTTTCTCGGATCGGCTCAAATTTAAGATCATTGGATTCAGCTCGTCGAGTACTACACAAATGTCCAATATGAAGGTCTAGAAATGAGTTTCAGCGATTTTGGAACGATACAACTGAAATAAGCCTAAACTCAACTTTAGGTGCTTAAAACAGGACTTAAAACTGATTTAGGTAAAAAATGCGCATAGACATTTCGATTCAGTTTTTCAAGCTCTATCCAACCATGTAAATATCTCGGAGCACTTAAATTGAGTCCACCCCGACCCAAAATAGTCCGACGCTAAAATGTGGGAAAACTCATTTTCTCGGATCGGCTCAAATTTAAGATCATTGGATTCAGCTCGTCGAGTACTCCACAAATGCACAATATGAAGGTCTAGAAATGAGTTTCAGCGATTTTGGAAGGGTAAAACTGAAATAAGCCTAAATTCAACTTTAGGTGCTTAAAACAGGACTTAAAACTGATTTAGGTAAAAAATGCGCATAGACATTTCGATTCAGTTTTTCAAGCTCTATCCAACCATGTAAATATCTCGGAGCACTTAAATTGAGTCCACCCCGACCCAAAATAGTCCGACGCTAAAATGTGGGAAAACTCATTTTCTCGGATCGGCTCAAATTTAACATCATTGGATTCAGCTTGTCGAGTACTACACAAATGCACAATATGAAGGTCTAGAAATGAGTTTCAGCGATTTTGGAACGATACAACTGAAATAAGCCTAAATTCAAATTTAAGCACTGAATAAATCAGAATTTGTTGGTTTGCGGAATTCGGCGAAACCATTGAAAACGATTTTGCTAAGTCGGTAAAAAAATCTTGGCAATTTTGCCGCTCACTACTGAAGCAGACCCAACATATGTAGTTTGTAGTTTGGCAGACCCATCCAAGCAGATCGAACGGATGTAGTTTGTGCTCTAGCAGACCCAAGGTGAAACGAATCGCGCGGTCATTGCTGGTCAAAACCCGCAGCTTCTCCAATTCTAGTGACAAGTTTCCCTTCTTTTGTTATCACAACAGTAATAAAACCAACACGGACACCATTTTTATGATCACTAGTTTTCTCCAATCGTTTCACTTTCCGAGACCCAACAACAGCAACACGTTTTTCTCGTTTTCGCCCGCCCCTCAGTGGTCAGCGTTGTCGCTGATTTTCAGCCCGAAACCGCACGTTTTCAGAGACGAACGCCGATGAAGAAGAAGAAGAAGACACACAAAGGATGAGAAAGGGAAGCAGAGTCTGATTTGGTGATGATTAACCATCAAACTGGTATAGATGACAGTTTTGGGAAAGGGGGGAGGACATGACAGTGGAACTGATAATTGATACAGATGAGATGAGGAATCAGCAAACATTCAGTAAGGATCAGATATCAACAAAACACATCCGGTGGAATCTGGCAAAGGCTGGAAATAAATGGAGCACACCTGGAGTGGAAATGGAAATTGAAAAAAGAGAGAATGGGCGAAGAATTGAGTATGCATGGCCGAATGAATGAGTGCACTTCCGAAGCGAAGAGAACCGACGTCATCAAACGGCAATTTTTGGGTTTTCATCTTTGAATTTCAAATTTGAAGTGTGAACTGCCACGTCACACCAATCCACGGCTATCTCTTCCAATGATCTTTCCACCCTGAATCGTGCAAAAACAACATGTTGTTAGTCACCATCATCAGTTTTGCCATCTTTTTCCTCCACTTGAATACGGAGAAGAAGAAGAAGAACACACTAATATCATGATTGGAGGGACTGCACTTTCTCTGCTGGTATCCCCCCTAAATCTTTCTCTTCCACTGCTTCTAGATGCCTATCACAGGAGACGTAGAGGCGCAGAGAGAGAGAGAGAGGGGAGGGAGGCAACAAGTTAGTTAGTCGAAAGGGTGGAGACAAGTTTCGGCGGATATATAAGGACCGAGACGCCATAGTGCCATTCGTTCGTGTCTGCCTCTTCGTCTTTTCCAGATCATCGACAGACGCCTAAAGAATCATGGAGGAGAAGCAGAAGATTGCCGAGGCCGAGAGCCTTAAGAAGCTCGCCTTCTTCGGTACGTCTCCTTTCAATGCCTTCACTTTTCCCCAACGACTTCTACTTCTACTTCTTCCTGTTATCAGTGTGATTACACGAGAATTGCAGGAATCTCCGTCTCCACCATCGCCACTCTCACGGCGATCATCGCGGTGCCGATGCTCTACAACTACATGCAGCACGTGCAATCGTCCCTTCAGAACGAAGTCGAATTCTGTAAGCACAGAACCGACGGACTCTGGGATGAGTTCCACCGAGTGAGTGTTGCACTGTTCGATTCCCACTAGAAACATTTCCATTTGCAGTTCGAGACCGTGAAGGGAGTCGACTCGCGCATCAAGAGAGACACCCGCTCGCGTCGTGGAGGATACTCGGAGGGAGGATCTTCGGGAGGAGGCGGAGGCGGAGGATCGTGCTGCTCGTGCGGAATCGGAGCCGCCGGACCAGCCGGAGCTCCAGGAAAGGACGGAGCTCCAGGAGAGGACGGAAAGGCCGGAAACCCCGGACAGGCCGGATCTGACGCCGAGGCTGCTGCCGCCCCGACCGCCGCCGACTTCTGTTTCGACTGCCCACCAGGACCACCTGGACCAGCCGGAGGACCAGGACCAGCCGGAGGACCGGGACCAGCCGGAGCTCCAGGAAACACTCCATCGGGAGGAGGCGAGGGACCAGCTGGACCACCAGGACCACCAGGACCAGCCGGAAACGACGGAGCCCCAGGAGCGCCAGGAAACCCAGGAGCCCCAGGACAGGTCACCGAGGTGCCCGGATCTCCAGGACCAGCCGGACCACCAGGACCACCAGGACCACCAGGACCAGCCGGAAACCCAGGATCCTCCGGAGCCTCGGAGCCAGGACCACCAGGTCCAGCTGGAGACGCCGGACCGGACGGAGCTCCAGGAAACCCAGGAGCGCCAGGAGCCCCAGGAGAGGCCGGAGCTTCGGGATCCGGAGGAGGATGCGACCACTGCCCACCGCCACGTACCGCCCCAGGATACTAAGAGAGGGCTTTCCAAACCTCTTCTGCCTCTTGTGGTGCCATTTTCTTTGCATTTCTTGTGTCTTTCACCCGTATGGGAAACGTCAATAAAATTCGTCAAACCGAACCGGAAGATGTTTTGATTCACATCAGACTTCGTGAAAATATCGGTCTCCTCGTTCCAGCATTCTCACTTTCCCCCCTCTAGAAATGCTCCTCCTCCTCTTCCTATTCATCATATTTTCCGGGTCCAACTGGGTCTCCTCGTCGCTCGTTCCAATGAAAATAGTGGCGATCAGCGGATACGGCGCACTTCCTTTCGAAATGCAGGTGAGGATTTTCGAGTAGGCGAAGAAAGAAAAAAAAACAAGAAAACCAAACTAGTTCGGCGAGGAATGATAAGAGAACTTGGTGTTAAGTGATAAGGAAACTGGTTACTTTCTTGTTTTCGACCAGACGACGACGCAAGAAGGGATGAGATGAAGAACAGATGCTTATCGCGCCTTCTTTTCCCTCGATTTGCAATGAGTCTTCGGAACCGAGGGAAACTGGGTTTAGATTGCAGCAGTTCAACAGGAAGGAGGTGCAAATAGAGAGTGTAACTGTAATTGGATTCAAATAGAGAAGAGAAAAATAAGAAAAACATAGTTTTGATATCCACATGGGTCTACTAAACTACAAACTACAAGCTTTGGGTCTGCAAGTCTGTGAACGACACAGCTCAGTATCGCGCTTCGGGTCTGCATGACTACAAACTACAAGATTTGGATATGTTGTGTTGGGTCTGCTAGGCTACAAACTACAAGGTGTGGGTCTGCGCAACTACAAACTACATATTCCTTGGCAGACCGAACTTCAAGCAGCTCTTAAATGGTTCGAAAACGCATTCCTCGTCAAGAAACACCAATCTCCATTGACAAGAAGTGACGTCATGCAAAGGATTCCGGAGTATCAAAAGTTCTCCACTGTTTTCGTGCAAGTAATGGCTTCATCTAAAATCTCAAACTTAAACTATACTTTTTCATAACTAGACGCCGGAGAAACGAGGAAACTTCCAGTGGAAATCGGAAAATATCGAAAAACTGTTGGGATTCGCCGACTTCTCCGTCTTCATAGTGGCCAAGAATCCGCAGGAATGTTCAAGAGATCCCGGTCTTTTGGCTGAAGCTCTTCCGATTTCTCTGATTCCCAACTCGAGGTTGTGATTAAATTCCAGGAAATCAACATCTGAAATTTCCAGACCGCCTCTTGCAACCATGTCGATTTGTCCACGAGAACACCATCCAGTCCGATTGTTCGACCTTTTCCGCCACGAAATCCTTCACGGAATGGGATACGGTCTGATTGTCGATAAGCTGAAAAAGACGCTGAAACCATCTGAAAAGTACTTGTGGCGCACTCCAACCGGCTCTCAACCCGCAAATCGGCACTTTTTGGACTTTGACAAACTCGCTTTGAAATCTGCGAAATCCCATTTTTCCTGTCCTCACATGAAAGGAATCGAGGCAGATGGCGCGAGGAAAAACCATCTAAACGAGTACATTTTCGGGGTGACTTGGAGTTCGAAAACGCTGAAAATATCTGAAACTCATTTTCAGAACGAACTGATGACGACGGATTTGGAAGAAAGTGGCAATGTGTTCAGCTGGATTTCAGTCGGAATCATTGAGAGAACCTATAATGGAAATGAGTAGGTTTTAGTAGAAGTAAGGAATTTCAGCGAATTTCAGTTTTCCAGACAATGGTACCATGTGAACCGCACATTTATCAGTCCGGAGGCGAATCAGTACGATTACGGAAAAGGGTTCGGTTGCGATTTTCTAGAGAAATCTTGTTTCGAGTTCATCAAAATCACCGAAGAGAACCATCCGACGAAAGCGATTCCACCGTTTTGCTCGAAAAACCATCGAAATGTATGTAAGCCTGACGTGGCATGACGTGGCACAACTCTCATTATTTCACATTTCAGATGTGCCTAACTCGCCCGGGATTCCAGTCAAGAGCGTTCACTATGACTTCTAGTCTTTGTGATTTTCCACATCATTTCCAGTCGGACCCAACTATAATGAGTCAAGTCGCTGATAATGGAATAAGGGTAAGAGCGCGGAGGCGTCCGATGAGTAACGGTCACAAGTCACACTCTCTACTTTCCCATTTTCAGCCGATTCCCGGTCTCCCTTATCACAATGTTCAGAAACGATTCTGCCCTGTTATGAAGGTTTCCTATCGCAAAATGCATTTCTATTTCAAATGACGATTATATTTATTTCCAGACCGCCCACATCCCTTCGAACTGGCGACTCGAGCCGTGTCCGGGAGGAGTATAAAAAGATTCCAATCCGAAAGATTTGCGGCTCGCAATAAAACTGATAAGCGCCTGTTCTTTCACACTCTCCCCTCAGACGTCTGCGTCTCGAGATGACCCCGTCTCTCGTCGTCTTATCAGATCTTCTTTTTCTCGCTGGACAGTGTAACAAAATGAGCCGCCGTCCGGCTCCGTCGTTCTTTCGAGCACTTTTCATCATTTCATCCTCTCACCTATTGGCTCTTTCTCAATTTCTCTCTCTTACCATTGATCGGGTTTTTCATGGTTTAGCCCTCATTCCTTATTTTCAGTGGTACCAAATGATGACGTCACTCAAAACGAGCCTTCTTTTAATTACCTGTTTCTTTTTCTCCGCAGCATTGGTGAATGGGCTTCAAGACTCATCTCATGCGGATCCGGTCTGTTTCTGAAATTGTTTCAGCACGGTTTTCCGTTTTTCAGGAGGTAATTGAAGCTGAAAAAGAGATTCCAGTCCATCGTCCGAGACAAGTGAAACCGAGAAAATTGGAGAGTGAAGACGTGCTTTTGCTTTCTCAAGTGGTCCGTTTTCATCTGAAAGTTGCCCCTATAATAATTTTTTTCAAAAATATTTTCAGGTTTGGCGTCACGGAGACCGTGCTCCAACTGGAACCTACCCGACAGATGTGCACAAGGAGGACTCGTGGCCCAACGGATGGGGCGAGCTCACTCAGGTTGGTACAGCTTCCGAAAATGTGTTCAGACTGAAAGCTGAAACCAATATTTTCAGCTCGGAATGCGTCAACAGTACGCGCTGGGACGTCTTCTTTACAAGAAGTATGTGAATACAACGAGACCTCTTCTGAGCCCCAACTATAATGCGAAGGAGGTGAGTGTCATGAAATGGTATGAGGTGGTATTACCAGCAAATTGTTTTCAGGTGTACATCCGCTCTACTGATGTGAATAGAACTCTCGTGTCTGCACTTTCAAATTTGGCGGGCATGTTTGAAAACGGAAACAGTGGAGAGGACTATCCCGATTCTCATAGGTACCGACTGTAAAGAAGCTGGCGGTATAATCTGGAATTGCTGAAATTTCAGATGGCCGAAAGGCTGGACTCCGATTCCAGTGCATACTGTCGCTGAAAAAGATGACCCGGTAATCACATCGATTCTACATTTTCCAGTACTGAAATCTCAATTTTCAGATCGGAAACGTTTTTGCGCCGTGCCCACGCGCTGAAGAACTCACTCGTGACATCTACGCGGGACCTGGATTTCAGAAGTTTATTGCTGAAAATCAAGACTTCCTGAACTTTGTGTCTGAAAAATGTGGAAAGAAAGTGATCATGCCAGAGATTTATATGATCAATGATGTGCATTTTATCGAGGTTTCCGTCGTCATTCCAGAAAAAAAAAACTATTAGGAGATTGATTTTCAGAAGCTTTACAACATGTCTCAACCGGATTGGATCACCGATGACGTGGAGGTGAAGTTGCGAAATCTTTCCCAAGTGTCTACCAGATTCCTGTTCGGAATCGGCGATCCCTACGTTCCGGAGCTCATCCGACTTCGAGGTGGTCCCCTTTTGGGCACAATGATTGAGAAGATGAAACTGAAATTGGACTGTCACAATAAGAAGAACCAGGGAGAGGAGTGCAATTGGATCGGAAAACTCAAGTATCACGCTTACAGTGCGGTGAGTTTTGCAGACCCAGTTTGTTTGTAGTTTGTAGTCTAGCTGACCCAGCCTCTACATAGGCTCGCTGCTAGATTGAGCCTGTCACGCACCCTTTGTGTGACACCTATCTTGTTCGATTATCTAGATTAACTGTAGAATGAGCAATCCTGTCTAGTTTCACACCTGCTCGACCTACCTGGCCCCTATCTTGATCATTCAATTATCTAAATGAGTCCCTCCCTTTGTGTTTGTGGCTCGAAATTACTGATTCTTATCTTCACTACAAACTACACAGCTTAGGCCTGCTTTCTGTTTCTGCTAGGTGCGAACTGAAAGTGCGAAAAGTTTTGCAGACCCACTTTGTTTGTAGTTTGTAGTCTAGCAGACCCAACTTCTAGACAGACTATGGGTCTTCTGTGCTACAAACTACACACTTGCGAAATACTGAAGTAACTGGAACGATTTTCAGCACGACACCACAGTCTACGCCTTCCTGACGACGTTCGGCGACGAGGAGAGAGTCATCGAGGGCGGAATGCCGCACTACACCGCCTCTGTCGCCGTCGAACTGTGGAATCTGAAGAACGGAGGGCCCAGCGTGCGTGTGCTCTTCCACAGCGCCTTCCATCACACCTACCACGTCATCACTCACCTCGCCAAGGGATGCCCCCACAATTCTGAGTTCTGCCCGCTGAAGGTGATTGGAATCTTTTAGTCACTAACAACGCGAATCCTACTTCCAGACCTTCGAGCAACGCAGTCTGAAGTTCCTTCCAGTCAATCTGGAGAAAGAGTGCCTGACGAAGAAGCCGAATCTGGAAGAAAATCGCACAATGTGGCGGATGCGTCAGTCCAAGAGTTCGCTATGAAAAGCATAATAACATTGTGTTTTGCAGTGTTTTGAAGTTCAAAGAGTTTGCAAAACAAAATAAAATAAAAATGAGTTAATTGGAATTCGAATCATTAGTCAACTGAAGGCGTTAATGAAAAGAAAACGGTTCCTGAGAACCCGTTTTGTGTAATAAATGACCTCTTGTAAAGGCAGTTCATTCAGTTTTAGCCTTTAGTCTTTCCTCTTTCTCCCATTCCGTTTCAGTACTGGAACGGGCTTGAATGGAATTCCGTCTTCCGTTTTCCGACTTCCGAGTTCTCAAAATTCGACTTCCGCGCAACTCCGGCCTATTCCCACTTTTATTTACCATTTTCCGCCTATTTACATGTTCCCCCTCCTTTAGTTTTATTATTTATCGCCGAGTATTTCTCGGAAAACGTTCTCCAGTGAAACCATAAAAAAACCGCTGCGCTTTATTTCATTTTCCGGTTTTATTTGTTCAATGCAGTGATCTATACAAAAAGAACGAGAGGGGGAAGGGGACGATTTTTAAAAGTCGCATGTTTTTCTCTTTTGATTTCTTTTTGTTTTTTGCCAATGCCGGAGCCGCCGCCGGAAAGAGGCTTTTATCAAAATTAAAAACGCTGGTATTTGGGGGGGATATGGAATTCTAGAAATGCTCTGTTCAACTGAAAAGTTGGTGTTTGAGTTATGATTTGTAAAGATGATAATACGTGGTAGTAGATCAGAAGATCGTCTCAGATGACGTCGCAAATCTATTCTTTGAAGTTTACAGACTTCTAGAATATCTAGGCTCTTCACCTGACTATGCACAAAAACCTCAATATTTGCCATACTTGCGAGCTGATCTCTAATGTGTCACATGTCACAATTCGATGTCATAAAAGCTGACCACCGGCTGAAATCTAATTTTCAGTTAGATTTGTCTGAAAATACCCTCCTGCACCGCATCGAGTGTGAAGGATGTCCTTGAGATGTGCAAACACGTGGTTCGGTTTCTTCTATTTTGCATTCGGAAAGATATCCTTTGCCTTTCTCTTTCCCACTTTTTCGCCTCTCTCATTTCTCTGCCCGTTCTCTGCGTCTCCAATCTCTCGCCCATTGGCTCACTTTCAAAGATTGTGAGCGAGAGGGCAGCAGGACGACGTCTCTCGTAATCACTGCATCTCTCGTTTCCGCGTTTCGCCCCGCGGCGACTTTTAAAAGTGGGAAAAGCGGATGGAGGGGAGACGCAGACGCCGCAGTGACCTGTAGGCTCCGCCCACTTATCGCGCTTTCGGCGCTCTTTGAAAATCACAGTCAGTCGTATGGTTTGCTTTTGCAGAGCTGGCTGAAAACAACTCGTTCCAGTTTTATTTTCAGTTCACATCTGGGTACGTTTATTTATATGCGAAAGTAATTGTAATCCGCTGTTAGTGGGGGGGGGGGGGGGGGGGGGGGGGGGGGGGGGGGGAGGCGAGGGGAGCAATGATTGTGTTATGGGGAGAAAAGCGGGACGGGACAAAACAGAAATTCTATAGTTCGTAGTGAAGCAGACCCACCTAGCAGACCCAGGAAGTGTAGTTTGTTGTGTAGCAGACCCGGTTAGCAGACCCAGATAGTGTAGTTTGTAGTGTAGCAGACCCACCCAGAGGGGGGGAGCTGAGGGGGAAGGATTGTGTTATTGAGAGAAAAGGAGGGGGGGGGGGGGGGGGGGGGACAAAACAGATAAAAATATACAGGAGAGGCCATTAATCAAACGGAGCACATCACATGTGCTCACAACAAGAGGAAGCCGCAAGGTATTCGTCCCTTCTATTTCCCGCTTCTTTCCCCTCTCCATTACAACCGTCTTGATCTAGAGCTACCCACGCTCTTTGAGGAGAACTTCTTTTTCTTATTTTTTTTGGGAGTGAGAAGTGTAATTTGAGAGTTTTTGGGTGGGGAGCTAGGTGTCAGAGATTACCAAGTTTCGTGTCTTTTTTGCGCATCTCTACTCGAGACGCCCCCCTACAAACAAAACATTGTGGCAGACTCAGCAGTTGTAGTTTGTAGCAGAGCAGGCCCATCCTAGCAGACCCAATTCCTGTAGTTTGTAGTGTAGCAGGCCCAAGCTTCATCTAACCCCACTGCTCCTGATTCGTTACTCTCGCCTAATACGGACTGTTTATTCTCTCTTTTTCCCTTCCAAAACCAAAGTTTCCCATTCGACAACTTGTACTGCTGACGTAGAAAAACCCTTCTCAGGAAATCAAAAAACTTGTCACCTTCTAATTAAATTCGCACTCCTTCAAATTAAGAAACGACCTAGACCCGCCCTCCGGGGGTTCTCCCTCAAATAAGGAGTGGCGAAAATCGAAAAATCGTTCTCGATGTGAGACAAAATTCTTTCCAATTTCTTCTTCTCCCCACCACTCTTCCCCCTCAATATTGCAACACAAACATGCCTCGCCGTCAACCATTCAAATTACCTCCGATCCCCTTTTTCCCTTAAGATTGGTTGGTTGCCTCGTCCGTAGTATTGTTGCCATGTTTGTAAGTGTTGCCACGTCTTCTTCCCCGACAAGGCCACGCCCATCGGGTTTCCAAAAACCGATCAACTAACTCTTCAGTCCGCGATGGCGCCCGGCGGCGGCGGCTATTGTCCGTGTGCCCCCTCCTGCCCGCCCGCGAGACGGTCACGGCCCGTCGACTTTCACTGCCGATTAAATATACAAAAGACGGGCGAGCGGGTAGTAGGAGTAAGAGTAGGAGGAATTATGTACTTTTTACTCTTTTTTGTCCGAACTGGGTAGTAGTGGTAGTATGTATGTATGTTTGAATGCGTTTTTTTTTTCCCATCGGGCAAACAATTGTATTCACTCTCAAACGCCTTTATTTAGTGTTTAGAAGAGGTTATTGGTGTTCAAGAGAGCGGTCTGGGAAATATTCAGAGATCGAAATATGGTCTTACTGTATCTTGAGAACCAAGAGAGCTTTCAAAAAGTTGCCAAGTACAAAGTCGTACATCTTTTTGAGCTCTGGTTTTCGAGCGATCAACAATAAGTAGATCAAAAGAAATCACAAGGAATGGTTGGATACTGTTATTTCCTGATTTCACGATTGCCCCGCACGCCCCATCTAACAGTATTTTTCAGCGTCGCTCTCGAGATTTTCAGCGCCATTTCCTTGTTCTTCTCCCGCGCGCGCGCTGCGGCCACTTCCTTCCTCCTCCTGCCTTCCAGACCTTCCAGACACTGTCGCTTCCTTCCTACTTCCATCAATCACTCGGCGCCCCAAAATTGATGAGCGTCAGGGATAGAGAGATCGAGCGTGAAAAGATAGAGACAAAGAGAAAAAATACAAACATCACATCACCCATGGTCACTCTATGTACCAGTTCTTTCTTCTTCTTCTCCTTCTCCTCCTCCACTTCTTGTACTCGATTGAGTACCTCTCTTTATTTCTTGTCCCAACCCCATAACTGTACATCGGTTTAATCTTTGTACTTTAACCATCCTTCCCCCGCTCGAGGCGAAGGATATTACATTCTTTCGTCTTGAGCACACCCACACATTCCCCTTCTATCCTCTCCCCCGATACCATTGTATCTCCGCTGGTATGCGTCAAGCGTACCAGCGAGCGAATAGCACTAACCCCGCCCACCTGTCGTCTAGACAGTGTGAAGCCCATACTCCCCCGCACATTCCTCCCCGCTCGCTTGATATAAAAGCTAGCGGTCCCCATACTTTATTGTTTTCCCACACTTTTGTTATCATTGTTATTGTTTATTTCCTTTCTTAATAAACGGTTTAATTACCCAAGTTTGAGGCCTCTCTCCCAACAACACTCTTCCGGATCCTACCAATCAGGATCCAATTTATGGTGCATCGGCGACTTTGAAGAACCCGACACCACACATCGACATCACCACCAAGACCCGCGTGGCAGACCGAACAAGCACCAACGACACCACTCGATTTCTCCGGAATCCTTAACAAGGCAATCAACGGAATCGAGCAGCGAACGAACAACTACAGCGAATAAACGAGTAAGATTTTTGTCACACGCTCATTGTGCACGATAATCTAATTAAACTCGCTCCTGCACGTTACACGTTCAACTAACCCGTCAGCACATCACCGAAAAAGATCGAGATGCTGACAACGAGTCTACAGTCTTCATCGAGGAAGATGAATACACTCATCAAAGAAACAAAAGAGGTTGCGAGCTTAAAAGCCCAACTGAACAGCCTCAACCGGTTCACCACTCCGGAGCAACATGACACGATGCTGATGACCATCTCAACGATGGAAAACAAGATCGAAGCTCTGGAAACCGAGTTGGAGAAGTTTGGGAAGAACGAACTAACGATCGGGGACAATGACGAAGACACGTATCAAAAGTTCACGACACAAGTAGAGAAGATGCTGGAAGCGATCGAGAAGGGAAGAGAAATTCTGTATGAATTGAGGGGGCATCTGAAACGCCTCACCAAACATACACTCCCGACGAACGAACCGCAGCGAACGACTCTACCGACAACGACGCCTACCCAAACGACACCTCCAACACCACAGGCTCCACTCCCGAAAATCCCAAAATTTAAGGGAAACAGATGGGAGTGGAACAACTTCTGGACCATCTACAGCGAAATCGTCGGAAAGTCAACGATGAACCCTCTGCTGAAGATGAACTGCCTCATTGGCAACCTGGAAGGAGAACCGAAGGAACTTGCTTCACGGTATCAACTATCCGAGGAAAACTACGAACGAGTCGTCGAAGTATTACAACGAAGATACGGAGACAAGGCCGCGACGGTCAACGACTTGAACAAAAAACTCCTCGAAACGAAATCCACTTCACACAAGATCGAAGATCAACGAAAACTCTGGGACGCGACATCGAGCCTGATCGAGCAACTGAAAGGGCTCGGGGAAGACACGGAATCAGCAATGCTGAAGAACCTTGTTGTGAAGAAGTTCAACAACAAGATCCAAACCAGAGTGTTCGAGTGCAAGCTGGACCTGAAATCCCCCACCGAATGGACAATGGACCGGATTTCAAACGACATCGAAGCAACGATCCAACGATTCGAATTCCTGCACGAAGAGGTTACAACGGAATCTCAACCGAAGAACACTTCCGACTTCAAAGCAAAACCACAGAAGAGACACAACCACTCGAGCGAAAAAGCGAAGAGCGGGAATGACTCAACCGAAACATCAAACGACAAGCCGCCACCACATTGCGTCTTGTGCGACGGACAGCACCTATCGTGGTACTGTAAAACGGTCACCGAGCAAACCGAACGACGCAAGATTCTCAAGGAGAAGAAGGCTTGTCGCGGGTGCTACCGTACCTCTCCAGGACACAAGCTAGCAGAGTGTAAAGGGAAATACATTTGCAAAGCCGACTGCAAGGAGAGCGACGTCCACCACTACACTTTGTGTAAAGAACGAAAGCCTCGATCTGATGAATCGGACAAACAAGCCTCGACGCATGCGAACATGAGTCATATCAGCAAGGAAGCTGAAGGCCACCGATTCAAACACGAGACTCGACACAACGAAGTAAGGGACCGACAACAAGGAAACCGAACGTCCTTGAACAGAAACGAAGCTTCCTACCTCGCAACACTCCGCACGGAAGTCCTCAACGAAAGAACGAGAAGCTGGGAACACATCACAGTACTAATTGACTGTGGAGCCAGCCAGACGTTTATCGAGAAGCACCTCATGGACAAATTGGAGCTACCAAGACGAGGAGAAGTCAGGAAGAAGGTACAATCCTTCGGAAACACCGACCCGGCCTGGCAATCATTCGGATCAACAACGATAAGAATCAAATTGCCGAACGAGATAATGGAGGTGGACGCATTGACGACAGAGACCCTCACGGGCCCAATGCAGAAAGCCCCGTTAGCTGAAGAGGACGCTGCCTTCATCATGAAAAGAGGCATGCGACTCAACGAGGATGCCCTGGAACGAACAGTGACCCCAGTGATGATTGCGGGAACGGACATCCTCAAGAAGATATGGCGAGGACACATGATCGAACTGCCATCAGGACTCTGCCTCATCGAAACCACATTGGGACACACAACGATCGGACGAAGCGATTGTGAAAAGATGGTTCCCACAGAGGATGGAGCAAACGTAGCGATCACAAGCGAAGAGAAAAAAGAAGAACCGAAAACGACGTCACAAATCAAACCAAAAACGACTTCACAAATCGAGCCGGCAAACGAAGAGAAGCTGGAAAACGAATACCAGCAACGAGCCGACACCACGATGAAGATGGAAGACGAATTTTCGGGTCCCCTCAGCGACGAGAAAACCAGAATGGAGAAAGAAACCATCGAGTTTTTCAAGAAAACCGTGGAGAAACGACCAAACGGCTACTACGTCCGAATCCCGTACCGAGAACACGACGGGATTCCGGACAACCGAGCGATCGCGCTGAAACGACTAATCAGCGTAACGAGATCCAACGACAACAAAACACTCAAGTTAATCGACGACGTATTCAACGATCAACTGGGAAAAAAGATCATCGAAATTGTCGCAAACGAAAAAGAATCGAGAGGATTGGTACACTACAATCCACACCAACCTGTACTCACACCGCACAAGCTCACTACCCCGTGCCGAGTGGTTATCGATGGATCGAGCCACTTCAAGAATGAGAAGTCAATGAACGACATCATCATGCCGGGACCAGTGATGTTACCCGACCTAGTCGAAATGCTGGTCAGATTCCGATCAGGAAAAACGGCAATCATTTCGGATGTGGAGAAAGCTTTCCTGCAAGTCTTCTTACACGAAAACGATCGAGACGCGACAAGATTCCTCTGGCTTCGAGACTACACAAAACCAGTCACGCCAGAGAACATCATTGTGTACAGATTTACACGAGTCTTGTTCGGTCTCAACGTCTCTCCATACCTTCTCGCGGCTACAATCGAACACCATCTGGAGTCCCACCCAAACAAGGCCCTAGCAAGAGACACACTGCTGAATCTCTACGTGGATAACCTGATACAGACAACGGATGGAAGCACGAACGAAGCGCTACGACTGTACCGAGAAACGAAAGATACGTTCACCGAAATGAGCATGAATCTCAGGGAGTTCCTCAGTAACTCCAAAGAGTTCAACGAAGCCGTCGACGAAAAAGACAAAGCGAAAGGAACGACCATGAAAGTACTGGGAATCATGTGGCACGCAGAGCAGGACGAACTCGCCCAGAGAATCGCCATCAACGAGAATCACCCGAAACTCTCCAGACGGACGATCGCGAGCGATATAGCGGAAATCTTCGACCCGCTGGGATACCTGAGCCCGCTAATCCTCAAGATGAAGCTGTTCCAACGAGAATTATGGGATGACACATATGGATGGGACACCCCACTCACAAAGGAACACGAAAACGAATGGAAGAAACTGGTAACGGAAGTCAACGGTTTCTCCAAAACCCTACCGAGGAAAGCGATCAACAAAACGGAGAACAACGACATGGTCGTGTTCACAGATGCCAGTAAAGAAGCGATAGCATGCTGCGTCTACATAAAGAGCGAAGGACAACCGAAGCTGATTTTCGCGAAGTCCAAAGTCAAACCACTGAAAGAGATCTGGACCATCCCCAAACTAGAAATGCAAGCAATAACTCTAGGAGTAGAGATGACCAAGAAAATTCTGGGTGCAATCACTGATGGCGAGATGAAGGTCGACAACGTCACTTTCTTGTCAGACAGCGAAATCGCACTCCAGTGGATCAAGTCGTTACCCGAACGTCAAGCAGTAGGAACCCTGGTCGCCAATCGACTAAGGACAATCCAACGACTGGTGGAAGAGATGTCCACACAAGTCACGATTCGATTCGGATACGTGGACACCAAAAGCAATCCAGCAGATCTCGGAACCAGAGGAATCGATAGCGAAACTGCCGAGGACTCCTTCTGGTGGACAGGACCTACCTTCCTAATGGACCCCATGGAAAAATGGCCGAACTACAAGAAGCTATTTTCTATGGACTCCACTGCAGCTGTCGTGGTGGCCAACATCCGGAACCACTTGACAGAGGAAGAGAACGATACAACAATCTACGACTACAATCGAACCAACTCGCTCCCGAAGATGAAACGAATCGCGGCATATACCTTGCGGTTCCTCAAAGGGATAACGAAACGATGGGAGACGTCACGACGAGCCATCATGCACGAACGAATCCCAGAACTCAAGACCGAAGCGATCCGAGGACCACTAACAGGACCGGAGATCAAATCAGCGATGCTGTCACTCATCAGGGACACCCAACGAACAATTTCCATCAAGGAAATGCGGAAGTTGGAAACTCTGAGACCACGTCTGAACGACAACGGCATCCTAGTATGTCAAGGAAGGTTCAAGAACGCAGACTTACCAACGGACGCGAAAGAACCAATGCTCCTACCACCAAAAGCGAGACTGAGCAAAATGGTCATCTGGAACGCTCATGGCAAGTACCATCGCTCACTGGAGAACACCATGGCAGAGATCCGACAAACACTTTGGATCCCGAGACTACGATCAACCGCAAAAGCCATGATTCAACGATGCATACCATGTCAACGAGCCACGAAGCAACCCTTCAAGTACCCGACAACTGGACAACTCCCGACTTATCGAGTCAACGAAAGCTACCCATTCGAGGCGACAGGGCTCGACTATTTCGGACCGATCCAACAGCGGAAAGAAGACGGAGGCATCGGAAAGGCTTACGGATGCATCTACACCTGCACGACCACTCGTCTGATACACGTCGAAATCGTCGACGATGAAACGACCACCGCCTTCATACAGGCATTCCGCCGATTTGTAGCAATCCGAGGGCTACCACGAAGAATAGTGAGCGACAACGCTCCTACCTTCACCCTTGGAGCTTCGATGCTACAAGAAGCGACAAACATTGGGAACATCTCAGAGGAGGTTCGAGAATTCCTACAGGCGACGGAGATGGAATGGACGTTCATCACTCCGTACGCACCATGGAAAGGAGGTTTCTACGAGCGGATGGTCAAGAGCGTGAAACAAGCGTTCGTGAAAGGAATCGGAAGACAAATACTCACTTTCACCGAACTAGCCACGACATTCCACGAAGTGACTGCGTCCATAAACTCGAGACCCCTTACCTACCTGGAAGAAGGAATCGAATCGAACACCGTCCTGAGACCAAGTGACTTCATCCACTCCAAATTCAAGACTCTGCTCCCATTGGATGACCTTCTCGACCAGACGAACGAATATCGACCTTCTCGAGAAGCGAACGCCGCGATCACCAGAACCGAGACGATCAAAGCCCTGCAGTCTTCAATCGAAGTGACGAAGCAAGTCTGGAAGTTATGGAAAACGAAGTACTTAGCGGAACTCCGGGAATACCATAAACTCCGAAACGACAAGAAACGAGGACATCCAACGATCCCAAGAAACGGTCAACTCGTCCTTATATGCGACGACGACCAACCAAGGAGTTATTGGCGAATGGGACGAATCACGGAGGTCGTCACATCCGATGACGGTGCGATCCGAGAAGTAAGCCTGTTGGTGAAACCAACCTCGAGGAAGGCACACATCATCAAACGACCTCCAAACCTCTTGATCTCTCTGGAACTCAATGAAGATGAGACAGAAGAGACAGGAGAAAACGAGAAAGAACTCCCGAAGGAGCCTCCGACAGTCGAAGAGACCCCAGATCCAGCCGAACAGCCCGATATCCCCAGAACCTACAATCTACGGAAGAGGAAACCGATTAACTACAACGAAAACGCATTCGTGCAATACACCAAACCGAATTGGGTGGCCCTCTTCACGATCGTAGCGATGACGTGCCTCAGTTCCTTACCAGGAACTATAGCGAACGACGGAGATATCGAATGTACGAAAACGGGGATTCGACTAAACCGGAAGTACGAAAACTTCGAGGCATGTGTTCACGATTACTGCACGAGTCGAGCGAAGTTCAAGTGGACGCTAGACGGTCCTACAGAGATATGGATACCGCTAGCACTCAAAACGAGACCACACCAAGCGACTGTCAAACTATTCGATGGAAACGAAATCGACGTCCTAGAAAAGATGTGCAATGCGGGGTCAACGTGCGAAGCGATCGAATGTACATTTTGCCTAACCAACATCTTGAATCCAGAATGCTCTCCAGTATGGGCTTGGATCGGACTAGGAGGAATCCTCTACATCATCGGGATGGTTATCTACTGCTGTTGCCAGGTACCAATCACGGTGGGAGGACCATTCCGAATTCTCTGGAAGATTCTCTGCGGAACGATTCGGACAGGCTATCGAATGTGCAAGAAGATGCGAAGACCCGCAAGACGTGAGTCCATTCCCTGGAGCAGCAAACTGAAGGCGTCACTAGTACTCCTCGGACTATTGGGAGAATATGCTCACGGATGTCAGGAGATCGAAGTGATACAGGAAGAATTGAAAAACTGCCTGGATACGACTTCGAACTGCACGACAGTGACCGAGACGTTCCTCCGATTGAACCAAATCCAGCAAGAAGCGTGCATGAGAATGACGCACAATGGAACGATTTTCAAAGAGATCCGGATAAAGTTCAGCGAAGTGAAGCTCGAATGCATCAAGGAATCCCTCGTCTTCACGAAGAACGTAGAACTAAAGGTGTGGAGTACCAAACGTTGCCCACACATGGGATCATGCAAGGACAACAAATGCGCAGCAATCAATCGAACGAGCAGAATTCCCGAATTGGAACACACCCACGGTTATGTAGGAACAACCGGGTGCGTGGAGAGCTGCGGAGGACCAGGATGCGATTGTTTCTTCCCAAGTTCTGCATGCCTCTTCTACCGAATCTACGCAGTACCACAAAGCGAACACCCCTTCGAACTCTTCAAGTGTGTCGAATGGCAGAAGACTCTGTTAGTGAAGATGTTTACAACCACGATGAACACTAAGGACAATCGAATCGAAAACGACCAACTGGAACTGCGACTAAGCACTCCGACAACCGTCGGAGAGACAACCATAACCGCGAGTTCCATCTCGACGACTCCTACCCCTGTTTTCGACTCTTGGTTCATCAGAAACGAGACAACGACGGCACTATGGCCATACTACACACTACCATCATTTCAATGCTACACCGAGAAGAAAGCGATCGCCAACGAATGTCAGTTGCACCCACAATGCGACTGCTCCTCCGCGGAAACAGAGATGCGATGCACTTGCGAACAGTGGAATCTAACGACTCTCTTCAACACGGTTCAATGGAGATTCCCCATTCACAAGGGACACTGGAGATTTGCAAGCAAACAACTCTCAATCGTAGCAACAACGAAAGAAGAAGTATCCACCGAAATAGTTCTCAGAACAGAAGGAGCGAACGAAATCGAAATAGTGGAAAACGACGACACGTGCGTCATCGAAGCATCCCACATAACGGGATGTTATGCGTGCGCAGCGGGTGGAATCACCAAATACACCTGCAAGTCGACGAAGACAAGGGCAATCGCAACGATCACATGCAACGAACACAAGTTCTCAGCGACCTGCAGTCCAAAAGGAGACCGTCAATCTATGAGATTCTTCTACGATCGAGCACAATTTCACCAGAAGTGCACGGTCCAATGCGGAAAAACGATTAACGAATTCCAAATTACCGGGATACTAAAGTACACCGGATCAATTTGGACCTCCGCATACCGACTGATCGAAGGTAACAGCTCGATCTACAACGAAATAAATTTACCGGATCTATCGCATCTCTACGATGGCTTCGTGACTTATTTGAAGACGGGAATCAGCATCGTCATCGGAGTCATTTGCATCTTCGCGATGACATACATGACCGTCTTCACAGTGTGCGCCGGAACGATCAGGAGAGCAGCCTGGTGCATAATCCGCATCCCTCTATCATGTCTGAAGGGAGCGATGCAGGGTTTTCGTCTCATAAGAGGAAAGAGTTCGCGGTACAAACTACCGAGATACCGAAACTAACAACCCTCCTTCCATCAAACCCCCTGGATTACCGAAGGACAAGAGACTACAAACCCGAACGAAAACAAACACCGATTCGATGGCAACTGTGGGCCCCCCAGCCCACACTACATGTGTCCAGAGGAGACCAGGAAAACGAGAACCCCAACACCCATCACCGAGACCGAGACCGCTGCGCAAACCTTCGAACAGAGAGCAGTAGGAACCGATCCGCCGAATCAGCAAACGACACCAACCGCCAACGACAAAACGGAATCAACCGCCAACGTCAAAACGACTCCAACGATAAATAACGAATTACCTAGTTCCTCTTCGGAGGGGGGAGTGTACTCGATTGAGTACCTCTCTTTATTTCTTGTCCCAACCCCATAACTGTACATCGGTTTAATCTTTGTACTTTAACCATCCTTCCCCCGCTCGAGGCGAAGGATATTACATTCTTTCGTCTTGAGCACACCCACACATTCCCCTTCTATCCTCTCCCCCGATACCATTGTATCTCCGCTGGTATGCGTCAAGCGTACCAGCGAGCGAATAGCACTAACCCCGCCCACCTGTCGTCTAGACAGTGTGAAGCCCATACTCCCCCGCACATTCCTCCCCGCTCGCTTGATATAAAAGCTAGCGGTCCCCATACTTTATTGTTTTCCCACACTTTTGTTATCATTGTTATTGTTTATTTCCTTTCTTAATAAACGGTTTAATTACCCAAGTTTGAGGCCTCTCTCCCAACAACACTCTTCCGGATCCTACCAATCAGGATCCAATTTACTTCTTCTTCTTCTTCATTCCATTTTCTTCACTCCATCAATTAGTTCGGTTGTCCCCCTTTTAATCAAGAAGTTGGGAAAATGACAACTACATGTCCCCGACGCCGTCGACAATGTTATTCTCTCCCCCTCCCGTGTGCGTGAGGTGTCGATTTGTGTTCCGTTCCACTGATTCCGTTGCCGCAACAAAGCGGAAACTGACCGGTTCGTCCGCGGTTTTTTCTGTCGGTATTCCTATTCCATTCACCCCCTCCTCCCCTTTTTATACACTGAAATAGAGCGGAAAACCGAGAGAACATGGTTATTATGAAGTCAATTTGTCGCTGTCTCTCTCTCGATTTGGCCCTCGATTATTTACAGTTACATGCGTAAAACTAGGCGCGTGCTTTCGCTTTTTTTAATGTCTGTTTCAGTTACCACACAATTCTCGCGAGTTCCACGTTTTATGACCGTTGTTTTTGCGTTTTCAGTTTTCTAAAGGAGGTCAGACTGGGATTACTGTAGCCCAGTAGGTTTCCTGCGAGATACCAAACCACCAGAGGCCTTTAGTAAATGCGTCACAATTAACACCTTGAGAAGAACTAATCAACCGGTTCTCTCTGTCTCTCTCTCTCTTTCACACTTTTTCAATTTTTCGCCGCGCTTCACGAACCGCGCGGGACAAGGTCACTCCCATCATCACAGTGGTCAGAAGGTGTCAGAAGAGATGAAGATGAAGACGTGTCTCTTTTTGGTAGGGACGATAATCAGATAGACGGTTTTAAAGATGAAGGAAGGTTGACGTTATTTTTTGATTTCAATTGATTCGCTCCATGGGGGTTACTCGTACCCTAGATAACATTGAGGTTTGTGTTTTGAAATGCGGAACATCAGTTAGAAACTGATAGGGTGGGGTCAGCTGGCACACTGAAAGATTGTGTACCGAGCACTGCTCTGGGAGCAGTGTTTTGCCGGTGCAACTGAAATCAGCGCCATTCAAAGCAGACCCAAGCAGTGTAGTTTGTAGTTTAGCAGACCCAACCTTGCAGCGCCGCATACCCACTTTTTGTAGTTTGTGCTCTAGCAGACCCATAGGCGAAGTTGAAGCAGACCCAAAGTGTGTAGTTTGTAGCTTAGCAGACCAAACCTAGCAGCGCCAGTCCCGGGCTCCTATGTTCAACTGAGTAAAACGAATTCCCTTCTGGATTGACTGTGCTTCTAGAACTTCTCTGAAAAGTGTCATTTCCTCCTCCTCTCCCCAACACAGAAGCCCACACCCCATGTTTCCGTATTGACACCGATACATGAGCGGACTGGTAAACATGTTCCATCCACGCAGTCGCACATACACACATAAATACCTTCTTGATTTTTACCCCCCTCTTCTCGAGACACACTCACACACATGTTGAAATACAAACAAACATGTGTTTTTGCCTCCTTTCCCGACGGTCGCTCTTTTTGTCTTCTGTTGTTTTTGGCAGCTCGTTCGTCTACTCATATTACCCGTGTTTTCTTTTGGCAAGACTTGGCATCGCTTCTCGATTTCCCGTCTTGACACTTCTCCCAATCCAATTATTCCGATCCCTGTTTCAGAGAACGATGGGTACTTCCGAACACGTGCCGCTACCGACCGACGAGGCGAAAGCGAAAGAGCTGGAATCCCAGCAGAGCGAGGAGCCAGATAGGTAGCTGAAAGAGTCTGGAAACGGAGAAGCACGGATGTTTTGGTTTACAGAGGCCAATGGACTGGAAAATTCGATTTTCTGATGAGCATGGTGGCCTACGCCGTCGGACTTGGTAACGTGTGGAGATTCCCGTATCTTTGCTACAAGTGAGTTGGAGGGAATATGGAAACCCGACAGTGATGCTCTTTCCAGAAACGGTGGAGGATCGTTCCTGGTCGTCTACATGATCTTCTTCTGTCTGGCAGCCGTCCCGATCTTCATCATGGAAGTGACAATTGGTCAGTATCTGCAGAGAGGCGCAATGGAGATGTGGCTGATGTGCCCGCTGTTCCGTGGCGTCGGAATCGGCAACGTCGTCATCGCGTTCATGTGCATCGCCTACTTTTGCGTCATCGTCGCGTGGGCCATGTTCTACATGATCAGCTCGCTGAACTCGGTTTTCCCATGGGAGACGTGCACCAACTACTGGAACGATGCCACGTGCATTACTGGAAAAGAGAACGTCACGGAGCTCGCGAGAATCAAGGCGTTGGCTGTGAGCGCCGGTGAGCACACGCAGACCTCTGTGGAGCAATTCTGGGAGAAGCGAGTGCTCCAGGACACTGGAGACATCTCGAACTTTGGCGGAATCCAGTGGGAGCTCTTCTTCATCATGGCCGCCGCTTGGCTCATCGTCTACTTTGCCCTCTGGAAGGGTATCACCCAGGCTAGAAAGGTCAGTTTCAGACTTGGTATGCTGAAAATGACACAGAAGCTCTATTTCAGTTTGTCTATTTCTGTGCTCTCTTCCCGTACTTCCTCATCTTCATCCTTCTCATCCGTGGTCTCACCCTCGAAGGAGCTGGTGATGGAATCTATTTCTATCTGAAACCAAACATTACTCGATTGACCGACACCTCTGTTTGGAAGGACGCAGGAACTCAAGTGTTCTACTCTTATGGAGTCGGTTTCGGAGCTCTGATTGCTTTGGGATCTCACAATAAGTTCGACCATAACTGCTTCAAGTCAGTTGTGTAGTTTGTACCCGCTCATAACAATTGAACCGTTTCAGGGATGCGATTACGATGTGCTTCATCAATGGATGCACCTCCATCACCGCCGGATTCGCAGTCTTCTCGATTCTCGGGTACATGTCCCATATCGCGCAGAAGGACATTGCGGAGATCGTGAAACCAGGAGTCGGTCTCGCGTTCCTTGCGTATCCAGAAGTCGCCTCGAACCTTCCGATGAAACAAGTCTTCGCCGTCCTGTTCTTCCTGATGATCACCATTCTCGGGCTCGATTCTCAAGTTTGCATGGTGGAGGGACTTTTCACGGCTCTCGAGGACGCGTTCCCAGTGCTCAGAAAGCACAAGAAGATGTCGTTGGGTATCACGTGTCTGTTCTTCTTCCTGCTCGGTATTCCCATGGTTTCACATGTAGGTTCCCTTCTCTCATCGTGTTAAGATCTTCGAGCTACCCACTTTAATTTCAGTCTGGCTCCCACTGGCTCACCCTCTTCGACGCTTACGGTGCTTCGGGATACGCCCTCCTCTTCGTCGTCTTCTTCGAAGTCGTCGGTCTTGCTTATGGCTTCGGAGCCCATAATATCAGAAAGGCACTGAAGGAAATGATTGGAATCGAGCTACCAAAGTGCATGGAGTTCATCTGGACGATCTGCGCTCCTGCGACCAGTCTTGTCAGTGGAACATTCTAACTTTTCAAATTCACACCAGTTGATTCCAGGTCCTATTCGTGTTCTGCATCGTCTACTACCATCCGGTCAAGTACCCGACCGGAGAGGACTTCCCACTGTGGGCCAACATCTTCGGATGGTTCCTCTCGTCGTGCTCGATGGTCGTGATTCCCGGATACGCCGTGTACTACCTTCTGTTCACCAACAGACATCTCACCTTCAAAGAGGTACCCTTAGTTTCTAGACTTCACCCTTTCAGCGCGTTTTCTCTGTTTCAGCGCGTCCGCAAAGGTCTCAACTTGGACGGATCCTTCGAGTCACCGGTCAAGAAGCGCGTGCCGAACGGCGAAGAGATGAAGTTCATCGAATCGACGCAGCAGCAGCAGCAATAAGGATTCGAGTGTGTCTGAAAATTCATCCGATAACGATCTGCTTTCCTCTAAACGAATTTTGTCTGTTCCCGCACAAAAGTGTTTTTCAGCTTTAGCCTCCCCCCGTATGTTTTCATTAACCCGCCCGGCGACAATTTTCATTCCATTATGAGCTTTTTGTCTCACAAAACACCCTCCCCCCTCGTCAATTCAATTTTAAATGCTTTTGTCGATACAATTTCACTTCTCCTCTCTTCCATTTTTCTATTTTCTTATTCTCGACGATCGAATAAACATCAATGGAGTTGAATTTGAATTTCAAAAGTTTTATTACATTGTATTTTTTAAACTTCGATTAATACTTTTCGACAACTCGTTTTGTAGTTTTGTTTTGCCCCTCGAGCCATGGCAGGTTTTTCGGCTCTTCGACGTTATACGACATCGTCGGTTTTGATCGTGAGAAATTCTGAATAGAAAGTCGTTTGATTGGGTCTGCTATACTACAAACTACAAAATATTGTTATGCTGCGCGCTATCCCGGCGCCTCTTTTTGTCTGAAATCTATCTTGATCGCGCAATTATCTAATTAAGCCACGCCCCCTTTGGCTAGCACCTCCTCCCTTTGTCTGACATCTATCTTGATCACGCAATTATCTAATTAAGCCACTCCCCCTTTGGTTCGCACCTCCTCCCTTTGTCTGACATCTATCTTGATCACGCAATTATCTAATTTTAGCCACGCCCCCTTCGGCTCGCACCTCCTCCATCTGGTTGTCCCTATCTTGATCTCGCAATTATCTGATTAAGCCACGCCCCCTTTGGCTCGCACCAAAGTTTGGGTCTGCTTTCCACGAAACACGCAGCTAGTTGTAAAAACCCAAAAATTAAAGAAGTCTAACAAATTTTACAAACCATTGCGTCTTGCTCTTTTCCAGCTTCAGAAGTTTTCGATTCTATGGGAAAGACACGCTCCGAAATCTGAAATTCAATTTTGAGGTGGTTTTTAAAATTTGGTGAAGATTTTACTGTAGAGCTGTCGGTATTGAAGCAAAAATCTGTGGAAGTGTCGCTGATAGTGGACACGTGTCGGACTGGAACTGACGAACGCAGCTCTTTGATAATCTTCTCCTGAAATTCCAGAGTTATCAGTTCCAATGTGCTCTTTTCTGGTGCGTTAATTACTCGTTGACGCCTTGTCTCTTCCAGTTCCATTTCTAGAAGAAACGTTTTTTCCTCAAGACGATGAAGGCTCACTTCCAGACTTCGTCGCTTCTTGGCCGCACGATCTCCTGCAACATTTCCAGCCATTTTCCAGCAAAGGCTCTACAAACCTACGTTCCGAGCCGAGAATCGAGCCGAGAAATTTCATCTGAAACGGCGGAAAAAACGAGGAGAATGAGTTTCGACGAAGAAGAAAAACGGCAAAAAACGGAAAAGCGTCGACGGAATTAATTAAAGTGATGGACGATGGGGGGAAGGCAGAAAACAAGCCCATAAAAAGCGGCCGGCTCCTTTCTGTTTTTAGGAGGCGGAAAGCAAAGAAAAAGAGAAAAGAAGTGGTCGTTAAAAATTCATATGAAAAGCCCGAGTTTTGATGACGAATTTCAGCAAGAAATTATCAAAAATTCATGAATCCTTGATGTCGAATATCCCAACTTTTCTCGTCCTTTTTCCACGAATTGGCACTTCATTTGAGCGCCACCCAAACAGATCGTCTTCTAGCCATTCTATCTTGAAAACTAGAAAAGATAGGGAAAAAGTGTCAACTATCAAAATGTTCCTTGATTTGTTGGCTACATTTCGGCGGTTGACCAATTTTTTCTACCTCTTCTAGTTTTCAAGATAGAAGGGCTAGAAGACAAGCCGTTTGGCTGCCGATCGAAAACCGGTTTTACAATATATTTTCAGCTTTTACAAATGCGATACGTCACTTTTTTCAGGACGAAATCAAAGAAACAACTTTCTTATCACGAAAAAAGTGTCTAGTATGGTCGTCTCTTGTTTTTAGGCCCACTTGCTGGAATTGTTTGTTTGTTTTTTTCTGATGTGAATTGAAACTGATTTTAAATATCATATCCAAAATGAAGATGACAAGTCCGATTGCCTATGAAAATGGTCGTGTATTTAGTTTGAACTATTTCAAAAAGTTTTTTGACTCATGTGGTGAGTCATAGCCCAATACCCATAAAAACCGTTTTATTTCTAGAGCCGTAACTGTCGTCATTACGCCAAGGGCGTGGCCCTGATTAGCCCCTTATCAGAATGCACCGGCCGCCCGGCATTAGGTATAAAATGCTCGCGGAGCAACACCTCAAATGCACTACTCAACATGTCACCGACTCTTCGACACGTGATTGCTGCCTTCTTCCTTCTCCCGGCCGTCTTCTCGGTGGTTTGTCCTCCGGGATTCACGCTGGTTAACATGAACAAGTGTCTGAAATACTTTCCGAATCAGTTGACACATCCTGAAGCTGAAACCGACTGCACCTATTACGGAGGAACCTTGGTCAACGTCAAGAATGCTATCGTGAGTTTTCTGCCCTGCTCATCCAATGTTCCAATGAGTATTTAAAGGACAACCGAGCAGTTGCACAATTCGCTGCGAATCGCGGAGCATCGAGCATCTGGATTGGACTCTACTGTTTTTCGAGCCAAAACGTCAGTACCTGCTATCACGACGACTATTCTGGAAGTTTGAGCTCCTACGACAACTTCGCCTCAGGTTTCCCACTGATAGATAGTGGATACGGACCGTGCGTCTACATGACGACTTCTGGTCCTTCGTCCGGTCAGTGGATCAACACCAAGTGCAATGTGACTGGAATGCCTTTCGTTTGCGAAGTTCCCACCACTACAGAAGGTAAGCCAGTGGCCTCTAGCTCAATTTCAGACAAAAGGTAGATTCTCTGAAATTGCAGACACTTGCACTCACAACTTCAATGACTTCTGCTACATCGCCTCTCATGAAATGCACCTGGCATCGGAGAACACAACCTACTCGCGAGCTCAGAGCATCTGCCAGTCCAACGGTGCCAATCTGGTGTCAATCCACTCGAAACGCGAGATCGACTTCATTCGCAGCATCTACAGAGACAGTAAGATCCCTCGGATCACTCTCGGAACGCGTGCTTCCCTTCCGGAGACCTTCGACTGGACCGACAACACCAATTGGGACTTTGAGTACCGTGATCCGATGAGCACGAAGACTGGAGACTGCATGACAATGGACGTGAACGGCGTCGGACTGTGGACAGAGGGCGACTGCGAGAGCAACAACTACTTCCTGTGCAAGAGACCTGCCGGAGACTTGCTCACCCCAATTCCGCCAAACGAAGACGTCGTTGAGAAGAATCTTCTTCCCGACGTTCCGGACTTCTCCAATTGCAACACCACACTGCTCGTTGCTCCCGGCCTCATCACGTCTCCTAACTATCCGAATGGCTCTTCGTCATGCTACTGTACTTATCGGCTCGTCACCACGGGAGCCTACCGCATCGGACTCTACTTCCCCGACGTCCGAATCAGTGGCTACGTGTCTTTTTACGACGAGAATGGAATCTTCATCCGCCGAATCGGGTACCTTCAATCGGTCAGTTTCGTTTCTCCGTCAAACGAGGTCACTGTGAAGTTCGCAGACCCCGGCAGCAATGCGGATTATTACCGAGGATTCAAGGCTCAGTTTTATGCTGTCTGATGCAATTCAATTGCATTCACTTTCACAAATTTTCTAGTAAAACGTTCAACTTATACTTTGTAAACTTCTCATCAATGAGTGTCATTTATATTGAGGCATTTGGCTACCATAATTTGCAATCCATCTTTCGGGTTTGAACACTGGTCAGGTGTTCTTTTCAAACTAAAATTCTTATTCCAGCTCTGATTGTGCTGAAAAGCACTTAGTGATAGTAGGAATCTCGTTAAAGACACAATGAGTGTCATTTATATTGAGGCATTTGGCTACCATAATTTGCAATCCATCTTTCGGGTTTGAACACTGGTCAGGTGTTCTTTTCAAACTCAAATTCTTATTCCAGCTCTGATTGTGCTGAAAAGCACTTAGTGATAGTAGGAATCTTGTTAAAGACACAATGAGTGTCATTTATATTGAGGCATTTGGCTACCATAATTTGCAATCCATCTTTCGGGTTTGAACACTGGTCAGGTGTTCTTTTCAAACTCAAATTCGGTTATATTCAAATATAGTCCCCCCCTAAATACAAGTAGAACCCCCCAAATAGAACATCGGGAAAGCCCCCCACCTGCCGGAATCAAAAATAGTCCACACATTCAACGAGGGACCCCCACCTCGGAAGATTCAAAGAAAGCCCCCCACTCCGTCGTCAAATGTGATGTCGGACTATTGAAGCAGAGCCCCCCACTCCGGCGTCACATCTGATGCCAGACGTGGATTCACGTGGATTTTCAGGTGGATTGGAATTTTTTCTCAACCTTTTTGTTTAGTTTTCTCCTATTTTTTCCTTTTTTGCCCATTTTTGCGTTTTTTCATCAATTTTCTTCTAGAAAACGGTCACTGAAGTGGACATTGTTAATTTGAAGTCCATGTCTGATGTTGTTCTCCGCTTCCCGACTGAAAAGGATGCTCAGAATGCGAGTCTGTATTTCGGTTTGCTGGTGGGGCTCATTTTTGAATGGTGGGGGTTCTTTTTTGAATGGTGGGGGACCATTTTTGAACGGTGGGGGCTCATTTTTGAATGGTGGGGGTTCTTTTTTTAACGGTGGGGGACCATTTTTGAATGGTGGGGGCTCATTTTTGAACGGTGGGGGCTCACTTTTGAACGGTGGGGGCTCATTTTTGAATGGTGGGGGACCATTTTTGAACGGTGGGGGACCATTTTTGAAAGGTGGGGGTTCATTTTTGAATGTCAAAATATGCCATTTTTTGGTTGGTGGGGGGGGCTCTAGTAAGGGGGGGGGGCTCTGCTTTAAGAATACCAGGTTCTTCAAGAACAACCCCCCGCTAAGTACTGAGCGGGGGGTGCTTTTTTAATAACAAACTCAAAAAAAGCCCCCCACTTTCAAGAAGCTCCCCCCACCAATTTAGTACTGAGTGGGGGGCTCTTCTTGGGTTTTTAACACGGTGGGGGGTGCTACTGGGGTGGGGGGCTCTACTTGAATTATACCTAAAATTCTTATTCCAGCTCTGATTGTGCTGAAAAGCACTTACTGATAGTAGGAATCTCGATTTGGGCACAACCCTTCTTAGTAATGGAACTTAGCTTTTATTTAATAATCAGGAATTTTAAAGATCGACTTACTTGCCGTCTTTGAAGGCTTTTCGATCGCACTTCGTTTTGCCCATTTTCCGATGTGAGAATTGAAAGATTAACTCTGAAAACGCAAAATTGGAAGCACAAAAAGAGAAAGGCAATGGAGCGAGGGACGGTAAAAGCGGGAGCAAAATGGTCACTGAATGGCAACAGGGAAAGAGAGCGAATGAGGATGTACTGTGAGGAGAAAGGTGCGGCACACACCAGTCTACAGCCTTTTCTGGGAAGTTGTCACATGCGTGCGGCTAGATTGAGTGGAAAAGGTCAGCAATCATGACAGGTGGATCAATTTAGATAATTGCACTTTAGATCGCAGGTATTGACCCGGATTCCAGAGGTTTCTCATTACGCTCGGAAAAGTCAACATTCAGTAAGAGTGGTGCAAACTATGGACACACAAATGGGAGGAAGAATATCAGCAAACATTAGAAAAACAACGAAGAACGGGCAAAAAATAAGAAGAAATGACTCCGTTGTGGCTAAGAAGGTAGAGAGAGAATGCGTTGCGGGAGTCAATGACGACATTAGCTGTGGAGCGCGTTTGCAACACTCGCCTTATTCATGATCAAATCAATAAATGAGTGGAGGCCGAGTACCCGAGCGGGCGGAAAGGTGTTCTCCTCGTAGGAAGTGTTGTTTACGAGATCAAGTTCCGCCAAATCTGGAACCCCGTCAGTTTCGTTTTTCCGTCAAACGAGGTCGCTGTGACGTTCGCAGACCCCGGCAGCAATTCGGATTACCGAGGATTCAAGGCTCAGTTTTATGCTGTCTGATGCAATTCAATTGCATTCACTTTCACAAATTTTGTAAAAGTAAGTAAGTAACGTTCAACTTATACTTTGTAAACTTCTCATATTCACCGGTGTAACGTCACGCTTCACACATCAAACTTTTTCAGCCTTCCTATGAAACAAGTCCCTTTGGACTTGTTCAAAAATTTTTTTCTTAATTAGAAAGCGAACCATTTGCTGAAAGGGTCTGCTACACTACAAACTACACTATCTGGGTATGCTAGTTGGGTCTGCTACACTACAAACTACACCTCTTGGGTCTGCTACGTGGGTCTGATACACTACAAACTATACCTCTTGGGTCTGCTACGTGGGTCTGCTACACTACAAACTACACCTCTTGGGTCTGCTACGTGGGTCTGCTACACTACAAACTACACCTCTTGGGTCTGCTACGTGGGTCTGCTACACTACAAACTACACTATTTTGATCTGCTAGCTGGGTCTGCTTCAATACAAACTACACTATTTTGGTCTGCTAGCTGGGTCTGCTTCAATACAAAGTACATAGTCCAAGATAAAAAACGCAGTTTTATGCCATCTAAAGCACTTCAATGTTCATTCATTTCCACAAATTTGCCAATAGAATATTCAACTTATGCTTTGTAAACTTCGCATGTTCACCGGCGTAACCTGATTCATTCCATGATGAAACGCTTCTTTGATCATACTCTTGAATTCGGACGGCGATAGAAGCGAGAACATCGCCTGCACATTCCGTTTGTTACAGCACAAATAGGTGATCTCCACGATGAATGGAATTGAGATCAAGTTGAAGAATTGGTGAACGACGAAAATCGAGTCTTGAAATGCGAAATACCAATCGTCAGCAATACAGTAGAAGAAAAAGTAGGCTTGAAGGCACGTCTGAAAGTACTAACTGATTGCTCACTGACCCGAGTATGAAAATAACCATTTTCAGACAAACAACCAAAATCGCCTGGTATCGAATGTATTCCTCTGGCTTCGACGCCACCACCGAAGCTAAATGCCTCAGTTTTCTTACACTGATATATATTGGAATGTAGAGTGCTCCAGAGAGCAGCACCGAAACTTCCAGGATAAGATACAGTGCCGGCCAAAAAGAAATCAAAACATGGTTTTTTGAGGATAACTTTTCTGAAAGTTATCTTATCGACCCGATCTTCTAACTGGGTGTGTAAATATGAATCACAATACTACAGGCAAAGTACAATAGCTTAGGTCCAATCAGAATTTCCAGTATTCCAGAAAAACCCGTTTTTCGCTCAGGCCTAATTTTGAGCCATTTTGTAACTATTTTTCGAAGATTGTTCCAGCTCCGTTCTCAAGTGGGATATGTTTATTCGGACCAAAAAACATGTTTCCGCTTCAGTTTGGGTGATTTGAAAGTTTTTGAAAAAAGTTATATTCCTTCGAACACGCCCAGATAACTCATTTTTTAGTACTGGAAGAAAATGAGAAAATACGATTTCGTCTGTAAGTTGAAATTGAGATCTAAAATTAACTGGAACATCAAAACTAGGCCCAGAATAAGCACTTCAGGAATTCATCACCGTTATTTGAGTCATCTATCTCAATTTATGAAGGACTCACTAAGAGTCACTTATTGGACTATTTCATCTAGATATCAGTTTGGAAACTTCAAAACAACTCAAACTGAAGCAGAAACATATTTTCCAGTCCAAGTAAACATATCCCACTTGAGAACGGAGCTGGAACAATCTCCGAAAAATAGTTACGAAATGGCTCAAAATTAGGCCTGAGCGAAAAACGGGTTTTTCTGGAATACTGGAAATTCTGATTGGAGCTAAGCTATTGTACTTTGCCTGTAGTATTGTGATTCATATTTACACACCCAGTTAAAAGATGGGGTCAATAAGATAACTTTCAAAAAAGTTATCCTCAAAAAACCATGTTTTGATTTCTTTTTGGCCGGCACTGTAGATGGCCTGTAAAACCTGCATTAGAACTACACTCAAACGTTAAAAGAATCCTTCCAGAAAATGGAACTATCCAAAATAATCGAAGAATCTACAAGTCAAGAAGACTATCAAGGATGCTATTACATCCCACACCAGCAGGTTTTCTGGTAGCAATACCACGAAGGTACGTACAGTTTTCGACGCTTCCAGCAAAAAGAGACACGGCTGGTATTTCAGCCCCCATATCTTGAAATCTAGAAGAGATAGGAAAAAGTTGTCAATTAACATAATGTCGCTTGAATAGTTGCCTACTTTTTGACAATTGACAACTTTTTTCTATCTCTTCTAGTTTTCATGAAATGATCCAATACACTTTTACGATATTCGTGTTTAAAACCTACCATGTACAACTGATCGTACGAATCCATGACGTCGTTACCAGTGGCTGAAGTGATCTGATTATCCGTGGCCTTGAAGGTTGAATTTGTCCACGACGTCAGAAACACGACAAACTTGGCGGCTCGTAGAGTAACGTTTGAGATAATGATCAGCAAATAAAATATAATCAGAATCTTGTTCCAGCTTGTCTGCCTCAAAGACACATACTTCTCAGTCTCCGGGAAGAAGTAGAGTAGAAAGCGTTGCGTCGCCAGAAACGTTATCATCGTGTTGAATAATGGGGATACAATACACGAGACGCCGTAAAACGCAGGGATTAGATAGAAGGCATCTTCGACATAGCTAAACTGATTTCAATTTAAGAAATTTTTTTTTTTGACGTGGTAACTAACTCCAGAAAAACAACCAAAAGAAGCAGTACGGTGAATAGAAAAAAACAGGAAATTAAGTGGAAAAAGTGACGAAGAATTGGGTAGATTGGTCTCTGAAAAAATGACTTCATCCCCTCTTTAACCAAATCTCTTCGTACCCGACGTTCCTTGAAGCTGTTCTTTCGAAAGACGAAGCAGTAAAATGGAAAAAGAATTACACTTCCCGAAACGAATAGAACCACTGTAATACAACCAAACACGCAAAACAGAAGCCAACTTATCGAGTTTGCTCCGAAATCGAGAACTACTTTAACTTCAGTATAGTGGCTCAAATCGGAATCGGCGAGCATTTCAATACATGTCTAGCACCTCAAAACCTTTCAGAACCTCGCGTGGTTTCCCTCCCTTTTCTCAATGTGCGGAATACACCTGTCGAATAATAGAGTCTTGGTTTCTCAATAGTTTTTGCATTAGAAACTGGCACCTGTTGTTTTTCTGGAATTGATCATACTTTATCATACTTTTTTAGTTAAACTTTGATTTTATCTAAAGTTCTTTGATTCCCGCAAAGTTTTGTTGGGCCAGGGCCAGGGCCAGGGCCAGGGCCAGGGCCAGGGCCAGGGCCAGGGCCAGGGCCAGGGCCAGGGCCAGGGCCAGGGCCAGGGCCAGGGCCAGGGCCAGGGCCAGGGCCAGGGCCAGGGCCAGGGCCAGGGCCAGGGCCAGGGCCAGGGCCAGGGCCAGGGCCAGGGCCAGGGCCAGGGCCAGGGCCAGGGCCAGGGCCAGGGCCAGGGCCAGGGCCAGGGCCAGGGCCAGGGCCAGGGCCAGGGCCAGGGCCAGGGCCAGGGCCAGGGCCAGGGCCAGGGCCAGGGCCAGGGCCAGGGCCAGGGCCAGGGCCAGGGCCAGGGCCAGGGCCAGGGCCAGGGCCAGGGCCAGGGCCAGGGCCAGGGCCAGGGCCAGGGCCAGGGCCAGGGCCAGGGCCAGGGCCAGGGCCAGGGCCAGGGCCAGGGCCAGGGCCAGGGCCAGGGCCAGGGCCAGGGCCAGGGCCAGGGCCAGGGCCAGGGCCAGGGCCAGGGCCAGGGCCAGGGCCAGGGCCAGGGCCAGGGCCAGGGCCAGGGCCAGGGCCAGGGCCAGGGCCAGGGCCAGGGCCAGGGCCAGGGCCAGGGCCAGGGCCAGGGCCAGGGCCAGGGCCAGGGCCAGGGCCAGGGCCAGGGCCAGGGCCAGGGCCAGGGCCAGGGCCAGGGCCAGGGCCAGGGCCAGGGCCAGGGCCAGGGCCAGGGCCAGGGCCAGGGCCAGGGCCAGGGCCAGGGCCAGGGCCAGGGCCAGGGCCAGGGCCAGGGCCAGGGCCAGGGCCAGGGCCAGGGCCAGGGCCAGGGCCAGGGCCAGGGCCAGGGCCAGGGCCAGGGCCAGGGCCAGGGCCAGGGCCAGGGCCAGGGCCAGGGCCAGGGCCAGGGCCAGGGCCAGGGCCAGGGCCAGGGCCAGGGCCAGGGCCAGGGCCAGGGCCAGGGCCAGGGCCAGGGCCAGGGCCAGGGCCAGGGCCAGGGCCAGGGCCAGGGGGGGGAGCCTTCAATCTCCCAATTTTTGGTAACATCCCAAAATGTGTCATTTAATCTCGATAGTGATCTAATCGCGTCATTGACGACAGCCACTAATTGCGTACAGAATGGGTACGCACCCACTAATACCTCACACCCATTGTTCCATTGCAGTCGACCTCTGTCGTGGTCCATGCAGATGCGAAAGTCGATAAGTGCCACTGGGAAAGGGAGGTCACTCTCCAAACAGACCCCAAGCAGAAGAAAAAATCGTCGTTTCCGCCTGTTCGACAGGTCGCAGTACACGTCTTTTCTTCCCTGCCCCTTCCTCACTTCCTCACTCTCTCGTCATCTATTCCGTTTTTCTGCCACATTGAGAAACTATCTTCACAATAAGTTTTTTTTTTGTGTTCTTCAACCAAGCTTTTTTTCGTCACGTTTCTTCAACTTTTTCATTCATACCAAGCGCTCGCAATTGATAATGAAAGCTTTTTTCATTAAATAACATTTGGGTTCTTTCAGAGCTCTTATTTCGTTTCACGAACAATCTCACTATGAGCGAAAAAAGACAAACTTCGTACGATGTGCTCAAGACAACGTTCGGATTTTTTCCCATGGAGCTACGGTCAGTTTTTCCATTAGCAGACCCACTTGATACTGTAGTTTGTAGTGTAGCAGACCAAGATAGTTGACCAACTCTCATTCGTACAAAAACAAAACTACTGTTAATTTTCAGAGAAAGCCTCGTACGAAGGTGCCCCGAAGTCCGTCAAATCGATAAGATCATTCCGTACCTGGAGTTCGGATACGTATCCCTAAATGAGTACAGCTTCACAATCGATGATCGTCAATTCGAGTTTCGAGTTGTCTCTGATCGTGCGTACCAGCGTTACCAAGTTTTCCATAGGACTATAATTAAGAACATCACTCTGAACGATGTTCCCAAGATGATAACCGCGGATGACATCGTGATCAGAGACCTCCGGAGTGAGGAACTGAGAGCGCGGTGGGAGGCTGAGCGTCAGGAGGATCGCGCCCGGCGACCGGGATTCGGTGGTGCCCATCGCGAAGTTGACGGGGAAGAGCTTCGGCGCTATGAAAATTCGAGATACCTCGAGATGAAATTGAAGACGTCTGATGACGTCTTCATAAAGCGTTTCGACGACAAATACCAGTTTCCGATTCTGATGAGGAAGCTGTTGGCCTCATACTTCGACAAGAACGGCGTCATTCCCGTCAAACACCTGGCCATTGAAGACAGTGAGGGTGTCTTCCGTTTGCCGCCCAACCTGAAGATGCACGTTCGGGAGTTGTCGCTTCCCAAATATCCCTTGAACTCATCTGCGGTTCTGAATGGGTTCGAGAAGATCTTCTCTCTGCCGCTCGAACGCATCAACTTCAAGATGATGTCATCCAATGACCCAGTTTTGGAGCATCCAGTGGTGAGTGAGCATCACCTAATCTATACATTCGAAATTCGCCATTGCAGGTGAGATCGGCGGCACGCCTGAACATCTTGAACGCGGAAACTACCATCATGCCAGGAGAAGAACCCCGGCTACTCGACGACGAGTTAACAAACGCTTTTGCGAGGCTCGAAAACAGTATGGTCGAACTCTGCGAGTTTCATGTTTCAGTCGCGAATCTCATCACACTCGCAGAGGTAGAGTGTTTCCACTCACATGCTCATCACCATCATCACTTCCATTTTCAGAGATGGATCGAAGCCCGTCGTGGGACCGCATCCGTCATGCTCGTGGCGATCTGGCAGTACGACATGGTCCTCGACGTTCTGGACGCCCTGGTTCAGAACCAAGGAGCGGTTCGCGGAAGGCTCACTGGTCCGGAATTCTCGTGAGTTTCAAGTTTGCTATACCCATTTTAGCGTTGACGCATGGAGGCATACCGTAAAACCTCTAATAGACCGGCACCCAAAACCCCGAAATCGTAAGGGTCCTCCCTGTGGATTTTCGAAATTTCATTTTAAAATTAGAGGGTTGAAAATTAGACCGGCATGCCGTTCTAATTCAGGTTTTACGGTATTTGGACCACAGTCCGTCTATTTGTCAATCTCCGGTGGCAAGAAAAAAAAGAGTCCACTCGAAATTTTCTCACATTTTCATTTGTATGTTTTTCTTCAGGAGCACATTCTACCGCAACTGTGTCACCGTTCCGATGGGAGAGAACATGGAGCTGAATGTGCATGGGTGCACCAGACCGACCAATGAGGTCAAGTACCCCTTAAGCTGCCAGCCGTACTTCTTCAGAATGGAAGTCATGAAGAAGGGATCGGCTGTGCCCACAGAGCAAGATGATTGAACTTTTCCGATTTATCTGTCTTCCCTGCACGTGTGCTCTACTATGTGAATTTGAAAAAAAAACGCTCGGAGGATCGATTCAAACGAGCACAATCTGTTCAGATTCTGATTGACGTCTCGAAAAACAAAAGACGAAATTTGTTGGAAAATTCGTTCAGGCCCATTCCAAATTTCGATTGTTTTGAGTTTTGAAGATTCCCAATAAAATTTCCTTCGCTTCTTTGTACATTTAAATTCAAAGGGAAGGACTGTTCCGCTGGGAGTTTGGAACTTATCATAAAAGGAACAAGAGGACGAGGCGGCCAAATAGGCTCCTCCCATTTTTTCGCAAAGGCACGGTTACACGAAACATTGCGGGTCTATTGCGTTTAAGCGAAGACAACTAACTCACAGAACTCACCTGCTCAGTTGAATCTATGAAATTTCGACAGCACATTAGTCATAAACTGTGTGGTAACTGACCCCTCGCTTCCAAAAGCGTCGAAACCCGTTAAAACAGTCAAAGAGCACTTTTTACGTCGTAGACCCGCAATGTTCCGTTTAACCGTGCCTTAGCGAAAAAAAAGACATTGCCTATTCGGCCGTTTCGTCTTTTTGTACATATTTGACCTCCGGGGCCATGAAAATTGAACAGACAATACGTAGGCCCCCTAACACCTCACACCTGTTGTTCCATTGCAGTCGACCTCTGTCGTGGTCCATGCAGATATTGTCGTTTTTTTTCCGTTGGGCAGTTCACATACTGCCCACCGAAAAAAACGACAATACGAAAGTCGACATATTGCATTGGGAGAGGGAGGTCACTCTCCAAACAGACCACAAACATACGAAGAAATATGGTTTTTGTCCTCTTTTCCTCCGTCGTTTTTCTTTCGCAATGCGGTGTAAACTGGCTCTTTTCATTGTAAATTTTGAACGTTATCGATCGGATGTAAATGGCACAAAGTAGAATATTGATGATCTCACAGCGCTCTGCCCGCATTGAAACCTCGTTTTTCGCCTGTTTGACAGCTTCCAGTGCACGTCTTTTCTTCTCTGCGCTCTCCCCACTCCCCCCCCCCCCCCTCTCTCTTGTCGCCTGTTCCGTTTTTCTGCCACTTTGAAAGAATATCTTTACACATAGTTTTCTGTGTCCTTGAAACAAGCTTTTTTTCGTCACGAGTCTTCAAATTTTTCATAGATACGAACGAAGCGCTCCCACTTGATAATGAAAGCGTTTTTCATTAAATAACATTTGGGTTCTTTCAGAGCACTTACATTTCGTTTCACGAAGAATCTCACTATGAGTGACAAAAGACAAACTTCGTACGATGTGCTCAAGACCACGTTGGCTCTTCTTCCCATGGAGCTACGGTCAGTTTTTCATAATTTCCATTAGCAGACCCACCTGATACTGTAGTTTGTAGTGCGGCAGACCCAACGAGCAGACCCAGATTATGTAGTTTGTAGTGTAGCAGACCCAGGAGGTGTAGTTTGTAGTTCGGCAGACCCAACTAGCATACCAAGATAGTGACCAACTCGCATTTCAACAGAATTTAAATTACTGTTAATTTTCAGAGAAGGCCTCGTTCGCAAGTGTCCCGAACTGCGTAATATCGACAAGATCATTCCGTACCTGGAGTTCGGTTACGTTTCTTTAAGCGAGGAACGCTTCACAATCGACGATCGTCAGTTCGAGTTTCGGATCGTCTCGCATTATGAGTACCGCCGTTACGAACGTGGCGAAACGCGAACATTTTACAACATCACGCTGAGCGATGTCCCCAAAATGATAACCGCGGATGACATCGTGATCAGAGACCTCAGGAGAGAGGAAGAGGAAGCGCGGTTAGATCAGGATGCCCGCGGATGGCGGGCTGAATTCCGTGCCCTTCGCGACGGTGGGGGATGGGAAGAGCTTCTGTCCGATGGAATTTCGAGACACCTCGAAATGAAGTTGAAGACGTCTGATGGAGACTTCATAAAACGTTTCAACGACCCGATGCAGTTTCCGATTCTGATGAAGAAGCTGTTGGCATCATACTTTGACAAGAACGGCGTCATTCCCATCAAACATCTGGTCATTAAAGACAGTGAGGGTGTTTTCCGTTTGCCGCCCAACCTGAAGATGCACGTTCGGGAGTTGTCGCTTCCCAGGAACACAACTGCTGTTCTCAGCGGTTTCGAGAAGGTGTTCGCCGAAGAGTGCCTGCCGCTTCAGTGCATCAACGTCGACATTTCAACCGATTGGTCGATTTTGGCGCATCCATTGGTAAGTGACCATCGCCTAATCTTTACATTCAAAGTTCGCAATTCCAGGTCAGATCGGCGACACGGCTCAACATCTATAATTTTAATGGGCCACTGTCACGCAACGAAGAGTTAGCAAATGCGTTTGCGGGGCTAACAAACAATATCGTCGAAATAACCACGTTCGGTGTCTCGTCCGTGACAAATCTCGTCACAATCGCGGAGGTAGAGATACTCACATGCTCACCATTATCACCACTTCCATTTTCAGAGATGGATTCAAGACGGTCGAAGGCTCGGATGTACCTTGTTCGTACAGATCTTGAAGTACGATATCGTGCTCGATGTTCAAGACGCCCTCGTTGAGAATCACGGAGCGGTTCGCGGACGACTCACCAACCCGGATTTCTCGTGAGTTTTCAGTTTGCTATACCCATGGTCGCGTTGACGTACGGACAAACGAGTATATTTGGACCGTAGTCTGTCGATTTTTTAGATCTCAGGTGGCGAGAAAAAACATGCGAATTTGTCTTTCTTCTTTCATTATTATGCTTTTCAGGGGAACCTTCTTCCGGAACTGTGTCACCATTCCGATGGGGCAAGACAAGGAACTGAATGTACACGGATGTTACGTCGAGCCGCGTGACTTCTTCAGAATGGAGGTCATGAAGAAGGGATCGGCGGTGGCCATCCAGCAGGATGCTTGAACCTTCCGTTTTTCCATCCGCATCTTTATTTCAATTGTGTTCTCATGATGCGCTCAACTGTGTGTTCGAGGCTTCAAACTTTCAAACACTTCTTTCATTTTGATCCCTTTCCACTCTCCCCCACTATCATATTGTTTTGTTTGAGAGGTCATCCATCAAACCGACGCTGCAGAAAATAAATATGTTTTTGTGTCTTCTCTTCCTTCTCTCTGCCATCTTTCTCTCGCAGCCTCATATGTGCCATTTGATCTCGATAGTGATCTAATGGTGTGATTAATGACGGTTATTACAGAATGGGTACGTGCCCACTAATACCTCACACCGATTGTTCCATTGCAGTCAACCTCTGTCGTGGTCAATGCTGACGCGAAAGTCGACATGTTGCATTGGGAGAGAGAGGTCACTCTCCAAACAGACCCCAAGCAGACGAAGAAATATTGTTTTTTTCCTCTTTTCCTCCGTCGTTTTTCTTTCGCAATGTGGTGTAAACTGGCTCTTTTCATTATTAATTTGCACGTTGATCGGATGTAAATGGCACAAAGTAGAATAATTGGGATCTCACACCCTATCTACTCGCATTGAATTCTCGTTTTTCGCCTGTTTGGCAGCTTCCAGTGCACGTCTTTTCTTCTCTGTCCCCTCTTCACTCCCTCCCTCTCTTGTCGCCTGTGCCGTTTTTCTGTCACTTGCGCTCCCACTTGAAAATGAAAGCGTTTTTCATTAATTAAATAACATTTCTATTCTTTCAGAACCCTTCTCCACCCTACAAGGAATCTCAATATGAGCGACAAAAGACAAATTTCGTACGATATGCTCAGGACAACGTTCGGACTTCTTCCCATGGAGCTTCGGTTAGTTTTTTAATTATTTTGATTAGTAGCCCCACCTATCAGAACCAGATTATGTAGTTTGTAGTGTAGCAGACCTAGGAGGTGTAGTTTGTAGTTCGGCAGACCCAAGTAGCAGACTAAGATGGTCGTCTACTCTCATTCGATAAAAAGTTAAAATTTTTGATTTTCAGAGAAAGCCTCGCTCGCAAGTGCCCCGAAGTTCGTAAAATCGACAAGATTATTCCGTACCGGGATTTCGGTTACGTTTCTTTAAGCGAGGAAAGCTTCAGAATCGACGGTCGTATGTTCCAGTTTCGGATTGAGACCCACCGTTACAACATCTATGAGTCAAATTTGATGAGGTTCATCTATCCGAGCGATGTCCCCGAAATGATAACCGCGGATGACATCGTGATCAGAGACGTTCGGAGAGAGGAACGAAGAGCGCAGTTGGAGGCTCTGCGTCAGGAGCACCGCGCCCGGGTAGCGGCATTACGCGGATGGGAAGAGCCCCGTGAACTCTCGGGAGATCTCGTGATGGAATTGACGACGTCTGATAGAGTCTTCAGGAAACTTTTCGACGATCCGACTCAGTTTCCGATTCTGATGAGGAAGTTGCTGGCCTCCTACTTCGATAAGAACGGTATCGTTCGTGTTAAACATCTGTCTATACAGTTTGGCGGTGTCTTCCGTTTGCCGCCAAATCTGAAGATGCACGTTCGCAAGTTGACGCTTCTCCTACGGCACTTGAACTCAGTTGCTCTCAGCGGGTTCGAGAACGTGTTTGCCGAGGAGTGCCTTCCGCTTCAAATCGTCGACTTCAGCGTAGAGTCAGCCCATGATCCGATTTTTCGTCATCCACTGGTGAGCGAGCATCGCCTCACTTATACTTTCGAAGTTTGCAATTGCAGATCAGAACGGCTACAGGGCTCAGAATCTATATCGGCCGTAACTTCAACACGGTGACAAATCTCGTCACAATCGCAGAGGTAGAGAGTTTTTACTCACATGCTCACCATTATCATCACTTCAATTTTCAGAGATGGATTCATGAAGGCCGTAGGCTCGGATGCACCTTGTTCGTAACGGTCTGGGAGTACGATATTGTGCTCGACGTTCAAGACGCCCTCGTTGAGAGCCACGGAGCAGTACGCGGACGACTCACTAACCCGGAATTCTCGTGAGTTTTCAGTTTGCTATACCCATTTTTGCGCACTTGTGCAATCTGAAGGTTGGCGGGGTACATTTAGGCAGTAGTCTTTCGATTTTTTAGGTCTCCGGTGGCAAGATAAAACAGAGTTCACTTCAAATTGTGGTTCCTGTTTCACAATTATGATTTTCAGGGGCACTTTCTTTCGTAACTGTGTCACCATTCCGATGGGAGAGAACATGGAGCTGAATGTGCACGGACGCAACAGAAAATATGATGAAAAACGGATTCGCGTCGTGCCGCACTACTTCTTCAGAATGGAGGTCATGAAGAAAGGATCGGCGGTGGCCATCCAGCAGGATCCTTGAAAATTTCCGTTTTTTCATCCGCATCTTTATTTCAATTGTGTTCTCATGATGTGCTCGACTGTGTGTTCGAGGCTTCAAACTTTCAAACACTTCTTTCATTTTGACCCCTTTCCACTCTCCCCCACTATCATATTGTTTTGTTTGAGAGGTCATCCATCAAACCGACGCTGCAGAAAATAAATATGTTTTTGTGTCTTCTCTTCCTTCTCTCTGCCATCTTTCTCTCGCAGCCTCATATGTGCCATTTGATCTCGGTGATCTAATGGTGTGATTAATGACGGTCATTACAGAATGGGTACGTGCCCACTAATACCTCACACCCATTGTTCCATTGCAGTCAACCTCTGTCGTGGTCTATGCTGACGCGAAAGTCGACATTTTGCGTTGGGAGAGGGAGGTCACTCTCCAAACAGACCACAAACAGACGAAGAAGTGTTGTTTTTGTCCTCTTTTCCTCCGTCGTTTTTCTTTCGCAATGCGGTGTAAACTGGCTCTTTTCATTTTTAATTTGCACGTTGATCGGATGTAAATGGCACAAAGTAGAATAATTGGGATCTCACACCCTATCTACTCGCATTGAATCCTCGTTTTTCGCCTGTTTGGCAGCTTCCAGTGCACGTCTTTTCTTCTCTGCGCTCTCCCCACTCCTTCCTCCCTCTCTTGTCGCCTGTTCCGTTTTTCTGTCACTTGCGCTCCCACTTGATAATGGAAGCATTTTTCATTAAATAACATTTTTATTCTTTCAGAACCCTTCTCCATCCTACGCGGAATCTCAATATGAGTGACAAAAGACAAATTTCGTACGATGTGCTCAGGACAACGTTCGGACTTCTTCCCATGGAGCTTCGGTTAGTTTTTTAATTATTTTCATTAGTAGACTCACCTAGCAGACCCAGATTATGTAGTTTGTAGTGTAGCAGACCTAGGATGTGTAGTTTGTAGTTCGGCAGACCCAAGTAGCAGACTAAGATGGTCGTCAACTCTCATTCGATAAAAAGTTAAAATTTTTGATTTTCAGAGAAAGCCTCGCTCGCAAGTGCCCCGAAGTTCGTAAAATCGACAAGATCATTCCGTACCGGGATTTCGGTTACGTTTCTTTAAGCGAGGAAAGCTTCAGAATCGACGGTCGTATGTTCCAGTTTCGGATTGAGACCCACCGTTACAACATCTATGAGTCAAATTTGATGAGGTTCATCTATCCGAGCGATGTCCCCGAAATGATAACCGCGGATGACATCGTGATCAGAGACCTCAGGAGAGAGGAACGAAGAGCGCAGTTGGAGGCTCTTCGTCAGGAGCACCGCGCCCGGGTAGCGGCATTACGCGGATGGGAAGAGCCCCGTGAACTCTCGGGAGATCTCGTGATGGAATTGACGACGTCTGATAGAGTCTTCAGGAAACTTTTCGACGATCCGACTCAGTTTCCGATTCTGATGAGGAAATTGCTGGCCTCCTACTTCGATAAGAACGGTATCGTTCGTGTTAAACATCTGTCTATACAGTTTGGCGGTGTCTTCCGTTTGCCGCCAAATCTGAAGATGCACGTTCGCAAGTTGACGCTTCTCCTACGGCACTTGAACTCAGCTGCTCTCAGCGGGTTCGAGAAGGTGTTTGCCGAGGAGTGCCTTCCGCTTCAAATCGCCGACTTCAGCGTAGAGTCAGCCCATGATCCGATTTTTCGTCATCCACTGGTGAGCGAGCATCGCCTCACTTATACTTTCGAAGTTTGCAATTGCAGATCAGAACGGCTACAGGGCTCAGAATCTATATCCGCCGTAACTTCAACACGGTGACAAATCTCGTCACAATCGCAGAGGTAGAGAGTTTTAACTCACATGCTCACTATTATCATCACTTCAATTTTCAGAGATGGATTCATGAAGGCCGTAGGCTCGGATGCACCTTGTTCGTAACGGTCTGGGAGTACGATATCGTGCTCGACGTTCAAGACGCCCTCGTTGAGAATCACGGAGCAGTACGCGGACGACTCACTAACCCGGAATTCTCGTGAGTTTTCAGTTTGCTATACTCATTTTCGCGCACCCGTGCAATCTGAAGGTTGGCGGGGTACATTTAGACAGTAGTCTGTCGATTTTTCAGATCTCCGGTGGCAAGACAAAACATAGTTCACTTCAAATTGTGGTCCTATTTCACAATTATGATTTTCAGGGGCACTTTCTTTCGTAACTGTGTCACCATTCCGATCGGACAAGACCGGGAAGTGAATGTCCACGGACGCAACAGAAAATATGATGAAAAACGGATTCGCGTCGTGCCGCACTACTTCTTCAGAATGGAGGTCATGAAGAAAGGATCGGCGGTGGCCATCCAGCAGGATCCTTAAAAATTTCCGTTTTTTCATCCGCATCTTTATTTCAATTGTGTTCTCATGATGTGCTCAACTGTGTGTTCGAGGCTTCAAACTTTCAAACTTTTCTTTCCTTTTGATCCCTTTCAACTCTCCCCAACTATCATATTGTTTTGTTTGAGAGGTCATCCATCAAACCGACGCTGCAGAAAATAAATATGTTTTTGTGTCTTCTCTTCCTTCTCTCTGCCGTCTTTCTCTCGCAACCTCGTATGTGCCATTTGATCTCGGTGATCTAATGGTGTGATTAATGACGGTTATTACAGAATGGGTACGTGCCCACTTACCTCACACCGATTGTTCCATTGCAGTCGACCTCTGTCGTGGTCAATGCGCTGACGCGAAAGTCGACATGTTGCGTTGGGAGAGGGAGGTCACTCTCCAAACAGACCACAAACAGACGAAGAAGTGTTGTTTTTGTCCTCTTTTCCTCCGTCGTTTTTCTTTCGCAATGCGGTGTAAACTGGCTCTTTTCATTTTTAATTTGCACTTTATCGATCGGATGTAAATGGCACAAAGTAGAATAATTGGGATCTCACACCCTATCTGCCCGCATTGAATTCTCGTTTTTCGCCTGTTTGACAACTTCCAGTGCACGTCTTTTCTTCTCTGTCCCCTCTTCACTCCCTCCCTCTCTTGTCGCCTGTTCCGTTTTTCTGTCACTTGCGCTCCCACTTGATAATGAAAGCGTTTTTCATTAAATAACATTTTTATTCTTTCAGAACCCTTTTCCATCCTACGAGGAATCTCAATATGAGCGACAAAAGACAAATTTCGTACGATGTGCTCAGGACAACGTTCGGACTTCTTCCCATGGAGCTTCGGTTAGTTTTTTAATTATTTTCATTAGTAGACTCACCTAGCAGACCCAGATTATGTAGTTTGTAGTGTAGCAGACCTAGGATGTGTAGTTTGTAGTTCGGCAGACCCAAGTAGCAGACTAAGATAGTAGTCTACTCTCATTCGAACAAAAGTTAAAATTTTTGATTTTGCAGAGAAAGTCTCGTTCGCAAGTGCCCCGAAGTTCGTAAAATCGACAAGATCATTCCGTACCTGGAATTTGGGTTCGTTTATTTAACCGAGGAAAGCTTCACAATCGACAATCGTCACTTCGAGTTTCGGATTGAGACCCACCGTTACAACATTGATGAGTCAAATTTGATGAGGTTCATCTATCCGAGCGATGTCCCCAAAATGATAACCGCGGATGACATCGTGATCAGAGACGTTCGGAGAGAGGAACGAAGAGCGCAGTTGGAGGCTCTGCATCAGGAGCACCGCGCCCGGGTAGCGGCATTCCGCGGATGGGAAGAGCCCCGTGAACTCTCGGGAGATCTCGTGATGGAATTGACGACGTCTGATAGAGTCTTCAGGAAACTTTTCGACGATCCGACTCAGTTTCCGATTCTGATGAGGAAGTTGCTGGCCTCCTACTTCGATAAGAACGGTATCGTTCCTGTTAAACATCTGGCTATACAGTCTGGCGGTGTCTTCCGTTTGCCGCCAAATCTGAAGATGCACGTTAGCAAGTTGACGCTTCTCCTACATCCCTTGGACTCAGCTGCTCTCAGCGGGTTCGAGAACGTGTTTGCCGAGGAGTGCCTTCCGCTTCAAATCGTCGACTTCAGCATAGATTCAGCCGATGATCCGATTTTTCGTCATCCACTGGTGAGCGAGCATTGCCTCACTTATATTTTCGAAGTTTGAAATTGCAGATCAGAACGGCTACAGGGCTCAGAATCTCTATCGGCCGTAACTTCAACACGGTGACAAATCTTGTCACAATCGCAGAGGTAGAGAGTTTTTACTCACATGCTCACCATTATCATCACTTCAATTTTCAGAGATGGATTCATGAAGGCCGTAGGCTCGGATGCACCTTGTTCGTAAGGGTCTGGGAGTACGATATCGTGCTCGACGTTCAAGACGCCCTCGTTGAGAGACACGGAGCAGTTCGCGGACGACTCACTAACCCGGAATTCTCGTGAGTTTTCAGTTTGCTATACCCATTTTTGCGCACTTGTGCAATCTGAAGGTTGGCGGGGTACATTTAGGCAGTAGTCTTTCGATTTTTTAGGTCTCCGGTGGCAAGATAAAACAGAGTTCACTTCAAATTGTGGTTCCTGTTTCACAATTATGATTTTCAGGGGCACTTTCTTTCGTAACTGTGTCACCATTCCGATCGGACAAGACCGGGAAGTGAATGTCCACGGACGCAACAGAAAATATGATGAAAAACGGATTCGCGTCGTGCCGCACTACTTCTTCAGAATGGAGGTTATGAAGAAGGGATCGGCGGTGGCCATCCAGCAGGATGCTTGAAAATTTCCGTTTTTTCATCCGCATCTTTATTTCAATTGTGTTCTCATGATGTGCTCAACTGTGTGTTCGAGGCTTCAAACTTTCAAACACTTCTTTCATTTTGATCCCTTTCCACTCTCCCCCACTATCATATTTTCTTGTTTGAGAGGTCATTCTGCAAAACGACGCTGCAGAAAAGAAATATGTTCTTGGTCTTCTCTTCCTTCTCTCTGCCGTCTTTCTCCCGCAACCAAGCGAATTGGATTACTTCTTCTCCTCCCTGCCCCCTCCACACTCCTCCACTCTCTCGTCGTCTGCTCCTCTTTTCGTCCGTTTGAAAGAATATTCTCCCGTTTCTTCAGAACGCACTTTCTTCTCGTCCCTCTTTTTCTGTTTGCAACGTCTTCTAGTTTTCAAAAGCGTACTCGCTGGCTTTTGAAGATAGAAAGCACATTTGAAAATCAATTGTTTTCTTTTTTTGCTTCCGAATTCGGTTATGTTAATGTTTTTCGTGAATAATCGAATCGAATTTTCACTTTTGGTCCGTGGTCAGCCACGGAATTACCTGTTTTTGAAGCATTTTTATTTTGAATTTTCTTTTAAAAACATGTTTTAATTATTCCATTAAGAAATTCTACAAATAAAATTCGTTGTTTTCGGCCATTCTGAGACCTTGAGGGTGAATTTATCAAAAATTGGTCAAATTCCGTCTACATACTTTTGAATTTGTTCTTCAAATCACGGATCGACGGGCCGGGGAGGGACTGAAGAATTGTTGCCTAGGTTGGGAAAACCCGCGGGCAAGGCCGAAAATCCGCAACTTTGCTTGACAATCAAATAATTTCCCTACAAAAATACATGTGTGTTCTTTCAGAGCTCTTTTTTTTCATTCTACGAACAATCTCACGATGAGCGGCAAAAGACAAACTTCTTACGATGTGCTCAAGGAAACATTCGCACTTCTTCCAATGGAGCTTCGGTTAGTTTTTAAAAAAATTGTTTATCATACCCAGATAGTGTAGTTTGTAGTGTATCAGACCCAGATCGCAGACCCAGATAATGTAGTTTGTAGTGTACCAGACCCAGATCGCAGACCCAGATAATGTAGTTTGTAGTGTACCAGACCCAGATCGCAGGCCCAGATAATGTAGTTTGTAGTGTATCAGACCCAGATCGCAGGCCCAGATAATGTAGTTTGTAGTGTATCAGACCCAGATCGCAGGCCCAGATAATGTAGTTTGTAGTGTATCAGACCCAGATCGCAGGCCCAGATAATGTAGTTTGTAGTGTATCAGACCCAGATCGTAGACCCAGGTAATGTAGTTTTTAGTGTATCAGACCCAGATCGCAGACCCAGATAATGTAGTTTGTAGTGTACCAGACCCACATCACAGACCCAGATAATGTAGTTTGTAGTGTATCAGACTCACATCGCAGACCCAGATAATGTAGTTTTTAGTGTATCAGACCCAGATCGCAGACCCAGATAATGTAGTTTGTAGTGTACCAGACCCAGATCGCAGGCCCAGATAATGTAGTTTGTAGTGTATCAGACCCAGATCGCAGGCCCAGATAATGTAGTTTGTAGTGTATCAGACCCAGATCGTAGACCCAGGTAATGTAGTTTTTAGTGTATCAGACCCAGATCGCAGACCCAGGTAATGTAGTTTGTAGTGTATCAGACCCAGATCGCAGACCCAGATAGTGTAGTTTGTAGTGTACCAGACCCAGATCGCAGACCCAGATAATGTAGTTTGTAGTGTACCAGACCCAGATCGCAAACCCAGATAATGTAGTTTGTAGTGTACCAGACCCAGATCGCAAACCCAGATAATGTAGTTTGTAGTGTACCAGACCAGACCCGAGTTGCAGACCCAGGAGGTGTAGTTTGTAGTTCGGCAGACCCAATTAGCAGACTAAGATAGTGAACAGCTCTCATTCGATGGTTGAAATGTGGTTATTTTTCAGAGAAGGCCTCGTACAAAAGTGTCCCGAACTGATTAAATTGGACAAGCTCATTCCATACTTGGAGTTCAAATATGTTTCCTTGAAGGAGGACGGATTCACAATCGATGATCGTCAGTTCGAGTTTCGGGTTGTCTCGGATAACGAGTACCGCCGTCGCGACCGTTATGACGATAGGAGAGCTTCAATTAGGATCACCTCTCTGAGCGACATTCCAAAATTGATCACAGAGGACGACATCGTGATCAGAGACCTCTTTGAAGAAGAACAGAGACAGCGGTGGGAGGCTGAGCATGAGGACGTCCTCGCCTGGCGACAGGAACCCCGCGCCTGGCGAGAACGCGATGGCCTTGGCGATGTTTGGGAAGAGCGCCATCGCAACGATCGTGGCTGGGAGGAGCGCCGTCGGAACGATCGTGGCTGGGAAGGACGCCAGCGCAACGATGATGGCTGGGAAGAGCGCGTTCGGTACGATCTTGGCTGGGAAGAGCTCCGTCGCAACGATGGTGGCTGGGAACGACGCCAGCGCAACGATGATGGCTGGGAACGACGCCAGCGCAACGATGATGGCTGGGCGGAGCGCCAGCGCAACGATGATGGCTGGGAACGACGCCAGCGCAACGATGATGGCTGGGCGGAGCGCCAGCGCAACGATGATGACTTTGAAGAGCGCCGTCACAATGATCGTGGCTGGGAGGAGCGCCGTCGGAACGATCGTGGCTGGGAAGAGCGCGGTCTGTACGATCTTGGCTGGGAAGAGCTCCATCGCAACGATGGTGGCTGGGAACGACGCCAGCGCAACAATGATGGCTGGGAGGAGCGCCGTCAAAACGATCGTGGCTGGGAGGAGCGCCGTCGGAACGATCGTGGCTGGGAAGAAGTCCGGCGCAACTATCGAAAATCGTATCATCTGGAGATGAAGGTGACGAAGGCGGATGAAGCCTTCACAAAACGCTTCGACGACCCGAGCCAGTTTCCGATCTTGATGAGGAAGCTGTTGGCGTCGTATTTCGACAAGAACGGCGTCATTCCCGTCACACATCTGGCCATTGAAGACAGTGAGGGTGTCTTCCGTTTGCCGCCCAACCTGAAGATGCATGTCCGCGAGCTCACGCTTCCCAGATATCCCTTGAACTCAACTGCGGTTCTAAATGGGTTCGAGAAGGTGTTCGAACTGCCGCTGGACTGCATCAACTTCCAAATGACGTCTATCAATGACACCGTTTTGGAGCATCCAGTGGTGAGTGAGCATCGCCTAATCTATACATTCGAAGTTCGCCATTGCAGGTGAGATCGGCGGCACACTTGAACATCTTCAACGCGCAACCGTACTTCTTGCAAGGAGAAGAACCCTGGCCACGCGACGCCGAGTTAGCGAATGCGTTCGCGGGCCTCACAAACAAATTGATCGAAATCAATGAGTTCCATTTTTCAAGCGCGAACCTGATCACACTCGCAGAGGTAGAGAGTTTCCACTCACATGCTCATCACCTTCATCACTTCCATTTTCAGAAATGGATCGAAGCCCGTCGTGGGACCGCATCCGTCATGCTCGTCGCGATCTGGCGGTACGACATGGTCCTCGACGTTCTGGACGCCCTAGTTGAGAGTCACGGAGCAGTTCGCGGAAGGCTCATCAGTCCGGAATTCTCGTAAGTTTTCGGATGTGCTCACATCAACAGCTTTCACTCGAAATTGTCTCGCTTGTTCATCATTGTGCTTTTCAGGAACACGTTCTACCGCAACTGTGCCACCGTTCCGATGGGAGAGAACATGGAGCTGAATGTGCATGGCTGCACGAGACCGACTGACGAGGTCGAGTACCCCTTAAGCAGCCAGCCGTACTTCTTCAGAATGGAGATCATGGAGAAGGGATCGGCTGTGCCCACAGAGCAAGATGATTGAAATTTCTCTGATGTTTCATTTTTACTTCTGCTTCACTTGTGTTCTCATGTGCTCTACTATCTTCTCAAGTTGTCTCACTATCCAAATATTTTTGTACTTTTATAACTCTAACTCTTCCTAACTCTACCCTCCTATCCTACTTCCTTGTGTCTTTAAACCACATAGTTTGAAGGCTATTATTGTCGATTTGCTTTTCTTTCTACATTGAAGTTTTCCGAACGATTCGTTCGAGCGCATTCCGTAATTCAATTTCCCTTTTTTTTGTGCATTTTCAGATAAATTTTTTCTCTTCTATATACTTTCTAAAATCATATTTCTAAGGGAGAACGTACTTGAACGAGTGTTACCTTATTTTCAGTATTTCCTTCATCTGGAAGGTTTCAATTCAAAAGCTGTTCCGGCGGGAGCTTTAAACTCCAGTGTGGAGACGCGACAGTAGCCTCGACTGAACATAGTGTCCTGTAGGTTCCCACTTACTCGCCAATGCATAAGAAGCGAGCACCAGTTTTTTTTTTACTGAAATCACTTTTTTTCCCTCATACCAAAACAGTTCATTGGTAGGGTGAACGCCAGGAGTGTATTGCTTGTTCAAAATATGTCGTTTGTACTGAAATGTGCCATTTGATCTCGATAGTGATCTAATGGTTTGATTGATGACAGTTATTACCAAATGGGTACGTAGCCACTAATACCTTAAACCCATTGTTCCATTGCAGTCAACCTCTGCGAAAGTCGACATTTTGCATTAGGGAGTCACTCTCCAAACAGACCCCAAGCAGACGAAGAAATATTGTTTTTGTCCTCTTTTCCTCCGTCG